>OY720381.1:7500000-8750000 GCA_963082945.1 Cerastis leucographa | reverse complement strand
CTTGTCCACTGCGCCCACATCTCGGTGCATACCTACCTCTGCTTTTAAAAAATATTCACTGAGACAGCACACCTCGCGGTTGTGGAGGGTCTTCACGTTTAAAAAGCCTTGACTTCCGCGGAATGTACAGTCTCATCACCGATGATCGTGGGTGATGCATCCGGTTTGCGGTCTACGAACTCTCCTATCCAGGGCGTACAGTTGGGTCTGAGTCCATTTGATTATGTCGAAAGAGTACAACCCCGCCGTCTGAAGCCCGAAGCTGCACTGTGAAGCGTGACAAGTTGTGCATCGGGGTCCTGGCGAGGGTCGGGGGGCAGGGCGGTCCGAGCAGTGTCTTGAAGCTTGATGTTTCAGAGGTTTTTACGATGAAAACAATGTGTTAAAAAAAAAATACCTTCTGCTTAGACAAAGATCGACTATCCCGCAAAGTTAAAACCGATATCACTTAGAAGTAATCTTCAACTTTGTTATATATTAATCACATAGTGAATGCTGCAGTAATATGAAAATCAGAGCCATTCAACTTTCACAATTTGGGGTTATTCTGGCACTGAACTCGCGTATCGCGGTTTATTTCGTATCGCCTCGCCTGGCAGGGGCTAGGGCAAAGAGCAATGGATACCTACGACGCGCGGAACTCGGGTATCGTGGCTAGGTTTATTAAAGCGTTTAACACCATGCCTGTAATGCCTTCTATCATGTCTCGAATGATTAGGCCTAGTGAACCTTTAGTCCACTCACAATTCGCTAGTTATGTTGAAATCCTATTTAATATCATAGTCATAATAATAGATGGCCAGGACTACATACTCAGCAGCGGCCTTTAAAATCACAAAACTAAAGATTATAATATAAAATGGTTTACCATGACTAGGCAATAATTTTTTCCTGTTCAGACTTGCGAAACATTTAAAGTAAAAAAGACAGATAAGAACAGTTCAATTGTTGGAACCGTATTTTCTGTTTTCTTTTCCAATCAATTTCTGGTCAGTGGTGCAGCAGTTACCTTTGCAACTTTAAGACATACGAGAAAGCACGATCTAGACAGTTTGCCAAAAGTCCTACCAGCGAGTGTTCCCATGGCTCACGTCGCGCCGCATCCCACGGGCCGTACGCCGTGTCTTTAGAATTTTAATTAAATTGTTCATTGGCTCAATTAAATCGATTATTAAAAGCGGCGCCGAGTCGAGGGGTGAAACGGCACGACTTCGATTCATACTTTATACGCGACATGTTGTCTATTATGTTAACAAATAGCTAATTGAATTTACGGTTATTATTGTGTCAAATAAAGACACATTTAATCATTATCCATTGAAGTGTGTGAGGCTAGGGAAGTAGATATTTAATTAAATATGAAATATAGGGAATATCAAGCAGTACTGTCAATTTAAACAGTACAAATTGCATCTGGCAGAGTCAGGAAGCTGCATAACGAGCATGCAGAAATAGCAAGAACTATGTTCTAAGGAACTGGGTGCATGAGACTTCGCTATAAACGGGATTGAATTATTTTGCATGCTCGCAACAATGTCATTAGTTTATTTTGTAAATTGTGCCTGAAAATAGAATATTTATGGGCGTATGGGTAATTAATGATTTTATTGCCAACGTCCGTTGCGCTAGAGTCAGCCCTGTTGAACTAACGTAGAGCATATAAACGTGTGTGTGTGTGTGTGTAGTTAAACGCCAAAAATGTAAGTTAGTATTATAAACCTGTAAGTAGTCGACTACTAGTAATGATGAATGATTGTAGCAAATATTACATATGAAAGATAGGTAGATATGGTAAGGCATAGGCATGATCGAGGCAGCGAGCCTTCTTGCCGGATTGCCGCCATGGGATCTGGAGGCAATGATCCTCGCGCGCCTGCACGAGTGGCGCGCGGAGGCACTACGCCGGGGGAAACTCCGGTGCCGCGGAAATCACCGCTCAGGCGCAGAGACCTCCGGCACAATCTCATGGCGACATGGAGAGAGCGACTGTCGCAACCACGAGCAGGGCACGCCACAATAGAAAGAAAGAAAGAAGAGAAAGAAAACATATTTATTTGGCACATGCCACAAGCGCACACAACAAAAAAAATAGTTAAAACTTAAAACTAAACAGAAAGAAATAAATAATATTGTGTGTCTCACGGCTGCGCCAAAAAGGCCCAGTTCAGCAAACTGCCGAACAGCTAGTGCCCGACGCTGATTTTCAACTGGACCCAAGATAATGACGTGACGGACGAAAAACAGTTTAGTAGGTATGTAGGTGCTTTGTGTTGTGAATTATGTGTATGAATAGGTATGTACTTATATACAATAAATATCAGTGCAATAATAATAAAATAAAACTACATATTAATAAAAAAACAAGAAACTTAGAAAAAAGTGCAAAACAAAAACCAATAGGTACCAAAATAAATGGGACGGACAAATAAACCTTTCGCACGTTTCGTTTCTAACTACTAGACGCACAATATTTAATTAATCCGTGCCGTGCACTTCGTCAATACGCAAGCAGCCGAGTGCGATGGACTAATAGTAAAATTTGTCGGAAATAACGGAAATTTTTGTGATGGAATATTTTGTGATGCGATCGCAAAAGTGTGGGTACATAAAATAGTGGTGATAAGTCCCCTCTTTGAGGAGTGGCTAGACAGGCGCCACGGCGCCTATAGACGCAGGTTCTCGCCGGACACGGTTGTTTCGGGAGGTTGCTGCACCGAATCGGGCGGGAGGGAATACCCAGGTCAGGCCAGGTCACCAATGCGAGGATCGCCCAGAGGACACGGTGGAGCACACCGTGAAGGTCTGCTCCACTTGGTCTGAGCACCGCCGTGTCCTCGTAGCGGCGATTGGCGGCGGGTGGCCTCTCGCGTCCGGCGTCGGTTCAATCCATGGTCAAGAGAGAGACGGAATAGGAAGCCAGTCATGCTTGCAAAGAAGGTGGCGGAACGTGAGAGGGAAAGAGCCTCACCGAGACGCCACGCGAGAGACGCCGAGGGGCCACTAGGCCACCGTAGGCGCAGGCCTGTGGACAGTGAGTGATTGGCTGGCTCACCGTCCATCCATCTTGACGACAGGCCGTGTCGACGGCAAGTTCGTGTTCCACGCGCGCCTCAAGGAGATATCAGCAAATTGGAAGGGCCCGAGAGGCCGATACCTGACGGGGCTGCAGGACTGTTCGAAAGAATTACCGTGGCCTAGGAAAACAAAGGGCCAAGAAGGAACATGGATTGGTTTTAGTCAGTAGAAGTCTGACACTGCCTTCAACTCCACCCAGAGCGGGGGGGCTATTTGATGATTTCACATCCGTAAAAAATAAAAATAGCATAGTCTTCCACCAATTATTTTAATTCGATTTTCGATTATTTAACTGTCGCAGCTACTGCCGCAACTTATAGTTTGTCGTAATTAAACACACAGGGGCAATGGCAATTACTTAACTTCACACACCAAGTGACTTAATAAATATAAACTTCGCATCCGATTGGCAGAGCTTCAACCTCACCCCGAATTCTTGAAACATTTGAACTTAAAATAACAGACCATAAAAAAGACTGGACCACGGAGGAAACTCAGTACGTGATGCATACCGAGTTTCCTCCTTGCCTCGGAAAGCACGTTAAGCCGTTGATCCCGACTTTCAATTGTAGATCTTTGACAGTCGTTGCAGGTAGTCAGTGGCCCGAAAGTCTGACAACCACTCTTACCAAGGGGTGTCGTTTTACCCAGTACTAACTGGGTTGTTGAGGTCAGATTGACAGTCACTCCATGTAAAAATAATTTTATTTAGCTGCATCCGGTTATTTTGGAAGCCGACTGCAACATAGTTGCCTAGCTGTTCTTACAGGCTAGGCATATATATTATGATGATGAAGTAATACTATTGATATAGCACGTGCTACATATCCATCTTGAACTGTTAATAGGTATATCGTTAATATACTAACGTTATAAATTGAGGACAATTAGCGCTGGTCGTAAATTGACGCAGCATCAGCGGCTTGCTCCCGGCTCCTCGGGGAGTCATCAACCACTAATTTATTGGTTTTCTTACCATACTGTTAATGTTCTTATTGTTATAGAGATGCTTTTTACCTACAATTAAAACTGACATGAGTAAGTTAGCTAGGAATTCGCTTTTAGAAACGAACAAAAGAATTAAACATGGTTATCATAAATGGTTCACTATTTCACTAAACAATCCCTTTGGTCCATACCATACCTTCAAACTCAACTATAATCTACATCAAGTCCTTTTGGGGACAGAGAGGGCTTACCCAATGTACCCACGAACAACAACAGGTAGAAAAAAAAGAACAGCAGTGTAGGCGTTGTCATTGGCCACTACGAAAAACTGTCCGAGAAGACGCTGGTGTTATCATCTTATGAAACAGTTTTTCTTAGCGGCCAAGTTATGCTAGTCGCGGATAGCGACTGCTGCTGTTTATGTTTCTTATTGTTATATACTACACATTAGAACATTTACATTTAGAACTACTTAAGCCGTATACAGACATTGTGAGGCATGCGCCGCGAACCACGCACAGCGAATGCCTCGCAAGGTGTGTACCTTTATATTCGTGGCGAGGCATGTGCTACGCACGTGCGAGGGCGAGCCAACGCATGGCCGAGGCATTCGTTGTGCGCCGTTCGTGCAATGGCGCATGCCTCGCAAAGTCTGTATCCACCTTCAAATATCCACAAGAAGTGATGGAATAAATCTGCTAGTTTCAGGTACTATTCTTATCAAATTCTAAGACGTGAAAGCTTACATTCTCGTACAGACTCTTTGTTTCAGTTGCATAACGGACAAAGCTTCTGATAAGCCTTCTTCGAATAAGCCTTCTGTCACACTCAGTATTTGCAAACGACAAATTAATACTACAAATCCGAACACATCAGCGTCGATGGCGTGTCGAAAGTTTAGCAACACATGTTCTTGAACGTTTTCAAAAACTTTAAGTATAGGAAAAGCGCGATCAATCACCAACAATGGTGGAAAGGAGCGACCCTCTCGGGAAAAAACTTGAACGGGGTGTAGCTGATTTATCGGTGTAGTTAGAATTATCGCCATTTGCAATTCTTGGCGGGTTTAGCAAACAAGTTGAGATAACGACTTGTGGGAGCCTAGTGACGCGACGCCAACGCGGCCGCCTGCGGAACTTCACGCATAGCTTTGTTTACCAAACTTTTATGTGTAAGGTACATGAGCTATCGTAGATGTTGCATAATTTTGCACTGACAAGTACCAGAAGCCAATAAATGTCTATGTTAGGGAGAATAAGGTTAGATGGTCAATGGGTCAAACTGTTTGCGACGTTACCAACTTACAGAATATGTCAGTAGAGTGCGGAGTCCAACAACTACCCTGTCGGACTCCGCACTCTATTCCAAGATCTCAGCTTACATAATATGTAAGTAATACGCTTTTTTCTCTAATCTTTATGTTTAAAATAACATGCATCGTGCAAAATGTCGAGACAGGTAACTTCCACTACGATTTGCATATTACCCTTAACTACGTATGCATAGTACCGGAACTCGCCAATACTCGCATTGAAATCCAAACAACGCGCGTTTCCCTTAATACTACAAAATAATTGTTATATAAGGGGCTATATAGCTGGTACCAATAGCACTAACTTCGGCACACAGTCCCACATCCGAGGCGCCGACAGACGACTCCCGCGGGACCTCTCAACGACTTCCCCCGAACTTTACCTAGTCACCAGTCTGTGTACGTCTTTAGTTTTTCCTATCGTCTGCTATCCAGCACAATTTCTAATGGATGAGTCTTTTTTTACATGTTTACTTGGAAAAATGTCACCTATTTCTAACGTCTCTTGGAGACATCTTGATGGTTTAGTTATAAGAGAATTTGAAATTCAATAGTGAAAATCTAATAATTGCTGTGATATAGAAAGAGAAACTGAAGTAAATCATGCTTATAGGAAGACACGTTCTTCATGCTACCGGAGTTACCTACTAGTAGTTTTCAACGAAATTGAAGGAAACGAGCCTAACTATCATTTTTTTTTTACATAGGCCTACATGGGCACTTATAAAACGTCAACAAAAAGTGCACATTTCCCAAGAAAAGCTTCGTTTTCAGATTTTTCTAATCGAACAACATAATAACGCCTGGAAAGACCTAATAATCAATAAAAACTTTTTTACAAAAAAAATAACCGACTTCCATAAAACACTAAAAAGTGGCAAATAATTTTAGTTACGGCAGTCGGTGACTTGTTTGTTTCATTTACTTTTTTGCCACCGACTTCCGAAACTCAAATTATTTGCAACTTTTTAGTGTTTTATGTAAGTCGGTTATTTTTTTTTGTAAAAAAGTTTTTATTTTAGCCTTTTCAGTTGTGGCATCTCACTTTAATCCTAGTCAAGTATAATTTTTACATTGTAACTAGACACCAGCAAATCGTCCATACATACGACGAAGGACAAAATGCATAATAAAGAGGATGACTCAAAAAGTACCTAAGCAAAGATAATAAAATTCATATCGCTCCACTGGGCAAGCTTCTCTACCAAATGAATGAAAAATCATCTAAATCGGTCCAGTAATCACGGAGAAATCGGTGTACATACGTGAAAAAATTACATATAACAAAAATTTTAATAAAATAAAAACTATATGGCTAAACTATATTAATTTTTTATGGGACCAAATGGCAGGTATTCCACATCAAACTAAAGAAGAATCACGCAAATCGGATCATAAATCTCAGCGTAATCGGTGTATACACCTGGAAAGTGCATACCGTTACAATTCCAACAAGCCCAAACACAGCTAAGATTCATTGCCTTGTTATGGAGTTCCGAAGCCTGTCTCTTGGATTCATCATCAGATCTGATGGTAGAATGGTTCTTATTGGACGCAAATGCTTCACTTGTTGTAGAAAATACCAAAATCACTGTACGTTTTCCTATAAAATTTGAAGAGTTCCCTCGATTTCGCCAAGATTCCATCATCAGATCCCGACTTGGTGACTATGGGACCATTTGGGAAGTATACCCTTTCCAACAAAAAAAGAATTTTCCAAATCGGTTGGCAAGATCCGGAGTAATGCGCGAACAAACATAAAAAAAAAAAAAAAAAAATACAAACATCCGAATTGAGAACCTCCTCCTTTTTTAGAAGTCGGTTAAAAACAAGACTTCTTACTTCTTCATTCACTTCGTACTCGATTAATTTTAGTACCACGTCGACGTCGTTGGGCAACATAATTTAATTCAAGTCCCGGTATGCACTACTTCCACTACCAACATCCAAGACTCAATGTAATTAAAATGTGGAATAACAACATTAGGAGCGAACAGGTTCTTAATAAATTGATAAAATCTCAGCACGAGCGTTGATAGGCATCATGATTGATCAGATAAGTTGTTGAGTATATATACTACACTACAGTAAGTTATGTTAACTATGATAATTACCGCACATTTAAATATCTCGTGTCTGGTAAATTGAAAGTTGAATATGCACCGAGATCACATTTGATGAAGTATCACATTTTATACATGACGAGAACACATCGATCATATCTACCGATTATAACCATCTGCCGCATGCCGTACCTACCTACTTAGTACTACGACTTTTGACACAGCGCCAAACTGCCGAAAATCGAGATAGTTCTCTGCATTCTACTAATCCCAGAGTTCCCAGCTTTTTTCTTCCAGAATGTACAACGGCACAGGTTACACATACAGTCCACCCAAGCGTCTGGTAACTCACCTCAAGCATCTGCTTGCCTGTTGGTTTACGGTCCCACTACTGTTACTTTGACAGATGCTGCACCCATGCTGATTTCTACTTTAAGGCTTGCGAGGGTATGATTCTCGTATAGAGCAAACTGTATAGACCCGAGGATACGTTGCTATATTAGTATGGTGGTTAATAAATTGAGACACCCACATCCAGCAAAGGCTGCGTGAAGAGCCTGACCAATTGAATATACAAAAATAGTGAAAAGATCCTGTAGATACAAAACATAACATCACGCCTATAATCCCCGAAGAGTTAGGCAGAGGTGAACCTAATAGTACCTACTCGCTTACCGCGTACCTATTTCGCTTGATGTTTAAGTCCCATGTAATGGGGGTGAGTCTATTGCCCCTCAACTGGGAACAAATCCAGACTCCATGACTACCACTGTGAAGTCCCTGATGGAAAAACCCAATAACACTGCCCGATCTGGAACTACTCATGCTCAGCAGTAGCGCTTGGGACCACTAGACCATGGATACAGTCGAGGGGGGATGGATACAAAGCAAGTGAGAATATAAAAGAACTCTGATAATATCAGTTGGCAATTGCTACCTACAAAAGGAACTAACCACCGGAACGCAAGCCTCCTGGTGTCAACCCACCTCATCCCGACCTCAGATGACTTTATAATGTCTGTAAAATAAAGCCAAACGCTAATGTAGAACACAGGCAATCACAAACAGTGTAGTGGCAATAAATGGTCCTTACAGAGGTGTAATCACCGGTCTCTAGACCCTTAACCCTCCCTCAAGTTAACACCGTCAGACGGCGGTCGTCAAGACCGAAGGACATTAAACTCAATGTAACGCCGCGGCGGACCCGTATGGCCGCTCAGCGATTATCTTAAACTTAACCCTGTCGTTACGATCCTTATTTGCGGTTGCACCGAGCTGAGAACGCTCCCCGCCTGTTAAGTTAGGATCACATCAAATTATATTGGGAAGTAAATTCTAACACATCTGGTGAGCGCACAGTCTTTTAATGCATCTTGTTTCACACGCATTTTTTTTATTATCTGTATTTATAGGTGATCAATATTTTAAAAGTCTGTATCCGGTTAGACTGGAAGCCGACCCCAAGATAGTTTGGGAAAAGGCTAAGCAGATGAATATTTTAAAAGTGCCAGTGTTTTTAGAACATGCTAGTAGCGTGATTTTTTGAGATGTTGGAAAAGCTTGGGCAACAAGTTAATATGAAATTAATGATTTTCCACAGCTTATTTTGCGCTAGCGCCTAGATAGTCCTGAAGAAAATCACGAGCATACAATTCCTTATCAATACTTCATAGATCACTCAATAAGCAAGATACATTCACAAATATTACAATAGTAAAATAAACCTAAGTTTATACCCTGACACGAATCACGTTTATTACCAGTAACGGACCACGCTCCAGTGTGAACGCAGCCACACTAGTTCTCCGTTGTAAGAGGAACAAGGCACTCAGGCAGTTACAATGTTCTCCGAATGAGATGCGACTCCGATGGCCGCTTTGCGTCACCACCTCACCATTTGTTCGATATTGGACCGTTACAACCGAACGCTGCACACGTCAGCTTCGATTATGTGTTCGCCATTCCTATAGCTTTGTTTAATGGTCTCTAGAATGTTTGGTTTGTGCTTACCGAAAAGATAACAATTGAGTTTAAAGAGTCCTTTACTGCGCTTTACTGAGCAGCGGTGGCCCAGTGGTGGCAGCCCCGACTTACAAGCAGTAAGTCGTAGGTTCGAACCCAGGCAGGCGTAATACTTTGTGTAATTTATTTCATCACCGCTGCTCTCAAAACGGTGAAGGAAAACATCGTGAGGAAACCGGCATGTCCTAGAACTAAAAATCCAAAGACATGTGACATCTACCAACCCGCACTGGGCCCGCGTGGTGGATTAAAGCCCACTCCCTCTCATTGAGAGCAGGCTTGTGTCCCAGCAGTGGGAACATTATAGGCTGATGATGATGAGTCCTTTACTAGAACTAGTTCGAAATCGTTATATTAAATTGAATTATTAATTATATGCAATAACATTACGCATGTATGTCCCGAAGGGATTGTGCAGGGTGTAAATAAGTAGGTCACATTTCCCCAGTTAAGTTTGAGTCTCTTCTAGGGAGGGCCTATTGCCATCAACCGGGCACAAATCTAGACTCAGTCAAGGTATGTATTATAATTTTACAGTTGAGCCAAAATACAGGACCTACGGCAGGAAAAGAAGGGATACACTTTAAGGGGCAAACACTTGGGACAGAAATATTCTGCTGTTCCATAAAAGTCAATAAAAGCACGTTAATTGTCAGTGCAAAAGATTAATACAAAAAAAAAAAATTGTAATGGGGTAGTTTTATTCCGATGAAAGCAACCATTTTAAACATATGAATTGAAAAAAAACTTTTCTTCAATTAAATAAAAATATATTAAAACTCTGTAAATTGTGACAATGCTCAACGACGCTTCGGTTTCAGACCAATAAACTTAACATAATCTTCTCCAAGACACACATCTCTGTTGATAGCGGGCACTGAAGCACGTACTAGGAAGGACTCATAATCACTAAAGGAAAAATTATGACACGTTCGAATTATACCATATGGGCCTATTATAGCTGGGCCAGCAAAAAACTTTGTTCCAAAATGTGCATTAGCTGTATAGCAAGTCGCTTCCACTTCAGTACCACATATTGCATCTATTATCGCATTACAAAATTCATTGATCGACCAGGCGACCCCAAGCACCGCTGATTCATTGCCATGTTTCTTAAATACTATTTCTGTCCCAGATGCCCTCACAAGGTTCGTTAATGAATGTGCTTGATAGGGATCCACACCATATCCGGCAGGGGCGATATATGAAAACAAGGGTATTACTGTATCTTCTGAATGTCCTCCTATAACAGGTATGTTCAAACTTCCACAGCTCAACTGCAAAGTTTTAGCGGCGTAACTGCGAGCCCTGGCGGTATCAATTTGCGTTATGCCGAAGACCTTATATGGGTTGTAGATGCCGTATTTATACAAAATTGAACTTGCAAAAGGGACCATAGAATTTAGAGGGTTCGTTGCGATAGCAAGGAACGCGTCAGGGTTTTCGTCCGCAATTGCCTGACATAGTCTCTGCAAAGCAGGTGCATTAGCAGCAATCATTTGCTCTCGCGTATTTCCAGGCTTTCGGGATACTCTATGTACCATCAGGATGAGGTGAGAGGACTTAATAGCGGCATTCAAGCTATCACCACAGAACGCGCTTACGTCTGGACCTCCTGGTAAATGACTCAATTCTACGGCAGTTCCTATTATTCTCTGGTCTTCATCATACAACTGCAGTCGTTTAATTTTGTAGTTTTGTTTTAGTAAAAGAGATACATTGGCCCCGACTTCTCCTCCAGCGCCTATTACAGAAACTTGGATATTTCTCGACGGTATAGATTTTATTTTTGTCTGCAGTTCTTTTTGCAATAAACGAATCTTCAATTTCCACATAGTAATTTGAGATAGGTATATTTTTTTACATAATTTTAATAGTATTGTTATTTTTTAATCTTGCATGGTAAAATAGAGCAACAATTTTGACTTAGTTGTCAACATGACACCGTAAAACCATAATGTTTTAAATCAAAATGCATAAACCTCTTGCTCACGAGCCTGCGCTAGGAGTAGAGTAGGTACTTAGGGCCGGACTCCACCAAAGCAGAGATGAGCGAAAGGTGCTAGAGCTAGAGTGTATCCACCGAAGTTGTGCGGAGATGTGGACAGCACACCGCTCGCACGCCGCTCACGTCTCTTATCATCTCCGCTGGCGTAAACAATAACGAGACATCTCTCCTCTAGGCTCAACCGTTTCCATAAAAGCTAAGCGGAGACGAAAACTGTAAATAACGCAATTCTATTAGAGGTTTACAACTAGGGCTTGCAATTCGGATACTCGAATATTTTTAAATCATCTGAATTTACGTAGGTACCTCGTTTCGTTCTCTTATTTTTGTCGCGTTTAATCAAACGCATCGTGAACGCACCCACCGAAGGCTGGGTGACCGTGTGTGAGTTTATATAATAATACAATAAATAAATAATTTAAATTATCGTGCTCACTCTGCTCTGCTCACCCGAACCCGATTGTAGTCGCCGCCGTGTTTTGTGGGACCCGTCTGAATACACGGACCAGGAGTCTAGCGTGTATGCAAGACATGCAAGTCAATCAGATAATTAAACTGAAAGGCGCAACGTAAGTTATGGCGTCGATCTAGGACAATCTCTCGCACTCCCGAGGCGTCTTGTTTCCAATACCTGAATGTAGGCGCGCTCTGAGCATTAAGGGTGTAAAACACCTCTTTAACGAAGCCGAAAGGCACTGGTTCTCCCTGTCATTGCGATCATTTTTTTGTTCTACACCATACCTGGGAACCTTCTAGTTACGGAAATATTAGGGGTCAAAGTTCCAACTTTTTGACCAGTATTTTTTAAAATACAAGTTTTTAATGTAACATTTTATCTTTAAACACCGCCACGACCCCCGTACTATTCAATCCGTCCATCAGCACAATGTTTTGAGTGCGTTACATTGAGTTCTATCACAAAACATGATTTTACACCCCCCAAAAAAAAGTCGTTTCCCAGCAATAATTTTTGCGTAAAGTTACTTAGTTTCATGTACAGAATGCTTGGTTGACGGCTTCGTGATGAGGTAAATTTACATGGTGTATATGCTGGAACTCGAAAGATGGTGAACTACTTATATACCTTGTCCGGTTGCAGTCTAGGGAAAACCTGATAGAGCGATTCTGACTTGCGAATCGGAACTGTGTATAGCGGTGAAAGACTAATTGAACCATCTAGTAGCTGGTTCCGTCCGAGGTTACCCTCAGGATAGCTGGCGTCGATTTGACCATCTCATCGGGTAAAGCGGATGATCAATGGCATTAGGGCCGAAATGAACTCAACCTATTCTCTAACTTTAAACGGCTGAGTACTCCGGCTTACTCGTACGGTATAGCCGGAGTTCTGATGACAGTGGGGCAGGTGCACCCCCCTTGCAACCTGCTGGCGCCCATGTCTAGAGGACAGATTCCCACTTTTGAGTGCGAGTAATTTGGGCTTATCGGTTTTGCACAGAAGACACAGATTATGTTCTTTTTTTATTTAGTTACTGTTGAAATCAAAAAACTTAAGGCGTCTAGGTTGCTGCATCACCTTTTCAATAGCTGCCTCTTCTACTCTTTTCATGTGAACACTGGGAATGCACGAGCTCGTTAGCCTCGCGTCTCCTATCGTCAGGGCCGTAGAGCAGAGAGTGTGTAACTATAGAGAAACCAAAGTACCCGAGGCGTATAGCAAAATTTTATATTTTTCCTATTTCTATAATAAGGACAAAAGAAAACCTATCGAATTCGAGGTAGGTGCTAAAATGTTTAAGCTCGCTGCGCTCGCTCTTCAATCATTTTTTTCGATTGATGGGATTCTGTGTAAGTATTGACGACACGGTTGGCGCAGTGGCTGAGCGATCGACTGCTACGCTGCGTGTCGCGGGTTGGATCCCCGCACGGAACAAATATTTGTATGGCCTACAGACAGTTGTTCCGGGTCTGGCTGTTTGTGTATGTGAGTTTAAATGTTTGTAAACGCACCCACGATACAGGAGACATTCCTAGTGTGGGGCAACGTTTTTTGTAAAAAAAAAAATGATCGACAAAAATCTTCCTTGAATCTCACATATCCGACTGAAGGTGCACATCCCTGGAAAAAATCTCGGCGGCGCCCATGCTGCCAGATATCTGCCTAATCGCTTCTTTAATGTAACCTACTTTAAAATCGGTATCTGGCCTTTTCTCCGTTCATAAAAAGTATACAACCAAATCTACACACAACAACAATAAAGTGTCAAATGTGTTGAAGGTGGCATGACGTGGCAGAACGTCAAATAAAATGGTCAAATTGTATAGTCACTTTCAAAATCCAGAAAAAAACGAGTAACATCTACAAATCAATAGTAGACTCTTAGTTTGATATAAGTATTCTACTCTTTGAATAGCATCGTTAATATCATGTAAATTTTAGATATCAATACTACCCATCGAAATGCTAAAGTTAATCGCAAGAAATGTCCAGGATTTATTTTCTACAACCAAAAGGTCTTACAAAGTTAGCGTGGTCGGAGGGGCGAGCGACATCGGGCAAACACTTTGTTTACTGTTACGATCAGAGCCCAGCATCACTGAGCTCGTAGTTCATGACACTCGTGAACATACGCCCGGCATTGTACTGGACCTGTCGCACGTACCCACCGAGACCAGCATACGTGGATACACTGGAGAAGACACCCTAGAAACGGCTCTGAAAAATGCTGACATTGTAATTGGCACCGGTGGACTCATACGAAAACCCGGTATTACAGAACATCTTTGGCTGTCGGAAAACATAGAATTTATAAAAACGTTGGCGATGGAGGTGGCCAAAATGGAAACCATACCATTCCTTGGCATCGTTACGGAACCAATAAATTGTCTTGTCCCGGTGGCTGCTGAGGTCTTGAGAAACCATGGAGATTATAACTCAAGAAAACTTTTTGGTATTACTGGCTTGGACACCTTACGTGCTCAAACACTGTTTGCCATACAGAAAAACGTAAACCCTCATAACTGCTGGGTACCTGTGATCGGAGGGCATTCTGAAAAGACTGTCATTCCTCTCCTCTCTCACAGCCAACCCACTTCAGAGTTTGATGCTAAAAAGACTCAAGAATTCACATTGAAGTTTCGACAGTTTGATCACGAAATATTAAAAGCTAAAAAGGGAGTTTCACCAATTCTGTCAGTTGCATACAGTGCAAAGCTTTTCACTCATAGTATACTCGATGCCTTGGACGGACGGCCAGCGACAGTGAACGCATTTATAGAAAACAATGACTTTGGTACTGCATACTTCGGAGGACTGGTACATGTCAACAGCACCGGAGTTAAAGAGATGGAAAGATTCACGTCTCTTTCGCTTTATGAATTGGAGCTGCTGGAACGCAGCTTTGAAGAGTTACGCAGAGATGCATTGAAAGGAAAGAAAGTTTTAGAATTTAGTTAAAATCTTTTATCAAACTACCGTGATTGTCTAAACAAAAGTAAACTAAATTAAAGCACTTTTAACCAATTTACGAATATTTAATTACAGGAGGGTTTTACAATTAAATGATATTTGTACAAAGTACACTTGTATTATCAACAACCTAATGAAAAAAATATTCATATCACAGAGAATAACTAATGTTGAATTAACTTATGAACAGTATTCATTAGTTAATACAAATATTAAACATTGTTTGGTTTCATATTTACAAAATCTTGGCATCCTTTTCTTCTTGTATAATAGAATATTTAAACTTAGAAAAGGACGGACACTTGATTCTAAAAAACTGTAACTACATTACAATCAATGCTTAAAATTAAAACTTTGCAGTCCAAACAAATTCATTTCTATAACTATAATAACCGACAATCATTACATCTACGCTAAATAAGAAATCAAATACTGAACACTTCACTTTTGGCTTATCATTTGATTTAATAGAATTGATTTACTTATCCATCCATCTGATTGAGAACAATCATGATATAACACACTTCTAAACCACTACTTTCACATTTTAAAATAAACAATCGACATTTCAGTTATTTGACTCAAATATGAAACTCTGTAAAGAGGAATACTAACAATAAACTTCGTGAAATATATCATTTGATAAAGTAGAAAACAAAATCAAACTTAATTTAGAATTTCCACATATTCTAATAATGAAAAATGTTCATAACTTCAGTAAGACTACATTTTGAACTACTGGAACTCCATACTTATACACCACACCGACCACAAATCACGAACACGGAGAGACGCTACCAGACCTTCAACCTGTAACAATGGAAAAGTTATTGTAACGAGAGGAAACACCTATGCAACAATGTGGAACTCTTTTTTTCTGCCCTTGAGCAAGGCCACAAGGTTATTTCGGTTTCAACTTTATTATTTCTCGTGCTGCATGGCAGCAGGCTACTGTTACGTACTTACGTCCGTATTTAATTTGAAACTTGATGCCTCCCCCATCATGCCTGTTGCTTCCGTCGTAGAAATACTGAAAACCATAGTGGTCATAACGAGTGCCTGACTTCGCCAGTTTAGGAAAACGCCAATTATGTCACGGGATCCTACAAGGATAAAAAGGATCCTATGTCAAATGGTAACTCACCACTTCATTCCTCATTACTTTTACTAATTTCGCTGCCAGACTCGCTGACGGAGGTAGACCGGATACTTATCGACGTCTCCTTAAATTGACTGATGAAGTCTAGAAGCTTTTGTAGGTTTCTTTGCGTCTTGATCTGATCAGCCAGCAGTTCTCTTTTCTCTGCGTTATGCTCGTCCAAATTCTCTTTGAGGCTTGCAGCTCTCACTTCAAGTTTGCGAAGCTCGACGCATAGTTTTATATTCTTTTCTTGTAAGCTTTTTCGCTCTGCTAATTTATCTAAAATAAGATTTAATTATAAATATCCCTGAATATATTCAAGTCAGTTTATGGCAGGTCAAACGAAATGTCAAGCGATTGTGAACCATTTGCAGTGCAACTATTGCTGTAAACTGCATTTCAGCCACCCAAGTGATAATAATTATTGTACAGGCCCAAGCCATCCCTCCTCTTTCTCTCTAGTCATGTCAGTATCATAGGACATAGTAGAAACCCGTACTCGCAGCCGGAGTAGGTTGGGGGCCCGGGTACAGTGCTGCCACACGCCGAAGTGTGCAGTAGTTACCTCTGTAGAGCTGCTTGTGCAGCGCGGGGTCGGGGTCCGGCGCGGGCGCGGGGAGGTGCGGGGGCTCGGGCAGGGGCGCGGCACAGAGGGCGCAGTGCGGGCCCGAGCTGCCGCAGCCCGTATGTTGCCACACGCCACAGCCTGCGCACCAAGCCAAAAGAGAGGCCACATCTGAAAAAAAAAAATGGTTTAGTAAATAACATAGGAGTTACGAACTCTTGGCTAATTACAGCAGCACGATCGCATCAGCTAAGCTGTAATGGTAAGCATCCTTCACATATCAAGACCCCTCCGTGACTCAGATAGCACTTTCAGCCGTTAGTCCCTACTGTGATTACTAGATATTTGTCAGTAGACACGAGAAAGCAGACGCTGAAGAGAATTACTAAAGAGTATTATATTACCCAGTAACTGGGTTATGGAAGTAAAAAAGGCTGTGACAAGATCTGAATAAGAACTGATTTATTTTGTTAGACTACTTTCATTTAGGAATCCTATTTAGTCAATAATATCAACTCACCATTTCGTCCACAAACATGGCACACTTTTTTATGCGCTGCATTATGTGCCGTGTACACGGGCTCCACAGATAAGCTAGCCGGCAGAGTCGCCGCCCACGCGGGTTTTCCGTTAGTCCATCCTGTGGACACATGGCCTAAATTAACATTACTCAGTAACTTCATCCAAAATTGCTTATGGACGTAATAATAATGATGAATGTACATTAATGCTAAAGAGTGTTAGTTTGAATATCAATCTCTAAAATAATCACCTTAATTTGATGCTACACAGCATCAAATGAAGGTGATTACTTGCATTGAGATAGTCAGGAGAGTGACACCAGCTACTTTTAATTAGTGATAGGAACTAAAACTATAAAAAAACGTAATATTAATAGCCAAAATAATGATCGTTTTTTTTTAATTTACCTTTGTTTTCAGTCGAAGATCCTGAAGGAGAGCCTTCACGAGACGTTTTATTCTGGGTCTGAAATGTAGAAATAATGTTATGAATCACACTGAACACAACAAAACAACGAATTCATGAGTACAGCCATGTCAGGAAATACTACAATGCACGACTGCAACTTCTTCCTTATAATTACATGAACTCTGATGTAAATAAAGACCATGGAACTGATGGGACACTAGAAAATTGTTACCTGCTGTTTTCTCAGCTTAGCAGACCTTGTCTGCGGCGGATCACTATGCGTTTGCAGGTAAGGGAACTGGTTGTACTTTTTCTTCTTCTGTAATAATAAAATGTGATCAATATTTCTGATTGGATTACGTAGAAGTTTATTTTACATAGAAGTTATTTATTCTTTTACACTTACAGGTAACATTTCATAGCTTCCATAAAGGAAATCATTCCTGTTTGTATTTGTAGTGGACCTCTTGCGACGCTCATTTCTTTTCTTCTCTAGCAGTTCTCTTTGTAACGGAGTTATTAGACCAACGAGTCTGAAAAGTTAAGGTACAAAATTATTTAATGCTGAGCCCTATAACACTATAGCACCAATTTATTTATATCTGGCTGTGTCTGTGTGTATTGTTGTGTTCAGCATTGGTAATGTTTTAAGCAATTGTTATGTACAATGTCTGTAGATTTAAGGACATGGTGTGTTCAATATAGGTCATGTGATTCCAACCTACAGCTCTTATATTCATCATAGCTTGATAAATTGGTACCACCATGGAACATTATTATACCCATCAGAAGGATTAAACTAGCAAGCAAATAGTGCAGGTACGAATGTGCATTATGTTGTGAGGAATTTAAATCCGTGAAATTAAAACCATATATTTCTCCTTTTTGACAGCTAATATAATTCTATTATTTTAAGTGCTTCTTTTTCTTTATATTTTGACAATACAAAAACCATAGAGAATAATCAACCTCTAACATCCTCCCTTTTGTACAGTCTATTATAAAAAAAAATACTAATTTAACAAACAATGTAAACCAATTCGGTTCAATATTGTTATCATAGATGGCCTGCTTAGAGCCTTTGTTAAGAAATCAGCACTTTGAAGTTGTGTACCAACGTGCTGAACCTTAAGTCTTCCATCTGCAACTAGTTCTCTCACATAGAAGTGTCTGATTGCAATGTGCTTTGTTCTTCTATGCAGTTCAGGATTTTGAGCCAACTTCACAGCGGCGTCATTGTCAATTTGCAGTATGGGAACATCCTTCAGAGCAGAAATTTCATCAAATAGTCTTTGCAGCCATACTATTTCTCGTGCTGTTTCGCTGGCTGCAACTATTTCAGCTTCAGTCGAGGAAATAGCAACCGATGACTGTTTACGACTTGCCCAGGAGATAGGTCCGCCAGCGTATAAACAAAGGATGCCACTAGTCGAGCGACCGTCCTTGACGTCTCCTGCATGATCGGAGTCACTAAAACTTTCTAATATTCCGGACTTTCAATCCTTTTTGTACGTTATTCCATAGCTTGATGTCCCTTGTAGATAGCGCATTATTCGCTTTACCTTTAATACATCTTCTTTTGAAGGATTTTCTAGGCTTCTGGAAACGACACCAACAGCGTAGGCAATATCAGGTCGTGTTCCTACCATGAGGTACGCTAAGGCACCAACAGCTTGCCTATAAGGGTATGACTTCTCGTCTATGCCCTCTCTTTCAGACTGTCGTAGTTCCGAATCTCTGATAATAGGTGTAGTTACTGATTTACAGCTGTTCATCCCAAACCTAGCTAAAACCTTTTCAGTGTAATGTTTCTGCGTTATACTTATGGAGCCATCATCTTTGTATAGTAGTTGCAAACCTAGATAGTAGTCTGCAGGCTTTACGGTTATCTTAAACCTTCGTTTAAGTTCTGCCATAAACTTATCTGCATCCTTCTGCTTTGTTGCAGCTACGAGTCCGTCATCGACATATAATGCCAAAATGATTTTATTTTGCAATCGCTTTCGAATAAATAAGCAAGGATCACTTTGACTTTGTTGAAAGCCTATGGTCTTCAAGTAATCCACGATGCACTTATTCCAACATCTTGGTGCTTGCTTAAGTCCGTATAGACTTCTCTTTAACTTGCAAACTCGTTTAGTTCCGTCATTGATACCTTCTGGCTGTTTCATGTATATCTCTTCATCGATAGACCCATTTAGAAAAGCAGTTGTGACATCAAATTGAGTAAGAGATAAACCTTCGTTTGCAGCAACACTTATGATCGATCTGATTGTCGTCATTTTTGCAACAGGACTAAACGTTTCGTCAAAGTCAACTCCGGGTTGTTGGGAAAAACCTCGAGCAACAAGCCTTGCTTTGTATTTGTCGATTGTACCATCAGCGTTCGTTTTGATTTTATAGATCCATTTGCACGAGATAGCTTTGCGATCCTTGGGTAGATCAACTAGAGACCAGGTTTTATTTTCTTCTAAGGACTTAATTTCACTTTTCATTGCTTTAAACCAATGCTCCTTGTCTTGACTCTGTAGTACGTCAGTATATGTTGTAGGTTCATCATTTTCAGTCTTATCATCTACTGATATCATTACGTAGTCACCAAGTCTTGCAGGAGGTCTTAGCTTTGATCTGTCTCGAAGAGTTATTCGTCCTTCATTCTCTATTTCTCTATCTGGCAAAATCTCATCGTTTATCGCTTCCAAGCGTTCTGGTAATGTTTGCTCTGATAAATCGTTGTCCACATCATCAGTTTCATCATGCTCATCTTGAGTTTCCGAAGATAATTCTGGGATTCCGTTATTTATCTCTGTGTTAGGTGTATCTTCAAACGATTCAGGAGGTATACACTCTTGAAATGTATCTGTACTTTCATTTGCTTCCTCCCTTACATCATGAATCGTTCTATTATTCTCCTCCCTTGCAGAAAGATTCGTTGGTAATCGTAGACTTATTTCCATCTCAGAGTTTTCCTCAGCAGATTTAGATCCAATATTCAATTTCATGTCAGATCTGCAGACTGCTGACTCTTGAAATACTACGTCTCTTGATCGTACCAGTGAATTTCCATCCAGAAGACGATACCCGTCATCATTATCATAACCGATCAATAAACATTTTTTTGCTTTCTTGTCCAATTTCGTACGCTTTTGCTTGGGTACATGGGCATAACAAGGACTTCCAATGATTCTTAAATTAATTAATATTTAATAATTCGTATGGTGATTTACCATCAATAGGAGTGTGTCCTGTACGATTTAGCACATACGCTGCGGTATTTATAAGTTCTGCCCAACAGGCAATAGGCAACTCTTCGTGCGCGTACATCATGGCACGAGCGGCTTCGACAAGCGTTCTATTCTCCCTTTCACTACAACCATTTTGCTGTGGCGTATATGGCATAACCAATCTATGCTTGATGCCATATCTTTGTAGTATTGTTCGAGTTTTCTCGTTGTCAAACTCTCCACCATTGTCGCTTAATAGTTCTTTTACTACATGACCAGCTACTTTGCTTTCTTCTAGCATCAGTTGAAGCTTTAAATGGACTTCAGACTTCTGTTTCATGAAGTATACATAACGGTATTTGCTGAAATCGTCTTTAAATAGAACGAAATATTGATATCTTTTGTATGAAAATGGAAAAGGTCCACACACGTCTGAATGTATCATCTCGCCAGGTATCTTTGCTCTGTCTCTGGTTCCAAAAGGTCGCCTTTTCATTTTTCCAAAGCTACAACCTTCGCAACATTCATGTGTATTATTCGGTACCTTAATCTTCAGTTCCCTTTCAATTAACTTCTTCACATGCGTTTTGCTTTGATGTACAAGTCTTTCATGATAAATCTGTAATACATCTTGGCGTATCAGTGCATTAATTTCGACTAGAATTGGTGGCATTACATTCTTCACATTAAGTTTAAACAGCCCTCCTCTTTTCTTTCGAATGCCTGTAACTTTGACTTGACCTTTAGATTTCAATCTACAGAACTCGGGGTCAGATTCAAATAAACTTTGCGGTAATCTATCTTGCGCTGCTAATAATGAGAATAAATTTTTCTGCAGTGTTGGCACACACCACACATCGCATAAGGTTATCATTTCTTTATGATCGCCAACCGTAGCTTCAAGTTTTATGTCACCTTTACCAGTGGCATCTACTTTCTCGCCATTCGCTGTCATTACCGTATGCTGTGAACCAAAAACTTCAAACGTATGGAATAAATCTCTCCTGAATGTGACGTGGCTTGTAGCTCCACTGTCCAGATACCAATTATCTTTGTCAGGGTATAAGCATCTGTCAACGTTCATTAGGACTGTACTATTCACATTATTTGTATTTGTGTTTGGCTTGGGAGGTCGACCATCACTCAACCACTTAGAGCATTTTCTTACCTTGTGTCCATCTTGACCACAGTAATTGCACTTTATCTTTTTATTGTAAGCCTTGTTTACTTTCTTCTGAAAAGCTTTAACTGTAAGAGCTTGGTTACTCACACTTGTAGACATAGAAGCCTGTGTATCTATGTTTCTTTCAAAGGCACAGAGTTGTGAGGTTAGTCTCTCTATAGTCCTCTCCTTTTTACTCATAAGTAGCCAACTAGATTTGAAAGTAAGGTATTCCTCTGGTAAAGTATCTAAAATCTTACATATCAATAGTACCTCTGGTAACTCATTGTTTCCTTCAAGCTTCGTAATTTCTTTGTTTAGTTTGAACCAAATATTCTTCAGCTTTGAAAGATGTATAGCCATATTGTCATCCAGTTGCTTCTTGTACTCAAAGAACTTTAGGCAATTGTCATATACTAAATCGTCACCATCTCCATCAAACAACCTTTTTAGTTCATCCCATACTTCTTTAGAAGACTCGAAACGCATTATTCTTTGAACAATTTCATCTTTCATATTGCTCGTAAGAATTATAAGAACCGTACTATCTAGTTCTTGAAACTTTTCTGAAGCAGTTTTGTCATCTGTACATAAAGCTTTTTCATATCTACCTTCTAATAGATCTAGGGCTTTTGGGATTCCCTTCAGTAACATAGATATTTTATACTTCCATATCAACCAGTTGGTGCCATCTAGGTTCCCAATGTTAAATCTCGTGATATCTGGTTTGGTTGCCATATTCACTAATAAACACTGTTATCGTATTTTGTAATATCGATTTTAAAAAGAACCACGCTCTGCTACCATGTTGTGAGGAATTTAAATCCGTGAAATTAAAACCATATATTTCTCCTTTTTGACAGCTAATATAATTCTATTATTTTAAGTGCTTCTTTTTCTTTATATTTTGACAATACAAAAACCATAGAGAATAATCAACCTCTAACACATTACTTTGGAATTTGTTGATAGTAGCTGCTTACCTTAAGAAGATCTCTTTAGTGATAGGTTCACCAGGCTCTGGCAGTAAAGGGGGCGACGGCGTCGGTGATAGAGCCTCTGCACCTCGGGATGAATCCGAATCTGACTTCTGTTCCTGCCACTCATTGCTGTGCTGGTGCTTAGATCCACTGTCAAGCATGAATTATTGAGTAAAATATGAAGAAAATATTGCAATAACAATAAACAGTTTGTTAAGTACTCTTACCCAAAGGCTTCCTTCACTTTATTTAATACATTCACAAAATTATGTCTGCTATCGTTCACAGTACTTGGTAGTTGAGAAAAATTCCTCTGATATTTGTCTTTATCATCATTTTCACTATGATTTGAGTTTTCCTTTTCATTAGACAACTTGATCTTAATCTCCACTTCAGAAATATTCTCCTTTATTTCATCACTGTTATTTTCAGTTTTAATATGTATTTCATTTAGTACAGATGGCTTTAACAGTGATACAGTTCTGTTTCTGCCACGATATTGTATTTGATGGTCCCTCAGTTGCTGTGCCACATATCTGTTGTCATTTTCAATGTTGATGTGCTTGTTTCGAGACTTCAACCTATGTTGGTACAGCTCTAGTTCTCTCCGTAGTCTGTCCACCACCAGTTTCTGTAGTATAGAAAAGTTATCATTTACTGTGGTTATCTTTTACTTTCTTATTTTGCTATTGATTGATTTATTTTACCTTATTTGACATTGTGGCAAGACATAAATAAGAGAGCAGAAAGTATTCAAGAAAATATCATGCTTTTGCAAAAACAAAGTTCCACAATAAATATGTTACAGTATAACTATCATTTCTTTCACCATTATCAAATCATATAATTTACTCTCTTACCATGCCTTGACTATGTTTGTCAAGAATTCAATATAAATGTATGTTTAGCTAGCTATATACAAATACTAATAAATATTATGTGTTGTAAATGGTGCATGAGTTAGGTATTATTTTACAGCCTGTAAAGGTAATAATTATATTGTAATGTAATATGAGATCGAATTTTTGTATTAATTTACTACTGATAAAATATTACTGACCCTTTGACCACAGAATTTAAGTAAGTACCACGAAATTTCAATATATATCTTACTTGAGTTTGTCCAATTGCAATAATTTCTTTCTCAGCTTCTTTAACTTTAGATCTGAGATGAATATTCTGCAAACAAAGCACATTTGATAAAATAAAGAATTTCGAACAGATTTTTATAGCTATGAAAACAAAGAATCTTTCTTACATTTTCATCTTCTTGAAGGCGCGCAACCCAAACCTGAAAAAGTATAATAACTTATAAATATAGACGCTTTACACATTTATTATTTATAGTGATTCACAAAGTAATAATCACTAAACCAACCTGATGGATTCGTATCGCGTTTTTCAAGTCCGACTGCGTTTTGCGAATATCTTCCTTTATTTCGTTAGATACTTCCATAATTCCTATTTTAATTAATATAAATAACATATATCATCAACAGTGTGTATTTAATTATCTAGTATAACTCCAAAGAAATCTAAACAAAACTAACGATATGTTCACGAAGAAACAACTCTAGTTTCACACAAACAAGGATACAAGAAACGCAAAATTAACTAATTCGCTTTCAGAAACTTTACACTGCGCGGGACCTTTATTACATAACCGAATAAAAATAATTTGTCATTAAATGAAATAACTTTCATACTTTAAATCTGTACCAAATTGGGTTAAAAATATATTACAATACAACTTTATTCAACGAAGTGAGTTGAATTGAAATATTTACACATACACAGACATGTTTTGCATGCATATACGTTACACCAATGACACACACATTCACAGTATTTCCGGAAATACATGACTGAAAAAAACTCTGTTACACGAAACGAATTTGTAAACAGCTGTTCCCGCAATGGCGGTAGTGGCGCTTTTAATTTTGAGAAAACTTTACTTTAATTGTAGTCGAGCAAATTAGCCAAGATTGTAGTTGCAATTTGCAGTCCCACAAGCCGCCCTCTAACCTCTGGACTCTGGACATACCCTGCCTTTAGGCCTTGCTTAACGGCAAGCAAAGATTGCAATGCAGCCGGATAGTGTATATCTACCTTGATCTTCAAATCTTGCTACACCAAAAATTATATATCTTTCATTTTTCGGTATCACCATGATATACGAACTCATTCAATATGTTCGTTTTGTTCATATAGTTCACAATAGATAGGTTCACATTTTATTTCATTCATTCAATCAATGTCGTCCGTCGTCGGTATGTGGGGAAGATAAAGATTTATTTCAACTCGACGCTACTTGTTTTAAAAATTGGGAATAAATACTCCGGCAATAGTTGTTTAGACATAAATTGATTTTCCTAATAGTGTTATATAATCCAGTGTTAGAATTTAATTACTTAGAATAGATACGATTGAAATATTTTATAAGATTGAAAACGACATGCTCATGCTGAAATTTACATGGTGATTGGCGCCACGACAAACTTTTGTATTTGTACCAACTACGGATATTATTTACAGTATTGAAGAGACTTTATAATGTCTGTCAAACGACAAGCCACTACCGAATTGAATCACGACAACTGGGATCAAGATGACCCAGCCGACCATGAAGAAATGGGCAGTTTCAAAATTGCACCCAAGGAATTGCTTGAGAAACGTGTTATCAGGACTGCAAAAAGGCGTGCACAAGTTGCCGGTGAAGAGGTAAATACCTATAAATTTTTAATCAGTGGAGCTTGGAGTTGAAAATTGTAGAATATATTACATTTTTATCATATGTAAGTCAGTAGAAGAATGATAGAAAGATTTTTTAAGCTAGAAAATAAATAATATCAAATCTATCTTGAAGTTTATCTTCAGTTTTGTGTCTTAACTAATTTATTATTTTATTGTAATGGACAGCCTCTGCTTTGCCCACTCATTGGAAGTTTAGGTTAGCAATTCAAACAAGACATTTTAAGAAAAAATACTCAAAAGTGTGTTACAAGACTTCAATGCTTTTTATTGTTTCATTTCAGCCTAAGAAAAGTGTCTTCAGTGGGTTTAGTGGATTCAACAAAGCACAACCAGCATCATTTGACTTTTTGTCAAAATTAACTAATGGCAACAATGACAGTACTAGCTCATCCAACAAAGCAGATTCATCAGTTACATCCAGTTTATTTTCGAATATACCACTTGCTAGCCCAAGTGGTGGTCTTTTTGGTAATCAGTCAACTACTACACCAACTAAGTCTCCATTTGGATCACCATCAACTCAGGCTGGCTCAAGTGCCCTATTTGGAGGTCCCGCTCAAAATACCACAACTCCGTCTATGTTTATGACGTCAAAGGCTGATTCCACAGTTAAAGACTCTCCATTCAAAATGCAATCTGTTACTAGCTCAACAGATAATAATACTGAGTCAACAAAATCATCAATTGCACCAGTCACCACAAGTAAATTTGACATTCCATCTACCAGCGCCAATGTAGCTAAATCATTGTTTTCAACCACTTCAAATTCAACACCATTTAAAATTCAACCTTCAAATACTAATGCTGCGCAAAACACATTTGGAATGGCATCAAAACCAGAAACAAATCTAAATGATGCAGATAAAAAACCAGAAGACACCAAGAATGATAAAAAAATGAAATATTATTCAAAATTAAAAGGTTTAAATGAGTCCGTATCAGATTGGATAAAAAAGCATGTGGAACAAACTCCTCTTTGCATACTTTCCCCAATATTTAAAGATTACGAAAAGTATTTAAAAGAAATACAAGATGAATATGGCTTGGATAAAGAAGAAGTTAATAAAAAGTTAGATATTAAGTTTACCACTGGGGAAACAAAAACTCCCTTTGGCAGCACTGCTACTAAGCCAGTAGCTACAACTGGCAACAATACAGCTGGATCATCTATTTTTAATATGTCTCCAAGTTCGAAATCTCTATTTGCTACTCAAAGCAGTACCCCTGCAGCAACTGAAAAACCAGAAAAATCGGGCTCATTCTCCTTTGGGATTGGTTCATCTACTAATACTTCAAGTACAATCACAACCAGCTCAGCAGGATTTTCTTTTGGAGCCATTACATCAAGCACAGCAAGTGCTGTTACTTCTTCTCCTTTCTCGTTTGCTACAACTACAAGTACAACAGCTTCCAATGGAACAGCAGCACCATTTTCATTTGGGATTGGAAAGCCTTTCAGCTTCAATTCCAATGTCAAACAAAACACACCCACTGAAGAAACCAATGAAGAAGAAGATGTACCACCTAAAGTAGAATTTACACCAGTTGTTGAAGATAACACTGTGTTTGATAAGCGTTGCAAAGTTTTTGTAAAGAAAGATGGCAATTTTGTTGACAAAGGTGTTGGCACACTTTATATCAAGAAAGTTGAGGAAAGTGGAAAACACCAGCTCCTAGTTAGAGCCAATACAAACTTGGGTACTATTTTAATTAATTTGATATTGGTGTCTGCTATCCCAACACAACGCATGGGTAAAAACAATGTCATGTTGGTATGCATACCCACACCAGAATCGAAGCCCCCTCCAACACCTATCTTAATCCGGGTGAAAACTTCAGAGGAAGCTGATGAATTACTAGAAACTTTAAACAAATATAAAGCATAAAATATTAATTGTACTGATCTTTGTTTATATTGAGAATACTGGACCTACCTATAATTATTATTAGCCGGACTAGAGTAGCCAATTTTATTCATAAAATGTATTTTTATTTAAATATTTTTTTCTACATATCGGTGTTTAACATGAATTGAAACAAATTATGTATTGTGAGATTGTAGTCCTTGATCATTAAAAAAGTGATATTCGTATCATTGTATAACATCGATTTTGATTATGTTAATCCTGAGATAGATAAATACAGCATTTCCGTACCTGACTATTTTGTATGAGATTTTTTTGCAGACATAGGTAATAACAATCTACTTCTAGTAGGTGTTTGTCTAAGGAAACATGTCCGTGATTACCAACGCCAATCGCTTCCATATTTGGTAAATACAATTAGTACCCAAACAAAAAAACTGATATTGAGGTAGTTTTCCAGAAAATCGACTTGGAAGATGGATGGTAGTCACACTCCCTTCAGCAGGACCACCTTGAGCGCCGAAGAAGGGAGAATGCTGCTACAGCTATTCTAAGTTAACAAATAATTAGTATCCTTATCCTTATGATTCATTTCGTAAAAAACAACAGAACTGAAACATTTGCATTTACCGACTTTGAATGTTGTAAAATAGCATGGGGTAGCGGTATATATAAATTTATGAATGTCGGAACAACAATATCTGTAAACTTCGTAATTGTGAGCTTTAGTGAATTCACACCTTAGCTCCCTTGTTACTTAGGCCCTCTCTGCACTTGCCACAGCGTTGGCCTCTCTGGAAAAATAATATCCGATTCGCCACCGGGGCTGGCAACTGCGACCCACTCGCCACGCCCAGCTTTGCCCCCGCGCCTATTCTAGTTGCAGTTGCGATTCGTTCGGAAACCCTCCGATTGCAAATAGGATATCTTTTTTTAGAAAAATCCCAGATGCCACCGCAGGGGGCAACACTTGGAGTGGCGAGTGGGGCTAATCCTAAGAAACGAATGTCCCAATTGCCACCTGTTCGCCTACCCCGGTGGCCAATGGGATATTTTTTTAGAATAAATCTGATTGCCATCGGAGGGGGCATTGCTGGTGGTGGCGAGTTGGGCGAATCGCTTAGCTCTATAAACAGATAAGGGTCTGTGGCACAAGTAAAAAGGAGATATTATGCTGTTCATAAGTTAGCCGAGCTCTTTCCGCACTTAGCCTCTTTACTAGGCCATTGTACGTAGGCTTATGCTGTTCATACCACATAAATAAAACGGCAGGCTTCTGAGAACATACTACGGATAGTTTTGGATATTTACCTTAGGATAATTAGAAACGTATTTTGTATGTACGCTTCAAGAGGAAAACTAATACAACAGTCAGATAACACTTGTCATATTTTATTACAAGTCTATAACACACATAAATACCAGTAGTATTCATGGCACTGAGCAATATTGTAAGGCCTTACAACCAAGTTATAATAAATTACAATTCTAGAATAAGTATTTTTCTTATAAAATGATTTTTATCATACAATTTTCCCCACTAGAATGACACAAATTAAATTATAGGTATTATGACTATGCACCACAATAATCTGTATATTTTAAGAACCAAAATTATTTTACATGTTTATTTTTAAATAAAATTCATTAAGCATCCAGCAAATGATAGTCATAAATAAAATATACATATTGAACATTATGTACCAGTTATTTAACTGTTTGGAGTCATTTGCCCAAGACCCATTTGAATCCTGTGCATATGAATCTCAACATTATTTTGAAATAGTTTTTGATGATGTGGTTCTAATTTCATTTTAATTTGCTCCATTGTGCCTTGCAGAACAGTTAATTCATATGCATTTTGATCTGAATCAGACAAGCTTTTCACTTGAAGCATTAAAGCAATGAGGTCTGTTATAAGATCAATTAAATTGGGGTCTTTGACTGACCCATTATTATTTTTTTCTACCAACAAAGATGCCTTCTCACGGCATATTTCTCTCAGGTGTGAAGGTACTAACATTGCAGCTAAGCTAGGCTCTGGGGCAATTTGTTGACAGTACTGTTGTACATTATTTATGTAATCCTGTAAATCCATATTCATTTTTTCCAAGTCAATCACTACTGCAGCATATTTTCGTTCAAAATCCTCTGGCATTTTCTGACCAAATGATTTTCTTTTCTCTGCATCACAATTATATTCTTTTAACAAATTGATTTTGTCTCGTTTAGCATTTAATATTCTTCTTAACTTGACAATTAGCTCTAAAAGTGCAAATGGGTAACTGCCAATAGTATCCATTTGTTTTGCTATGTCTGAGCAACCAATAAGAGGGTCACCTTGAGAGTTATTGTTTGTTGGTTCATATAAGCTAAATATATCTTGAAGCACAAAACGTGGTCGAAACTTCTTTGCTATACTGGAAAGACTTATAGTATCTGGAGGCTCATTGGATAGAACTTCATAATCTGGCACTGAATGTGTGCCTAGTTTTGGGCGTTCAAAAGTTATCCTGTAAGTATTGTTTGATGTGTCAACTGCATCTATACATCCTGTAAATAAACCATCCTGTGGTTTACGTAATCTTGCTGTTACTTTAGTTCCCACTACTAATTGCATTGGTATCTCATTTGGCAAATCTTTTACACTGATGTCAGCTGCTTTTCTTTGCTGTATATATCTTATTAATTTTCGTTTTCTCTCAAGTTCTTTCCGCTCTTCATCAAAAAATGCTTGTGAACATCTTCTGGGCTTGCCCATCATTCGCCTAATTTTCGACCATTGAACTTGTGTCAATTTTCGGTTTGAGAGTTGTGGAAAAGATTCTCTCAGACAAATCATGAAATCATTTTCTCCATCAAATAAAACTTTGTCAATGTTACTGTAGAAATACTCAAAACACACCCATTTATGAGCCTTTGGTAGCTTTAATAAATTCCTTAACCTCATTCCAATTCTATGCCCAGATTTGGTGTCAGGCGATTGGGGTCCAACAGGTTCAGATTTCTCATCATACTTTTCACTTGCCCTTTGGACTTTAGATGGTGATTTCTGTTTTTTAGCACTTGATTGTTTGATAGGAGTTTTAGAGATAATTTTCGGAGTTCGCTTTGGTGATTGACGAGGTGGCGAAGTATTTACAAAATCATCAACAAATATAAATCTGTTTTTCTTTCTGATTCGAGCTGGCATGCCCCGCGCGTTCAGCTTTTGCACAGGTTCACTCGGTGCTGGTTTTGGCGGTAACTTAGTACCAACCCTGTGAAGACCAAGCGCGGCTGGGCCAAACGCTGGGGGTTCTTCTTCTTCTTCGGGAAAATCCATATCCATTGGTTCATCCTTAACTCGATAGTGTGTTCTGGGTGAAAAATCCTCTTCATCATGCTCTCCTGAACAAAATAACACACAATTTATATAACGCACAGTCAAGAAAACTTCTATAAGAATTCGCACAATATACCAAAGTGTTTATCGTGCTTTATTTCTTAGTTCCAATGATAAAGTGATTGACATTTCGGCTGTAAATTTGAATTTTTTCAAATTTTGAATCTAGCGAACAACATTACAATCGTAGCTACAGCGGGGAACACGTTTTAAATATCCTAAATAAATACTGGTACGTACATAAATGAAAAAAGGCATTTGTTTTCACAACATGTAAATAATTAGAATATTTATACAATTTAAGTAACAATATAAACAAAACTTACTTTCTGATTTATCCGCCATGTTGATGAAATTTATTTGATTTAATTTGAAGATGTGAGCGCCAAGAATTAAAACGATCGGATATTATCTGTGGGGTCTACTAAACAAAACAAAATATTACTAAATTAAAAATATTTTTTTATAAGCGGATGTATGTTCTAAAAGAAATAATTGAGGATTGTATTAGAAATGATTTGAATAAATGAGGATGGTACTAAAAAATGATTTAAAAACCGAACTTTTGCGCTTTGGTTATATACTCTGTTGTTACAGGAATTATAAATGTAATTTAATTGAAATGGCAACACCAACGTGCTCCGATTTTTGAATTTCCTAAGGATTCTTATAAAAGTAAGTACATAGGTACTACGTTTTTTAAAGGCGGAAACACAATTACGTGTCGTGGCGTGTCGCGCTGCTTACTGTTGTGACGGTGAGTGTGCACACTAACGTGTCGTGTCGTGGCGTGCTCTGGCGTTTTTTTCTGAACAGTACATTTCGAACCTTTGCAGCGTTTGAACGTACATGATGTTTTCTTCGAATTCGGATAATATTTCTGATTAAATGATCCTTGCTCTTTGCACTTTGTGTCATATAAAACTTTTAGTATTTTTCCGCCTTAAGTGTGTTTCCGCCTTTAGGCTGAGGACTGATCAGTGAGTTTTAAATAGTAAGTACGACAAAGAGTAGAAATGCATATACCTAAAGTGAGTACGCGACCGGCACTACGCCTAAACAGAACAAAACAAAGCTCTGTCGTTGTCGTTCGCATCTAGAAGGAAAAGCCGGTCATGTTCGTGTTGGACTGTCGACCTACGCCCGCAGCACGCGTAGCCAGTGTTGCCAGGGCCCTTAAGTCAAAAGTTACTTTTCATTTCCTGAAAAGTTACATTTTTTATGCAAAAGTTACATTTTTTTTTTATTTCGTATTTTTGAGGTCGGAGGCAAATTGATGTCAGGAAAATGGCGGAATATGAAGGAATCTATGATGTCTAATGGTATATTTAATCTAATGATAAAACAGACTCTAGTTTCATTTGTTCGCAGCGCCATCTTCATAGTTGTTAATAACTAGTCTAGCACCTAATTTTTTCTATTAGTTTGAACCAAATCCACGAGAGGTGGTGCATCTGTTAGTTTTACACTGAACTAACTACTGATATTCAATATGTATAGAACTGTTCATAAAGGGCAAAATCGCCTCAATGAAAAAAAAAACCGACCAAGTGCGAATCGGACTCGTGCACGAAGGGCTCCGTACCATTACTTTTTTCCGTACAAAACACTTTTTTGTATGGGAGCCCCTTTAATATTTATTTTATTCTATCTTTAGTATTTTTTGTTATAGCGGCAACAGAAATACATAATCTGTAGAAATTTCAACTGGCTACCTATCACGGTTCATTAAATACAGCCTGATGACAGACGGACGGACGGACAGCGAAGTCTCAGACAGTCTCAGTAATAGAATCCCGTTTGACCCTTTGGGTACGGAAACCTAAAAAACAAATAAACTTACACTATCGACGATAATTTGTCATCTCTCTTTATTGTGTATTAAATTGAGTACTAGTGAATATTCTTCGAGTTTTGTTGTATACTTTTTTAAAATTTAGTTTTTTTCTGAAATTACAAAACATGACAATTAGATAGGCTTATTAAATTAAGACGAAAACTAAAAATATTGTTAAATATATAGCGAATTGGAGACAACAAAAAACATCAAATCCACCAGCCTAGCATTAGTTTTTAGGGTTCCGTCCCAAAGGGTCAAACGGGACCCTATTATTGAGACTTCGCTGTCCGCCCGTCCGTCCGTCTGTCACTAGGCTGTATTTCATGAACCGTGATAGGTAGCCAGTTGAAATTTCTACAGATTATGTATTTCTGTTGATGCTATAACAAAAAATACTATAAACAGAATAAAATAAATATTTAAGGGGGCTCCCATACAACCTTGCGTAACGCAACATTCAACAAAACAAATCACAATCAGCTATGTAAATTTTCTTTTTTGAGCTAAGTAGTACCTACGAAACGAAACTGCGCGAACTTGCAAAGTAGGAAACGTACGCGCACACGCTCAAGCAAAATCAAGTTTTAATTCACGCGGAATAAGTTTCATTTTGTCATGGCAGTTTCATTCAGTGCCATCTCTGAGTATGATATGGAGTGAAAAACTTTTTAGGTGCGTTCAATTTGGATGCGTTCGTAAATTGTTTGCAATAAAAATCTAGTGTAACAAATCTCGTTGTTCTCAAAAGTTACGAAAATGGCCTCAAATCTAAAAATTACTTACATGTTACGCGAGGGGGTCAAAAGTTACGAAAAATGTAAGAAATGTAACCTTCTGGCAACACTGCGCGTAGCATGACTCACAGGCATGACTGCCGCCGCCGCGCCGTGTGGAAACGTAGACAGAGTGTGGAAAAGTCGTTGTCGACGGAAGAATAGACAAACTGACACATTGTCGCTGTCTATCTGTCATTATGTCGATTCTTCCTTCCGTAGACAAAACTCGTTTCTACAGTGGTCATGCTACGTGTGCAGGACCATAGAGGTTTCAGTAGGTAGTATAAGCACGGTGATCAATCAAGCTATACAAAAACCATTTTATGCGGATCTCTTATTGTATTGGAAATCTATATAAAGAGAGGTCATGTTATAATGGAAATTTATAGCTTAATGAGTCGCCGTGTGTACTCCACAACACGAATGTTGTATTAGTGAAAACTTTTGTATCATAGTAATGATCATAGATAATCAGGCTAGAAAATAAAATTAATGAAATTTAATCTTAATTTCAGGACATAAAATATGGTGTTTCATAAAGTAATAATAACATTTGCTTTTTGCGGAATTATTATCAAATGTGCAGCTACGAACGCATCTAATTCGGAAGTCACAGTCTGCTATAACAATTCTTCCTCTCTGGAAATTATTGCAAATAAACCGAAAGTAATAGATGTGGTTACTGGATCTGTAGTGCATCTTTGGTGTCATTTTTGGTAAGTAATGTGTTTGTGCTATTTGTTACCTAGGTGGAAGTGGCAAGACAGCCCGCGAAATTCAAATTCAAAATCAAGTGTCTTGATTTGGCTCGCGAGGTTGTCCACATAATTATGGGATGTGAACTCAGCGATCATTATGCCGATAGTCGTTTCAGCCAATGGCTTAATTGCCAAGTCTCGACCAATATCTTATGAGGCTCTCTTTATGCAGCTCGATCAAGGGTTTGATTCAGAAAGCGTTCCTCCTGTTCCTCTCTCTGGAGCCCTGACCGCCGGTAGCTTGGACCCCATTCCCGATACCGGTGGGCTACTATTTTTTATGTTTCTTTTTTCATATTATTTTAGATTGAAAATGAATGTATACAGAGATAAAATAAATTGCAATTAATAATATATTTTTTAACTATATGATTAATTTTCAGCGAAGTCAAAGAGGATTACTATCCTAAATTATGGTTTTATAAACCTAGAGAAAACAAAAAACGAAAAGAAATATTATCAGACGTTACAAATGATGATTTTACTTCCGAAATAGTAATAACACCAGTTCATACATTAAATATTCATGATTTTAAAGAAAACAACTCAGGAATTTATACTTGTAAAAGTCCTGAAATAATGCAAAAAGGAAATGATTTCATGTACATTCTTGAAGGTCAGTCAGAGTTACAGCTTTTTTAGTTCTTTGACAGTCATGTTAGCCGTTATTTTGAGGCACAATAGACGATCAATGGGTCAGTGGGTCGTCTTAGGGGCGGAGTAGAATATTCCAATTTAAATTCAATTCAATAGATTGATCTGAATCCGGATTATATGATTCTTCTAAAGGTAATAAACTAAATGTATAATTTATTTTTTAGTCTCCGTTGAGTAACTAGTCTCATGCTGTCTTTATCACTTTAAGGTGTTTTGCCAGGGCTTCAATACTTGAACCCCTAAAACCACCAGCTGGAACGTCGTAATAGTTTTAGTACATAGGAGTTTCACTGCTATTTTTTATTCCAACAGATGTTATTAATGTTGAAATCGGCCGAAAAGTTGGAACTTTTAGTCACTGGCAAGATTATAAACAAAACTACTTCGATGCTTTAAACAAGAAATTTAAAATATCTGAAGAAGAACCTTTCAAATCACTTATAAAGGATTCAAATAAAACTTTCAAATTAATAACGATTTGGGAAAACTGGGGCGAATGTAAAGAAATTGGCCGTCAAAGAGGTGTACGTAAAAGAATAGGCAGATGTCGTTTGCAACCGAATTTGATCGACACCACCTTTGAGGTAAAAATGGTTAATTAAACGGCACTTTTTTAAGATTTCAAAATGCTGTTATTGCTTGTTATTCATTCTCATCCACCCATTTCTGTGTATACGTTTTCATCATATATATATACATATATCTAGCCAGGTGGGCACGGCCTGATTGATTGGTTGCCTAAAGACATGCCTTTTACGTTACAGAATATGCCGATAGTTTTTGTTGCTACCAGTGATGCAATGTCATATTTAACTGATGGCTACGATATTTCCTGTCGTTCATTACAACTCAATAAAACGGTACCTAAAATAAGTGAAGTTGTGAGAAATATTCCCGACTTCGAAGCAGAGGAAACATGCCATATTGTAGAAAGAGGTGTGTAATTTTCTGCCACACATATTTTTGGAAACCCGTAACTTTCTTATGTGGCATTAGGTGCGGCACTTTTAAGATTAAGTGTAAAGCCGGGGCTAGGCATTTACGTCGAAAATTGTTGAAATAATATATTGCTAAGGGAAATTTGCGGTGTAAGGCGAATTGATAAAATAAAGAATGAGTACATTAGAGGAACTCTGTAATTGGCATCAGTGACTGACAACTAACACCCATATTCTAAGAGCCAAATCAAATCCATTATTGGATTAAGTCGAACTGTATTGCCATGAAAACAGTTGAACCAAATCGTATTCCTAGAATTTCTTGGCCGCATTTGGCGGATCTTCGAATAAGGTACCTCCTCCAGCGACCTATCTTTGTCAAACCCATAGTTGCAACCTGCTCCAATAAATGCTAAATCTGTCATATCTCACTTTAATCAATGTTAAGATGAATATAATGAATAGTTTTCCGGTACTTCAAATTTGACCGATGATTTATATGCCAATTTGTAAACAAACAGGGCTGAATGTAGGCTTGGCTAGTCCGACTTAGGAACAGTTCATGACTAAGAATACGATGTAAGAGTTGTATGTCGATTACAATCGTACACGTAGTACGTTGATGGATATTATGAGTAGAGAAAAACCCAAGAAACAATGTGAACAATTATTTGGTAGAAAGGAGGTGAATGATGTGATGACGAGTACTCGTAATACCTAATTATAGAAGTATGGAAAAAGACACGCTATGCCGACCCCAAGTAAATTAAGATAGGGGCAGGAATGCCAGGATGTTTGCTCACGCGACCTTACCGTACGAACCTAAGACCGGTTACAATGCGTATTTTATTTCAAATTGAACTAATAATTAATAAAATTTTATTTTTTGGTGCAGTGAAATACAAGGTAAATAAGGATAAAAAGAAACACAAAACTATTAAGCAAGTAGAAGAATACAGCCATGTAACACTTTCGTGTACGGATGCAGTTCCAAATTCAGACTTAAAATGGTTTAGAGACGCAAAACTATTAAATTCTTTACTGAGGTAGCGCAATGTATGTGTCAAGTCTAAAAATGGGTGTGATGACAAAATTAAAGTTTAGCCGCGCAACCCTTTGCCAAAATTTTTTATTTGTAAATATTAGTTTGTTGTTCAATTTGAAGATGTCGCCCTTGTGTGGGTGGAATTGAATTTCATGGCTACTGAAAAATACGATTGTTTTTGGCAATTTGGTGCAACCAATCCGGCTAATCCTTATTTCATTAATACTCGCACCCATCTTTAGCCGTAACATATACATGTACATTTAATAATATTATTTTAAATTGGAGTTTACTTTTACTATATTCTTTACAGAAATAATTTAAGATGTAAGAATGAAGAAGAACCTCACACATCCATAGACGCTAATAACTCTCTGCACATATTGCACATAAGTAAAAACGAAGAAGGAAATTATTCATGTTTCTCAAATGGCAAAAAAGTTCAAGAGTTTCAAGTAACAGTTGTGTCAAAAGCCAAATTGTTAAATCAAGGTAAGCTTAATAACTTTCGTCCTACAACTAAATTGTAAAGACTTATTAAAAAAGTCACGTATTTTGTTACAGAATTTATTCGGTATTCAATTTATCTTGGATTTGTGCTGTCACTAGCGATGACATGTTACTGCGCAGGAGTTTGTGTTGCTTGGCATCGCAGATCTTTTTTTGTAGATCCACTGAATGTAAATAAGAAAGGGAATTATGAACACTGTCGTTTGCAATGCGAACGAGAAAAGCTATTGAAGTAAAAAATCCTTGAATCTATCTTGAATATAGAATCATTTAAAAAAATGCCACTTGGTCACTTCAGATGCCGTCACTCTCTTCTAAAGGTTAACAGAAGAAAATAATAAGGAAAAGTTTTTAAAAGAAAAATAAATACAAAGGAATTTGGAAAATTGCTCTTTTCCCATTGGACACTTTTTATTTAATTATTTTCTAATTAAAAAGGAATTATAGCAAAAAAAAAACAGTCTGTTGAAAATTAAATAATGACGGTTATGGGACATTCGACTGTGCTGCCATCACATGAGTGAGTTGAGTGAGTTCTCAGCTTTGATATATTGACACGATCAAAGTGGCACGAGTTGCATCGATAGTCTGTGGATCAAACCGTAACAAAGTTGCCAGCTATATTCGTCCTAATAATAAATGGAAGTGCCAATCGCAGTTGAACCACAGAACATATTGAGTTGAACAGCTGATATAATTTGACGCTGTCTCGTTTGAAGTCTGCTGTCGATCTAACACATTACATTACAGTTGACAGCTGACGCGTAGCGTAGCGGTAGTAAAAATTTTGATTGGGAATAACTTCCACTATAAAATGAAAAGTTATAAAAGCTAATGTATTTGTATTTTGTCTCTCTTGATAATTATATTATAACAAAATGAGCTACAGTAAAGTGTTTTTGTGTTCTATATTGGTGTTCTTTCTTACACAGGAAGTTCAAAGTAAGTTTTCGCTTAGTAATAGTTTGACACGACTTTATTTATCAAGGTAAAGTGAGAGTTGTTCAACAATAGCTGTTTAAGAATGTGTGTAAGTCACTTCGCTGTGTACGAACAGCTCCTAAATCAAACCTTACGTCGTTAGTACTGTGATTTTTCGTCAATATAATTTCTATGAAATTAGAAAGTTAGTGCAACTTGTCATTTGTTATGTTAAAATTTTATAAAATATTTTTAATGTTACAGGTTTACATAAGCGATGCATTAGATGTAGATCGCGAGGAGAACTTGGTACCTGTGGCGATCCTTTTCCAATGAATGTGACGGAGTCCGTGGTCGAACAAGGCCTCCATGTTGTGGCCTGTCCCTCAGGATGGTGTGGCAAACTAATAGAAGGCACTACTGGGACATTCAGATCTGATGGTAAGCTGATAAGCCTATAGATATTTAATTGAACCTTGTTTGAAAGTATAAACTCCTAGCATAAGGTTAATTTTCTCAAAATGATCCAATATAAAGATATTGTCAACTGTGTGTAAGAATATAATAGCATAGACTAAACAAAATGGTTACACTGATGATAATCTTTTCTTAACATCAAGAAACTTTTTTCATCAATAAAATATGTATGACAACCTTAAAGTTAAAAAAACAGTTCTTCATTGCTTTTATTCTTGCTCAACATTCGATTGCCATTCAGTTTTTGAGAGCATTGGGGCTGCCTCACTTCTGTAGCATGTCAGGAATGTTGGCTGAACCTAGAACTGATTGAGTGTGCAACAGTGCCAGCAGTATCTTAAACACCATTATAGAAAGGGTTGATTGCCCTCTTATTTGTTACTGAAACTGTGTGCATGCGGGTTCTAAACCACCAGCTTTAAAAAAATTCAATACTAACAATTTATGCATTTTTATCTGAAATACATATATGCTTAATTATAACTAATTTTTGTAACCTGAATGTCCTGTAATCGCTAATTCCCCTGGAGCAAGCTTGATGATCAATGCTTGTCACTTCTATGTATCTGAAGAGGGTTTTGCCCTGCATGAGCCAGTAACAAGCTGGAATGATTAAAGGTGGCTCTTGAGTAAATGACAGCATAATGGATGAAGAAAAAAGCTGGTGTCCCTACCCCAAGTAACATGGGATTAGGGCAGGAAGATGATGATATAGCTCGCTCTTTCAGAATCAGAAAGAATTTATTTGCAAAGAATGTAGGTAACAAATAATGGTGTTGTTGGCATAAAACAATTAGATCCAGTACATTCTACCGTGTGGCATGCAACATATGTATTATAACAATTATGAGTAATAAATTATTAGGTAGTCGGCTTCTAATATCAAATACTTTAAAAAAAAAACAAAGTCATCGTAACAAATAGTCATGTATGTACAGTCCAGCTTTCTTATCTTACAGATTATGGATCAGCAACTGAACGAATGTGCCTACAACGAGCTCCAAGTGATTATGAAGAAAGGTGTGCCTACACTATGTGGAACCGTAAAAAGGTTTACATGTGTTTCTGCAATGGTGACCTTTGCAACTCAGCAGACGGAGTCTCTTCATACCCACTTCTACTTGCAATAGCGTTCTTAATACCGATATACAACTATTATTTTTAAAGAACTTTTGTTTCTTAAAAAAACTTTAAATATTGTGATAATTGGCAGTTGCTGCTCTAATTGTTGATATAGGGTTGTTATTAAGATCTGATTACTAAGTGAAAATGGGTGAAACTACTTATTATACCCCTATTATCATTAGAATGTTACATTCCTTAGCATTAAACTGGTTCTCTATTTTGAAGTAAAAACAAGATATATTTTTGATAAATATTATATTATAACATGTGATGTACATCATAAGCCTATCCTTTACCCAATTATGTTGGAGGTGGCTTCCAGTCTAACCAAATGCATACTGAATACCAGTATTTTACATGGAGCGATTGCCTATCTAACCTCCACAACCCATTTATTACTGGTTAATACAATACTCCTTGGTAAGACTGGGGGTCAGACTTTTCGACCAAGATGTACATTTAGATTTATAGCATAATAATTGTAATTTTACAAACCCTTTACACTTGTAGCTTTAAAATTTCATAAACATTTAATCAATAGTCTGATTTTTTCATATTCGATCTTCTTCCATACTTGCATTTTTGTAAAATACCAAGATTACTTTTCAATTTGTTTCTGGGCATTCTAGAAGTTAACTTTACAAAGAAGTACTTAAAGTTGAAATTGAGTTGCTGTTTTTTCAATTTTGGAGCCAAACTTATGAACCAACAGTGTCCATTTTTGTATGATCATATTCATTTTTTTATTTGCTCTTTTTGAAAGTAAATCTCATTTCTTATGATTAAGTTTTTATCTTTCTTAATGACTTAGATAGTTAAAAGAATTTTTATATTGTATGGTGTCACATTTAGTGATTCTTCAACCACAAAGTGAGTTGTCCTAAATTATGATTTGTGATGATAACATAATGTGAACCTTTAAAATGATATCATCATTATGATATTGTTTTATTGTTTCTATATGTCTAATATTATGAAACTAGAAGCTGGAGAGGTGTAATATACAGGGTTTTTTGTAAATACCTGTTATCTGATATGAATTGTCTTCCAAAACTTACCTAATTATGTTATGTTCAGGTACTTTTGAAATAGCTTGTAATAATGTACCTAATTATATTTAATTATTATTGTATATATTGAGATTATACTCGTAGATCTATAAGAATACTTGATTATGTTAAAAAAATGTGTTCAACATGTAACTGTATCACTGCCTTTGAAACATTATGAATTTATGAAAGATATACAAGGTGTTGTTTTGCATTCTCGTCAAAATTCAGGAGGTTGTCACAAAAGACATAAATAATCAACTTAAATTATGGTATCCACTTAATTATTAATAAATTTATTTATTTTTCAGTATATCAGAATAAACCCCTTAGCGTGGTTTAGGGAATGAAAATAGATTGGTGGTTAGTTTGGTTGGTTACAGGGCGAGAATCAGACGGGCTGCGTTTAAAACATGGGTGGTTCACACTTACCGATTTCCGTAAATAAGAAAAGAAAAAAAAAATAACCTACCCATTTTATTATTGATTCGGGTCGAGAATCATTAGCATAGTTACCTCCTTGAATTTGACGAGATTACAAAACAACACCTTGTAATTGCATATTTTATAGGTATCTTTTATATTTTAAGAGTTTTTGCAAGGTGGAAGGGACATCAACGCAAAAACGGTTACTAAGTATACAGTACATCATTCTGATCGCCCAGCACAGAAATTATTCATCGGATTTTAAAAAAAAACAGCCTAGGGTTTTACTATGACGCTTAAAACATTATTCTTCCATTCCTATTCCAGAGTGGGAAAGAGATGGAGCTAGACGACCTGTATAGCTCCGTCTCTTTTTCACTCTGGATTAAGAATCGAACAATAATGTTTTAAGACGTCATGGTACGCCAGCAGGTGTCTCAGAATGACCTTAATACGTGATACTTAACCGTTTTCGCATTGGTGTCCCTTCCGCCCTTTATTTCTGAGAAAATAAACAATGTATGTATGTTGTAGTGAAGTAAATAAGTTTGGTAGCTGATTATGATAGTGACTTAATTGACTTATTCCATCCACTAATAGGCATTTAATTTTCCTATAACTTGCTCATTAAACTGCTTTACTGTTAGAATATGTCATTTTATTAAATTAAATAACAACTTGTAACTTTAGTTTCAAGTAAAACCTTCCAGCCACTTTTGATCTTTACTTTGGATCACGTAATGTTCTTCATACTACTCTGTCAAGAAAGTACCGAGAAATTATCAATAATACACAAAATGTTAGTTATTCATTTATAGTTATTTTATCGCATTCAAAGTATACTATACAAGGTGTTGTTTTGCATCCTCGTCGAATTTTAGGAGGTGGTCACAAAAGACATAATTAATTAATTAAAATTACGATACCTAGTTAATTATTAATAAACACAGTTTTTTTTTGGTTGTTTAAGTTTGTCAATATTTCAGAATAACCCCCTTAACGTGGTTTAAGGAATAAGAAATTATCAATTAAACGTTTGAGATTCTTTGTATGTGTGTAAGCAAGGTTATAGGGCAAGAACCAGACGGGCCGCGTTTAAAACACGTTCAAACTTACCGATTTCCGTAAATAAGGGAAAAAATAAAAATTACCTACCCATTTTATTATTGATTCGGGATGAGAATCATTAGCATAGCTACCTCCTTGAATTTGACGAGGATGCACTGTTGTTTTGCATCCTCGTCAAAATTCAAGAGGATGTCACAAAAGACATAAATAATCAATTATCATTACGGTACCTACTTAATTATTAATAAACGCAATTTTTTTTGGTTGATCAAGAGCGGACTCTAGTGTGCCTTTCTCCATACAAACGTATTCCGCCGTTTTCTTCGTGGATAATGCGTCTATCTAGAGCAATGATATTTTTCCAAAAAATCTAGGTCTTATTAATACATACTCTGAAACGCTGCATAACGCTCAAATATTATTTTTTATTTACTGTTTGATCTTTCTTAAGTTCAGCGGCTATCTCTCTTAAACTTGAATGACGATTTTCAGTCACTATTTCCTTCACTTTTGTGATGTTAACTTCAGTTGAAGACGTTGATGGCCTACCAGAGCGAGGCAAATCTTTCATCACATTTCGACCGCTTTTGAACGCTTTCTACCACACGGTGTTTTTGATAAAGTCGATTCACCGTAAGCCTTCTGTCACATTTCTTCAGGGACTCCGAACACGAAATTCCATTGGCGATGTAAAATTTAAGACAAACTCTTTGTTCGATGTATAAATAGCTATTTATCCAACAAGTGAGGAAGCAGCGAGTGATTATAAATTTCAATCCTGAGTAAGCGAAAAATTGCTGAATACTTAACCTGAATATTACTATTTGTAAATGGTGGCAGCTCTTATTTTTTTCTAGGTAGCTGCAACTGAAATCTTGTTCAGTAAACATCGAAAAGAACTGTAATACATAATGCTCACATATACATTCCTAATTTAGGTGCATAATATATTTATTTATATTTTGTAAATGATGAAATAAAACGAAATAGATTTAGTTGTGTATAATATTAATGACTTTTTTTATTGAGTATTTTTACAGTTATACAAATATATACCTACAATAAAATTGCGATTTCTTATGTGGTGTTTTATTCGTCGGTTCGGTACACGCTAAGGTCGGTTATAGGGCCACGTATGACGTATGCTAGCTATCCTATGAGGTTTTAAATTGTTCTCGATCCTGAGTTCCTGGTTGGCGAGGAGGGACTCGATGTGAGGTATATCGTGGAAATAGTAAAGACCATGGCGGGCTGACCTCTTGACTGCCGCTATTGCTTCTGAACCCTCCAGTAAGTAGGGGTCCAGGGATTCGGCTTCTGAAAAAGTTTAATGGTAGATAATTATTTGAGTGACTATCTTTGACGTAGGCAAGCAAGTTTGCACCATCGTCTTCGTTCCCCTTAGGCTGAGGCCTGTTATTGCGTTGCGTTGCGTCGTCGCTGCGTCAAAGCTGCGTCGTTTTACATTATTTTTTTTGTGACATGCCACATTATGCGTTTCGTCGTTTCAACGGATTGACTGACGAGAGAAGAAGCAGGGGGAGGGTGATGCATTGCATTGTCGGAGCTCTGGTGCGTCGGCAACTTGACGTGCGCGCGTGCGTACACGACTGCGATGGCGTGCGTCGCCCTGTTTCGTTACGACGCCGTACGTTGTCGCAACGCTGGTGTGCCATTCAATGCGTTGATCTGTTGCGACGACGTAACGCAACGCACTAATGAGGCTTCAGCCTAAAGCACGATTCAAAGCGGATGCAGGAGCACGGCGCAGTCGAGGCCACCACTTTACTCAGCCGGTCCATGACTCAAGCATACATAATGCACGATAACACCGATAATCGATCGATACCCGCACCGCATCAGTTGGGTATGCAGCCGCATTATGATATCCGATTCCACTAACAAAGCGACACGTAAATTAATGCCTAAATAGTGCGCTGTTGGGTTTTTCAACGCTCGCCCCTCTTACTTTTATTTATTTATTTAAACTCCATGTACAAAAGCGGTACATAGGCGGACTTAATACCACAAGGTATTCTCTTTTAAGGGGCTTAAACATAACTGGTGAAATATGGGTCTACTATTAGGTACATCTCTGTATTACCCTGCGAGGGTTAGAGGCGTGAAAGTATATACTACTGCGTTACGTTAAGCGCCGATGGCTGAAGTTCAATACCGAGCTTTTATTTAGACCATTTTTAAGGTGACGCTCATTTTAGTAAGAAAGCACATTAGTCTACATTCAGGAAAAGCAAAAAGCATCTTATATCAATATAAGCTAGAGTACTATTTACAATAAGTTTACCTGACAATACCTCACTGCGGCGGTTGCTAGCAGCCCCAAACCGGGGCGGGTTCAACGGTGGGATGAACAGACCTTCAGGCCACAGCGACTCCGGGTCCGGAGAATCTACCTTGTACGGCGACGGCGGTAACAGAGGAATCGCAACATCTGAAAAAACATAAGGTGGTATAAAATAATAATAATAATTTCTATTAGTTCGTCCGTCCGTCTTAGGATGACAGGTCGTGTCGACGGCGCGTTCGGGTTCCACGGGCGCCTCAAGGAGATGTCAGCAAACTGGAAGGGGACCGAGAAGGCCGATGCCTGCCAGGGCTGCAGGACTGTTCGAAAGAGATACCGTGGCCCGGGAACACAAAGGGCTAAGAAGGAACGTGGATGGGTTTTGGTCAGTACAAGTCTGACGTACACTCCCTTCTGCTCCACCCAGAGTGGGAGGAGTCATTTGATGACTTACCATCCGAAAAAAAGGTGATATAAAATCGCATAAAATCGTCATAAATGTATTTAAAAGTAAGGTATGTACTGAAACTACGTATGTATATATTCTATCTCTGCCTTTTTGCTTTCTCAACTTGACTGGGATCAAGGATGTAAGTCAATAAAAAGAGTGGTTCTCATCATATAATAACACCACGACTGCAATGCCCGAAGGGTAAGGCAGAGTTGTAACTAATTTACTGCCTAGTTAATCTAGTGGTCGCAAATCCGGTCCAGGATTCGATTACCAGGTCGGGCAAAGGGATATGCTGCTTTGTTGGATTTTGGTGTAAGCGCGTAAATGCGTAAGTCGTCTTTACATTTTTTTATTAATCAAAGCGAACGAATTAGTAAATTGTGAAATATGAGTTGTTCGAGGAATTCGTCAGTAGCAGACACGGACTTTGGATTTTGGTGCTGCCAATAGGCTCGCCCCCTAACTTTTGAAATGTGGGTGTACCTACTGTGAGGCACACCTCTGCCTAGATCTATAACTTCGAGGATTACAGGTGTGATGTGTAGGTAAAGTACATCAGACATAAACAAATTGAAGATCCTTCTAATTTAATTGGTAATTAAAACACAAGAAGAACAAGGGTACCCATATAATTGTTGTACTGCCAAGGTACTCCGTTCAGTGAATTGTCGCGGTGGTAGGTGTCTTCGTTGTTGAAAGGTATCGTCGGCTTCACTCGTGGATAGCCTGTTCCTCGGTTTTGCGGCGGAGCTGTAATTAATAGTTAATTTTGAATTAGCTGTGTTCCTGCGACCAGTCCGATTGGAAGCCTATCAATACTGTTCATTGACGTCTACACCTTTAGTAACTATAAGAGACCCTCAAAGGTACTTTTTGTACCCTCTCCTCGCTTGTCTTAAAAAGAATGGAAAGACCACATATATTTCCACAGTATTCTTTCTTAGCAAGGGCGTCACGAGGTGCATCCATAACTATCCTGTCAACGATTGGGTTAGGTAGGTATTATAATAACTAAACTTATTATAACTATTTTCGAGATAACTACGGTTGCTTTACATATGTTCATAACGAATAATGTTCGACTCAACTACTGTTTAACTTACTGAATTTTTATTAAACTAAAACTAACGAACAATAAAATCTAATGATTTTTAACCGACTTCTAAAAAAGGAGGAGGTTCTCAATTCGGATGTTTTTTTTTTTTTTTTTATGTTTGTTCGCGCATTACTCCGTCGGTTGCCAACCGATTTGGAAAATTCTTTTTTTGTTGGAAAGGGTATACTTCCCAAATGGTCCCATAGTCACCATAAGTCAGGATCTGATGATGGAATCTTGGCGAAATCGAGGGAACTCTTCAAATTTTATAGGAAAACGTACAGCGATTTTGGTATTTTCTACAACAAGTGAAGCATTTGCGTCCAATAAGAACCATTCTACCATCAGATCTGATGATGAATCCAAGAGACAGGCTTCGGAACTCCATAACAAGGCAATGAATCTTAGCTGTGTTTGGGCTTCTTGGAATCGTAACGGTATGCACTTTCCAGGTGTACCAATAATAAGTTTAAAAAAAAAGTTTTTTTCTGTTTTAACCGACTTCTATAAGGAGGAGCTTATCAATTCGATTAGTTTTATTTTTATGTATGTATACCGATTACGCTGAGATTTATGATCCGATTTGCGTGATTCTTCTTTAGTTTGATGTGGAATACCTGCCATTTGGTCCCATAAAAAATTAATATAGTTTGGCCATATCGTTTTCATTTTATTAAAATTTTTGTTATATGTAAATTTTTCACGTATGTACACCGATTTCTCCGTGATTACTGGACCGATATAGATGATTTTTCATTCATTTGGTAGAGAAGCTTGCTCGGTGGAGCCATATGAATTTTATTATCTTTGCTTAGGTACTTTTTTTGGTTCCCACCCGTACGCAAAATACGCGCTTTAGACGTGGAGTTGCGGAAACTAGCCCGCTATACAATACAATTAGGTACTTTTTGAGTCATCCTCTTTATTATGCATTTTGTCCTTTGTCGTATGTATGGACGATGTGCTGGTGTCTAGTTACAATGTAAAAATTATACTTGACTAGGATTAAAGTGAGATACCACAACTGAAAAGGCTAAAATAAAAACTTTTTTACAAAAAAAAATAACCGACTTCCATAAAACACTAAAAAGTGGCAAATAATTTTAGTTTCGGATGTCGGTGGCAAAAAAGTAAATGAAACAAACAAGTCACCGACTGCCGAAACTAAAATTATTTGCCACTTTTTAGTGTTTTATGGAAGTCGGTTATTTTTTTTTGTAAAAAAGTTTTATATTGGATATTTCAATCAACCATGTATGAAATACCTATTGCTTCAAATCGTTTTTAATTTGTATTGTCATGTAAATTAATAAAATCAAAGAATCATCAAGATCAATGTTTAGTAATAATTAGGCGCAGTTGCCTTACCCCAGCTGGGCGGGGCGCCTAATTCTGTTTGCAAGGTTTTTAAAGTAACCATACACGAAGGGGATGGCGGCCATCCTCTTCGAACCTAACCTGTCCGAGTCGGGGTGCCGCAAGGCCCGAGCTCGCTTCGCTCGCTCTTGAATCCTATGTTTTTAAAAGAAACCCCAGAGTACACAAGGAATTATTGCAAGCGTTATTATTCTTAGTATTGACCACAGATAAATCAACAGTAGGTAAATCGTCCGTTACTTCAATAAACCTTAGGTTAATTAATTATAGTTGAATAAACCGCAGGTGAATTCTCCTTTATGGACTTCGTCCAATAGTTATGGCATTAATCGGTGAAACGATCTTTAGGTATTTCAATAGTAGGTCCGACCGTATAGTTATCTCGACAATAGTGATAATAAGTTTAGTTATTAAAATACGTCACCCAATAATTGGTACTTACAGTAAATATTTATTTACATTCTAAGCCTTTTCCATTTCCGAGAAAGTAAATAATCTTCCTTGCTCACATAACAAAGTGTAAATTAATGTCAAATTAAATGGTCACACGCTATTCTTATTCATGCTCGCTGTTCATATGTACAACGGAATCGCGCACGCTATCTCAGAACGCTACCTATCTTTTGATGCTCGTCGTATTTTTTTTGCTAAATTTCTTTTGGACGTTTCTTATTTTCTTAAGGGTGTTATTATATAGCATTGCATTGTAACCTCATGTTAATACCGTGGCGTGGGTTCCCGATAAGAAGTCGTCCATTGTCTTGAGTAGTCTTGACTTTCTTCTACTTAATTAATTTTGACCTTCCTGTGCTAGTCAGATAGTTTCTTACGGTACGGTACGGTACCAAGTATCAAGGTACCTATTTAATTCAAAATGCTGTTGTTTTAACTCACGGTTTGTTATTATGAATTATCAAAATCAAGAAAAAGCAATTTATGCTTCCGTCAACTTTTTTTGCAGAAATTCTTTTCCGTCGCAAATTAGCAAATTCTGCTTCTAATGCCTCCACCTCCAGTGACTGACGGTCGGCCAAAACTCCTTCTAGGTATTTGTTCATTCTTCTCCTTTGTGACATGCAAGGTGGAAGTGGATCCACTCACCAGCACTATACCTACCTAGTGGTATAGTGACGCCCTGCGCCGGTCCACTCATTAACAAAACGAACGATGGAGAAATACCGCGAGGGATTTTCAACTTCCGGCGGTTGCAAATCGTCATAATAAAGAGTATCTACTTACGGGGTAGGCTTCGGAAGGAAGATTGTCGGTTGTAATTTCGTCGAGCGAGCAATGGCAAGGGGTCACCGACCCCGTGCGTGAAGCTACGCGCAGGCGTGTTCACGCTGACGTGAGAAGCGAACTGCGTTCCCGCCAAAACTTGCGCCGCCATTTGTAAAAATAGCAGTACACTGATAGTGCTCTTGAAAACTTTGTTCGACGACATCTGAGAACAAAAAATTGGTATTTCAGTATAATGCGGAGAAGCTAGTCCTTTAAAAATTGAAAAAGAGAAGACGGTAGCGCTAGACAAGGACGTCGAAGAGAAAAAAGAATTATAATAGATATAAGTAGGATTATAATTTATAAGGCAACAGTTATGGTGTTGGTACTGTTGCCCTATGTGTTCAGGGTAGGTAGATAATTATTGTGTTTGCGTCAACCAAAACCACGGTGATGACATGGAAAGTTTTGGGTGCTTATTGATGTTTCACCTATTACACGGTTCCGCATGATTAGGGAAAGGTTACTATCATGGTATTTTGGCAGAAAATGTATGTTATGTAAATCGCCATTACTCAAATTACTGGTAGCTCATAAAGCTGCCAAACTAAAATGGGACTGGGCTGGCCATGTCTGCCGGATGGCCGGCAAAGCTGTGTCCCAAAACTGTAGCAAATAACAAAACTGGAGCCCCGAGACAGATAGACTAAGGAGAAGATGACGGGACGCCTTTGATGGCTTTAATTTCTCGGTGTGAAGAGGTGCAACATCGACAACATTGGATTGGGGTAAAAGTTGTTCATAATGATGAGTCCAATGACCCCTTACACCTCTTGCAGTTAATTTTTTAACACTTTTATTTATTTCTACATCTATAATAATTTGCTGGTTAATTATACAAGGTGTTGTTTTGCATCCTCGTCAAAGTTCAGGAGGTTGTCACAATAGACATAAAAAATCAATTTAAATAACGGTACCTAGTTAATTATCAATAAACACTGCTTATTTTGTTTGTCAGCATTTCAGAAAGAAACCCCTTTTTCTTTTTTTTTTTTGCGGATGGGAAATCATCAAATGACTTCTCCCGCTCTGGGCGGAGCGGGAGGGAGTGTCAGACTTGACTGACTAAAACCCACCCATGTTCCTTCTTAGCCCTTTGTGTTCCAGGGCCGCGGTATCTCTTTCGAACAACCCGCAGCCCTGGCAGACATCGGCCCTTTCGGACCCCTTCCGAAAGAAACCCCCTTAAAGTGGTTTAGGGAATAACAAATCATTGAATAAACGTTTGCGATTGTTTGTAAGTGTGAAAGCGTGGTTATAAGGCGGGGATGCGGGCCGCGTTTAAAACACGGGTGGTTCATACTTACCGATTTCAGTAAAAAGATAAAAAAAATACCTACCCATTTTATTATTGATTCGGGTCGAGAATCATTAGCATAGTTACCTCCTTAAATTTAAGGATGCAATACAACAGCTTGTATAAGCTTATGGTTTATGAGCAAAGATAAATGTTTAGAAAAAAACAACTACTTGGTACCCGATTAAAAGCCATATAAAAAGTTTTGTTTGTTTTTCAACTGTTTTGGTACATAGGGAATTTTTCAAGTGGTCGTGGATGGCCAAATCCAAAACTATGAGGACTAGCGAAAAACACTCAATGGAGTCTTGAGCCCGATTTTGATGAAAACTAAAACTGCATCATAGGATTTTTGAAAAATCAATTTTCCTAGCCAGGAAACGAACCTGTTGATTTTGAAGAAAAAAAACATGCTGTATTATTACACAATTTGATAGTGTCGCTGCTAAGGATCAAATTCTGGGAAGTAAACATACGGCAAACTAACTTCACTCTGTATACATTACCTACACCTTCCATGTTCCTTTATAGTTGTTAATCTACCCGGCTAATGTTGAATTCGCGTGTGGTCACGCCATATTCCATTCATGAATAATGCCTTTAATAGTTTTGTTTCAAGGTGGATTAAAGTGACACCGTTTTAATTCTAATTTCTTGTAATTTGGAGCCCTTGAACCTGTGTTACCAAGGTTTCTATATGTGGGATATATACGATTCTAAACACCACATTTTTAGAACTTAATTTTAAAAGTGGTTTTGTGGTCCTGTATTGCCTGGCCTTAAAAAGAAATGAATCAAAATCAAAATATTTTATTTTACATAGGCCTACATGGGCACTTATAAAACGTCAACAAAAGGTGCACGGTTCGGGTTGGTCGTTTCCTATGGAGAAGAACCGGCAAGAAACTCCATGGTTACTCTTTTAAAATCATTTGGTATTACAATATTTGAAGTTACAGCGTTAGTACTTAATTATGGGAGGACAGCGTAGGCCCGACAATACCTAAGTCGATTGCTTACTGTAGTAATAGAAAAAAAAAATAGGGGTCACAATTGTTTTCTTTGTCTGTCGGGTAGATTATTGAAAAGTATTGGACACGTATTTTTTCCTTTTTCACGTGGTCATAAAATTACGGAGATATATTGAGTTGAAATGGCGTATGACGTCACGTGTAGGTAAATTTTATACCTACTTGTGACGTAGTGAGCCCCCACTCTCCAACTTTAATGAGTTTTAACTAAGTATTTTTTTGATATTTTGATAAAACAAAAAATACGTGTCTAATATTTTTGTATTACCTGTCTGACGGACAAAATAGAATTGCGGTTTCTTTACCCAGTCTTCAACCCTATTGTTTCATAGAATTTCGTTTTATATATTTTTTTTCTCATAGTAGCATCTCATAGAATAATCAATAAGTACGCAGAATACTTACTATCGATTTTTGTTCAAATAAAGTTTATTGTTAGAATATTCATATCAGAATAACAAATCAAATATTCTTTATCTACAGTATATTGTTTATTTAATAAATAAAAACTTTTTTACAAAAAAAAAAATAACCGGCTTCCATAAAACACTAAAAAGTGGCAAATAATTTTAGTTTCGGAAGTCGGTGACTTGTTTGTTTCATTTACTTTTTTGCCACCGACTTCCGAAACTAAAATTATTTGCCACTTTTTAGTGTTTTATGGAAGTCGGTTATTTTTTTTTGTAAAAAAGTTTTTATTTTAGCCTTTTCAGTTGTGGTATCTCACTTTAATCCTAGTTAAGTATAATTTTTACATTGTAACTAGACACCAGTACATCGTCCATACATACAACAAAGGACAAAATACATAAAAAAGACGATGACTTAAAAAGTACCTAAGCAAAGATAATAAAATTCATATGGTGGAGCCATATGAATTTTATTATGCCGGGCAAGCTTCTCTACCAAATGAATGAAAAATCATCTAAATCGGTCCAGTAATCACGGAGAAATCGGTGTACATACGTGAAAAATTTATATATTACAAAAAATTTAATAAAATGAAAACTATATGGCCAAACTATATTAATTTTTTTATGGGACCAAATGGCAGGTATTCCACATCAAACTAAAGAAGAATCACGCAAATCGGATCATAAATCTCAGCGTAATCGGTGTATACACCTGGAAAGTGCATACCGTTACAATTCCAACAAGCCCAAACACAGCTAAGATTCATGGCCTTGTTATGGAGTTCCGAAGCCTGTCTCTTGGATTCATCATCAGATCTGATGGTAGAATGGTTCTTATTGGACGCAAATGCTTCACTTGTTGTAGAAAATACCAAAATCACTGTACGTTTTCCTATAAAATTTGAAGAGTTCCCTCATCAGATCCCGACTTGGTGACTATGGGACCATTTGGGATGTATACCCTTTCCAACAAAAAAAGAATTTTCCAAATCGGTTGACAAGCGACGGAGTAATGCGCGAACAAACATAAAAAAAAAAAAAAAAAAAAAAAATATACAAACATCCGAATTGAGAACCTCCTCCTTTTTTAGAAGTCGGTTAAAAACGTATTACCAGAATAACATGTTATCGAGTGACAGTTTCTAAACTTCATACCTTTGAAAAATGCATACCCTCCTTTTTAATTACAAGACCGTTCACAAAAAAAAAAGCGGGTGATTCAGTCAAGCGGAAAACAATTTTGTTATTCTCACTATTAATATGTCCATGCCTGTTGCATGTTTTATGCAGCATGCTGGCTGCAACATGCAACAAGCATGGTTTCTGTCACGGCTCCGGCGCTGCGAGGCTCAGGTTGTCCCACGCGAGCTTATCGTCGCAGACGGAATTAATGCAGCTTGGGCTTGCTGGCCGGCAAGCCAGCCAGCCTCAACCGCGGCGGCGATATTAAGAAACCACCTGCTCCTCAGATCGCGAGCCGCCTCGCCCCTCCGCGCCTACACGGGCTTAAATTACACTCTGATAGTAGGGCAGACTAGATACGTGGAGTCGGTTTTGCAGAGATTCGTTTCTGTCACTAACTCTTGTAACACAACATATTGACTTTTGAAGACAATATTTTAATTTTAATTTAAGGTTAATAATTTCGTTGAAATAAAATACCATGGAACAAACAATATGCGTTAAAAAATAATCCTACTATTTGATAAGTTTTTAAAATAAAAATAAGTGATTATAAAATTCATTGAATTGCGTTTCTGTAAAATATGTTTCATTTAAGTAAGAAGTAGTTGAAACAAAAACATCCATACTAATCCATACTTCCATACTAATATTATAAATACGAAAGTCACTCTGTTTGTTTGTATGTATGTTTGTTTGTTTGTTACCTTTTCACGACTAAACGGCTGATCGGATCTTAATGAAATTTGGCAAGAAGATAGATTTCAACCTGGGGAAGGACATAGGCTATATATCATTACGCTACGACCAATAGGAGCAGAGCAGCAATGAAAAATATTGCGAAAACGGAGAAAATGTGACGCAGACGAAGTTGCGAGGGACAGCTAGTTCGAAATAAAATACAAGATCCAATTTTCTGGGAAACGAAATTCCATGACATTTCTGTCTGCAAAACAAGGGCACACCGATTTTTATAAGCCTTATAAAAATCGACCTACGTACTTATAAAAATATTAAGAAGATCTGCTGAAAAAGGTAACCCGGATGTAGGTCTTAGTTTAGAGGTCTACCAAATTTATCACACGGGCTGTAAGCTGTAGGTAGGTAAATATTTGAATTTTTAATTTAAGTAATAAAAAAAATGGTTGAATCATGATGTTCTGTCGATTCAAGTTCAAGTGCTTTGATTTTGGAATAAATATGACAAAGGAGATGTTTCATTTTTGTATGGGACTCCGGCCATGACCTGTACCTTTCAGGAAAGGTGGGAAACAATCCCCTGAATAGAATAAAGTAACATTTTTTAAATAGTAATAGATGGTTTTTATGCACATAATAAAAAATAAAAATGTTTGACGTTTGTCGCGAGAGTTATGACAGCCATGACAGGTTGTAGAGATGACGTTTACATAACCTAGAAATTGTTATTTGATAATAATTGTTTATCAGAACTGATTTTTTTCGATGCTTTCATATTTTGTTTTGTTCTCTGTTTTCATAAAACGTTAGACAATACGAGACGAACGAGACTGACTGACTGACACTGATGGGTTTTGTCACTTGTCAAAACAAAATCTCATTTTGAATTTTTCGTTCAGAAGTACACTCCAAAAAAGTAGTACCTATTATATAGTTTTTAACGATGAAATCACCATACTTGCTTATAATTAGTTGACAATTATGTCTAAGAGACCAATAATAATAATGAATTACAAAAACACATACTTTTCATAATTTAACGTCGATGTGATATTATGTTTTTGTGTGACATGATTTCAGAACGAAAGCAAACTGCAAACTGGAGACGCCATGTTGAATAGAATGGGGCAATAATTGAAAAACTATTACTTTTTGTGCACAGTAAATCAGGCTTAAATTCACGAAAGAATATTTTTCCTAAGTTCGTGGTATTTTTTCCTCTTTTTCAATAAATGTACATGTTATGGCCGAAAATGAAACATCTCCTTTAGGAATAAGTGTTGATTTAATCGATCAAATATTTTAAGAGGATTATGTGTCCGTGTTAATGATTCCATAGAAACCTCGCGATTATTACAACACCATCATGAGTGTTATGGAATGACATAATGTAGTAAGAAACGACTTATTGTCGGGCCTACGCTGTCCTCCCATACTTAAGTACTAAAGCTGTAACATTCAAATATTGTAAAACCAAATGATTTTAAAAGAGCAACGTGTAGTATGTGCGCCTCGGTGAATGATGGTTTTTGTACGATACTATGTTTACATAATGATTTGTATTGCTCACATTTGCTCACGTGAATAACGATCATTGGTCAGCCTGCATGTCAACGAAGCATCTAAATAAGTACTAAAGACAAGCAGGCAATAGCAACCTCGCTATTAGGTACGTATCAATAAGCTACTGCAGAGTGTGAGTACCGCTGATGACGCGTGAATTTCGATGGCAGACTACATCCATTTGAATTTGACAGTGGACTGATTTTTGAGAGGAGCTCGTGGCTAAATAATAACAGCCGCACGGGTCCATCTTTAAGGTTAAGGCGCTGTTCCTGGTAAAAATAGGCATCTTTGAACAGTTTTTTAGCCAAATGTGTGCATTTTAGAGCAGCAAAAAAAATATATGTTAATCTTGAGCATATTTATGAGGGGACCTTCGTGTCCAAAACACGTTTTTGGAATAAAAGCCCGATGAAAAAAAATCGTGAACTTCTGAATTTCTAGCAAGCATAACGATATTACTGCTCAACAAATCTTGACTAAATTAATAACAGTGATGTAATATAGAATAATAAAGGGAACTGTTGTTTTTATTTTTCGTTTGAAATAAGATATTTGTAAGGATTAATATATTTAATGATAAATAATCCAACAAGTCGAATGAAACATCACGCCATTCGCGGCGTCTTGTCGCATCTCTTTTATTTCTACGCAGAGTGACAGTGAGCGCTGAGGCGCGGTGCTAGATGGACTTATGTCAATTTTTTTCGCTCGCAGCTGAATTTTTTTTCAAATAAATTTCGATTTGTTTGTTCTTGAAAGCTGCTTATTACATCTTATTTTGTGATTAGTTTTTTGTTGGTCTAAATTTTTGTGCGATTTTATTCATAAGTTGTGTAAATAAAAATATTAAATTGACTTTATATCAGTGGCGAAGAGTCAAAATTGTGCATGAGGAACCTCAGTGGCGAAGGGTAAAAGTTGTGAAAGGGGAACCCGAAGAAACATAATATATTGTAAGTTGGTTTTATCGTCATTCCCGTTTTTAGTTTTTACCGATCCCGAAAACCATGAAAAATACACCCATGACGAAAGAACTGAAAATGTGGTTATTATTAAATTTTTATTTTGATCAAATTTTCGTTATCAGCAATCACGAAAACTACAAAAAATACAGCCATGATAAAAATACCAAAAGTTTGCGTGCGTAGGCGCCAACTTGATCTAGAATAAAATTTAAAGGAACTATAAATAAAATAAAAGTAATCTTATGTAAATGAGTTAACAAAAAAAAAACCGGCTTTGTACCAAATATGTTATTGACCATTACTGATTCTATCTTGTCTACATACTTGCTATTTCTGCCGCTGTTTTTAATAGATAATCTTCGGCTAACCTAGTTCGTTCTTCCTTCCTTCTTAGGAGCTTTCCTGCCTGTTGTACATTAAGAAAAATGGGCAACAAAAAAAATACACGGAGGACACTAAAAAGATCTTATTCGATGAAACATAAACACATGCATGACGGAAGTTGTAAAGTAAGTACCTACCTTTTTGTGCACACCTTATTTTGATTGTATAGATTATTTTGTTGTTGTAAAATAATTATGTATTTTAATTTAAAAACTTATTTGTTTCAATGTTAGATTACAAAAGTACTCTGAACACGAAAACCCTGGGACATTATTTGTAACTCCAGGAGCCAATCCAAAATCAAATTATGATGAGTAAGTATCAACTTATCCACTTCGCAACTACCAGGCCAATTGTTCTGAATCAATAATAGTTCATGTAATACAGGAAGACTAACCTTACCGAACCGTAGGTTCTCAGTTAAGGTACTATATAACTGTCCACCTGCCCGTCTGTCCATCCACTCATACGTCCACGCATTGTATTCGTACGTACTGCGTTTTTGCCATGTCTTGTTTTTTTTTTTTTGTGAGGCTGAACTGTCCCATTCCTGGGCAAAGAACTTCCTCCATTCCTTCCACTTTTCCCGATGAGGTGCAAGCCACTTCTCACAAAATAACGAAAATGCCATCAACGCGGACTTGGTTTTTTTTTTGTTGTGAACAAAATTACAAAATAACGTATTTTTTTATTACAGAGAAATCACCGACGATGATGAATGAATTTCAAGAAAATATATCCCCACCAGTTAATGGTGGAAGAGTCGTTGATTATGCATTTCGTCCACCAGCTGCAAACTATATCCAGCCACAGTTCTTTGTATTCATGTATTCGATGTTTTTTTTTAGTTTGGAAGAATATTATTCTGCGGTGGTCCCGTTTAAATTTGGTAAAGATCTGATGCTGATCTTCGCAAATATACAATTATACTCTTTATGACGGAAAATCTGTCGTGATTGCTGCAATCGTTTGAATGTTCATAGTATTAATAATAATAATATCATAACACAGGCATGCATCACACGTTTTTATTTTATATTTTTTTATTACAATATCACCTAGAGTCTAATGTCTTGTGTCTTGAGGCCAATAAGGCGTAGTCGACTGCCTTATCGGCTTCGTTGGCGGCGGGGCTCCACCGAAGGGGCTCCTATATCTGTTTTCAGGGTTTAAAGTAACCTAACACGAAGGGAATGGCGGGGTCTAAGTTCACTCGCTCACTAAACCCCGCCATCCCCTTAGAAGCTTACCTATCCTAGTCGGGGTGTTGCATTGCAAGTCCCGAGCTCGCTTTGCTCGCTCTTGGATCCTAAGCTTTTGTAGTTTAAATAACTAAAATAAAATAACCATTTTGCCTATCAAGTTGTACAAGTTTCTGCAATAAACCTTATTATAATAAAAGTGTATTTTTTTAAGTGAACTATTTTCCAGTTTTGTTGTCGCAAAACGATGACCAATCAAACATGATTAGTCATCGTTAAAATTTTCAGTGATATTTCAGAAGTGATATTTATATATAGGTACGTCAAAAATAATAAAATTGAATTAGAATAATTAGATTGTTTTAATCGGATCCTGCTCATTCACCTGTTTATGCATCTATTCATCCACCTCGTCTAGGACACCCCACTTCAATTCAAGAACAAAATCAAGACATCATGAAAAAAAAAAAATTAACGACATGGCGGATGAATGGTAATTAAAATCATCTGGATGGTGATTACGTCAGCAATACTTTCTGCAAAATTTTGTCGATTTTTATTTGAAAACATGTGGTGTCGCGCGAACCAGATCTTCCTGATTTCCAGACATTAAATGGTATTCAGAACATACGTGAAAGCTAATACTTACTTCAAATTGTAAAATGAAAGAACACAGATTGCTGTCGTCCAAGAAATTAAGTTAATCACATAAAATGTATTTATTGTAACTTTAGATGGTGTGACACCCAAGGTAGCTACGCCACTGTACAAGTCCACACGATGTGTTCTTATGTAACGTAATTTACATTTAGTTAGAACATAGAGAAAAGATTCAATTTTTGCCAAATGAAACCTTCCCACTACCTACCTTCAACCTACCTGCAACCTACCTTCTACCTACCTGGCGCCTACCTGCTACTTACCTGCAACCTACCTGCCACCTACCTGCCACCTACCTGCCACCAACCTGCCACCTACCTGCCACCTACCTGCTACCTACCTCGGTCAATGTCAAGTTATGGCGTGACCAAGGGAAATAAGGATAAATTTATCTACAACCTGTTTTTTTTTATATCCCATAACTCTAGGATATGATTTAGACCATATCAAAGAATCAACTGGCATATGAATTATGTTTCAATCACACTTTTTTGAAGTGAAACTTCTTATGCGACTTCCAACCAGTTTAACGTTTTCATGGCGGGGGAATATTTTCTATTACCCACCAAGAGATGGCGCTATTACAAGATTTGTGACTACGTAGTTCTACTAGATAATACGCAAGATGGCGTGCAAACAGTCATGCATTCGACTCTACGGTGTGACCAGCCTTCGCTCAATTTCCATGAGTAGAATAACCTCGATAAACTTATGTAATAAAAAGTGTACAACAATCAAATATTATTTAGAAGCTCAATAAAATAACGAGACTGAATGCCTGGCACTCGAACGCATTCATGTAGTATAACGAAGTTTCACTTCTTCCGCGCGGAGGGACTCCACGCACAATTTTTTTTTTTGTTGTGTTTTTCGCATGTTCTTGGCTATGAGTTATTGGTATGAATAAAAAGAATTACTCGTATTTATCAATGAAACTACTACTATTTTACTACACTTCTGCGAAGTTTGGCAACCTCGCATAAGTAAAGATTCGTCATACTGCTGAAAATTTTTGACCTAAGTAAATTATGATTGATGATATCTCCGAAACTATGCATTTTTGGACCACCAATTCTAGGAGTTTTAGTATTATGTTTACCTACAGAATATAATACTAGAGTTATGGGATATCAAAAAAACAGGTTGTATATATAGATTATTTATTATTCGTCTGACGAATTTGTTACATAATATTTCGTAAACCTTTTCTGTAAAATAATAGTTTTTACTTCGTTTTACTCCTATTAAAAAATTATGAACATATTTTAAAAATAGTTAGGTACAATATACTTTAAAAATAAGATACATAAATAATTGCGTATGTTGAGATTCGAACCTACAAATCGCCGCGTAATCAATGTGCGATGTCGGTTGGCGGCGCGCTGGGCTAATCGTACGCTTAGACTATGTGGTGAAATTAAGCTTCTATACATTTATTGACGTCGCACATCGGCGTGATTCGGGACTACTCGACCCCCTCTTCATATGTTTCACCCCCTCAAATGCATGAAAGTCGTCTAGAACCGCGCCTTAATCTATGCTTGCCAAGGCCGTGGATGGGTGACCATAATTATATACCGAGTCCTCCGTGCCTCGGAAAGCACGTTAAGCCGTTGGTCCCGGCTGTCATTTATACATAGATCTATGACAGTCGTTACGAGTAGTTAGAAACCAAAAGTCTGACATCCAGTCTTACCAAGGGGTATCGTATTACCCAGTTACTGGTTAGACTGGAAGCCGATCCCAAGATAGTTTGGGAAAAGGCTAGGCAGATGATGATGATGAGTGGACTGATTTTTTATATAACAATTTAGACGTGGGGTTCGGATATCTTAGTCGGTTTTCGGATATCTGCGGGTGACATACAGAACTATAGTGTCCACGTCGACTCATGATCTCAAGTCATTTTACAAGTCTTAACTTAAAATTCATTAAATAAAACCAGTAGAGCCAGTAAGCATGATGAATGATGACACAGCCACCAGATCCGCTCAATACAAAGAAAATTCCTAGTCATCATGAAACAATGTTTTAATAGGCACTATGCGGTGCACACTATGCATTAATATACGGTTCAGAGCTTGATGAGCTACATGCCAACAATGGTATACTTAGACTAATATTTAGATTACCGCGGGTCCATTTAGACGTGCGGCGGCGTGCTCTCACGCTGGCACGGTTGCATCACAATGACTGTCGTTTGAATTGGACCTGCGCAGAAGTGCTAGCGGTGGCGAAACGGAGACGAGCGAACATTTCATCTGGTTTAGGGACCCAGCTCAAGGTGTATTGTGATTTTAGAAGTGGGGATATTGATCTCGGGCGTCCTATGGGTTGATTAAAAACATCTAAACATAGGTATGTATTGTTATTATATAGACAGGACAAAGCGAACAATGCAACTTTGCGACCTACTTCCAATAACTAAAACTGGTTACTGCGGTAATAGTAACGTTTCAAACTTCGTAATGTCTAGTCTGATAGCCTCTCTAAAGGATTTTAAATAATGTCTGGGAGTCCTAGGAGTTGATAGGAATTAGTCTGTTTACACTACTTGAGTGGCCATGCTTCAATCTAAGGCATTACGTCGGTACCTAAGCATTTGACATTTTCATATAATGTATATAAATACTACTATACTTACTGCTATAAACACACCATTTTTTTTTTTAACTCAAAACGTGACAACGTTTTAAATATGTTTAGCAGGACCTAACGATGAAAATAAACACAACTTATAATGTTTTTTATTTAGAGAAAGTGTAAATTAATACAATTAGTGTTCACGATAATTATATTCAGATTAATTATTTTCAGTATAACAAATTGTGAAAAATAAAATCGACTACCAATCCACTAGCTTTAATACATATTTTTTTGAAATAATTGTCATATTTGTCAGAGGATTTGCTTTAATAAAGCTGGTGATGATTTTTAAATAAGAATGTAATTCTTGTCATGTCTTTGTATTTCGCGCGGTTTCGGAAAACTGGACTATTTTGCGTCCCAGAGCTTTGTTTTGGGACAACGGGACGTATGGTCACATTGGTCACTTTATATTCGCTGTCACCGCTGAAATTGTGTTCCTGAACAATAACAATTGCTCCATGTCTTTAACAATTGGAGTGAGTATTGGAACTTGGAACACACCTTATAACCACAGTCCTTACGGCTTGGTCGCCTTGCTTATTAAGTTCAAGTTACGGAACCCTAACAAAATACAATGACACTATGCGACAAAAGAACCGGTAAGGGGCAATTTATCTTTTTATAAAAAGGCAAATTAAGTTTCTAGTTCCGCTGTTATTGTTTGAGATAAGATAAAGAAATTGTGTTGAGCCAAATGTACCTATTAAAAACAACGGCATTTTAGATAAGTGGCTTATGTACCTTTTCTGACGCTTCAAAGTTGTGTGCCAAGTTTAAAGAATTATAATATTTGTAATCGAGACACTAGGCTGATATTCGAAATTACAGTAAGGTAAGAACCGTAGTTTTCGCATTAGTTAAGAATAAAAAGGTATTAAACGTTTTTTTGGGCATATTGCATACCGTTGAAAAGGGAACAGACTAGAGAACTTTTTAAAGGTATTCGAAGATCCCGATCGCTTTTAGTTTTTTTTTTTATAGCTATTTAAAGTTGAGTTTTAAGTTTATTTTTCTTTTACAAAAACTTTACGAGCTATTAAAAAAGAAAGTAATTGTTCCTAGCAAGTAATTTTGAATTTGATAGAATCATACAATAGTAGATATCACAATTAAATCGAAATTTTAAGTTTAAACAAATTTATTATTTTTTTATTTGACATAAAATGTTGAATTTTTCAAAATTTTAATTAAAAAGTTGTAAAAAAAAAACCGGTGTGGCAAGGAATGAGTTAAAGGGCGTGAAGAGATAGCAAATGACCTCTCCTTTTGGCCTATTTGATTTGGCAAACGATGCACCAAACACCCTGTACAATAACTTTAAATATTTATTTATCGTAAATAGCTGTTAATTGTGTAGCTGATGAATTTATCATAAGAATTTTAGACCACACCTAAATAATGCCAAAAAACACGCTATTGGACCTTCAGCGCCATACCGTGCATTGAAAATTCATTAGCACGCATTTGTGTCAAGCACGTGTCATGATGGCGACCTAGGTGAAAACAGACATACCTACATTACTGTAGCCTAACATTAGGTACGGTCTATGTAGGTATCTACTTATGGTGCACTTAAGAGGGGACTCTAGTGGGCCTTTCTCCATACAAACGTATTCCGCTGTTTTCTTCATGGATAATGCGTCTAAAGCAATGATATTTTTCAAAAAAATCTAAGTTTTATTAATACATGCCCTTATCATTTCCATATTTTCAAAAAACAATCACTAAGAGAATTATGACCATCCAAAAACCCAAAAAAAAATACCGTTTTTACCGCCATGTTCAGACGACTATCAGACAAATTAGATAAGTTTTTAACAAAAAAGAAAATAATAGAAGCATAGATATACTTTTCCTCTAAATTTTGATATAATAATTATTCAGATCAGTTTAGATTTGAAGAAGAAAACAGCGGAATACAAAACGTCTTTTGGTCAAGACTTTTGTAGGTAAAATCAGCCTGAGCTGCCAGTTGTCCCTTTCGCAGTTTACGGGGGCTAGGTCGGGCGCAGCGCGACCATTGATATATAAAAAGAGTTTTTTATATATCAATGAGCGCGACGGCAATAGTTTCTTCAAATACCTATTCTTCAAATTCCTCGGGGCTAGAGTCCCCTCTTAAGCATTTGTTCGACGATAGTTATTGTAATAATGCACTCAAATAGGCAACAGGTACTTCCCGATCTTAGATGACAATTAATATTTAAGTACCTCTTACCTACCTTCCTCCTTTACCATTTGACGTCTTGAGTAAAAGTTAATTTAAACATGTACCTATTAACCAGTCAACTCATTATTGTTTGATGATTAACTAAAATAGATAAGTATTGGTTCTCTCAACAACAAGGATTGCAGATTATTGCAGTTGGCTGAAGAAATGATTATAAGAACGGTCAACCAATAATTTAATCATTGGCATTGATCACCACAGTTGCAACGGTTAGGTCTATTTCGTCACGATGTTTTTATTTCCTCCATCGTTAGCGGTTTTGTCCAAATAAGATAGTCTAGAAACGGACTGCAAAGTCTCTACAAATCATACTTTTTCAGGAGGTTTTTCACTCGCTAATTCGCTACCTCTCATTATCCACGTTGGAGTATTTTGTATTTATTTCTCATTAGAGACTTACGTTTTGAAACGATCAATTTGCTAAAAAATACCTGTTAAAGATGACAAAAAAAAAAGAAACACTGGTTCCTCAGTCCACAAAGAACTTTAATCAACCACTTTAGCATAATCATACGCTCTCGACGTTGATTTCCATGAAAACTTCATGGAAGACGTGACTAGTGAACGCCTCCATACAGTGGGATTTAATCTAGATCTAGATTAAAGTTAGCTCAAAATAAGTTACAAAGTGCAATGCCCCGTCTCGTCAAAGTCGTGACGAATACATCCGACACTAACACCGTTTTTGCAAACAAATGTTCTAATTTGAACAGCACAATAGTTTTCAATGGCATCTGCGATGTTGAAACTGTTTATTATCGGCCGTGACCTTACATGATAACAAATAGATCTGTCGAGGATCGAGACGAATCCTCTAATGGAGTCATATGATTCGAACATACTTCGAACATTAGACCAAGGTGAACCAACATCATTAGATGCAGAAGACAAAGCAATTCGACAATACATCCGTATATCTACGCACTTACACGGATTTTCATGTAACGAATAAGAGATTGAATTTGTTTTGGGTTGGCACTTGATCACTCACGATTAAGGAAATATTCTCTTTAGTTTCAATAGAAGACTTAATTACAAATTAGGGATAAGAATAAGAAGAAAAAACCTTAATGATGGTTCGTGGTAAGAACAACAGACAAGACAGTTTCTAAAAAAAATGGCGAGAAAAAAGGAATGGCTCTGAATGCTCTGTACACTAAAGCTGTTCTACTGTTTCTACAAAGCTAACCAAAGCCAAAATTAAAAATGTTTATTGTGTCTTAGACATAGGTATAATTATTATTATTCTTGACTTGATGAGAGATGAAGTAAATGTGGACAGTGCTCATATATTAAGGAACCATACCCTGATGCGCTGATATATGAGAAGAGATGAAAATGAAGGTGTGATGTATAACTCTACCAAGAACTGGAAACAAGACCTATACATAAATATTCACTGATAGATATAATAGGACTTAAAACTTCCATAACTTTATATATGGTATGAATCTACAAATTGTAAAATAGAGGAGCCGGTATTGATACGACAACAACAGTCATAACATCTGTTAACATTATATTTATTTTAAAAACAACAGCCTGTACAAGTAATGGTAGTGTACTATACAGGATTGAAGCATTCGCTACGCTCGAACGAACAATCAATCGATCAGTTGTCAAAGGTAGCCCGCGAAGAAACATTCTAAACGTGACTCTAAACAAAGCGAGTTCTAAACTCTTAATTATCGATTCGGCAGTCTATTTATAATCGGTAAAGATTCCAACATCTCGCTGTGGAGCTAATATACTATCATCCCATCCCTACTATGCTTAGTTAGTTGTACGAAGTGTCGAAGTGGAGCAGGGTTGCTAGATCAAGTGTCTGAATTTTCCCCAAAATCAAATGTTTTTCAAACAGAAAATAAGATACTTGGAAAGCTATGATATGAAAACTATATACCTATGCACACAGAATTAAGTACATTGTGGCTTTGTATTCATATATTTATTACTGAGTTTACAATTCAGCTGCAGTCCCTTCGATGTTTTTGTTCCCTCAAAACCTCCCAAAGAACGTTTTTTCCCCAAAAAAGGGAAAAGCCCTCAATATATCAACACTGAAGTGGAGCAAGCATCAAGAATTTGTCACGAGCTCTTATAACAGTTGTCGGCTCAAGAATGGTCACGAAACTGCATCACGTGGCTCGTCAAGGACTTTAAAGTTGTAGTTTAGGTGACATTGTTGTAAGTACGTGGGAATTTCATTAGTTATTGTTTTCTTTGTACTATCTTAATCTTTCTTTATGTAGGTAAGTGTTTGTATCCTGCACGGAAATTGATATGGGAAGAATCTTACACACCTTCCAGCACCCACACACCTACTATCATCATCATATCAGGCCGGAATCTCCCATTGCTGGGTATAGGCCTCAGCTTTTTACTGCCACACTTCCCAGTTCGGTGCGCCCCTTATCGAGGTTTAGCCCGCGACTTTGGCGATATCGTCGACCCTGCTTTCATTGGTCTAACCTTGGCCACCACTCGATCAAAGCTTAGGCACCTATATATCTATCCTTTTTTTTACGGATGGTAAATCATCAAATTTTAATGACCCCTCCTGCTCTGGGCGGAGCGGACGGGACTGTCAGACTTGTACAGACTAAAACCCATCCATTTTGCTTCTTAGCCCTTTGTGTTGCACGGCCACGGTATCTCTTTCGAACAGTCTCGCAGCCCTGTCAGGCATCAGCTCTCTCGGCCCCCTTCCAATTTGCTGATATCTCCATGAGGCGCGCGTGGAACACGAACGCGCGCGTCGACACGGCCTGTCGTTATAAGTCGGACGGACGGTGAGCTAGAACCTTGGCCACCACTCGACCAAAGCTTACGGACCTACCTACCACCACGATACCTACAGCGGGTGGTTCTTCCCGTGACAACTACCTACGATCTACAAAGTTTTAATTCTGTTGTTCCTGATTATTCACCATTATCATCATCTACCATTATTTCATTTTATTTAGCGGCTGAGCTTTATCCTTTTCTTTACCAGATCTTAGTCGGTAGTATTACCAGTGGTTAATTTCCGAGTGTATAACGTGAGGTCGACACACGGAAGCTCGATTCTTGCCATCACATTTCGTATTACCCAGGTTTTCCAGTCCAATTCATCTTTTTGAATTAGGCATTTTGAAAAATGTTTTCCTCCAACTATAAATCTACCAGGAGTAGCTGGCAAACAGCGGCAGTATTAACAGTGCAAAAAGAGAGTTTCAAAATCCTGGACAAACTTAAGCTTCTTTTAAGTTGTGCCCTAACTCCCTACAAACGAATTACCGATGCCATAAGTCCAAAACACAGTCGCAAATGACGGGAACACGAAGAATTCCGTTCCGTACTTTTATGTCGCATCGTAAAAGTAAATGGAAAAGATGAGTCATCTTTTGGCGGTCACTTAATAAGTTGTGTAAAGTTCAGTATTTGGTTGATTTACACCAAGGCTGTGTAAATATCTAATACGTAAAGCAAACAATGGAATCCCACGCACACACTGAGTCATCTTTTTTGGAGATCGTACAACATTGATCGAAAATCAAAGCATCTTGTTTGTTTCTAAACACCGTTAATCAAATCAGAGTCACCAATCGAACATCACCTTATTTTATTTCTCAAGTTCTAAATCGAAGATGAGATATTGAGAGCAAAGAACAGCCGTGGAAATCATCTTCTATTCTTCATCAACGTCAGTCCCGAAAAAAAACGAAAAAGTATTTGAGTTAGGGCACTATGAGGACTTTGAGATACTTTCCCCTGTAAGCTCTTTTTGTTTTCACTTTCATGATGTATCTGTAGCCATAGTGTAGTAGGCTGACTCATAAGGTATAGTAAGGAAGAGATTAAGTTAAGAACAGACTAATAAGGCAATACACAAGTAAATATTCCTATTTGCTCATCAGAGCACTCTTACAATTCACACAAGCAGCTGGTAAGCGGCTAGCGCATATTAAGTTGTTACAATTCTTCCGGCAGGGAAGGGCTAGCACTGCATGTGTATTCGAGATGTTGCAAGCATTAAACGAACAATGTTTACACATAGCTAGCTTATTACTCTTGTATCTACTTCAGTACTAACAAGCCTGCCAATAACTGGGGCCAGATGTTCAGAATTCTGCTTAAAATCAATAACCTATATAGGCGAGAATGTGCATTTGTGGTTGGCATTCAAATATGCAAGTAGACTATTTAGGATGCAGTTGAAAAGATCACCCTGTCTGAGACGACGCAGTTTACGATTACCTAATAAAGCAGAGTGTGAAAATTGGATCTCAAAGCCATACCCACTGCTAATTTTTAGCGGCGTGAAATTGGGTAAGAATAATTAAGATTAATCTTTTTAGTTCCCAAAAGAGAGGTGGTTTTGAAGATTCTTCAAAAAGTAGACCTACCTATGTATGAATTTATAAACAGATTACTTTTTAAATTGGCCTGTTTATAAGCAAAGCTTGATATATTGAGTTAAGTAGAGAGCAGATGTGCAGTCGCTCCATGTAAAATGCAACTGCTGCAGTCTAACCAGATAGACTGGAAACCGAAGCCCAACAAAGTTGGGAAAAGCCTCGGTAGATGAAGTGGAGACCAAAAATAACTACTGAGCTGTTATAATAATTATTCCTCCATCAACAGCTACAGCGTAGGAACATTTTGTCCCATCAGCAGATCCTTTATTGCATACATTAACTAAAGTTCAGCTTAGATAACGTAACAAATAGGGGCCTTAACCCGAAGCTAAGTGGTTACGTCTGAGACGAATCGGCCCTGATCTTCCGGCTATCTATCTACCTACAGTAGGTATGCCATCATCGCTAGGCGTACTGGGCTAGATATACATTACAGAATGTGGCAAAACAGCAATGACATAACTTATGCATTATCTACGCAGCTTATGGAATATCATATACAACCGTCTAGTACCGAGCAGTCCAACGATTAGGCACTCTGTGGCCTGCCAGATTTAAAATTTTAAATTTTTCGTTTGGCTGTTGATCTGATTCTAGGGTCATGGGTGGCTTGAGCGGTTGTATATTTTGTGTAATTTTAGTTAGCAGTAAGAGAGTCGTTTGTCTAGGTATGTGAGGTGATGAGGAGGGATGGAGTACATGTAACTGAAAGAGTGACGACTCAAAATATTGATGGATGCTGAATTGCAGATGGAGAGGAAGACCAAAGAAAAGGATGGATTGTGTGAGAAATGATATGAAGCAAAAAGGAGTAAATGATAGCATGACGAATGACAGGGGAGAAATGGGAGAGTGGAAGAAAAATACGTTTTGCCGACCCCAAATAACATGGAACAAGGGGCAGGAAGATGATGATGTAATTTTAGTAACTGATAAACCGTTAATGGAAAAGGAAGGCTGGGAACATTAACTACAGCAGAAGCATCTGGGTCTTTCATAACATTTTTTTTTGAAGAGTTTTTACTTCTTCAAGTTATTTCTTATAAGATACTATGAAGACGTATTTTAAGTAGGATACTCGTACATTAAGTTAACAATTGCAAGTTACTGTAGCTGTACCGTCGCATTTTTCCGGTAGAAGGGCTCTTAGACATTTAGAGAGTATTCCCGCCGCAAATTACTTTGAACCGCTAAAGCATGGATTAAGATACAAAAGATATGCTTCACTAATATAAACTTTTGATTACCGAGCTACAGTTTATGTTTAAGATGTATTACAAATGTTCAGCAAATTGAATAAAAATAATTATTATCTTCTTCTTGTAACTGGCCATTAGTCAATAACACAATAAGTTGAAGTACTACTTTGGTGCTAGAATGTTTGATTTAATGCTATTATTTCCAAATGTTGAGGTAAACAATTTTAAGCTCCACTATGACCATGGACTATAAGTAAATCATAAGAGTATAGTCCATCCATCATACCACAGCACCAGAACAGCCAAACAGACCGGATCCTGGTGATGTGGTCTGGTCAGGCCATGCTAGTATTTAGCAATTGTTTCGGCCAGGTCTAGATTGGCAAGATGTTCTCTCCGCATTGAGTTTCTTCACTTTCTCTGTTATTCCAGTCATCTAATCACATTCTCATACCTTTTTCTCAATTTGCAGAGTCTTACATTTCATTGTCCACTTCTCCTGTAACCGTTTATGATTTCAAATTATCACACCAAAGATCTACTTTTTCTTTGGCCCATAGATATAATTTTTATATTTCTGTGTTCTGGCCCGTCCATATAATATTTAGGTAAAACCATAATCCTTTTCTCTTCCATACAATATTCTGCTGCACATAACATACAAAATAGTTGTTGCCGTATCCAGATCGTTCAGTGAAGTCTAACGTATGTCATGGTGTACAATAAAAAGCATTGCAATGCTTTTTATATAACTATATACATATAACGGTAAGTGAACTATTTAACTTTTGAACGGACCCTAAGGATCCGTTCACACAGACCGGCTCGGCGAGCATCGGCCGGACCTTCTTTTTACACAAACCGGCGCGCTTGAAACTGGCTGGAGCCGACAGCCGTTTCACTGGAAGAGCACTGTTTTTGAGCAGATGCACTCGGAGCCGAGCGGGGGTTCTACAAGGGCGGTATACCTACCTCCAGTTCCGCGCAGTCCCACTTTTGTTTTCGATGTGTTTATAATGTGTGCTTTTAAATTGAGTCATGGATTTAGATAGCGATGAAGAAATATATTTGTTAGCAAGATTATTTGAAGCAGAACAAAACAAACGAAAACGCAAGCGGAGATAAATATGGGTTAAAAATATTTAGCAAAATGGGGTCGCGGAGCGAGAGGACGCAATCGGAGCCGATCGGCCGCGCGAGGAGCATACAAACGGAGTCTTCGGCTGCGCGTTCGCGGAAGAGGTCATCATCAGTGGAAGCCGGTCGGCTCTGTTCGTTATTTCACACTAAGCGCTTTGCTCTCAAGCATTTTCAATAATAAAATAAGGCGAGGTTTTATAAAATATCATAAAATAAAAATCTCAGGATCTTTACATAAAATATCTAAGCTCTTCCAGCCATCTTTGAAACCTATCGAAATAACCTGCTCCGCAAGCCCTTTGCGGTGGCCGGTGACCCTGTTGACACTTTAGAAGCCTACAGGCAAATAGACGTGCTAGCGCATTCTTGGATACCCCACTCCCCGGTAAACGGTACGGTAGAGTATCAATGAAATACACTTCAAGAATTTAGGTATTAATGAAAATATTTATTTAGTTACAAATAAAAGCAAAGTAACTGCGAATCTCAGTAATATTTATTTGGGTCGTCAGACTAGTCTTAAAAAACTCTGACACCAGGTAAGGTTAGGTTAGGTTAGTCACACGATAAAGAAAGAAGGAGTCAGAGTAGTACCAAATGGATAAAATTGATCTAGATTATGAATCTGCACTTCAAAATAGCGTCTATAAAAACATTTTTACGGGATAGCTTATAACTCAGAAACGACTATATCACCTACAATCAAAGTATGCAACTGAAAGTGAAACACGGAGGCTTACATCATTATTTTTGACCGACATAATATCATCTGCCCATGACTAGAAAAGGTACCGCATCACATCTTACCAAGGTCAAAGTTAATGGCTATATTACGGCCACGGAACCGAAAAAATAACCTCATAACATTCCACTTATATCTGTGCATGTGTAATTAAAGCGGAATGGTAATTAAGTAGCCAATAATTCACATGTGTAATGATACCTATTCATATTTAAATGGAGATTTAAATGGATTTTATTGATGTTTAAATGGAGTCTGCAAAAAAACCAACAAAAAAGTATGATTACTCTATTGTGGGGTATAAATTGAGACAAAATATATGAAGAGCACATTAATTAAGTTAATAACTTAGTACTAAAATACAGGAGAGCAGCGGTGGCCCAGTGGTGGCAGGCCGACTAACGAGCAATAAGCTGTGGGTTCGAACCGAGGCAGGCTCATTACTTTGTGTAATTTATTTCATCACCGCTGCTCTCAAAAACGGTGAAGGAAAATATCGTGAGGAAACTGGCATGTCCTAGAACTAAAAAATCGAAGACATGTGACATCTAACAAACCTCACTGGGCCCTCGTGGTGGATTACAGCCCACTCCCTCTCATAGAGAGGAAGCCTGCGTTGCAGCAGTGGGAACATTGTATAGGCTGATAATGATGATGACTAAAATAGCCTCAGAAACTTTTAAATTATTTTGCACGCCCACAGAAGAAGTCCTTAATAGAACCTGACCTGACAAGTACCAAATTCGATTGTGATAAAAGTAGAGACCTTCAGGTTTTTCAGGTGAAGGTAGGTATTTATTCTAGCAACAACTGATTCAATACTACTGCGGTACCTAGTATTTTTTTAAGGTATAAACTTCGGAAAAGTAAAAACGAGTTCTATCTTTTTGTACGAATCGGAATGCAGAGCTGTAAAGGATACGGATAAAAGAAAAATGTATATATATTTAAGGGATGATATGTATGAAACAGCAGTGAACGCATGTGACTAAAAGAGTGATGAATATAAATTTTGATCTTGGGATGGAGAGGGAGAGGAAACAGAAAGAAAAGATTGATGGATTGTAGGAGAATGATATGAAAGAAAAAGGAGTAAATAATAGTGTGACGGCTGACAGGAGAATGGTAGAAAAAAACGTGTTGCACCGACGTGATAGGGACAGGGGATGATGATGATGGGGATGATGTAGGAGACAGGAGTGAATTACATGCATACGTAAATATAGACAGAGAGAGAAGATTACATTTGTTGCGCGAATCCTTGGTGCTTTTAAGGTGGAAGCACCAAGGTAGCCCGCTAAATCCAAATTTTCTTACGTATTTTTCAATTTGCAGGTCACTTTCTAGCTGTATGTTGAACAAAATATAATTCGCGGGCTCCCGGGCTATAGCCGCGGGAACTGTCAGGGTAGCTTAACCAGTCAGGCTTGAACTGTGTAGGACCGGGTTCAATACAGGGTATAATACTACAAAAATTTGCTTTTACACAACATGACCTAAAAAGATATTATAGATATTATAGACCTAAAAAGTCTGATGCAATACATTGGCCTATGATAGGCTGAGCAGTTCAAATAGATTAATAGGTTCCCCAATGACAGTTAACGTCTAAATGTAATCATAATCATGCATCCACGGACACAGTTACCGTCACGAACAGTTCGAACTCGATACACTTAGTTTATTGGGAAATACTTAGCTACCAAAGTACAAACCAATATAAATAAAGTTCATTACGAGCGTGATCACGAGAAAAATAAATAAATAAAGTAAGTAAACTTAGTATCAAGCCTATAATCCGCGAAGGGGTTGGACAGTGGTGTTGCTATACCCACATTTCGTTCAGTTAGGTTTAAGTTCTTTATAGGGGCGAACCCATTATTGTCATCAACCGGGAACACATCCAGGTTCTTGGTGACAGAAAACTCTAGTGGAAAAAAAAACTGTGACCCACGTGGGAACCGAACGGCAGGAGCTCAAGCTCACAAGTAGCGATTGCGATCTCTAAGCTCTATATACCTACTAGAATAAATCGAAACAAGTGAATGCAAAGTTACGCGCAGTCACTGCTGCATAGGCTTAACTGGTAATTAGTAAGATCTAGTTGGTTATTTGTTTATAGATAGGATCATAGGATAGTAGGTGAGATCAGTAAGTCGTTAATAAAATTGAAGTCTAGACCGAAAGGGGGTCACGGAACTTGCTGTTGGAGATTCTAAGTTTATTATTTTAATAAATCGTCTCCAGCTTTCATGATCATGTTCCTTTGTATTCACTTGCAGTTTTCTTGCAGCCTGGGAACATTTTTTTACCATCCCATTAAGATCACATTCACATCATTAACATCCTAATTAATTTGGGGTAACCGAGGTTTTTCTTCTTCCATACACTTCTACCCCTTTTTCTATGCCCTGTATCATAAATATGTCTATCGTTTCTTTGGTCTTCCTCTACTCCTTAAAACACCAATATTCGTACCTAAAACTTTTGTCACGACATATTAGTCATTTGTCCGCATCACAGACATTATACACGCAACTTCCAAGTTAAAATGTTGTATTATATGGGCATTTATATACCGATCCCGACTGTCATTTGTAGATCTTTGACAGTTTTACAGTTCAGGTAGTAAATGGTCCGACAGCTTGTAAGTCTGACAGCTGGAATTACCGAGGGGTATCGTAATACCCATTACTGGCTAGGTTATGGAGGTTACATAGGCCCTGTATTGGTATTCAGCTACTTCCGGTTATACTGGAAGCCGACAGATGCTGCAGATAATGAATCATAATGATATCCTGATCCCGACTAAGAGAAAATTATCCTTTATTTCGTTTGTTTGTAACGTGTTATGTAAAATTAATGATTATCAGCGTCGTAATTGCTAATTAATATCAAATATATTATTACACAACAGTTGTTTACCACTCTCATCGCCTTCGCGAGAAACCTAAGCCTATCAATTGTACAGTAACAAGCAGCTATCACAATCAAAATTATTATGACAGAGTATTTAGGTTTATTGATGTTATAAACGTGACTGGATTCGGAAAAGTAAAGGTATGTTATGATAAAGGGTGACTCATCTGAAATAAGTTGACCGCAATATACTTTCAACATGACAATAAAATTGGGTATTTGGACTGTTGTTGAAATTTTAGTATGGCATACATAACTACATATTTTGTACTTTGGAACATATTGCAATACATATAAGGCAGTGAAATTGGATCAGAGGATGCGTATGCGCCTTGTGTAAGATCCGCATCTAATGACCCCATAATTTTCTCAATTCATACACCTACTCACGTGGGCACATAATAATATTATTTCGTAAGAACCTTTCTATGTCCTTTTCCAATTTACTACCTATCTTCATGTCACGTATGGCGGTTTCGGTTTAGAAAATATTAAAATACACAGATAAGTAAGCATCATGACACATGTGATTCTTTAAAAAATCTGCATTTTACCAGTTCTGTTAGGCATTTGAACTTTGATCTTCAATAACCTCTTTACAACTTTCAAATAGGCTAAGTTTAACTTTTAAGGAGGAAATATGACGGCGACGAAGAAAATATGAAGGTAGAGTCAGATAAGGACCAGAGTGAATTCAACAAGGCAGATGCAGCAATATATAACGTGGGGAAACAAGGTGACACTGGTGATAGACAACCTAGCTAACCATCAACCCGAGAAGCTGCGTTCCACAATGTGAACTTAGGTTGACAATTTAACATGTACAGGGCCATGACAATGATGTAATTCAAAGGCAAAAATGCTCTCAAAACGGCGAAAGAAAACATCATGAGGAAACCGGCATGTCCTAGAACTACATCTAACAACTCGCACTGGGCCCGCGTGGTGCATTACAGCCCACTCCCTCTCATAGAGAGGAGGCCTGTGTCCCAGCAGTGGGTACATTATAGGCTGATTATGCAAAAGGCAAAAATAGACACGGCCACAGGTAAAAGCCCATAAGCGTATGTTTTGAAAATACCAATAATGGCTTATTGTTACGCATCATTATCAATTCCGTATGTAAACGTGTGTAGAAGGCGAAAGTTACTTTGATAATCAAATACTTTAAGCTATTGAACGTGAATAAAATAAATAAAAAGGAAACGGCTGCATATTGGACGAGTATACAATACCAACAAACATTTCTAATTGAATAAGAACATAATTGCTCTTTGTATGTGAAGTAAAAACAACAAGCCGTCGTGCCTTCCAAATATCATTAGTTTTATCTGCTCTGAAATATCGACACGTTGTTACTCTGGGATTGGATTTAGAATTTAATATGGCTACATTTTATTATAAATTAGTATGTTTGTGGATTATCTCACTAAGGATTGAGGATGGGCCACCCATGCATTATACCGTTACATACGAGTTGCCATCAGTGGTACAGGTAGGCCTTGCGGCGAATTAGTGAACCAAATTGATTAGAAGTAATTCAGGAAAATCCTGCTGTATGAAGATTAAAGAACACTTGCATCAGTAACGCCTCATTGCATTGATATACGACAGACGCCTTCACCTAGTTTTGGGTGTAGGATTAAATTAAGCCTGTTACTAAAAGAGAAGGTCTCTTTTATTGCAGTAAAGGGACCTCGTAGAACCGTCAGTAAAACGTAGTGGCTAACATACCCGAGGAAGTGGAGCAATAGCACTTCGTGATCCACGTCACAGATCCACAATGGGAATTATATTGCCAGATGCGGTTCGATTTATTGCGCAAACACCGACCTTCACACCTTCGCTCGATCCTGTTCTATATTATTCAAAGTTTAGTTCAATAATGACATGCATCAGTGCAACGTCAGTAGCCCATATAAATTCGCTTTTATCATGCCCATTCATATTGATGGTACGATAAAACTGCCTTATAATCCAAACAGAGGAAATCACGAACTCAATAATGGCAAATGTAATAATTCGATACGATGATACCTCCTAGTAGCAGCGGATGCATATTTTAATTTAATTGCCGGCTAAGGATGAGAGGCTGTTGAACATCGCATGATTAATTGGTAAGATTTATGAATTACCGAGTGATTACAAAAACTAGTTAAAGATTAATTGATGGGTAATGTTTAATATCGATTTCGAGCAAGTAACGTCTGATCGTCAATAAAAAATAATAGGAGTGACAAGGTTGATTGAGATCCACTAAGATATAGTTCCAAGGACGGTCACGACGTGCGTGCAGCAAGAATTCGACAGGTATTTGTTATAATATCAATAATTGCAGTTGTTACATTTACGATGTTACTAGTCCACGGTCAGAACACGACACGCCGAGATGAGTCGGGAGTTATCTGATTATTTTATGGCAGACGTACGGTTTAATGAGGATGTAGAATTTAAATTTGAATTTATTTGCATGCTGGGGAAACCAGTTAACATTAGAGCCATGTTTGTTTTTAACGATTTGACCATTAGATCAAAATTGTTACTTGTAATTTTTAATTGACGAATACCCATAAAAATACAAGGTAAATAATTAAGTCGTGCAGTAAATATGGTATGGTCTAATTAGGAAAAATATTAAAAGATGTAGGTAATAAAATAATGGTCAATCTTTGCATATGATAAATGGGTGCTTATTAAAATAATAAGGAGACCGTAATTAAAACGTTTTTTAACATAAAATAGATAATGACGAAATAGCGACCATCAAGATAATTAAGCTGTCTGGTCTGGGTCCTTTGAACTCTAATCGATGCCCAATTGGCTGTACAAATATGACGGATAAACAAACGTAGAGCTAATGTGCAATTTAGTGCATAGATTTAGACACTAAAGGTGAGACGAAATATTAACACTCATCATCATTGTCATAACATTACGCCCGTAATAGGGGGCCAACCTGTAGCCACCAACCAAGAACAAATCCAGGCTTCGTGGCAACTACAGAGAAAACCCCGGTAACACTGCCCGAACTGGGGATCTAACCCAGGACCTCGATCATGCTCAGCAGAAGCCTTGCGACCACACCAACGTGGAACGTTCGCAGGCAAATCTAGATCCTGCACTAGTAATTAGGAGACCGCTTAATATTTTGATTCACCTGAAAGCTTTCAGTCAATGGACGACGAAATTAAGCTGTAGTATAATATGATTTAGTTAGTAATATTAAATTGTTTCAATTCCTATTTCAAATTCACGATGTTACCACTACGCTGCTAGTGAGTAGTTTTCTAGTTTATAGGGTTACCATTTTGAACAAAGAAAATATACAGACAGTCTACGTTGCGCCCTGGCAATAAGTATAGAAAAGGTAAAGGAAGAAAGATGAAAAGATTAGAGCACATGGAGCAAATCCTATAAGAAGCGAAGGGGATTGTAGAGTCAAATAAAAGAAAAGCAAATAATTCAGAAATTACATGCATGGAAAAGCTGAAGAAAAACAAAAAAAAATGAGAGAGACACATCATCTGCCTAGCCATTTTAAACAGCAGAGAAAGGGAGATGAGCAGCTAAAATTTGTATTGAGTATAGAGATAGGGTCCGGTAGGGTGGAAAATTGGTCAGTTTTGGATGAATGGTATGGCAAGAGTCGCTATGAACTGTGTTACTTACATGGAACAGAAAGAAAACAGGGAATCTCTGGTGGTACGATAAACTTATATACTTGAAAAAATTGTCAAATGCAGTAACTATCCTGCAGATGTTAACCCTACATAAGTACCTGCAGTGATATATGTAAAGAGGCAAAAGCCATTAGACCTCAGCAGCAGGGCCGCGCCGCCCCTGTGTGCGAAGTGTGCGGCGCACACAGGCGCCAAGACAATAGGGGCGCCCGCGCCATCGAAATTATTTTTGTAATACTACACAAAATATTTTTTTTAGTGGAGTATCAATAAGTAAGTAGGTACAATAGGCGCAACATATGCCTTGTAAATAACAAAACTTATATTGCGCTTATTGTACAAGTCTCGCAAGATAATATTTACGTTTGTGGTTTAATTTTACGCTTTGGGTTTTAGTTTACATTAGTTACGAGCTCAGTTGATCGAAGGAGCTCAGCGTTAAAATCAAAAGAACCGCCGCGCCCGCCGTGAGTTTGTTTGAATGTGTTTATGAACGCAACCCGATGCGATGCGTGCGACGCAAGCGGGGTAGGGTCACGGGGATTCCCCGACTTTGAGAGCCAAAACAATTAAACAATCATTCAATCGAAAGTGTGTGCAAGGTGCGCATTGATTTTTTATAATAAGAATAAGTTCTAACGCTAAAAACAATTATATAGTTTGGGTCCTTTGGGTGTTAATGATTGTTTTAACGTGTTTTCAAGATGAGTGATATATAGTACTCAAGATAAAAAAAAAAAAAAAAATATCTGGTTACCAGAATTTAATAAGGAAAAATATGTGTGATAAAAATACAACTGGAATATATAAATATTTTACGATGAAGGTGTTATAAAATCTGATTCAAAAAACCCTTCATGTAGTGGTATGTCCTTTTTATTTAATTTTCTAGCAAGTAACTGTCATCTTTTTCAGCAAATGCATTCAGGAAAAACTTTCAGTAAATGCATTCATTGGATATTAACGCCGATGATTTGTGTGAAGCAATTATGTCATGTCAGTCTTTTTTCAAAAAATTAAATAATCATGTGGTGAATATTCTCGAATTTGTATAATTAAACAATTTGACAGCTGTATGCCCTAACATCACTATAGCATTACGAATTTTGCTAACTATGCCTTTTACCGTAGCAAGCGCGGAAAGGTCCTTTTCTAAATTAAAACTTGTAAAAAATTACCTGCGCTCCACAATGAGCCAGGAAAGATTATAGCAACAATATCCATAGAGGAGCCCATATAACCATGTTAGACTATGTATAGACACACACGAAACTATTAAGGATTTCTCAAACTGAAAAGCGAGAAGAGTTGAAATAATATAAATTAAGTACCTATGTTTACATTCTTACACACGTGTTTTTTTTTTTAATAGCATACCTACGAAATAGTTAAATTAGTATTATTAGAAAAAAAAACAGCGATTTTATTATTAATATCTAATTATACAATTGGAATAACATCATAATTGAAGTATGTAAAAATTTAATTCGTGTTTTATTTTTCGCAGTAATTGGCAAGGGGAAGCGAACTGGTTTTACCTATTTAGAAAATATTATCTAAGTATATAAAACCGAAGAACATTTATTTAGATCAAAATTAATAAATAATAATAAAAAATAAGTTGAAACATGACGATTCGTGAAAAAAAAGAGGCGCTTCATAGGTTTCGCACACAGGCGCTTAGGGGGGTCGGCGCGGCCCTGCTCAGCAGTCAGCTCATTTTCTATTGAGCAATCTCACTTATCATGTTATTCTTATAACCGTATAATAAGCTCTAATTTCAAGTTCACACCGTGCCTGATTTAATCACGTGAATGGACCTAATCCTCGGGAAATCGTAGTGCGTGATTCATTCATTTAGATTATTAAGTATTATGCAGACTTAATTGAAGTCTATTGTTATGAATATTAATCAGACATGATATTGTTTCAGGGTTACCACTTTAGGTGTTCAATGTAAAAATAAGATCTTGGAATAAGAACTTTTTTAAGTGAAACTTCTTATGCCTGCTCTTCCAACAAGTTTAGCGCTACCATGGAGGGGGGATATTTTCTATTACTCACTAAGAGATGGCAGTATTATAAGATCTGTGACTACGTAGTTCTACTAGGTACGCAAGATGGCGTGCAAGCAGTCATGCATTCGACTCTTCTGTGTGACCAGCCTTCGCTCAATTTCCATGAGTAGAATAACCTCGATAAACTTATGTAATAATTATGCAATAAAAACAATACAACAAGAAAACGACAAAATTTATTTAGAATCTCAATAAAATAACGAGAGTGAATGCGTGGCACTCGAACGCATGCGTGTAGTATTACGAAGTTTCACTTCTTCCGCGCGGAGGGACTCCACGCACTGTTTTTTTTTTTTAAATTATTCGTGACGATTTGAGGATTAGAATAGGAAATCAGATTATTCAGCCCAATTAAGGGGTGAGGTAAGGAACCGAGGAAAAAAACAAGAAAATGGAAAGTAACTTTTGTGTTAGAACCAAAGGCAGAATTAACTTCGGGACAAAGAGTCTATGAAATATGATAATAACGTTTAACCGAGCCATACAATGCAATTCTCATCATGAACACAACCGAATGTTGTGCCATCTATAAGGATTTGTGGAAGATTATGCTATTAGTTGCGAGATTACGTGCGCACGCGATGTGGACTCATAGTACATCTATGAGAAAATGTGCTCCTGGAGTGTATAACCTACTCGTACCCTATCTTTGGAGCTGTTTTTTATTTGATTTGAATATGACTCGCGTTTGCTTCTGCTACTATTCCCGCGGGAGTAGCAGAAGTCAGAAGCAAACCTATGAAAAACAAATACAACCGCGTTTGAATCACCAGAACTTTGAATTGAACTTCTAGATGATAATAGGATATGACTTAATGGAGACTCACACATAGCGCGAATGGGAGGAGACCTATATTCAGCACTGACTGCCAATAATGATGATCATTATGGCACTAGCAGCAGTCAACTTGGATATCTACCTAATTGAATTTCCTTTCAACTCCGTTTATCTGTTTTTAATACACAAAGAAAGGCTACCCTATTTGCCACATAACCAAATATTGTCTTTTCAAACATATGTCAAAAAATCTTAATGAGCAAGGGATTCATTTGTGCTCACCACTTCACGATATCTTGTGACAACAAAAGCTGGCATTGACACGCCTCAAGCATAATCGTTTAATAGCAGAAATATGTTTTATTGGTTAAACGATTGAGTCGGGTACGTTTTGTTTGCGGTCCAATTAGCGATCTTCGTATAGTGAAGGTGTTTCGGTAAGCATGGACAAATTTTATCAAGTACACATGGACAGGTTTGAGTACTATTAGGTATTTTGTTTGTTTTCCTTTCTATCTTGTTGTGTAATGAAAACTAGTATCGTCATCGGCCCGTAACCGTCTGCCACCGAATATTGCCATAAACTCTATGGTTTACATGCGAGTGGTTTTCTCAGCGGGTACCGACATATTATTGGTACTTACTTCTTAAGAATTAGTTAGGATGCTGCTGGTCAATGTAAAGTTGCGTAGAAATAAGTATTCATAAGTAGGACTTGGAATGCAGGACGTTAGCTTATGTACATAGGTACCTATGTACGGGATAAAATAGACGGGGTAAAAGAACTGCAGTTCATCCATTCAACGATGGAAAAAAAAAACAGATACAATCGTAAAAAATACTAAAAATGGGCAGGTCAATATTTAAGGTTTGTATACAAAGTGTCCAGGATTTTGTGACCCCTTGTTGATACTGACAAAGGGTGAAATATTATTTTCTGAAGACCACATTGCAATTTTTAGGACAGCCCTAAATGTATAAAAAAGAAAACTGTTTGTAGTAAGCCATGAAATGCAATTTTTTGTAATTACTTCGCTAAAAAGTAGAACATAAAGGTTAGATTTGTTTACATAAGTAGTTTCTAGATATTTTATGATCCATGTTTCACATACTTACCTGGTAGACACCTACCGCATTTGCAGAAGACTTCAACATTATTAAAGTGAAACTTTTATTACATCGCCTCAAACTGTGAAAAACTAAAAGAAACTGTCTGTGTGTTGCATGTCGCGTGACGCTCGGCCGCGGAGTAGGGATAAAGTGAAAGGCGCTCGTCAGAGCGCCTTTCACTTTATCCCTACTCCGCGTTTTATACGTTTTATACCCTTAATGGAATATTATTCCAAATTTTTTTTGTTTAATGTCTATAGTGTGAAAAAAAGTTTCACTTTTACCCTTGGTTTCAGAAAACGACACAATCCTTTTTTTTATTTAATTTAAAATAAATTACTAATGATTTTATTGCAATATCGATCACGATGTTAATATCTTAATCTTTTATGAGCTTAGCTCTAATTTTGTTATGCAATTATTTCTAGCTTTACGATTCCAAGTAATTCCAAATTAGTAACTGGCGTCTAATACACGAGCAGTTATGGAAAGGACTGGCTAGTTGGTCCAGGCGCCGCAAGCGTGACTGCTGAACAAGAGTTCTTGGGTTCGATTCCCGGGTCGAGCAAAGCGTTATTGGGTTTTTCCATCAGGAATTACTCAGCCACGGAGTCTGGACCTGTGGCAGGTTGATGGCAATAGGCTAGCCCCTATTACTTGGGACTTTAACATTAACAGGATGTGGTATAGACCATCTATCTAAACAACTTCCTCCATGCAACCAACATCGCGAAAAAATACCAATATTATTATGTACATTTGGATCGAGTAGTTATTGAAAGTCAAACACTCAATAACTACTCGACCATCGACATTTAGCTGTCCCATACAAAATGGGATAGCTAAATGTTTACGTGATTACGATGATGGTCCCATAGAGAAACCGTCCAGTTTTTTTCTTTTTTGTATGGCCACTCAGCCTGCTAAGGTTGTGACTGCTTAACCGAACTATCCTTTGGTGACCTCAAATGAATTTAAGGCCCCCAGCCAGGGCTTACAAACTATTTAAATTAAATGACCGCTTGCTTAGGGCACCCCTTGTGGAATTCGGACCTCGGCTTAGGGCGTCATTGAGGGGGGCAGTAAGAGACAGGCTGGGTCATATTATTATTATTTAGGGAATTTAACGCTACATGCTCAGCGGCTCGTCGGGCAAGGGTTCAGTTTGATGGTCTGTCACCTCCTTATACACGTTGAAACACGTTGTACAACATGAATAGCCAGTGGCGATACTTTCATACAAGCCTAAAAGCTTGGCATGCCCTTCTTACTCTTCATGATGTTAGGGATGGGCACGCCACTGGTAGGTCTGCAGTAAGGTATCTATTAGGACTTTAATATAACTAAGGAGCAACTAATCTTTACGTTAATATGGTGTTGAAGCAATCCTCGGGAATGCGTGGCCGTTTATCAAAGCCTTCCTCCAGTAATAGCCGTTCAATAAATAACGGGTTCTATGGCCAATTGAACGAATTGACGTCTGTTGAAGTTTTGAAGTCGCTCATAATTTTATGCTTGCTAATCCGTTGAGCTGTCTTGTTGAACGTATACTTAGTACAGACTTAAAGTTAATCGTTTGTGACCGATTGTTATCTGCTGAGAGATTTTAATGTTTTCCTTATGTCTATTACAGATTTTCACGTAGGTACCCAGGTTAATTTATTCAAAGCATTAGGAAATTGGAGGGCAAATCTAGACTTTTGGTGGAGTTGGTAATAATTTGCGACTACTATAGCACTCCTTTAGTTGCAACCCATTTCAATTTTACCAACCCATTTGGATATTTTTTTCCTATTTAATTCACAAATTATTTACTTGCTGCTCTATCCAGGTACCTAAGTACTGAAAGTTATTATATCTATTCCTAGCTTTAATCGATTTCAATAGATTAATTTCAAAAGTTCAAACGGTTGTTTAAAACGAAATCATGAAATACTAATAAAAGAGAACTTTATTGTAGTCAGCATTTACCCGAGGTTCGACTAAGTATCGAACGGACTAGTGGTAGTGTTTACTCGATTCCTTTCTAGGATGGCTTACAAATAAGTATTTATAAACACACCGTGTAAAACTCGTTCGGAAGCGCGCGAAGAAAGCCGTTGTGTTTATCCGTTTAATTCCTATCACATGATGAGTAAAAGTGGGGTATTACGGACAGTCGCGTAAGAACGCGACTGTCTGTAAATGCCCTATGATTCATACAATCATACCTAGTGTAGTAGTGTATGTGAACAAAAATGATGTAACAAAAAGAGCTCCATACTTGGGACGAAAAAAAATTTAACACTTAGGATAAAACTCCTAAAATATTTAGGTGCCAACAGCCACAGAAATGTCGTTGACAGTGCGAAAACAGTGTGGGTCTTTATAATGTGCATATATCGACATCAGCCCCCCTAGCATGACCGTTCTATCTCTATTCTACCAAGAAACGACAAGAAATCTTTTCTCTACAACTTGACATTTCTTCTGGCCGAGCATGGCGCGCACCGTCGACTCGCGTTTCTACGAAGACATAGACAGAAATTCTTTCCATAGCAACGTCCCCGTTGCTATGGAATGAATTTCTAAAAGTGAAAAGTTAAAAGGTTACGTTTAGTTAACAAAAAAAAAGTTGCCAATTGCACGAGTTTTTCATTTTTCGTGGGCGGGATGGTTTTGCTGCATCTTGGATCCAGGCCTGGATCTTTTTCGCGAAATTAAACCTAAATATTTTACATAACATTTCAACCTTTTAAACGTAACTCAACGCAACCACGAAACGTATTTCTCGTATTTAGTTTTTATTAAGACTAGTTTGACATTTGTCAGAAGTAATGTTTCTATATCCAAATGTCAAAAGAAGAGAAAATATGGTCGTCATGCTCGACGTTGTAGACTTGTGTCGACTGAAGAAAAGAAACATTTCTTTTCTACATTCTTAATATCGCCATGCTCGGGACGATAGAAATATCTGTCAAATTGTCGATTCTTCCGTAGACATAGCTCGTTTCTACGGCGGTCATGCTAGGCCGGCAGGGAAACTATGCTTAATTTTATAGGAGGAAAATATGTGTAAAAAAAAGTAAAGCATTTTTAAACTTCTTGTTCGCTGCTTTACTCGTGTGTAAACTAAACGAAACCAAACCATCTTGTTGTGTTCATGTTTTTAAACTAAACCATCTCATCATCATCATCATCAGCCTATAATGTCCCCACTGCTGGGACACAGGCCTCCTCTCAATGAGGGTGGGTGGGCTTTAATCCACCACGCGGGCCCAGTGTGGGTTGGTAGATGTCACATGTTTTTGAATTTTTAGTTCTAGGACATGCCAGTTTCCTCACGATGTTTTCCTTCACCGTTTTGAGAGCAGCGGTGATGAAATAAATTACACAAAGTAATGCGCCTGCCTGGGTTCGAACCTAAGACTTACTGCTTGTAAGTCGGGGCTGCCACCACTGGGCCACCGCTGCTCGCACTAAACCATCTATCACGATGAAACAAACCCTGTTATGATTGGAAATAACAGGGCGTCTTTATAAAATAAAAACATTAGAAAAAATGGCTCTAAATCAAAAGCTTTCAATTATGAAGTACCTAGGGTGTTTTTTTTAACAAAAAATCTGTCTTTTTCATATTTTTTTACATTTTTTTATTACTTTATATTAAACTACTTCGTTTCAGCTTCCTATAACACAACATTTTATATCAACTGTTAAAGAAAGGCATTATACACGGCTACATAAATTATTATTTCAATTTAAAACAAAAAGATTTTTTATAGGTGTTCTTTCGATAAAATTTAAGTTTCCCTATTTTATATATGTGCACATTATCAAGACTCGCAGTGTAGGTATAACAGCCTCTTTGCTCATTTTTTTTTTATACGAGTAAACAGTTTTTTTTTTATCAAGTTTTGTTTTACCAAGGCTTTGCCCCTGCGGTCCGGATACGTACCTCCTAATCCCATAGATTGAAAAACGGAACAGAATTTGTTTGAAATTAGCAAATTTAGTTAATTTTCTTCCATCTATTGATTTGTATGTACCTTAATAAACTTTTTTAAACATCCTTGTAAACGCTACAATATTCTATAACCTAGTGACATATTATCCGAAGGTGGTAAAGCAGGCACTATACTTAGGGTGCTTAGATAAAGAAGCAGGTTTCTGGTACAGACAGACAAATCTGTGCGGGTCGGTACCGAGCGGTGCAGTTAACCCTTGCTAAAAATGATATAATTTAACATGTTACCTACTTTAAAAAAAGGAAATTAATACCTGCACCGGACCGGTACCGACCCGTCCGTACCGGAAACCTGCTTCTTTATATAAGCACCCTTAGACTAAAAGCTAACTAGTGTTAAGCTAATACTAGTGGTATAGTCTGTTTTTTATATTTCTATGGGTCGTACTAAGGGGCCTATTTTTCATAACATGGATAGGAAAGCAGAATAAATGATGGTGAAAGTGAACTATGAAAAGGATTGATTTTGTTGTTTTAGCATGTTGTCGAAAAGGTATTCAAGCAAAGCAAGACTAAGTCCCTAGGTTCCCATACTCCCCATACGACGTTTCTTGTGAACTGCAGCTTCCACAACAATTTTATATGCCTACATATACTCGTAAGTATTTATTGGTCAAACTACCGAAGACAGCGACTTTTATTTTTTAAAGAACCTTGTGCTTTTCGTTGGACGTCGCTTGCAATACAAACAATCTAGGTAGGTACCTACTTGTAGTATTTACAAAGTTAATTAAAGCCTTAGCTCTTGTCAAGATTAATAGCAGTAGCAGGTTTTACTTATTTTGTTTCTTAAGTACTGAAGACAAAATGCCATATTTCAGTTCATTACAACTCGGATTAGTTTTTTTTTTTTCAAAGAACCAATATGTGTGAGTTAAATCTATGGCGTTTAATCCTATTAATGTGGTAGGTATCTCCGAAGTAGATACCTACCTAGGTACCTACTCACCTGAATCTGTGAGTAAATCAGAGGAGATTGATCGTTTGGACGCAACATTACAAACATAACGTTAGAAAGATTAATTACAATGTTTTGTCATTGCTACATAACAGAGTTTACCTACATAAAAAAATAATTTCATAGGCTGACGGTGACGATGCAATGAGCATTGAATTTTTAGTGTTTCTGCAAATTAAATTCAATTTGCTACCTATGACAGCTCGAAAGGGGAGGAATAGCAGAACATTTATTATTATGAAAATACACAAGACTTTGCATAGTGTTCAATATTCACTTGGGTGTCAGTTAGGGTAGGTCTAACTAAAATATAAAATCGTAGGTATCAAAAACTTAGCGTTGGGTAAATGATTATAAATAACTTAGGATAGTTCTTAAATAGTTCTTTATAACCCAATAACAACCTACTTGACACATATTTAATATCCTAAAGAAATATAATATATGTAGATAGGCAGGATAGGCTAGTGTGTTTCCAGCTTTTAACTTACCATGTTTAGAAGATGGGTAGGTGTTTCGTAGCTGTTACTGTTTCAAACTTTTGTTTAGAGACAATCACAAAACTGGCACACGAAAATTAAAAAAATGCAATTATTTTAATTTTCGAACATACACATTCGTTTCCCGCCAAAAACATTGGTGAGGTACGCATGCGCGACGTTACCGCGCGTCGAAACTTCTGCTAACGCTCTACGCGGCTTGCAACCGCTCAGGCGCTCACCCACCAACCGGCGACCGTTTCACCCGGGGAGAATCAAAGCACGTAATGCGCCTTATGAAAGCGATGGCCGTGGAAGGTTAGAATTTTGTGCACTCAGCTATTTACTACGAACTTTTACTGACCGCTGAACTGTCTCATAATCTACCTTGCTGCGTCGTGAGAAAAGTGCTATGCAGGTCATGCTTTTCTGGTCGATCGACGCAGAAAGTCATCAGAAAATGCATTAATGGACTAGACCGCGTGACTTGTGTCGAGATGTGCGCGGAAAAGTCGCTTTGATATTATGTTGTCGATGGCCCTAATTGTCTTTCACATCATCTAATTTCCCATAGTAAAACGCATCATACAGGGACAGGGATACCAGGTAATAAAGTCAAGGTTGTAGGTTTTAAATAGTTAGTTAGGTATGGACCTTCTTTTACTATGTAGTAGGTTATATAAATCGATGAGTTTTACCTAAGTACTGCAAAATGCAAGGAAAAAGTTTTGTAAAGAAGCGGCGCAGTTGTCGCCTTGAAATTACTTATTATTATGCACAAATAATGTATTTATTTGTTAGGTGGGTAATACGGACACCGTACCACCCAGGAACATCACCGCGGGATAGCTTACAAAACGGAATCAAACAAACTAAAAATATCTAGGTACCTATTATTGCACGTGAACCCGACCATGTTTTGGCTAATTAAACTTTAGCTTTGCCTTCGGATTCGCCCCCTTTATGGTCTAAAATCATCACCACCGAACTTTTAAAATATAGTCTATGAAACTCGTAGATAAAGTAGCTTCCCACTACCCAAAAAAAAATCGGAATTGTATTATTATTTCAGAAGATAAACCCCTACATCCAAACTTACAAACATACAAAGTGTAGGTACCTCTTTATAATATTAGTGTAGATCACTGACTACCGCCCAAGGCTATAATAATTATCATAAACATGCAAGAACGTAATCACGAGGCGGCGGAATCAGTTGTCTATTTTGAACGAAATGTAAAATGTCGTTCATTTGCAAAAAGCACATCAACATAACATGACACGAAAAATATGGCGCGCTAAAAAAAATGTTAGCTTTCGGCTTTCGCACTTTAGTTGGTATCGCTGGCTAGACTGAACGTCTCTATTTTAATTATTAAGTATTAAAAACATTAAAGTATGAGTGTATTCAACAAAGTTTCATGCTGACTTAGGTATCTTCGCGCACCCTTATAATTGGAAGACGGCTTAGGGCAAAGATAAATGTTCCAGTTTCTTGATACGATTAAATCCTCCATAGTGTTAAAAAATATCCTACCTTGATTAAATGATTATTATCTTTGGTTCAAAACAAACATGACCACTGGGCGTGACAGACATCACCAAAAGTCAACATGTCGTGATGTCACAGGAACTTGACGCAAACTATTATTTTATATTTTTCCTAAATGTTTAATTTCATGGGTAATATACGCAATGAGTTATTTAATGATTTTATAGACATATTAGATTACATATCACTGTCAAGCCTTAGTCTTTATGACAAAATAACTGATAATTTAATAGTCGTCCTCCGTACAAAATTCAGCAAACCTCGATGTGGTGACAAGTTTTTGGTATAAATTAGGATAAGTCATTAATTTTAAACAATATTCAAAATTCTAGTTCATAAATAGGTAAAACAAACAGTTAACAATGGAAAGTGAAGAAGCTTTAGAAGGTACTGAGATTGAGCCTTCCACCGTTGGGGCTGGTGATGTTGAGGAAGGTAAAGGTCCAGAAACAGCTGCAGAGGGTGAAGGAATCGCAGTAGTTGAAGGAGGCGAGGCCAGAGAGGTAAGCGAAGGACTCGAGGGTGGTGAAACAGGTGAAGCGACAGCAACAGAAGAAGTGGGAGGAGAGCATGTAGAAGGTGAAGATGTACAAGGGGAACATATAGAAGGCGAACATATAGAAGGCGAACATATAGAAAGCGAACATGTAGAAGGTGAACATATAGAAGGCGAACATGTAGAAGGTGAAGCATTAGAAGGAGAACACTTTGACGCTGAAGGTGTGGAGAGAAAACATGTTGAGGGTGAAGGATTAGAAGGAGAGCACGTCGAAGGTGAAGGATTGGAAGGCGAACATGTAGAAGGTGAAGAACAGAAAAAACCTGAGGGAGATTTACTACCACCATTAGCCGACGAAATTGTGGAAGAAGAAGAGTATGTTCCGGAACCACCTCCAGATCCTGCTGCACCTTATGGGTTCAGCGATTCTAAGGAAGCTTTGAGAGCACCCTTTGAATTACGACCTGATCAATTAGCCGAAGTAGAACAGCTGTGGGAAATGTTTCAGGATTATACTCCAGCATATTCAGATTTGGATGGGTATGTCACAGAGAAAGAGTTAATTTATATGTTAAAAAGTCTTCTTATTATGACGTATACCGAGGAACAACTTCAGGAGCTTATAGCATATGTTTGTAGACCGCCTCATCCAAAAGGACATATCTTTTTTGACCAGTTTTTAAAAATGGTTACAATGAGACAACGGGACTTTCCCACTGAAGAAGAAATTCGTGCTGCATTGCAAGTTTATGACCCCGAGAGGACAGGAATTCTGGACCGCGAACAGATGAGAGAAGTTTTGACCAAAGCGGGTCATAAAATGTCATCAAGGCTAGTAGATAATCTTATTAAAGAAGTAGATATGAGTAATGATGGTACAATAGGTGTAGAAGACATAGTTGGAACAATGTGTATTGATTTGAATCCTGAAGACATGCAGTTGCTCAGAGCTCAGGTGTATCCTCCAGCAAAGGTAGAAGAGGAAGAAGATGAAGACTTATTAGAACATTAACACAAACAAGGTGCACTTAAAATATCTGATTCTTTAACAAAAGTTTAATAAAACTTATAAGTACAACAATATCCCTTAATATTTTAATTATAATTTCCTTTATGATACACGAACCACCCACCAATTCACTTTTTTTGCATAATAGAAGAAATTCTGCAGTGCGGCAGAAAAGGGGATATATGGGCAACCAACAAATGTGATATTGTCTGTGCTTGAACAACGCATTTAACAAAGTCAGCGTGAAAATTTACTAAAAGCAGTTGCGGTCCTTTCAGTTATAGTCCGGGGTTTTAGATAACCTTGCATAAAATATAAACAGTGTTTTTTTTTCTTGAATCGTGTACTTTGCCTTGACATAAAAAAAAAAAAATATCTTCCAAGATTAAGGTTAAAAAGGACGAAAACGCGAATAAAAACATGAGCAAAATAGTTAACAGGACAAATTTTTGTTATTTTAGGTAAAGAATTGGTGACATTAATATATTTTTTCATTATTAAACATTTCGTCCACGGAAATAACGATAAAAAAAAATAAACAGCGGTTTTTTACATAAAATAATTAAGTTATTTTATGTAAAAAACCGCTGTTTATTTTTTTTTATTTTATTAATATATTTAACCACCATCAAACAAAATTAAACAAATTACTAACGGAAGTTATTATTATCAGTTTTTTTTACAATTGCGGTTGGGGCAAAAAGGTAACAGGGTTTAATTTAGTTTACCTTTCATCTAAAGGCTATTTCTAAACTATTTACAAGAAAATTAAACACTTTAAAGCAAATCGTGAATTTCTTTCATAGGAATTTGATCTTTCCGTAATGGAAATAAGGTGAACAATCGGGTAATCGTAACAAAACACTATTAAGACTTGCAAATGTTTTGTAGCCGTTTTCATTCCTCTGCTTTTACAATTACAGGAGTAACTCAGTAAAAACACAACGACTCTCAAACAACAACACAGACATTCGTACACAATGAACGCAGCGCTTATCTTGGCCATGCCGTACGCCGTACGCCGCGCGCCGGACGCTACTTAGCGGTGGCACCGTTTAACGTAATATTTTTTTTACTTTTACAATATATGTAACGCTCTAATCTGTTTAATTTTGGGAGATTACCTAAGGTTTGGATTTATATATTTCTCATTATGAAATGAATTTCAGTCCTGTTACATTTTTGCCTAAAGTGGTATTTAAGATTTCATGATTTTCTAGATTTTCTGTGAAGTTTTGTCCTGTTAATATTTTTGCTTTGAAGTTCAAAGTCAAAAAATAAGATTCTTTAAAAAAAAAAGATTGTTCCGCGGACGAGAAATGGTTAATTTACTGACCTACTTGCAGTACTCAATCTATTCTACAAATACTCCATACAAACATACCTGTTATTTTTTTTTACCAAGTTAAAAAAAAAAGTATCAATACGCGGAGATGAACTTTTTACGATACAGCTTATTACACTCCCCTGTCTATACCTAATGTGATGTGTCGGGCCTAATATTCCGCGTAAATTCCCCGGACTTATATTTAATTTTCATGCCTTATTCTGAATATCTGTCAACATCACTTTCATCTTAAGGCGGAAACACACTTAGGTACGTGTCGTGGCGTGTCGTGTCGCGACAGAAGCAAATTGGTTTCATACATTTAATATGGTTAGGGACATATTAGCATGGCGTGTCGTATCGCAACGATGTATGAAACCGATTGCTTCTGGCGCGTCACGACACGCCACGACACGTAAGTGTGTTTCGGCCTTTATTGTACGTATTTATAATGGTCAACGCACAGTTAGCTACTCAATTCTCCGAAAACCGACGACTTTAGCATCTAGGCGACTGCCGCAATACAAATTCACAGAGATTCGTAGGTACACAGGCACCTGCCACACGGGGTCATCGTCGCTACTAATCTAACGTCGCGGTCGTCGCCGAGATGTGTTCTTTACAGGCGTCACGCGGCGCAGCGCTGCGTGGCGCAACGTATTCTCACAACAAAATGTGTATCTTTTCGTGTAGAAAATAAAGTTGAATTTTGAATCGCTCTTTAAAATGTGCGCGCAGCGTCGCGTCTCGGTGTGAGCTGACCCTAAGCCGGTCACGTCGCTTGCGCGTGTCGCTGCTCGTGCCGACTGCGTGTTTGTTGGGTGCGATTCCCAACAGACATGTATCCTAATTCCATGTAATGTCGGGGGCGAGCCTACTGCCATCAACCAGTGGCGAGACAAGCGGACTTTTCAGAAACTCTAGCATCATGAAGAGTAGTATCATAGTATGTTATAAGGGCAAGCCAAGCATTAAAGCGTATACAAGGTGTTGTTTTGCATCCTCGTCAAATTCAAAGAGGTAACTATGCTAATGATTTTCGTCCCGAATCAATAATAAAATAGGTAGGTGTTTTTTTTTTTTTTTTCTTATTTACGGTTATCGGTAAGTGTGAACCACCCGTGTTTTAAACGCGGGCCGTCTGATTCTTGCCCTATAACCCCGCTTCCACAAATACAAACAATCTTAAACGTTTATCGTTAATATCTTATTCCCTAAACCACGTTAAAGGGGTCTGAAATACTGACAAACATAAACAACCAAAAAAATCAGCGTTTATTAATAATTAACTAGGTTCCGTAATTTTTATTGAAAATATACCTAAATAGGATCACACAAGACATAAGTCTTGTGTGACAACCTCTTGAATTTTGACGAGGATGCAAAACAACACCTTGTATGCAAGTACAATCCGCCACTATCTAGAAAAACCCAATAACACTTTGCCTGACCTAGGACCCAGGACCTCATGCTCAGTAGTCGCGTTTGCGACCACTAGACCAACGATGCAGTATAATTACAAACTGGAAGAATGTTGTAAAACCGGCTGAGAGCGAGTCGAAGTCGCACGCGAAAAGTAAGTAAAATAACACTGAAAAGAAACACGTTTCTTTAATATTTTTGGATATCATAGCTACCATAGTAACACACACTTTGTGTAATCAAGTGGACACCTTTAAATTGTTCGTCACGTAGAGTACAAAATTAGTACCTATACGAACTTAGTAGTACGTATATGAACTTACGAAGGGCTTTATAAGCATTAGACAAGATCTACATCGCCAAAAAACCCAAGTTGTTCGAGTTACTTACTTTCTAACTATACCAAAGAGTATAGTAATATAGATGGAATAGAGAGCCCACTCAAGCCAATTTTTGTCACCTATATTGAACGGTATCGCCACCTGATACTAAATCCGTTGAACTAATCCCAATAACTATAGGTGCGTACATATACTTATATCTATATCTTTGTTATTGAATAGGTTTTCTATGGGTTTCTGTTTTTATTTCTTTTTTACACTCAATTCAACCGCACTTTCTGGATCGGTTCTCTATTGTGTCACCTAACTTTTTTATCCATAATTTAAAGTGCCATAACTTTTTTTGTCCTAATCATCATTTGTCCGAATGATAATTCACCCGAACTTAACATCACATAATATCACATGCCATAAAATTGAAATCCCTAAATATAATATGTCCTAAATCCGTTTGTCATAAGTATAACAATCAATAATATACAAAAGACATAAAAATGTTTTCTATAAAAGTTATAAGTCCTAAATTCAATTACATAATTATAATAAATATATAATCATTACATTACATAATATTTACATAAAATATATTCATTACATAATGTTTAATTTAAAATAATAATATTCTTAGAACAATTTTTTTTATTTTTTTTATTATACATAAATAAATATAATTATTATACATTGTACTCAATAAAGCAGTTGATTGTGAACATGTGGTTTTTGTAAAGCAAGCAAGCATGCAGCATGCAAGTAAGCATGCAGCATGCAAGCAAGCATGCAGCATGCAAGCAAGCATGCAGCATGCAAGCAAGTATGCAGTATGCAAGCAAGCATGCAAGCAGGCACGCAGCATGCGGCATGCAAGCAAGCACGCAGCATGTAGCATGCAAGCAATCATGCAGCATGCATGGTTTCTGTCACGGCTCCGGCGCTGCGGCGCTCCGGCGGTCCCTCGCGAGTTTATCGTCGCAGATGGGTTTAACGCTCACCACCGCAGCTTTGGCTTGCCGGCCGGCTCAGCCGGCCAGCCTCAGCCGCGGCGGCGAGTGTTACAACCACCTGCTCCTCAACTCGCGGGCCGCCTCGCCCCTCCGCGCCTACGCGATTTTAAATTACACTCTAGGGGTAGGGCAGACAAGACTGCGTGGAGTCGGATTTACAGCGATTCGTTACTGTCACTAAAACCAAATTTTTTTATTAGCATATGTTTGAGGACTAAAAAAATTATTATAAATGAACATTCGGAATAATACACATTATTTAACACAACACTTAGGACATATGACTTTAGGTCTTGTAAAATTAGGAGATTCAATAATTATAGTACTCGATATTATGACAGAATACTTTTAGAACTAAAGATAATTATGTTAAACAAAATTTCGGGATTTTGAACATTATGGTTACTGATGTTTATAGCAAACGTGTTATGGATAATGATTTTCGGACAAACAATTTTAGGAGAAGAAAGGGAGTACCTTCTGGATCTAAAGCTCCAGTAAGTGCGGTCGAGTTGATTGTAAAAAAAGACAGAACCGAGAAACCACATAAATTACACAAAATGGGAGAGATCTACAAGCATGCGCACAAGCCGATAGTCGCCATTTTGTAAACAATCTGTATGAAATTGTTGCAAAACCAAAAAAAAAAATTGCTATAACAAAATGCTTTTAAAATAAATAAATGGTTTAATCTTATTTAGAGTTTAAATTCATTATTTTTCACTAAATTTTTATTCAAATCAAAAAGGTATTTATTAATCACACTGGCGTTAATTGGCGTAAGTACTATCTATGTCATTTTAATGTACTAAATCTCAACTTTATGCGGATCGGGATTTGTCAAGAGATGGTACTAGTATCTTTGTGTAAAATTGGACGCCTATGTCAAGTACCTAGGTATGGCAGTGTCTCCCCCCTGCTCTATACTTACTAAAACGCACACAATACATGAGCAGCGTCCGTAAGCACAGTTAAAGGCGGAAACATACTTACGTGTCGTGGCGTGTCGTGACGCGCCAGAAGCAGTCGTGTCGCAACGATGTATGCCACGCCATGCAAATATGTCCCTAACCATATTAAATGTATGAAACCGATATGCTTCTGGCGCGTCACGACACGCCACGACACTTAAGTGTATTTCCGCCTTTAAAAGTCTTATGTGCGTTGATCCTAAGCCAGTGCTACTCACAGCATTCCCGCCTTGTACTGGTGATACAAAGATTTATGATAGCCTTATTCAAAACTAACGCTGCTACCTTGTTTTTCTGGGTCCATATTGGCTCACCTAAAGTTCTTTACCCGAAATTGTTCTTCCTAATGATTTGTAATCCGAATGATCACTCTTCCTAAAATTTTTCATCCTAAAGTTTTCATTCATACTATTTGTAGTACTACCGACGATGTTCATAACACTCAAGTTTCCTAAAATTTTAGTTTATAATATCATTATTGTAAATATATTTCAACTCCTACTGTTTATTATCATAACGCTATTATCCCTAAACATAATTACCATAATATTTTCACTCATACTCAGAAAGAAACATTTACCAAGTGTAATAAATAATATATGTGAGTAGAAGATGATATTTATAGTCCTCCACCATGAAAAAAATACTTAGAAAAATTTCGCGACCAATTTCGAGGTAGCGCTCGCCGGCCGCTGCCGCGGCACCGCTCGCTTTGCTCGCTCGGCTCGCGCGTAGTTTGTCACAGTTCTAACCTAACCTAACCTATGGATATCTTTGCGGGTACACACCGCTTTACATAAAATTAAAGAAGAAGCTTTAATTTATAAAAAATAAATCTAAACAAAAAAGATATGACTTTGAATAATAGTGAAAAAGATGGTTATGTTGAGAAAATATAGGAAAACATATAAAAGTTTATTAGATGATTATTGCTACTGACATATGAAGTTGAATGCTTCGGAATTATGAACATTAGGGACAGAGTAGTTAGGAATTGCGATTGTTAGGATGAAAAATGTTAGGAAGAACATTTTCGGATTTCCAATTACTTATCGGAGTTGAAAATTTAGGTGAACTTTGGCGCACCCTGTTTTTCTATTCAATCTCCCAAATTATGTATGTTACATTTTAAAAGACGGAAATCTTATATAATGTGAATATTTTTGATTATTTTGTTCTTTTCCATTTCTTGGTCGCGCTCTTGGCCATTCGGAACGAGTTTTGACGCACTAACAGCAATTTTGACGTGACTCGGAACGCACCCACTGTCACACATGACATTAATGACAGTTGATTGTTGTCGCTCGCTTTGCCATCCTCGCCGTTTATTATAATTTGTGCTCTTCAAAACGCAGTGATTTATTTTGATAATATAGTTTGGAACGTGTACAAAATGAATTATTTAATATTACTATTGACATTTGTATCGTTTTTAAGTTATAGTAAGTACCCAATGCACGTTAAATCATAAATGCACTTAAATAAGGGTGTGGTTCTTTAATACATTGTTGATTCTCAATAATCTATTCAAGTCTATTGTGCATACACAGTCTTCATCGTAATGTAGATTGTGTATAACAGTGATGCACTTCAGCTAATAATACATTCATGAAACTAGAGATTTTATCAAACCTAAGTTGGGACTTAATTACCAATAACTGGCATTGCACTACACAACATCATTAAACCTTAAATAGCTAACTCTTAGTAGGTCCTAAACTTCGCTTAGTAAAAATGAAAAATCTTACATTCTCAGGTCTCGCATTATGGTGTTATCAATGTACAGCAGCTACTCCCGGGTGTATGGAACCATTCAACTGGCGCGGTGTGGGCTACCTTGGTAACCCATGTCCTGATAATGAAGATATTTGTGTCAAACTTATTGAAAGGAAAGGAGGTAATTGCAATGATCTTTTTTTGCTTAGGTATAGTCTCATTGAACACTTGGGATCTGAATTAAGATGGGAATATTCATCAGTCTCTCACACTGGTTTCTGTTGCCTTTTGTCCATGTGGATTTTTACCTGAAGCATTGATGTACTCCCCATTTTCATGAGTAAAATAATCCATTTCAGCCCAAGAAGTGATAACAAGGGACTGTTTGAGTAACTTCAGGGCAGTTCGGACTGACATACCAGCTGATACATATGAAGGGTGTCGACCTGCTGCGAGGGATGTGAATTTAGCCAACTATGTCAATAATACTATTAAGGAACTTGATATTAAAAGGTATTTTGTATGTTTTTATTATAATTAACTGAAAGCTAGATAAGCAAGGATCCAGCTACCTCCATTGTAACAACCCATGTATATCAATTTTAAATTACGGTTATTGTAATTTAAATTGTATACAATAAAGAGTATTATAATATCTAGGTAATATGCCAAACCTTATGCATGTGTAAAGAGTGGGTCAGCTCTGGCATAATCCGTAGAAAAATAGTTGCACATGCAAGTGCCTTTTAAATCTGCTTATATTATTTTCAATACTGACATGTGACCAGGCTACTACAGTAAATGCAGGAGTTCACCCTTACTCTTACCCTTCCCTTTTTTTTGTTTAAATATACCAATTTTTTTTAAATTTTATAGCGGTCTGGTGATATTCAGCATTAGGTTCGTATTTGCCGGGCTTGGGCTTATGAGAGATTGTTCATTAACAATGTCACTTCATCATTAGGGGCCATCCATAAATTACGTGACTTTCATACATTCCAAATAATTATGTTTTTTTTTTCAAAATTAGCATTATTTAGTATTCTATTTTTTTTTCTTCTACATGTCTTGTTTCTCTTTTCAACTTTTTATTTGTTAATTATTATCAACTTCACTTGTTTCAGGGACTGGTATGATGAAACAGTATGGTGTTTCTGCTTCCTCGACCACAGGTGTAATGGTGCATCAAGTGTATCAACAATGGCATTACTAATCCCATCATGCATTGTGTTCCTATTCACTAAAATGTTGTTCTGATATCCAGTTAGCAATTTATGTTTCACCAAAAACATTTATAGATTAGAAACTTCTGGGTAAGTGATTGAAAAACAAACTAAAACTTCTATGAAGATTTTAATAAGCACTTTTGACAAGTATACAACTACTTACTACTGTTTAGTATCTTTAATCTGACGTACGTCCAAGCTATATAAAATAATACTTAGCTACTTGTATAGTAGTAATTAAAGTCAAATAATGTTGTCAGTACCTTTAAAATGCATATGCACAAGTGACCTTATTGTAAAGCGACTTTATATTTGTTTGTGTAAGTAGGCACTACTTATAATAATTATTTTAGGGCAGCAAATTCACAATAAAAGCTAGTTTTAGGCATCTATTTTATACATATTTTTTTATGAGCTACAAACCAGTAGCAGCATGCATTCCACTATGAAACAATGTATTAATGAATAATTCCGTCCAATAGATATTTGATATATTTTATTAGTTCATAGGTTTAACAGTTAGTTAAGATATAAGTGTGTCATTGAACATTGTTTTTTTACATAAGACTGTAGTTTTGTACGCAATATTTTAAATATTTTTACACAATTTTATAATAAATCAATAGCAAAATATTTATAATTATGAATCATTAGTAGAGAACAGGAATCTCAAAATCATATTTATAGCCTTTAAAAAGCTTAATAAACAATTATACTACAAGTAAAGTTCGTTTTTTTTGAGCACAAATAATGCTGCTTTACTTAAAATTTTCCAGTTGAATGTTGTGATGCATTATATCCTAAGCATAATTTGTTCTGAATACTGTTATTTGTCTACAAGAATGCAAACTGCATTTGCGTCACAATAAGCCCAGTGACCAACATGAACATCTGTATTAGAATGTTTGCATCTAGCTGCCACATGTCATAAACAGAGAAGCGTGGTGGAGTTTCATCTATTAACTTCAACATTCTCTTTGATTTCTCCCTTAGTCGGCCTGGAATGCAAAAATAAATTAATTGACTATGCCATAGATATTAGAAATAATATTTCTATGGGCTATGCTTTCTTGCTCGCGTAGTCTAGTAATGCTCGTATCGCCTGAACATCTATGAATTTAAACAGAAATGTAATCAATAGGTATCAAATCTGTGCAATTTAAAATACAAGGTGTTGTTTTGCATTGTCGTCAAATTCAAGGAGGTAACTATGCTAACAACGATTCTCGTCCCGAATCAATAATAAAATGGGTACGTAATTTTTCTTTTTTTGAAATCGGTAAGTGTGAACCACCCGTGTTTTAAACGCGGCACTTCTGATTCTCACCCTATAACCTCTCTTCCACACATACAAACAATCTCAAACGTAAATACAGACAAACTTCAACAACCAAAAAAATCGGCATTTATTTATAATTAACTAGGAACCGTAATTTATATTGATTATTTTTGTTTTTTCTGACAACTCCCTGAATTTTGACGAGGTTGCAAAACAACACCTTGTATGTTTTGGTTTGTATGGCTCCTAGTAACTTAAATAAAATGGTTAGAATTATTACCATCATAATGTAACGACATTACAGTGATCACCAACCGCTTGGTTTCCTTCACTTCTCGCATAAATACTTCACAGCGGATTCCCAGCAAAATCGCCATCACCAAGTCGATTACGGTGAAGAATGATGGCGTCAGACTATCCCAGAGGCCTACTGTCTGTAAACAAACAAGCAATAAATCACACCAGGTGCTAGGAACTACTTGCACCTGGTGGGATCCATTATGTCTTAAACTTGGACGATTATTACCTTGACCCGTCTCCCTTAATCTTCTTTTTAAAAGCGTTTAAGTGAGGCAGGGCACCTGACTTCATCATTAAGACAAAACGGATGATCAATTTTTTTTTGTGAGATTTATTAAAGAAAGTTCAGTGAAGTAGGGAATGTCCGTAGAGGTTATTTTTAAAAGCTTTTTCTCTATGAGCATGTCTCATCAGCAGTGATCTGAATAGGTAGTGCAATTTTGCGGGATTTAGTGACGTTATCTTTATAAATGCCTTTAAATCCCAGATAGTTGGAATTGAATACCCCCAATTTAATTCTAGAAATGGAAAGTACTAGTCTACGGTAAATGAATTGTTTTTTGAGGCGATGGTTTTTAAGAGCAGTAAAAGTCATTGTTACTATGTGCGGGAGAATGAGACAAAATTATATTTAGCAAGCGTTGTCTCTTTCTTTTCTAAGCAACTGGGTTTTCACAAAAGAAAATCATCAATCATATTAACACAACAGTTAATGTGAATGACCCTATATTGCACTACCTATTCCGATCTATGCTCATCAGTAACAAATGTTACGAGATTAACTTCACGTTCTTCAGGATGGCGAAAGATTTCAGCAAAACGAAAAGGCCGATAGATTTGGGCAAAACGAAACGGCATGGGGGAGAGATTAGCTGGGTTTCACATTGTGCACGAGCTTTTATACTTACATCATTCTGTACGGCAAAAAGTAGGAATTCAAATGTTAAAATACTCGAACCAACCAGTTTGCAGCAAAATATAAAAACCTGTAAGAAATGCCAGCTTTTATGAATATATTCTAGCTCACCCTGTTTGTAAGAGAGAATCTGCATTATTTAAAACTGCTTACACTTACTTGGTACTTATAAATGTCTTGAAATCTGAAAAAGCCATCCATTAATTGCTTCAAATAAACATCAGTATCGCTAGATATAAAGTTATGAGTTTCAGCCGCCAGGCGTCTCATAACTGTTTTTGTAGCAAATAATGAAGAAAATAAATTCTTCTTTGAATACAAAATCTCTTGAGTCTTCTTTTGCTCCAAATAGTTTTTAATAATAGAATTCAAGAAACGAGCACGTATGTAGAAATACATAAAAATATTTGAACAGCAAACTAATTCCATGACGAAGTTGAGTTGAGAATATGCTATTCCTACGTAGGGCCAAAATGCAGCGGTTCCTTTTGCACCAGCTAGACCAAGAAGTCCAATGAAGATTACCAGAATTGACGCAAGAGAGAAAATATTTGTCCTTACTAGTAGGCCAGTAATACTTTTGTTCCGATGGACATTCATACACCTGTCAATTTGTTGCAGTTTCACGAAGAATTCGACATTGGCATCTCCGTTTATAAAACGAACATGAATGATATTGCATATGAATGTGAGCGTCTGCAGTCCTGTTACACAAGTGCTCAGATAGTAGATAGTTTCGTTATCAAAAAGGATAGTATCATATTTGCGGATTACTACATAGTCTAAGCCTAGGAGCAGAATAACACTAAGTAATGTAAAGCATTTTTGTACAAACGACGGCGTTGTCACGAACCGGTCTTTGATGTCAACGCGGGTGGAAGCAAGCAGTATTTGGGAACTGTACATAAGTCTTAAGGACTTAAGGAATTCTTCTTCAAGAATATCTTTGGAAAGATATTCGATTTTAGTGACATCTTTTGAAATTTTCATAACTAAATACTTAGGTGCTAGGTCAGAAGTTCTATGTAAACTGCACTTAAAGCAAAGCGAACTGTAAAAGTACAACGGTGTAACTCGCGGTGATAGTTAGCAGGTGTAGTGGCAGCCGGGTGCCCAACGTACAAATGTTATAAATGGACACGCTGCGTCTTCCTTCAACCAGTAATATGATTTGCTTGGCATGTTTCCGGGATTTGCCTGTAAATAGAAAAATGTTTCATTTCAGATTTCATGTTATGATCAAAACATGTTATTAGTTCAGAGTGCGTTGTGCTGCCATGTTTGTATCAATCACGAATTAGTAGATGTGTGATAAGCTTTTAAGGCTTCTAGAAAATTCAAATATGTTCAGCAAAAACAACAAAAGCAAAGGTTCTTTCAAGAGTGCGCATTTGTGATTGAGAGCGAGGGAAGACCAAGGAAAGATGAGTACAAACAAACATTCACAAACATTCATTTATTTTATGTTGTTTAGAAAATATAAAAGATTTAGCATATTTGATAACACGAGTTAACGGCGTTAATTAAAATAATCAAATTCCAATCATGCTTAAAATGATGAAAACATCAGGCGCATTTGAAAATTAACTTTACTATGTCTACAAAATAAATACCGTCAATTATGGATGATGAAACGATGTCGATACAGAGTTTCCTTGATGCCTCTAATTTTGCTGATAATGTTTCAGTTTTCAGACATAACGTTAACATTAGGACCTGCTTATTTAACAGGAGAGGCAACACACACAGCATCAGATCGAAGTCTGCTGCTGCTTTCTGGGAAGAGTGGGAAGGTAAGACAATTTATTATTACGGTACGGTTAGCAACGAAATCATAACTTTCGGTCAGCAAAGATTTTTAAAACGTTCTAACAGATGGTTCTATCTTACCTGTTCTTTCAATGAAGTGACTAGGTAATGTATTGACACCAAATTCCAAGCTAAGATTTGGCAGACGAAGTAGAATAACTGTTAATAAAAGAGAATAATAACATCCGTTACATGATTTATCATAATAATTATGAAAAAGTAAACTAGTTAGAGATACTTACCGAGAGTTGAAAAAGTTCTTTGAAGTCTGCTAACGCCTCAAAAACACAGTGAATGGCAGAAACCAATTCACTTGGAACTTCGTTAACAGGATGTTCACAAGAGTTTACTATATAAAATAATTTCCCATTATTGATTGATTTTTCCGTAGGCTCATCAGAACCTGAAATCTCTTGTCGTAGTATATCGTTTATATAATTTACTCTTGTATTAATGAGCTGTATAATGAAGTACACCTCGACCGTTTCAGTGTGTAGCCCAACACCTGTTGTCATGATTACCATCAATGGTATACACATATTTCTCATGAGCACTGTTTTATACAAAATAACCCACAAGATAGTGAAAAAACAAGCGCTCACTATAGTAAAAGTCGACTGCCTCTCAAGCAGCTTGTTTAAACTTTTACTATTCTTCATGTTTAAGTACCTTTCCATCTTCTGTAGTTTTACATACATTTGGCCAATTTTATGACCCCTTCGAAGATTATTTCGTAAAACTATCAGAACGCCATTTATTCCATTCATTAGAACACCGAGTTTGAGGGACGAGTCGGCGTATGGGGAACCAAAACCGTTTTCACAGCGTAGAAAGAAGTATGCCACACAAAATGTGTTTAGTAACCAGAAGACATTGCTGTATAAATGGTACCATGAAGAAGGTGCTGTAGGGTATCTGTCCTTGATGTTTACACGGAGGAATCCGAGGACTCGAAGCACGAAGAAAATTGGTTGGAAAATTCGAATGAAGTCATCGTTAAACATGTCTGCTGAAAGGTCTTCGATGTTTCTTACTTTGTTCATGTTGATTTCAAAACTTTGAAGCTCTAGACTTGAATTGTACACGTCCCAGTACAGACTAACATACCTACTAGCTAAATACAACTTGTGTTTACGGTTTTCAATAACGAGTCCCCCGGGAAAGAAATAACTGTCGTAGGCCATTTTCCAAATCCATTCGTACAATCCAGCGCATTCTATATCAAAAGTGTTCCGTATATTTTCATTACTCTACCTCGCATGAAACTCCTATTATGCTAATGAAATTATAAGCATCCACTTTTAAGGTTTCGTGAAATACGTGGGTATATCCTATCTATATGTAGAATTCATATTCAGCGATGATATCTTTTAATAATTTATTTATTAGCATCATAACGTAATTTATTAAATTTTTCTTCAGCCAGGTCAATGTTTAGGTGTACCTTGATACGACATCACCTATTCCTTTAAATTTAAATAGCTGATAAATCTCTTAACATGCAACCACGACGATTTATTGCCTTTAATTTGATGAACGCTAATTTAGTGAAGTGTTTTTCTCCTTTATACCAAGTGTTAATGTTTCTGGGCTGCTCAAGAATTAGTGTTAAAGACCATTTGGTTACAACGCCGACTGTTTGGCAGAAACTTTACACATTACTCTGTATTTCCGCCTTTACTGCCTCGTTTTATTATTATGAAGTGTATTACTACACGACCTTTTATTATGAAGATAGCTTATTGTACATAGCTTGCCTCACTGGCACGCTTGTGCAGTATACATCGTATGTTTCTAACACAATCTATACCAGATTTTGTGATAATGAATCCGCTGTTAATTTATATTTAATGCTTCAAAAAGTGGACAATATTCTACCACTGAAAGAGTTTAAACATATGAATGAACAGCAATATTACTGGAATCTGATTGTCCTGGTGTTAATCATAGCAATTTTCGAATGTGGCTTTATAGCTCATTCCATGGGTACTGTTGAATATCCTATTTTCACTGTGTTCGGAGGAATAGGACTTCTGAATGTTTATGTGGAGATCGTTCTTGCTTCAAGTTTGATATTTTTCCTAGCAATACGTTTAAGATTCTTAAACAAAGTTATAGAATATAACTTCGATGTTAAATGTGCAATAACACCGATGAATCCAATGATGGTCAATGAAAGCTTCATTATTACTGCAGATTCAAACGATAGTAACCAATTAGATGTAGATAAATTACTCGTTTGTTTGAAGCAATTATTAAAGTTGTACAAACTTATAACTGAAATTTTCAGTTTTCCGGTAGGTACCGATTTAGAATATTATTTTTTAATCCTAGGCACTAAACTTGCTATAATATTTATACAGGATGTTTTTTTAGGTACTTAATATAACGACGACCTTGTTTCTCTGGGTGCTTTTGATAACGCTAACTGTGATCATTGGATTGCGTTCTGAGGTAGGTATCTAATGTACAATTTATTTATAGCGAAACTGTTAGCGCGAGAATACACGCGATCTGTTGTTTTTTGGTGGTATCCTAGTTTGTACGTTGCACGATTGACATGAAAGTTCAATTTGGCATTGTACTATTTAACTACAAGAATTGTATATGGAAGCCAATTTTCAATATGCTATTTAAATTGACCATTACGTCTTAAAATGTGGGCAAAGGGCAAATGTGTGTGTAGATGATGCAATTAGTCCTACTAATATTATAAATGCGAAAGTTTGTGAGGATGGATGGATGGATGGATGCTTGTTACTCTTTCATGCAAAAACTACTGATTGGATTTGGATGAAATTTGGCACACGGGTAGTTTATAACCTGGATTAACACATAGGATATTTTTTATCCCGATAGTATGTTCCCGTGGGACAATTATCGAACTCCACGCGGGCGACGCCGCGGGCATAAGCTTGTTTGCTATAATTGTCTCGTAAGTGAAGTCGGTTATATTTATTTTCTTTTCAGCTTGTCTCAACAGTTGAGATGGTCACAATTGGCCTCTGGTTTGTGTACTACTTCATATTGGTAATAATGCTGGCCCTTGTGAGCGACTATTTCATTCAAGAAGTTAGAAAAACTAAGTTACTTTGTATCCACGCGATGGCTGGTCGATTGGAAGGTAAATGGTTTAAACTTAAATAATTCCTGTGACATAAAACGATCAGAATACCTACGTATTTTGTTATCCTATAAATATAGGCGGGCATTTGCTACATGCAGCATTATAAGCAGAATTTTGAACCTAACGTTCAAAACTATGACATTTTCTGACTACTGCCATTTGAATCAATTAATCTAATTGTTTGCATTTTTTAGCTGAATGTAGGTCAAACGCACTGTTGTCTTGATATTGTTCTTAATACATTTGCAGGACCAATTTGGCATGGAGCCAACGAAATACTTCGGACAATGCAGTTTTATCAACCCACCTTCTCAGTCTACGGAATTTTCACGATAGATAAGATTCTACCTCTCAGTCTTATAGGCCTTATCACTACGAATCTTGTTATGCTGATACAACTTACTATACCAAACTACGGACAAAAAGAATCGGAAAATATGAAGACAAGAATTTAACAATAATATTTTATTCTTTTTCTGCGATTACTCACTACAGTCGTTAGAATGTACTTAAGTATTTTACATCAACAACTAAGCACTAAATATTGCAAAAAACACATTATTCTCACGTACAAATATAACATTATTCATAAATATATAATATTCTTTCTATTTGAATTGCATCTGGATTCAACTGTTCAGTTTAAATACAAAAATATGTGATAAGTATCCTGATATGCAGACGCCATCAGAATCTAGCAATGCGTTGCAGTCCTTGTATAAAAATTACGTACAATTAAAATATGGAATTGGCAGTTAATTGCTAAAATGCAACCCCTACAACATTGAGGCACTAATAAACAGTCTATGTTCTTGAGCTATTTAAAGTAATACAATAATTACGTAAACTACAAAGCAGAACTACCCAATACAATACTACCCAAAAGAATTAGTTAAAATCACAACATACTAACGCGTACAACATTCCAAAGAAATCTATTCATTCGATTGCTCCCAAAATTCTGGTTTAGTAGGCAAAACGATGTGTTTCGGGGTAACCTAGTTTTTCAAGAGCAGGGGTGCAGGCGAAGTTGATCATAGGAGGGGGTCCGCACATCAGGACCAGGGTGTCGTCGGCCGGAGCGAACAGGTGCTGACTGATCATTTCGTCGTTGATGAAACCGACGCTGTATTTCCAACCTGTAAATAATTATAGTTCATGTTAGAACTGGTTTTGATAATGAGTCACGTTGATTTATGCGTTGACGTATGCAGGAATGTATTCGTATATCATGATGATTAGGCATATATTTAGGTGTAATCACTAATATTTTTTATCGCATCTACTTATTTATTTTCAAGTTTATACTTGAGGTTGGATAGCCAGAATATGTTTGATTTATATTTCTTGTCACATGCATAAATATACCGACGGCAAATTTTTTATGTTATTTGTACCATACTTGTAGTAGTAAGGCATTTTTAATGCCGAAATGTAAACGAATGTTATTTACGTAGTAGTAACCTTGGGGACAGTTTTCATACAGCAGTATCTGTCCCCTTATTTGATTACAATTTACTCTACTTAATTGACAGCAATTATTCGATTTCTGATAAGATATTTACGTGATCGATCGCGTCTACGTTATTTGACAATTAAATATTAGATATTAATTTATGATTATGTAATTAGGCTGCATCTTACCTTCATTAGGCCTATCGATTGTGTACCATAATTTGAACTGCTCAGGGTGTTCAGACTGGTACTTTTCCAGTTCATTTCTCAATAAAATGTCATCTTCTGTCTGATTTGCAAACAGCAGTCTCATTTCTGTGCGGTCATTGGCATCTTTGCATATGTGCCTGATGAGTTGTAACATTGGCGCAATGCCAGTTCCACCTGCCGAGACAAAACTGTCATTAATAACTAATAACCATTAATTTAGGTGTAAAACATTTTGAAAGCATGAGAAGGCGACATTTTGATAAAATGAACACCATGTATTATTAGAGTATTATTATAATTCGTCATGTATGAATATTTAATGAAATAATTTGAGATCCATTTGATGTTACAGTCGATTGAGTCTATTACATTTGGAATCGTCCATTTCATTAGTGTCTAATGACAGTAAAAATAATGGCCTACGATTTAGTAGTAGACACAACGGCAAGATTAAACTAAGATTTATAGAGTTATATTATGAAATCACGTTGTAACACCTCTCTCTGTGTAACAGTGTGACTAATTTATATGATGCAAATGTTACAGAGGATTTGTCATAAAGAAGAATGATTTATAATACGAATACGGGATATTTCAATGTCATTCTGTATCGAGTTGATAAGAGGTAGTGACGTAACTATCCGATACGTCTCCTTATCGGTGTGAATGCACATCGCGAATAACAAAATGTACCTGCGATCATGTTGAGTTTCTTAGCCTCTAGTCGGACGGGTGGGTCTTTCCTCAGTTTCTTGATAAGGAAGGTTCCGTTTCCGGCATATTGCAGTCTTCCCGAAGGTCCTCGCACGTCGATTGTGTCGTTCAACTTCAAGTTGTTCAAGTGTTGCGACATTTTCCCGCCATCGGGGAACTTAGGGTGCACATTCTTGAAGTACACCTGAAAGAAAACGTTTTGTATTAATAGGGAGTCCTTTCTTCGCCATCTGCTATGTTATGTACACCAGAATTTCGGCTCCAACAGCTATACGCTGGGAAGCGAGAAGCACAATACCGATCGATATGGCGACGTTGGGGGAGGGTCTTTGTCCAGATGGGGACGTCTATTGGCGAATATGATGGTGATGGATGCATTTGCCTAGTTTACCTAGATGTCGATAAGGCCTTTGCAGTGAGACAGTGCAAGTTAATAATAGAAAATTAAATATGTACGGTAATTGTTTAAATAATTGCTTATATTAGACCTGATGACATTACATAGTGCAGGCTTAACTGAACGCCATCATTGCCTTGTCATAGTTATATAACAATGAAAATATTAGCTAAGGTTTCAAATATGTTAGCTTCTTCTCCAGTTGAAATCATCTATGAAGTCTTAATTATCTACCTACTATAGATTCAGAAAGATACGAGAACAGTCTAAGCCACGATAAACAAAACAAATATAATAATTATTCAGTCATTCAAATATGCGATAAACGTTAGGCTGATATTTTAACGTAGTTGAGTACAAGTTTTTATAGATCTGCGCTGTTATCTTAGTGAAGTACGACAAAGATTTTCTTGTCCTGTCGTATATAAAGATGCAAGTCATTCAGGGAATAGGGGATAATCCAATTTTTTTTTTCTTTGTCCGTCGTGTAGTTTATTGAAAAGTATTGGACACGTATTTTTTCTTTTTTCACGTAGTCGTAAAATTACGGAGATATATTGAGTTGAAATGGCACATGACGTCACATGTAGGTAAGTTTTATACCCACTTGTGACGTAGTAAGCCCCCACTCTCCAACTTTAATGAGTTTTAACTAAGTTAAATTTTTGATATTTTGATAAAACAAAAAATACGTGTCTAATATTTTTGTATTACCTGTCTGACGGACAAAATAGAATGTCGTTTTCTTTACCCAGTCCGATCCCCTATTATGTAAATGTATGCCTAAACTTGCAATGTCTGTACAATACGCATACTTTGAAGATGCAATAAAATATTCTAGACATATAAAATATTAAAAATTATCCCAAGATAGCAAAAACGTGAAGATTGAGATACGTTTGTTTACGTGTCCGATTACATGTTGCTATCTAGGTACTCAAAGCAATGAACATTTTATGACAGGTACATATAAAACATTTTGTGGGTTTTTACCTTAATAACGAGATCGACATAGCCCTTCTCTTCATCACTGGAAACTGGAGTGTAAGACCTGATGACGAGGTCATCATCAATCATTGCTGACAGGTGTATGTGCTGACCAATTGGCAGGCCTGTAACATACATAGGGTTTTCCTTAGAAAACAATGTTTTTGTTCCAATAGTACTGTGGGCAAAGTATTTGTTGGTAGGCACAATATAACTAGTGGCGTAGCCAATTCCATACAGCCCTGTGTAAACATTTTTGAGGGCCCCTCGAACCCAAGTGCGGCAAACCCCAAAAAGAGGGTACTTAATAAACAAATGAGTTTTGAAAAATAATGATGCTGTTATTGATTTTCCTAAGAGAATGAAGTACGAGCGAAATGAGATAGAAAATAGAGTAATCTCGTTTTTTTTTCTCATTACGGGTCTATTATTTTGGAACTAGTGATTGTGGATAAGATTTTGTGATTTTCATGTCGGGGGCCCAATCAGCAGCATCAATCGATGGACGGTAGCTACTTGCCCGTGCCCTTGAATTGAATTCAATTAGGTATAATAATAGTCCTCGCGGTCAACCTTAGCGGAGAGAGAATTCGCTACTGGCGCGGGAAATATTATAGTGCACAACTGCACAAGCAAGTGCACTCTCTGTTCCTTTACTCTCATAGTGCGAAGAAACAGCAATCCGACGCGAGCTGAGAGAGAACATGAGCGCGACCAACGGCTTTACTAGTTTCCCGAGTCACATGGCAAGTTCCAAACTCTGGGCTACTAAGAAAATTCTAATGGAACCCATTAACAATTTTTGCCCAACTCGGAATCAGAAGTCGCGTTTGCAACCACGAGGCCAACGGGGCAATAATAATATAACATTAAATCTGAATTCTGAGGCATTAAGCATAAATTACAATGAAAAGAAATAATCTTGAAATTATAAACAACTTCTTGGCATTTTGAATGATAAAAATAATTATACCTTTATTAGATAAAATATGTAAAATCGAAAAAAGAAGTACTTTTTGTTATCATTTTTTATTCAACTGAACAAGTTTTAGTGATGATTAGTATAAAAATCTTAACAGTCATGATTAACATGCCTAATGTGTGCCTAAGTAATGAAACCAGGGATTCATTATGATACCTATCTATTCAATTAAGTAGTAGTAATTTTTTGTTACTTCCTTTATTTATCTTTTATACACATTTTTAAACATTCCATAAAACACCATAATAAAAAAAATATAACAAAAGGTGGTCCATCGGTGTTGGGAGCGGGGTCCAAGCTACCCGTGGTTAGGGCTCAGAGACAGGAACCTCCTCACAATGCGGGCCATATCGAGGTGTCCTGCCTTCTGAATCAGGCCCTTGATCCAACCCCCTAAGGAGAGCCTCATTATTAATTTCAACATTTTTGCAGCTATTAGATGTGTCACTTTCCAAATAATATCTGTAAATCTTCCCTACATTCAAAATATTTCTACAAGGTTAGTTTTAAATGTATATTGTTAATTTATTGAGTATCACAATACAATTAATATTGAAAATTAAAGAATAATTAATGATAAAAAAATTGTGAGGGTAGGTAGGATTAATATAAGGTGTACCCAATGTTTTTTGTAAAGTTCCTCTTTATTTTTTATAGCTTCCTGATGGCGGGCAGTACCAAAGGCAACCTGCTATGATTCTGATTGAAAAAATAATGTACTCACCTAAAACATGTTCCGATGAAGGCAGACCAAATCGGAACCTCCTTGTGTCATGACTGATCTCCTCTCTCTCTATGAGTGGCAGCGCATACTTGACATTAGGGTCCGCTAATGCCACTAACTGTGAACTCTTCTTCGGGGCTTCTTGGGCATTCTTCTGTTTCTTTCCTCCCCATAGCCAGTTGGCTAGTACTGATATAAGTACCACAGCCGACCCAACTCCAAGCACTATGGGTAAAACCTGTAAAATGAGTTCTTATTAGAACAGTAAAGTGTTGTGCTAACAAATGAGGATTTCATTTGTTAGCAGATATCAGGTATCAAGTTTTGTTTATTTCACAACAGAAAATAGTCATTTTGCATTGTGTTGTGTCTGACTATTACAAACATGTAACTGTATACTAGACATTGCAAAATAGTTCTATACAATTTGTAATCCTACATGTCATTTTGTGAACTAGTGTTCTGAATACATATATGAATTTGTTGTTTCTATTGCTGAGTAGGTATGTCAAGTATGTATTGTACATTTAGATGTAAAATATCATCCTATTCATAAAGTGTTTGTCTGTGTAAATATTTAAATTTAGGTAGTATACACAGATAGGTTGGTTTTAATTTATTGTTTATATTATACAGGAGCTGATGATTGCCACACCATGATAATAAATAAATTGTACTTTAGATACTTTCCACAAAAAGTTATACCCACTTTTTATCATATTCTGTGGAACTTTAGAACTTCCAAAAATTTAAGAATAAATTATCATGAGTGAAAAAGTCAACAATAGTCTGTATTTTATCAAAGGTCATCTCTTGTTAGCAGTTAGAAGTACTTCAGATAACATTTTTGCTGCCAAATAACTGAATGTTTTAAGAAGTAAATTTGATACATACTGGAATGTTTCCAAAAAAATCAGTCACAGCCACTTCTAAGTTACTCATTTTGGCACTTCGATGCTTCGATTAACAATAAATTACTGATTAAAATACAAAAATCACTTCTTGATAAAGTTTTTGTGATAAAATAATCGACTAGCAACACGGAAACTTCGTTATGCGCACGACCATATCGTAGAGGGTAAATAAGCAACTGTTTAAGGTCAAAATTATGAGAGCTGCGAGTCTATAGGACTGAGCGAACGACTTCCGAGTGTAGATTAGACCTTGAACTCTCAATTAGATGCTTCTGTTAAATTAATATTCGTATTAACACGGAGGGCATCTGACGTTATGGCCGATATGCTGACTGATCGCTCAATGAAATGATTGGCTTATTTAATTCATTTGACACAAGGAAAACGACACGCTTCATGAAACATCACAATATAGATACTTGTTAACTAACCAAACTGTCGCTCATGTTCTCTCACTGCTGCAAATACTAATAGAATAAACATATTTGAGACAGGCATACCTATGTTAGCCATTATCTTTTCAATACCCTATCAATAATTTAGATAAGAGCCATTGAGGAATTTATCAATGAAAGTCTTACCATACATACCTAACCTCAAAAGTATTTAAATAAATATAACTTACTAGTTTGTTATCAGTGAGAGTCATCTTCTTTTTATGTAGAATACGGAAAAAAAAACACCAAAACTATTACTACAATAGTTATTTAACTTTATTAAGATAATGCATAATATTTATTATGACAAATACAATATTAGAGGTTGGTTTAGCGTGCTGCTCTAGTAACTGGCGAATACTGTGAAAACCAATTAGAGGCCAGTGACTGAGAGGAATTTATTTTAGTCTGGTAGATATATGATTTACCTTTCGTTGTTTTGGGCGATGACAATCGATCCTAAAATAGTACGCGGGTTTTAGCAAATAGTTATTGCAGCAAACAACATAACTACAACTATTACTAATGTTTAAAAGAGGATCTCACAGACTCTTTATCCTGCGCTTCCTTAGAATACTATCGAGCATAATGACTCCCTTGAAACTCTTCTAATGTTTACAAGTTTTACAATAATTAAAAAACATTACAAGTAAACTGGTTTTTAAAGGGCTAAAATATTTTATTTTGTTTGATTTTGCCGCCAACCTGGCAGTAGATTACTGTCAATGTCAAAATATGTCAATGTCAACTGCCAAGAAATGTTTTTTTTTTTTCTTTCTTTCGCCCTTCTCGGGCAGGCTAAGGTCTTGCACCATACCGCCTCGTCTTCAGTGTTATTCATCTTTCCAAGAAATGATTTCTATCTTGAGGTTTTTTTTTTTGGCTTCGCACGGTTTTATCTTGAGGTTGGCATTCTGTTTTACTCGGTGTTGCTAGAACTACTGTAAAGACAAGCGAGAAACAGATTTCATGCGTCAAGGTTCTTTTGGTAATGAATGACTGCTGTTGGTAAACATTTGTCGAGTAGTTACAAATCACAAAACAACAACGTAAGGCTGAGGTCTCATTAGTGCGTTGCGTCGTCGTAACGGATCACCCATTGTATGCCAATCCTGCTTTGCGCCGACGTGCGAGGAGGGCGACAACCGCGATCGCAGCCTACTAGCACAGCATCATTTTCTGCGCCAGCCACCATTGAGCACAAAGACCAAACTGCGGCCCCCCAACTCGGTCAGGTTAGGTTCGAAGGGGATGGCGGGGTCTAGTGAGCGAGCGGAGCGAGCGAACTAAGACCCCGACTTCCCCTTCGTGTTAGGTTACTGTAAACCCTGCAGACAGAAATAGGAGCCCCGCGTAGCGCGGCTACGTCGACTATGCTTTATAAGCGAATATAAAATATTTTGAGGTGTCACAGTTTGCTTTACATACAAGCGAGCAAAATGCATATATTATCAGATTGCTCTGAGCTCGTATGTACTTTGCTCCAATTTGTTGTGAGCAAAATACATACCTTCTCAGATTGCTCTGAGCTCGTATGCACTTTGCTCCAATTTATATGAGATTTTATTGAGCACGATGTAGTTCACTACAGACTACGGGTGTCTGGGTCAGTATACAGTTTGGCAATACCCCCCCTGTGCGACGACGGACCGTTCTTAATTCAATCAATGGATTCCCATTGATTGAATTAAGAAAAGATTCTGGATATTCATCCAGAATCTTTTATAGAAGTGAAACTTCATATTATTATGCGACTTCCAACAAGGTTGCGTTAAACGTTTAACGCTACTGGAGTGGGAATAGAAAGAGACAGAGCGAGAGTGAATGCGTGGCACTCAAAATATTTTATATTCGCTTATAAAGCATAGTCGACGTAGCCCCGCTACGCGGGGCTCCTATTTCTGTCTGCAGGGTTTACAGTAACCTAACTCGAAGGGGAAGTTGGGGTCTGGTCGCCATCCCCTTCGAACCTAACCTGACCGAGTAGGGGTGCCCCAAGTCCAGAGCTTGCTCCGCTCGCTCTTGCATCCAAATTCTCCTCTCCTGGATGTGTATAATACAGTACTAGGTTTTGCCCGTGCACTTTCTTTGAAAATATTCAGGCAAAAAGCTAGTCCATTTGAGTCAATTTTTTACTGAGATAGATTAGGTTTTGGCGAGTAATATGCATAAACAAAAGCTCATCTATTAGAGTCTGGCTCGTGACTCAAATAGTATAGCCTTTGTAAATTCGCCGTATGGACTCGTATGTATTTTGCTCTTGTATTGTTTTGCAAAATGTATGTTGATTGAGACACTCTCTGAATAGGTATACAGTTTGCTCTTCAACTACAAAGGCAAACTGTGATCAAACTCAGAGCAACCCCGGTCTGGGTCAGTATACAGTTTGGCAATGAGCCACCGGGGGAGCTCTGACAGTGCAGCGCATCACCCTCCCGCTGCTTCATCTCTCGTCTGTCGATACGTTGAAAATTCGCATGCGACAACGCAATAATGACGACAACATAATGTGGCATGTCACTAAAAATATATGTAAAACGTCGCAGCGTTGACGCAGCGACGATGCAACACAACGCAACGTACTAATGAGACCATCAGCGTTAGTTCCGACTATAGCCACGACAACTAAATATTTGTTGCAGTTTTAAAGAACTTTCAGAGGATGATATTACATTTTGAAATCCATTTGTCAAGTGGGTTTGGCGTTTGTGCAAGTGTCTTTCGAGTAAGTGTTAGGGGTACTCTCTAACATTCAAGTGTTAATATGACTAGAAAGTTGCAATAAAACATTCTGGATATTCGTTTGTTGAGGTAATAAATAGTCGTAACAAAGTAACAAAATATTTATTGTTTTTTTAGGATAATATTAATTTACAGTGTTTAACACAGAGCAGCGTCGTGTAAGCCACGACTTAGGTAGTAAAATCTCCATAATTAATCTGAAATCACAGGAAACTCGGTTTAATTAATTAAGTACAATACAATAAAACTTAATATTAATAATTGCACCTATCTATATTTACATAATTTCTAAAATATAATACACATTTATCACCACTTATTTTTATTTGCTAGGTGTGTTAGCAATTTCCCTAATACTTTGAGTAACTCCTGCAACCAGCACGAAGCTCCCAAATAATACTAATATAACGTCTTTGACGAGAATCCAGTTGTATTTTCCAAGGCCTCTTTCCCAGTTAAAAATAATGTCCATCGCAGATGGCGCAATGAGGCCGAGGAAAGAGTAGAAGAATGCGCCCTCTAAGCCAATCACTTGTTCCAGACGAGGTAAAGTAGCCGCTGCTATAACTGTGAAAAAAAAAATTAAAACGATTATAGTAAGCTTAACTAAAAAAAAAAATAACTATAAAAAACGGCTACGACGGCGGAATAAAAAACGATATACAGATACTCGTATGTATCGGGACCTAATTCCAACTAGGCTGCTGTGGAACAAGGCTGCTATTGCTGCTAATAAAGTAGGTACCAGCGGAAGATTGAAATCAAAATTCAATCAGGCTACGTCAGACAAACCAATATGAGATGTGGGGAAAAGGGAGACGTGTAGAGGCCTTTACCCAGCTTTGGCCTGTGAGACACACTAGATAAATTGATTGAATGCTAACCTGTGAGAACCGCAAATACAGCTCGGATGACGCCCTGCGCTAGATTATGATACTTCTGTGTGACGTGTTCCTTTGTGTTACGCCACACTATCTCCATTGGAACGTAAAACTGAAGAGTATACGTAAAGAAGATGGCCAATACGATGAACACCTTTGCTATTACTGCAGGTCTGAAAAAAAATCATGGACTCTTAATGTTATAGCGAAGAAAAGTCATACGTTCACGCTAAAATTGGCTTTGAAACTTTTTCATATTTTTTTAAAAATTCAATTAACCATATAGTTCGGTACGGGCCCCCGAAGGGGCTCGAAGCTCATACCTCCGCTGGCTTGGTATCGGCCCCGAAAGGGGCTAGCAATTAAGTCATTCATCGTCCTCATTATTTATGTATTTATTTAATACTTTGATTATCAAATACTATGAGAGTGCATTAATTAAGAGAGTTGGATAAAAATCTCATATATCAACGCCATTAAAACTTCTGTATTTAGCGCGCAAGTTTCTTAATTTACCCTTATAAAATTCAAGTGCATAAAATATGGTCACCGCCATTTTGACGGCAGTGCCGGTCGAGGCTAAAAATCATAAAAATTGTGGTTTTCGAACATTCGAGCTCCACTATATAGACAATAATCATCTCGTCATTTAATTATGGTGCGAATTCATCCATAGTTCAATTTTAAATAAGCAGTGGTAATGATGAATTTTCATATCTAAAGTCGAAGTTTCGCGCCAATCGTGCGTGTTTACATTTTTATATTTCACATATAACGCACACACGCGTATAGATCCGATAACAAGTATGACAAATATCATTCCAAATATTATAAACCACATGAAAATGCCCAGATCTTAGCGTTATTTACTAAAACAGGACCAATAACACGTAATATTCATTACCACCACTTAATTTGTATTTGAAATAGACGACCATTTGTTTTTTTTTTTAAATTATTGTGATGTGTGAAAGCGATTATTCCAATCGATTATATTTTTGAAAACAACGATTAACTCGAGTACTTAATTAAATTAAAGAATTTAAGAAATCGATTAATGAAAATTAAAATAAATTTATTTTAAGTGTAAAATACAATACATATTTATAATAATAATTTTTTAAGCTTTATAATGCTAATCTTAATTGTTTTTCGTACATTCCGACCCAACAATAAACAGCACAGACTGATATTATGACTAAATTCCCGCCGATTTTTTTTCCATTTCAAAATTTAAATTAGGAATTCGTTCTCTGTTCTAATTTATATTGTAAGTGTTTAAATTTACTATTATAGATAATTTATTGTGAATTTTGTTTTGAACTATCCGAAGGTTGGTAGAATGCCGAGGATCTCGGTAGGCATAGTAAAAAAGAATTATATAGTTTGATTATTGGTTAGGAGGTTGGGTTCGTGGCAAAATAATAACAACCGACCGGGTCGATCTTTAAGGTCGACCCGGTCGAGGCCGTGCTTGCTGTGGTTTTTCCGTGGATGGGTCACCATAATTACATACCGAGTTTTCTCCGTGCCTCGGAAAGCAAGTTAAGCCGTTGGTCCCGGCTGTCATTTATAGATCTTTGAGAGTCGTTACGAGTAGTCAGAAGCCAAAATGTCTGACATCCATTCTTACCAAGGGGTATCGTATTACACAGTTACTGGGTTGTGGAGGTCAGATAGGCAGTCGCTTCATGTAAAATACTGGTACTCAGCTGCATCCGGTTAGACTGAAAGCCGACCCCAAGATAGTTTGGAAAAAGGCTAGGCAGATGATGGTGGTTAGGAGGTTGGGTTGGTTAATGGGTATTTACTCTTTTATCAGCCTGGTCTGTCCCACTGCTGGTTAAAGGCATGCCCATGACTTTCTAATTTTGTTAATCTTTTGCGTTCTCCGACCAATACTTTCAATCGATAGTATTTTTTGATACTACTTAGATAAGCTTGGGTATAACAACTCCAAAAACTTTTAAAAGACTCATGTCCTGATGGTTCTGGTTCATATCCATTGCTGTGCATAGCTTCACTCAAGTGACTGCTCACGGCCTATGATGGATAACCTGAAATTGGCAGATATAAAAAAAAACCTTTTTAGACTGTTCAGTGAACCGTTTTGAAAGAATAAACTAATTTTCCTTGAAACGGCTTATGAATTGCCGATTGTCAACCATCATCATCATCTGTCTGCCTAGCGTCTTCCCAACTTTGTTGAGGTTGGCTTCCAGTCTACCTGGATGCAGCTGCATACCCGTATTTTAAATGTAGCGACCTGCGATTGCCTATCTGACCTCCTCAAACCAGTTAGTATCGGGTAGCAGGATACCCCTTGGTAAGACTGGCTTTCATACTTTCGGGCCAAACGATACAAAATCTTAGAAAACTAAATATAATTTATCTTTGATGGACCAAAATAATTATTTTACTACTCCTTCCAAGATTCCTGGTCATTCTTCCAAACATCAGACATTACACAGCAAAATTCGTAATAAGTTATATCTAATAAAATTAAAATACTTATTTTAAATTATGAGAATTGCGAGTGCATTCTTAATTTAAATTTTGAAAAAGAAAAGAATCGGCGCGAATTCATTGAACTATATTACTAGCGTAGCGCGAATTAAGCGGTGCTGTCTGTGCTTAAATTTGAAAATCATTCCATTTTCTGTTGTTTTAATTTGCTTGAACTTTGAGACTTCATTTCTTGTTATATTTCACGCAGCTAGTTCAACGGAAAGTTTCTCCTATAAGTTTCTCAAAGAAAGAAAATCATCAAAATGTTGACTTGGTTTTTTTTTGGGTTTACAGACTTCTGTTGTTCTTATTAGTAATAAATCTCCTTATCTTGAAGTCAACGTTCATTAATTAATTATAAGCTGTTTTCGATCTAATAATTACTTAATGAAAAAGATAGTATTATATGACCTATTTGTAAATTAAATAATTATTTGAAATTATATCAATGAGTTTTTATTCAGTCTCAACTCTTTTTTCCAAACTCGATTTGATTACGATTATCGATTAGGCTGAATGCAACTTATTAATCGTAATAATGAAACCCGGGTTTTCGGTCAGCACTAAGAAGTGTTAGTTTACAACATAGTTTTTAGTAATATTTGTCAAGACTTTGATTGTGTTTTTATATGAAATTGTGTATGAATAATGGCAAAAATAAGAACGCAGATAGAATGTTACTGTTTTCATTTTGACTTTTCGAATTCTTTTAGCAAACGAGAAGCTTGCTTATGTACATTATTTCCAGCGCATCTAAGGTACCTACTTTTAGGAAGGGTTTAGTAATATGTATTTTACACATATTTCGCAATATATTGACTCCATTTTAGCGACTTCAACACGATATTGGAGATATTAACATCAAATTTATCGTATTAAACAGATCCCATGACATATTTTTCACAATAAAATTGAATGCTGAAAGTTGATGAAAATTTCGTGAATTTCATGACAATTCTAATCATCCCGCCGATTCAGCTGATGTGTCATGTGTCAAAATCTTGTCGGGCATAGTGGTTAAACAGTTAAAATCTGGCTTTTATCGATTAAAAATGTTAACGAAAGCCATTATATTTTAAAACTAAAATAAAGAAAAACATTCAATGGCTTTTAATAATTATTTTGACCCAAAGTGACCAGTATTATGGATTAAGTAATAAAAGTAAAGAAACGCACTAAAAAGGTCGCATGTCCGTATGGTTTTTAACGACTATGTAATGACGTTGACTCCCAGGTCACTGTTGCTAAACATTGTTTAGTTCCGCCTTTGGCCACGAAACCGTGCAGCACTATTTAAATGAGTTTTTAGGTCATTGCGGTCAGTAATTTGAAAAATCATTTAGTCTTAACCAGAGAAATTATACTTACGGTTTACTCGTATCCAGATTGAGAGTTATACTCCCCAAAGCGTCATCTCCGTAGCGTACGTAGCCCAAGAATCCCATGAGCATGTACAGCAGCACCACCACTGACATGGTGATGTTCAGCACGCCGGGACAGCCGAGGAAGTGTTTCGGCTGAGCCATGGTGTTCTCAACCGGCAGCACGACGCCAATGCCCTCCATCGCAAATATAACTGTACTGGAATAAAGTTAAGGTACAAATTAGCTATTTGAGTGATTTGAATTAAAAAGTAAATTAACATTTTTGCATTAACTCGTAAACAAACACTCATATTTTCAAAAACATTTTTTTAAATAGATTGTGTTGTCTAGAATGGGGATGGCGTGAAACTAGCATAGCTGTTTCCAATATATGACAAATAATAGACATAGCTATGGTCACACCATTTATATTTTGCTTTTAACGGTCTTCCTCATTATCAAAATGCCAAATATGTGTAAAAAAACAAAAGCAATTATTTTAGAAAAAAATATACTAAATACTTATAATAATGAAACTTAATGGCTATCTGTAAAAGTTTCGGAGAGACTCTGCCAGTTGTTGTAGATATAAAGTGGGCACGTCATCAAGGAGGATGTATTCCTTAGAACCAAATAATAACATTCATATTCAGCTGCAAGATTTAGAAAGAAAATAGTGGAAGCGAAAGGGTCACCGGCGAAATTCAATTATCTTATGTTTTTTGCTATTAGCAGGTCAGTGTCAGGTTGTATGTTGATTAAAATATGATTAGCGGCCGTAACAAATATGGCTTTACTAAGTTATGATCATTAAGATGGACCGATGACCTGGTGAAGGTTGCGGGGATCCGCTGGATGCGAGTCGCACGGTACCGGTTAATCTAGCGATACTTGGGGGAGGCCTATTTCTAGCAGTGGAGATCTTTCAGCTGAAATGATGATGATGATTAATCAATAAAACCCCTGAATCCCATTTACTGATGATTATAATTATGTAAATATGCGTATTATGGCCGCAAAACATATTTTGTTCAACATACAGCCTGAAACTGACCGGCAAATTGCAAAAAAATGAGAAAAAAATAAATTTCGCGGCCGACCCTGACGCTTCCGCCTTAAGTCAGGTCAATATTATGTACCTAACTGCTTTACATAAAGCTGTATCCATACCGAAGTAATTTTTGTGGGGCAACTTTTGCAAGTATACCAATGTGGTCACAGCGAACTACAAAAAGTGATAGCAATAAATTGAAAAATATTGCTATGCAATGCAAACAGACACTGCAGTCTGCACCATAACATTGAAAAGCCAATTTCTCTAACATGCAATATGAGGACATAAATTACATTGTCTGTAAAAATATCCACAGCACAAGCACGTGGTGTACCCACACTGGACTCACGACCAAGCAGTCATATTTTTGGCAAAAATAAATCATGTAATTTTTTTTTAATACACTTGCTCAAAAAGTGGCGTATTGCAGGGACGTATAGCGTTCGGGATGTGGGCTATTACACACTCGAGCTTTTTCTTTACCATTTCCGAACTAGTGCGTTCTCTTTCCCAACTGTCAAAATAATGTCTTTAAAAAGAAAAAACCAACCACGAAGTTTTTACAAAAAAAAAAAACATAGAAGTTTTTATGATTCATGCAAATATTTCTAAAAAGAAGCTACTAATTCGTTTCAATATTAGATTTAATGATTTGATTCAATGAGTTAGGTTAGGTTTCATTTCATCTCATTAAATTTCATTATCATTACAAAAAAAAATAAAAAAAATCTACTGAAGACTTGGCTGTATATGCATAGTTCCCTTTGCCTACCCAGAATGGGTGAAGAAAACAAAAAAAAATATTCTTTTACGGTTGGCGCCAATTTCCAAAAATGTTCATTGCGAGTTTAGTTGTTTGTTGCACAAAATGAGTAATTTCTACGATATTTTATTTGAATTATCACCACCGGAACTCAGTATGATTGCACAAAATGCTTCGGAATACATTTTACCTGAAAAGTAAAAAAATCGCAACATATCTACATACGACGAATTTATTGTGTGGAGAGAAGAGAAAAAAGCAAATAGTTTTTCAGAAAATGTTATATTGGCATACTTCTCCGAACTCTCAGCAAAATTAAAACCTTCTACGTTATGGTCGAGGTTTTCGATGATAAAAAGTATGCTGAAAAATTAAATTAAAAATTTAATAAACCCCCAACACAAAAAACCTCTAAAAAACCATAAATAAAATAATCCAAGCGTCTTAGCGTCGGGGGTCCGCTTTGTTATGTGCTTGTACTAAGCGGTCTACTTAGCGGTTTATTTTTAATTTAATTTTTATTTCATGCTTTTTAAACTTATATTGTTTTATCTTAGCCTTGACCGTCCCAATACTGGACATAGGCCTCCCCCATTGCTTCCACTTTTCTCGGTGTTGCGTGTCATCTCACCAATTAACGAAAACAGCAAAAATTAAAAAAAAAATCTTTCTGGGGGGAGGGGGGTGTTAGCACCCCACCCCCCCTGGCAATGCCCATGGTGACAAGTGACAAGATTTCAAATTTCGAATCGATCAAACCTGTGCAAATTGTTAATTTCCCTTCAACTAGAAAAGAGGTGATGGCCTTCAATCGGCTGATCAGATTTTATCGAAACATAGCTAAGAACACTCTCGATTAAAACACCTTTCAAACGAAACCAATTTCATCAATATCGGTTCATCCGTTTAGGAGCTACGATACCACAGACAGATACACAGATACACACGTCAAACTTATAACACCCCTCTTTTTTGGTCGGTGGTTAAAAATTAGGAACAACGTGGATATAAGTGAATACCCAAAACTAAATGTTTTCTTATAAGTCGTTATAAGAAAACATTTAGTTTTGGGTATTCATAATCAGACGGTTCGAAGGGTTTTACAGAAGGGTTCGAAGGGTTTTACAACTTTATTTAACATCGAATGAAGTGGAAAGGTTTTTGAACGAAGCTCCCGATGATCGTTATTTAGAACTTCCCCAGTTAGTGTAAAAAACTGTACCAATTTCAATGTATATGTGAATTATAACTTTATAAGAAATAAATTATTAGTTGAGTTTATTGTGTTTGTATTATTTTATTAAATTTCTTTATTTTTTCGCAACTGTATTAAAAATAGTTGTTCAGTACACGTGCGGAACCGTCATTGCAACTTGTTCCGACTGTCAACCCTCACCTTCGGCTGCGCCTCGGCTCGGGTAGACATTTGTCGAAACTCTTTGCAATGACAGGCTTTCCGCACTCGTAATGAAATATACTATTTTATAATATTAGCTACGATTAATATAAAACTACGATTTCCTTACCCGATAAAGAGAGGTAACCTTCCGATATCGACAGACATCGGTTGGGAGTCGATAGGTTGGAAGTCCGCGCAAATATAATATAAACAGATGAGGAATGTGAGAACCAGCAGAACGTTCGCGAAACCAGAGAACGGCGCCAAGTATTTGAGGTTTTTGATTTGTGTGAAAAGAAGAACAGGAACCAACACCATGAGGCAGTAATAAGTTTCCCTAATTCCGTTGGAGGGATTGTAGAAGTCGACTATCTGAAAAGAAACGATAATTTAGTTTAAAAAATTGTTTGTAATCTTTTCACGGCTAAATTCGCAGTGCGTGTTGTCTTGGTAACATTTACAACGTATATTTCAACTACGCCGCATTCCCTCAAATATGAGTCATGTCGGAAGCAACCCTATGGACCATTAGAGAAGACCTGTGAAAGATGTAGCAAAAAATAATCTAATACACAGCTGCTGCTTTTAAAACTTTTAAATGACAGTAAATGTTACATATCATAACATTTACTGGCATTTCATGTTACTCACATTACTGTATTATTATAACCACTGCAAAGGCCACAGCTAGAAAACCTCGGTCGCTAAAAGTTAAATCTGTCGTGTTGTTAACAAGGTCATTCTTTAAGATCGGTTTTTTTCAGTGTCTTGTGTCGGTCATTAATTAAACTGATAGTAACAACATACGTATTAAGAAATTAGTTCAATGAAATTAATAGGAAATTCTCATCCTACACTTGAGCCAAATTCTTTCGCGTCAAGTGACATTTATAAATCTTCTTTGTCTGTATTGTCTTTTAGAACAATAATTTAAGTACCAAGTGCATTAAAACAGAAAAATGTTTTGTCATTGGTCCAACATACCTGTTTTACAGAATCCACGATTAAGATCACATAGACTGCGCAGGCGCCAAGAATGGTGAAAGCCATGGCCCAGTCTATAAATATCCTGAAACAAGAATATTACAATGCTTGTTAAATTCGTCACTTCCGTGATCTGTGTAAAGGTGACACTGGTATTGTATTTATCTTCAGATAGGTATTTGAAACAGGTAAATTTGAGGGTGAGCCGCACTTTAGGCGCCGTCAACATGTGCGATGCCAATGTTTAGCGTCATTTACGTATGTTACTTAAAATATACTGACAATAAAAATAACAATTTTGCTAATGATAAGTGCGTCAGTATCGAATAGATTCAATTCTTTGCATAGCAATAGCAAAATTCCACAATTTTATATTACAGCAAGAGCTGGTAGAAGTAACAACCATTGAAACAGTTAACAAGCGTCGCTACACAGTAATCTACCAAAGATTTAATGATAAGCAGCTGTACCTTTCTTTGATTCTAAGATCAAAATTAGAAATCACTTTTGGCAGGTAACTGCAGTCGCAAAGGAAATCTACAGCTGCATGCTGAGACTGTCCCGATATTCAAAACGCGAATCAGAAGTCACGTGGGAAACATTAACGAAGTCTAAGAGTATATTGTCGAGGTAATAATAGTATACTACTCCTCCTAACTATTGCAATACTTGACCTTAGGCATCTATTGGTTTCATTCCCTCAAATTTACAATGTCACTCATTGACAACGTGATTATTTCCTTGGGTCATGTGATAGACCCGACATTCTATCAGTTGGCGATTATAATGAATCAAGTGTTTTATGCGGTGCAGACATAAATGTTGATGACGTGAGAATTAAGGAGATAAATGAGACAATTAAGGATTTACACAATAATTCAGAAGACTGCGTTGCTAAGCTGTTTATATTATGTTTTCGTACAGAAATATTTGTGTGCCGCGTCTAAAAGTGAATGAGAAAGACGTTGTTGCTTTCATTTACTTTCATATACACTAATAGACACCGAAACTCAAATTACACCGTGAGAAAGTTATAATCACAAAACGAGTATATTATAAGAAACCAAAAATTAAATTACCTTTAATGAAACGGATACTGCCACTACTGATCTAAAATAATTTCGTTTATCTTTAAATGGTATCGTTAAGGAGATGTACAATGGCAATGACAAATAAATCAAATACAAGTCTAAATACTTATAATCATTATAATTGTTACTTGAAGCTGCGAATAATTGTATTGTTACAGTAAATGCAAAGGACGGGAAGGTGATGGTAACATACTGATTAAACATGAAACATCATTATATTCAACCACTATTGTCTTCCAAGATGTATATTTAATTACAACCAAAGTGAGCAGGGCCATGTTTAAAAAAATGGAGACCAAAAACGAGAGAGGCTTTATTTGACTGATCATTTTATGTCATTAATGTTTGAATTTGATTTCGAGCATGTGGTCTCCCTGGCTGTGTGTACGTGCCGAAATCTGGATGCACAATTTGCACACTCTTCACAGTAAATACGGGTTATAGGTAACTAATAACTTATACACAAAACTAGAGAATTCTAAGAATGTAGGCTGCAAAAGCGAGTTCGAAAATCTCAGTATCTCGGTTGGGATACGTTAGATTTCTTTTGACAGCCACTAGCACGGCATTTAGAGGCACCTGTTCCCCTCCCCTCGGATTGTTGGTCTCTTTGGCACGTGCCCAGAGTGCCCAATAGAAAAGTTGACCCTGCGAGTGAAAGATGAAGTTAATTTATTATATCAGAATATGTTCGAATAGTTGTTACATTTAAGATTTCCGAGAATGTTATGAGTTTAATAATAGTTATCGTGTGACAAAAGAAATCAAAATATTTTATTTCACATAGGCCTACATGCGTACTTATAAAACGTAGACAGCAGACATGAGAATAGTCTATCAGAGAGTATTACTGGCTGCAAATACCTACTGGACTTTGGCAGATATTTCGGGATATTATCTGTCAAAGTCAGCTGTTCGCAGTTAGGTGCGCTCGGTTTGACCACACCTTTATCTAAATTATGGAGCTAAAGACTAAAACAATTACGAACACTACGCAAGGATTCGAAACTTAAAAGCTAATAAATATCTAAAAATATAAATGACTTTCCATACCTTGATGCTCGTGAAATTCTCCGTAACGGTCTAGGTCCTGTTGCAAATACTGCTTCAACGGTCTCAGCATAACCTAATGAAGGGACTTTTGAAACCCTTGACACTTCTTGTGAAGTCTTAACCTGGGAAGGGTTAAAAATGGTCTTTATCAAATTTGACACCTCAAAGACAGTCTCGCATTTAGAGAGATCAGAGACCCTAGCACTAGCGCGCTGTGTAAACGTAACGTAAATACGTAAATTTTTGAATCGAGAAGACAATTATTCTATAGAATTTTAGTTAAATAGTTTGCAACAAGCAATATCAGTAACGTCCATAGATATGGATGCATTCTTAAAATTATTAACATAATTATCTGTGATACGGGTATTTGAATTTGGAATCGACGTATTTACGTAAAGTTTATATCGCGCACTCGTGCTATGGCCTCACATTATTGTGGAAAAGGAGGAGGGCGAAGACAAGAATTTGCTGTAGGACATAACGAGCAAGATATATGAGTTGAATGAGCTTATTGCTAGCACCAGAAACCCCAGGCAAGTGGCAATAGCTTTCTAAGCTTGCTTGCTCTCTGCAAATAAATTCAGGTTCAACATTAGATTTTCGGTAGCGTCAATTCAAAACATTTTTGACTTTTACATCAGTTATTATTTATAACTGATAAAATGTCACTTTGCCTGAATGAATTGAATAAAAATATAAGTGTCAGTGTAATTAGTTATACTTTTTCGCATAATTTATTCTTATCTTCTATTCGACCACAATGCGGTTTTCATACAAGCTGAAATTAACACCGTTACGAGTTATAATGAACATCTTATAATTGGATCAAATTCTTGACTTCATCTATTATTACTTCTGAGTAAGTGTTTGTTAACTTCAGTAAATTAGTTGCTAATAGTTTACCAGTAAATAAACGCAGTGTGTACAGATGTATCCCAGTATGATTGTTCCAATGATACCAACTATTGTCCCAGCATTCTTGAATGCAGCTGGCATTGCCAAAATTCCGGAGCCCAGTGATGACTTCAGGAGATTTGCAAATGATCTCACATCTCTAGAAAAATACAGGGAACAGATGACAAAACAGTCCATGATTTTAAATACTACGCCAATCCAAATTAATCGGTCATAAAAGTAAATAAACATAGGCTCTAAATGTTTTAAATGCCGTTCAACTTTTTATCGTGGCTTCAAAAGCGTTTGATTTTTATTCTACGCGTGATGACTGATGATTTTTTTATTGCCTCAATTAAATATCAATCATTTAGCCTCGGAATCAATGCTTTGCTATCAAGCTTGTGAATTACTACTATTATCAATTTTTAAATGGAGTAGCGTAATTACTTAATGGGATTCTTTATTTTCATTTTAATTTATACTGTCTGGTAGATATAAAAAATGACCGTTTACTTACGAGTTGGGATGTTCCAGTTTTCTGTTTTGAAAAGGATCGTAGTCACTCATTTCCAAATCATTCTCTTTGCATTTTGTGTTGATTGTGCTAATGGATATCGTTGACGGATAGATTCCATTTTCTGTTATGATGGCCCTGGAAGAGATATTTCATTTAGATTGTAATTTCGTAGCTCATAAAATATTTGCTTATCATTTATGTTTTCAACGCGAAATGTTTGTTTTAATGGAGATATAGTTGGTACTATGATAGAAACAACATAACATAACATCACGCCTGTATCCCCGAAGGGTTTAGCAGAGGCGGACTTAATACTAATATAATAGTACACCCATATTTCGCCGATTATGTATATAACTTCCATGTAATAGGAGCGAACCTATTGCCATCCACCGGGCTCAAATCCAGGCTCCGTGGCTCCTACTGAGAAATTCCTGATGGAAAAACCCAATAACATTTTCCCGTTCCGGGAATCGAACCCGGGCCCTCATGCTCAGTAGTTGCGCTTGCGACCGCGCTTGTGTTTTATTTCAGCCCTAAACGGTGAATAACAGACTTATAAATAGATCATAGGGATAGGAAAAATATCACAAACTATAAATGCTATGTCGTGTCTATAACTAAAGAATGCACGTTTAAAGTCCGCCAGACAAAACGCAATAGAATATATATTCAAAACGATTTAATTTATTTCTGGCCACCGCCGCTGCAAGATTGCGAATGTTAGGTAACCTACGTACCTATAAAATGTAAAGTATAATAAATCATGAAACACGGTCGCATGAAAGTGTAGATTTTTCAGTTACCTTCTTGTATTATTTATATTAATATAAATAATACAAGAAGGTAACTGAAAAATCTAAAAGTCGTGAAGGTTGAAAATTGATGTCATGATTTGCGTTTTGCGGCTGTATGGAAAAACACAGCGGTATTGAGTTTTCCTGTTGGACGATTATAATAATAATAGACGTGTCTTGGAATGTGGTTATTTATTATATCCTCACCTATATCTACCTACTACTTTATGGCTATAAGAGTAGAGGAAGACCAAAGAAACGGTGGATGGACTGTGTGAAGGATGATATGGCAAGAAAGGAGGTGACTGCTGAGATGAAGAGTAATAGAGAGGTATGAAAGAAGAAGACATGCTGCGCCGATCCCAAATAAATTGTGATAAGGGCTGGAGAATAAAGACTACCTATCTAGTTTATTGTAGCGGCGGTGGTGCTTTCATACAAGCCTTAAGAGGGGACAGCGGAATACGTTTGTAGTAAGAAAGGCCCACTGCCTTTCTTACTACAAACGTATTCCGCTGTTTTCTTCGTGGATAATGCGTCTAAAGCAATGATTTTTTTCCAAAAAATCTAATTCTTATTATTATTAATACATGGGCATGTATTAATAAGACTTAGATTTTTAAAGTATATCTATGCTTCTATTATTTCCTTTTTTTCAAAACATAATCTCTAAAAGAATTATGACAACCCAAAAACCCCAAAAAAGCCCGTTTTTACCGCCATGTTCAGATGACTATCCGACCAGTTAGATAAGTTTTTAACAAAAAAGAAAATAATAGAAGCATAGATATACTTTTCCTCTAAATTTTGATATAAGAATTATTTAGATCAGTTTAGATTTGAAGAAGAAAACAGCGGAATACAAAACGTCTTTTGGTCAAGTTTTTTGTAGGTAAAATCAGCCTAAGCTGCAGTTGTCCCTTTCGCACTTTACGGGGGCTTGGTCGGGCGCAGCGCGACGGCAATAGTTTCTTCAAATACCTATTCTTCAAATTCCTCGGGGCTAGAGTCCCCTCTTAACGTTTGGCTTTCCTTTATAGCCTACTACTCTTCATGTTTCGATTTTTGAACAGTCTGCTTGTCTTATGGACGACGTATCTTTGATCACTTATAGGCACGCCTTAAGAGCGTTTACGCCTTACGACATTTCATACAAATTTTCAAGTCCTTATTTTCCTAAATGACTGAACCGATTTTAATTAAACTTTATACGCATTAGCAGAATACATAGGTCTAAAAAGTTACAAAAAACATTTTCGAAAAATAGTGTTACAGCTAAATTACACCGATTATAGAAACATTTTTTTTTAAAGACATTCGAAAATACACATTTACCGACATTTATGACATTTACCGTAAGGTGTAAACGACTCTTAAACTCGCTGAAAGATCACGCACAGCACACACCTTGATCGTTTGACCAAGAAGTTATGTTCTTCTGCTATCGCTTGCCAGCGATGCTCATCGTCTGCCTAGTCTATTCCTAGCTATGTTAGGGTCGGTTATCAGTCTAACCGCATGCAGCTGAATACCAATATTTTACATGGAGCGACTGCCTATCTGACCTCCATAACCCAACCCAAGATTCTGGGTAATACGAAGTCTCATATATTGGGTAATATGAGACAGTAAGACAGATCTATGATGGTCGAGTCGAGAGATTGTAACTACAGTCAAAGATCTACAAATATCAACAGGGGCGAACGGCTTAACGTGCTTTCTGAGGCATGGAGAAAGCTCGTGGTTGTATGTAATGGGTGGTCACCAATCCACGGACCAACCTAGACAAGCGCGGCTTAACCTTGGAGATGGACAACGACACTACAGACTGATAATGCCGATTAGATGAAATCTTAGAAAATCTAATGTCAAAATTCTATTGCCAGCCGTGTGCAGTGTGTCTAGAACACAGAGAAGAAGTATTTTTTTAAGGATCTTGAAATAATAAGCTTTATAAAAATACTTACTTGCATCATGTATTTGCTATGAGAGAATCTTTATCGCTGTTTACCATATAAATTTATATCATTTAGGTGTCTTTTTACAATACATTGTGGTTGGGGAATCCAGATTGCAGATTTTATGACTATTTTATGTTCTAAGATGATCGATTTTATAACATCACTAGCTGCTGCCTGCGACTTCGTTCGCGTGCAAATTTTGATGGGTTTTACGGGTATGAAAAATAGATGTTGGCCGATTCTCAGACCTACCCGATATGCACACAAACTTTCGTACAAATCGGTTCAGCCGTTCCGGAGGAGTTTGGTAATAAACAAACACGAGAATTTATATATTAGAAAATTAAGCAAACGTACTTGTGTTTGAGAGCAGCGGTGGCCTAGTGGTGGCAGCCCCGATTTACAAGCAGTAAGCCGTGGGTTCGAACCCAGGTAGGCGCATTACTTTGTGTAATTTATTTCATCACCGCTGCTATCAAAAACGGTGAAGGAAAACATCGTGAGGAAACCGGCATGTCCTAAAACTGGTTGTGCGTTGTTTCATCGCTAATTGTTTAATCGAATTTTGTTTCACATAAATTGTTTCTCATATTATAATTTCATCGAATAATCAATACGCAGAATACTTACTTTGAAGAAATTTAAACCATCGATTTTTGTTTCAAATAAAGTTTAATGTTCGAATATTCATATCATAGAATAACAAATGAAATATTCTTTATCCACATATTGTTTGTTTCACATAAAACTCATGACGAAGAATAACATTTTATCGACTGACAGTTTCTAAAATTCAAACCTTTAAAATTACAACACCGGGTTCACAAAGATAATGCGGGTAAATTCTTGTCAAGCAGGAAAACAATTTTGTAATTCTCAGTAATGGTGTCCATGCCTGTTGCATGCAGCATGCAAGCAAGCATGCAACTTGCAGCATGCAAGCAAGCATGTAGCATGCAACAGGCATGGTTTCTGTCACGGCTCCGGCGCTGCGGGGCTCCGGCGGCCCCACGCGAGTTTATCGTCGCAGATGGTATCAACGCTCACCACCGCAGCTTCGGCTTGCTGGCCGGCAAGCCGGCCAGCCTCAGCCGCGGCGGCGGCGAGCTTTAGAAACCACCTGTTCCTCAGCTCGCGGGCCGCCTCGCCCCTTCGCGCCTACGCGGGCTTAAATTACAGTCTAGGGGTAGGGCAAACAAGACTGCGTGGAGTCTGTTTAGCAGCCATTCGTTTTTGTTAATAACTTTTGTAGTGCAGGTCCCTGCACCATTACCTGACCCATCACACAAAGCAAAAAAGAAGCAAATGGGTCAGGTAATGCTGCTCACTGACTGTACAACATATTGACTTTTAAAGACAAAATTTTAATTTAAGGTTAATAATTTCGTTAAAATAAAATATTTGGAAACATACATCGAACAAACAATATTCGTTGAAAAATAATTCTGCTGTTTGTTAAATTTTGTCAAATAAAAAAATGTGAGTGTAAAACTATTTGAATTGCGTTTCTGTAAAATGTGTTTCATTCAAGTAAATAGTAGCTGGAACAAAAATATTCGAAATAAAAATACAGGGACTAAATATTACGTGAAACATTTTCTGGGAAACAAAATTCTGTGAAATTTCAGTCTGCGAAACAAGGTGACACCCCTAAAACTAAAAATACGAAGACATGTGACATCTACCAACCCGCACTGGGCCCGCGTGGTGGATTACTGCCCATTCCCTCTCATAGAGAGAAGGCCTGTGTGACCTGTGTCCCAGCAGTGGGAACATTATAGGCTGATGATGATTATGATGACCTTGCATGTGTTTATCTAAGTATGCACGAAGACCAAGCTAAGCGAGACGATCAAGCTATACAGAACTAGTTTATGCGGATCTCTCATCGTACGTAAAATCTATACAAAACGAGGGGGTGCGCCAAAGTTCACCTAAATTTTCAACTCCGATAATTGGAAATCCGAAAATGTTCTTCCTAACATTTTTCATCCTAACAATCACAATTCCTTACTACTCTGTCTCTAATGTTCACAATTCCGAAGCATTCAACTTCATAATGTCAGTAGCAATAAACATCTATTATACTTTTATTTGTTTTCCTATATTTTCTCATCATAACCATCTTTTACACTATTATTCAAAGTCATATCTTTTTTGTTTTGATCTCTTTTTGATTAATTAAAGCGTCTTCTTTAATTTTATTTATAGCGGTGTGTACCTGCAAAGATATCCATAGGTTAGGTTAGGTTAGAACTGTGACCAACTACGCGTGAGCCGAGCGAGCGGAGCGAGCGGTGCCGCGGCAGCGGCCGGCGAGCGCTACCTCGAAATTGGTCGCGAAATTTTTCTAAGTATTTTTTTCATGGTGGGGGCACTATAACTATCATCTTCTACCCACATATATTTTTTATTACACTTGGTAAATGTTTCTTTCTGAGTATGAGTGAAAATATTATGGTAATTATGTTTAGGGATAAAAGCATTATGATAAAAAACAGTAGAAGTTTAAATATATTTACATTAATGATATTATTAATTTCAATTTTCGGAAACATGAGTGTTATGAACATCGCCGGTAGCACTACAAATAGTATGAATTGAAAACTTTAGGATGAAAAATTTTAGGAAGAGTGATCATTAGGATTACAAATCATTAGGAAGAACAATTTCGGGTAAAAAACTTTAGGTAAGCCAATATGGACCCAAAACGAGGCCTTTTTATACTAGAAATGTATTACATGATGTATCACCGTGTCTACGGGCAGTAAAGTTTTGTTTGGACGGTCTTGTTTTAAATTCCACGAATATTTTGAAGTTAATGGCGTTTTTGGACAAACATTGTTCGTATTGAGAAAAAAAGTGCTGCCACTGTTGTATTTTTACCCGGATAAGGGAAAACTAGTAGTTCTAATTTGTGGTCATAATGCGAGGGAAATCGCAGGCAAATGCTCAAAAAAAATAAACAAAATCATTTATTTCAATTAGGCCAGTTGCAGTCATTTTTAATACCTGTGAAAGTATTGTAGTAGTCCATTCCAAAGCGTGGATCTCAATGAAGAAGAATGGGCATGAAACTCCATGGACACTCTTTTAAATCAAAATATTGGTACAAAATCTTGGTTACAATATTCATGTTGAGAATTGCAAATATGCGAGAACGATGTAGAAATACATGCAAGTTAAAAGCGTCCAGAGAAAGAATTACAAAGGGTCTAGGTTTTGGTTGCTGGTAATGGTTCTCCACGCGAGCGAAGCTGCGGCCAATCAGCTAATACAAAAAAGGGTGTAAAACACCTCTTAACGAAGCCGAAAGGCACTGGTTCTCCGTAATTGTGATATTTTTTTTGTTCTACACCATACCTGGGAACCTTCTAGTTACGGAGATCATCATCATCATCATATCAGCCGTAGGACGTCCACTGCTGGACATAGGCCTCCCCCATGGATTTCCAACAGGACCGGTTGGAAGCGGCCTGCGCCCAGCGTCTTCCGGCTACCTTGACTAGGTCGTCGGTCCACCTAGCCGGTGGACGTCCTACGCTGCACTTGCCGGTCCGCGGTCTCCACTCCAGGACCTTCCGGCCCCATCGGCCATCGGTCCTGCGCACTATGTGGCCAGCCCACTGCCATTTTAACTTGCCAATCCGCTGGACTATGTCGGTTGCTGTCGTTCGTCTACGGACCTCCTCATTTCTGATTCGATATCGTAGAGAAATCCCAAGCATAGCCCTCTCCATGGCTCGTTGCGCGACTGCGAGCTTCTCCATTAGGCCCATAGTGAGAGACCACGTTTCTGTTCCGTATGTCATGACTGGCAACACACATTGATTGAAGACCTTTGTCTTCAAGCACTGAGGTATTTTTGACGAGAAGACGTTGCGTAGTTTCCCGAACGCTGCCCATCCGAGTTGGATTCGGCGATTGACCTCCTTCTCAAAGTTGGACCTACCTAGTTGGACTGTTTGTCCTAGGTAGACGTACGAGTCTACAACTTCAAGAACCGAGCCTGCAACTGATATTGGGGTGGATACAACATGGGCGTTAGACATAACTTTCGTCTTATCCATGTTCATTTTAAGGCCCACCCGTTGCGAAACTCGATTGAGGTCTTCGAGCATCGTACTGAGTTCCTCCATTGACTTAGCCACGACTACGATGTCATCGGCAAAGCGTAAGTGAGTGATGTATTCGCCATTGATGTTGATGCCGTGTCCTTGCCATTCCAGGAGCTTGAAGGCGTCTTCCATTGTGGCTGTGAAGAGTTTGGGGGAGATAACATCCCCTTGTCTCACGCCTCTTCTCAATGGAATCGCCTTCGAAGTCCTGCTCCTGTACTCGGACCGACATGGTGGCGTTATTATACAAGCACTTTAACACTTCGATGTACCGACAGTCAATACGGCATCGCTGGAGGGACTCGAGCACCGCCCATGTTTCGACCGAATCAAAGGCTTTCTCATAGTCCACAAACGCTAGACATAGCGGCAAATTATACTCTTCGGTCTTCTGTTTAATTTGACGAAGCGTGTGGATGTGGTCTATGGTACTAAAGCCTTTTTGGAAACCGGCTTGTTCGGGAGGCTGGAAGTCATCAAACCTGCGTTCGAGACGATTCGTAATGACCCGCGAAAACAGCTTATAAACGTGGCTCAGAAGCGTAATGGGCCTGTAGTTCTTCAATAAAGTGTTATCACCTTTCTTGAAGAACAGCACCACTTCGCCCCCATTCCACGCTTTTGGCGGAGATATTAGGGGTCAAAGTTCCAACTTTTTGACAAGTATTTTTTTAAATACAAGTTTTTAATGTAAGATTTTTATTTTAAACACCTCCACGAACCAAGTACTATTCAATCTGTCCATCAGAACAATGTTTTGAGTGCGTTACATTGAGTTCTACCACAAAACATGATTTCATCATCATCATCATTAGCCTATAATGTTCCCACTGCTGGGACACAGGCCTCCTCTCCTATGAGAGGCAGTGGGCTGTAATCCACCACGCGGGCCCAGTGCGGGTTGGTAGATGTCACATGTCTTCGAATTTTTGGTTCTAGGACATGCCGGTTTCCTCACGATGTTTTCCTTCACCGTTTTTGAGAGCAGCGATGATGAAATAAATTACACAAAGTAATGCGCCTGCCTGGGTTCGAACCCACGGCTTACTGCTCGTAAGTCGGGGCTGCCACCACTGGGCCACCGCCGCTCTCTCTGGGCCACCGCCGCTCTCAAACATGATTTTACACCCCCCAAAAAAAAGTCGTTTCCCAGCAATAATTTTTGCGTAAAGTTACTTAGTTTCATGTACAGAATGCTTGGTTGACGGCTTCGTGATGAGGTGATTTACATGGTGTATAAGGAACCCGAATAAAAGTGTAAACCAGCCCTTCACGAATCCGACAACGTGGCATTCTGTACATCAAACTAATTAACTCTACGCATAAATGATTGCTGGTGAAAAATCACGTTCTACGGTAGACTCAATGTAACGTACAGTCACAGCCTTTGAGTACGTTACATTGAGTCTGGTATGGATTTGTATGGTACGGGGTATTTTCGTAGAGGTATTTAAATTAAAGTTATAACATTAAATATTTGTTTTTTTTTTATAAAATCTTGTGTAAAAGTTGGAACTTTAGTTACGAAGATACTGGGGAGTATCTCAGTAACTAGAAGGTATGGTCTAGAAAAGAAAAATGATCGCAGTGACGACGAGGAGAACAGGTATTTTTTCGGCTTCGTTAAGGGTATCTATTACACCCATTATAGCATTCCCTTGAATTAACAATAGCAAGTTTTTGACTTCTAAATTAGAATTAAGAAATAAACTGTCGAAACACGTGTTTCTGTCATAGATTCAAGATTCAAATGAAAACATCAGTTTCCTTGAAGCATTTAGTTTACTACATAATCTCCATACCAACAGATGATCAATTCTATTTATAATCTTTTATATCCACATGAGTTTATCAGTTCTATTTTATAAGCTTTTTATATCCGCATAAATTATATACTTTAAGAGTAGGTTGATTACTCTGCATAATTAGATAGGTGCCTGATAATATTACAATTCTATTTTACATTCTGAAATGTCAGCCTTTGGTGAAACATGATTTAGCTGAGGTATCGTTTAAGTCTAACTTAAACTATCTGCAGTAATAAAAGGCTTTATTGATAACATAGTTGTCGTTTGTAATAAAATAATATACGTTTTTGTATCTACATCTTATCAGTAATTTTACTTTGTTGTAAAGTGCTAATCACGTTTTTGTGACATTTATAAACGTTGATTGAAGTTAGCCCTACACACTGGTTTTAAATCATCAACATCATCATCAGCCTATAATGTTCCCACTGCTGGAACACAGGCCTCCTCTCTATGAGAGGGAGTGGGTTTTAATCCACCACACGGGCCCAGTGCGGGTTGGTATATGATACATGTCTTCGAATTTTAGTTCTTGGACATGCCGGATTCCTCACGATGTTTTCCTTGACCGTTTTGAGTGGAGCGGTGATGAAAGAAATTAGACAAAGCGCGCCTGCCCGGTTTCGAGCCTACGACTTACTGCTCGTAAGTCGGGGCTGCCACCACTGGGCCGCCGCGCCGCTTCTTTCAGTTTTAATTCATACACGGGTTTAAAATAGTCCATTGTTTTTGCTACCGGTCTTGCTAAGGGGTACTGTGTTAACCAGTGACTGGGTTGGGAAGGTCTGAGAGACAGTCGCTCTATGTATAATACTCGTATTCAGTAGTATCCAGTTATACTGGAAGCTGACGCAGACATAGTTGGGAAAAGGCTAGGCAGATGATGATGTTTTAAATAACACATTTACATTATCTATAATTATTAGAGGTGTGCCAACTAGACGACTACTTTGGCCGACTAGTCAACTAGACGGTTGCTAAAAGGTCGACTAATTGGCCGATAAGTCGGCCAAGTCGATCATTGCTTCCTTAGGTGCAGTCGTAGTATTTCATGTAAAGTTGAGTCACAAAGCAGTTGCTCTCTGTTTTCTTGAATTCAATTCAGAAATTGACTACCAAGGGAAGAGTTCCGATTGCAGATCATATAACAACAAAATGTTAGGTTGTTTATAAAATAAAGAATGTTAACGATGAATATTATAATTTAATTTTAATTGCTTGAGCTGATCAGTCGTCTTTTTGCTGACTAGTCACCGATCAAATATGGCCGGATACTCGACCTTCCCAACTAGTCGGCTAATTGTACATATCTGTAATAATTATGATATTGACAATTGACAAGTGCATAATGCCAGGTCAGATATTAGCAAAGACTTCAGAGTTATTACCGACAGTATATAACTAATAATAATAAGTCATTATGTATTCATAAATTACATGATTAAAGGTGGCAAATATTTAATAAACAAATATACATATTAGCAAAATGCCAGATGTATTTATAACTTGCTGTCAGGCATCGTTTCGTTCGCATACGGTATAAAATTTTTATACACTATTGACCTACATATTTGATTTTTGGAGATTTTCCACCTGCCTATGGAGGTGTATGATCACCGCCTTTCACTTTATCCCTACTCCGCGGCCGACCGTCAGCGTCACGCGACATGCAACACACAGACGAAAACGTTTGAGACGATGTAATAAAAGTTTATATAGAAATGCTTACGTCATTTTTAAAGAGCCTTCTTGTAAAACAAGCTTTTAGGGTTGAACCTTAGCTGGCACTGGCAGCACAGACTCGCACTTTTCCATGGGCCATGCTCCTATCCTTTTTCTGTCAAATGACGGTTGTAGCCAATGATAGAGCGAGAAAACCATAGCACGCGGCAGCAGCGACGATATGATCGGCAGCACGCTCTGTGTTGTGTTCTCGCTCTAGCAAATGACGGTTCTGAGCCACAGAAAAGTGTAGGAGCATGATAACGTGCGATTCCGTGCCGCCACATGAGGTTCAATCTTTAGACGGTGTTTTTGAAGCGATGGCTCCCAATTTTTACCCCTGGATTGTCCACCAGTGGCTGACAGCGACTTTCATAAATAACTTTCGCAGTCCACCAGAAGGTGGCCAGAGACATAACCTTTTAATTAATCCCCCTAGGCACCACTTGTGAACAGCGATCTTATTTTAAATGTCAGTATCCTAATTTTTTTGTTTTGAACGGTACATTATTCAATCAACATAGCCTTTCGTAGTCCACAGCTGGACATAGGGTTATTTCAAGATGCGCATTCAATCTGCCCCATCCACATCCCCATCCGTTTTATGTTGTTCAGCCGCTTCATTCGTCATTATAAAATCAAAAAGAACCTTAACAACGGAAAAGCTTATAGCTGATAATAATAAATAATTGCATATATGACTAAGTTTCACGAGCCGAGATGTGATTTTCAAAGGAAATGCGTCTTAATCAGTGTCTACCGACAAGATATATCTAGTACGTGTTATCAGACAAACGTGATAGAGTAGTGATACATTGTCGCTTTTGGACATATGCCATCACTATGGCCATACTTGTTGATTATTTGCGCCGCGACAAGCTGTAAACATTACAAATAGTTTCAGTGTTTATGACACCTTCAAAATTTTCCTCTTTGAAAAGATAAGCCAAGGCTCGTACTCCACAGGGGTTGCCCTCAGAGTGTTCTCGCTTAGCTGATAAGTTTTTAGCCCTGGCTCTAGTCCGGATATCAGAAGCCAGTCTCATGATGACCTGCGAGATACTTTTATAAAAGAAAAACGGATTCGCTTGGGTTAAGCTCGGAAAGTATCCCACGGAAACATCATAATATCATGCCTGTAATCCCAGAAGGGTTAGGCAGTGGTGTACCTAATTATTAGGTACTATTATAGTATAACCCACATTCGCCAGTTAGGTATGTTTATGTCCCATGTAATAGTAGGCGATCTTATTGCTATCAAACGGGCACAAATCCAGACCTTGTGGCTGCTACTGAAAAATTCACGGAAACTAGGAGTCTAAAGGTAACAGACGGACAGATATAGTTAATTTTGCAAGTTTAATACTTCCTAGATTTTTTTTTTTTTTTTTTTTTTTAAATAGACAACTAAGTTTTTATTTTATTACATTTTACAAATTAATATTATTTTTAAAACTAGATAACTAAAATAATAACAAATTATAAAAGGGCGTCAAAAAACTCCTCCTCAACGCTGTCAACTGGTAACGTGCCCAAGAGACTGGCGGCGTTGCCACGTTGTATGGCAATACTTAGCCTCTGGCCAAAGTAAAACCCAGCCCTTGGGTCACGGGAAGTGTCAACTAGGCGTTTAGAAATTTCCTTGAAAAGGCTGTGAGCACTCGGACCCCACGGCCCCAGAGTTTCAACCCCAAACGGCTCGAAAATATAGTTACCACCACTTGCTAGTTTAGTATGAATAAACTAGCAAGGAGGAACTACAGATTAAAAAAAAGGTTTACTGCAGAAACTCGTACAACTTTTACAGTAAATCACATGGGGACCTCCTTTTAAGTAAAATATATACCTGTGCTAGGAGGCCCCGAAGATTAGGATGTACTCGTATTTCATATTAAAATGGACTCAGTTATCTTAGAACATCGATTCGTTTTTGTTTCTAATAACTTAAAGCGACGTTAGCGGCATTGACTGTTATTGAACTGGTGCTCAAAATAGTTGCCAAACTTACATATTTTCTCCTATCCTGCTCTAACCCCTATCAGATGAAAGAGCTAGAATATGCGGTTTGACCTTTATAGCTTTAGGAAAAATGTGAACTTTAGGAAGTCACATTTGGTTAAACAAACAATGGTTGTTTGTAAGCTAGGCTTGATAAGTTTTCATCCTTATATTTCAATCACTATTATGTTGATATCATAAGGTTGATGTCCTTGTTCAAACAGGTATGGATGTACTTATTTATACCTCGTAACATAAGAGTTTTGATTCATGATTTGAAAGCAAGTTATAAAAGTGGACATCTATTGGATAGCTATTAAAATCTGATTTCTTATCATTTTAACCGAATGCGGTGAAGCCCAAAAGGACGGTTATATGTTTGACTAGTATCTTTGGAAGTATTTGTATATCCGTTTCTTTGTTCCCTCGTAACTACGGTTGGACCGATTTTGATAAAGGTTATAAACAAATCTAACGAGATATGCTGATGCATGATGCTATAACAACAAATACTAAAAACAGAATAAAATAAATATTTAAGGGGGCTCCCATATAAAAACGTGATTTTTTTGCTCGTTTTTATAAATAATGGTACGGACCCTTCGTGCGCAAGTGCGAGTCGCACTTGGCCGGTTTTGTTTCATATCATTCTATTCATTATGTTTACAAAGTTAAACAATGATTGTTTCATCAACGTTTTGTCAATTGAATTCTTGATATGTTATTGTGATTGATACGAGTACGTGTACGTCTCGAATAATTATAAAAACAAGTTATAAAGTTATACTTTTAAATAAGAAGAGAGCTAAGGAAGTATCTTTTGAATAATCATGAATTCATTGATGCTTTTCTGAACGTATTCGATCAAATAACAGCCCGTCCCACAATGTTTGAATATGGTTAGCTGTGTTATTTGTATTGCTTGACCAAACCGCTGGTATATTTGCAGAAACTCGAGTTAGTTTGTTTATAATTATGTCCTTGATTTGTTCCTGTTGTTTTTGTAAAAGAGGCTCTACCTTGATTAAATCGTTTAGAACTAAGAACCTAGTTAGGAATCCTTTGTAGATGCAGGTTGTTTTATAAGTCTAGCTATGTTAAAATTGCCCAGTGGCTATCGAATTATCTTTGCGAAAATAATGTTGATTGAAAAGCGACTTTCAATTTTACGTTTGGTAATGAAAATAACGTGAATAAAAATAAAGTGGTTTGTATTAAAACTACTCTCCGTTGCGTTGTGTATAGTTAGTAGCACATTTCTTCACGCATGATGATTACTACAGCATGAAAGTGTAAAACTGGCCATTAGTTAGGTGCACTCGTGAAAATTATAAAACTTTGGCGCCATTTCAATTGTTCTACAAATAGTTTTATTGTTAAATACATGTCTCGACTTCCGAAGCAAATAATCCTATTCAAATGAATATTATGTTGATTCAACAATATTGTTTTCTTATTCAAGTTTATTTACGCACATACATAACTTATTTATGATATTTTTAAATTGACTTCGAAACCAGTTTAATTTAAACATAAACATGCATTCTTTACGTGGTTAACATTAATTCTGTGGCTAATTCAAGATCATGGTTGACATTTTCACTAAACTAAAATTAAAAAAAAAAAAAACAACTTACGTCGAACTGAACTCCTTCATATTGTAACTATTCGTCATTTTCACAGTCGTTATTTTTTTTTTAGTAACTAAAATCCAGAATGGCACAAGTTGTATGGGGGAACTGTTTAGTTATTAAGTAATCGATTTGTTTATGTGTAATGATTTTTTGTATCGATACATTTGCGCGCGAACGACATGTTTCACGTTCGGGTGCGACACAGTCAATGGTCTTGCGTGGTTGTGTATAGTGTGCATAGCGATCTTTATAAATATAAAATACGCGTGACCGTCTCAGGGACTATCTTGGCATGGACATTGAGCTCAAGGGCCAGGAGTATCTGGAATTCTGGACTGATTTGTGTCTATTGGACAGATCATTGTTGCAACTAATGATGACAGCTCGTGTTATCTCTATGGTGGTCTACTACGACTATCTACACCTCTGCCTTACCTACGCCTGATATTATATTATATTTCTTAATTAAAATTTAGATTTTTTAATATTTTAAATGTTTTATTTTTCATATTGTTTTAGATTAAAATATTTAAAATATAATGAATGTATACACATTCATTATATTTTACACCTCTGCCTTACCTACGCCTGATATTATATTATATTTCTTAATTATAATTTAGTTTTTTTTTAATATTTTAAATGTTTTATTTTTCATATTATTTTAGATTGAAAAATATAAATAAATATAATGAATGTGTATGGAGATAATTAAAGAATAATAATTTTGGTAATTATTCTAAGTATATTACAGTAAGTTATGTGCGTTTGTTTTGACAGTCTTGGTGATTATGCGATTTGAGAATTTAAATTGCAGACGCGTATAAGTGTCGTGCATATTTAAGAGTACGGGTTATTTTTATTATCTTTTGCAAATAAATTGTAAATATTTTAGCGTCTATTTTGAGATAGCGTCACATATTTAGGACGATTAAAATATTTGGCTGCATTTATAACTGGATTGAGAGCGGAACATATGTAGGTTTCAACATTTTCTATTTCAATACAATATTCCAGCGACATATTTCAAAGGACTATTCAAGGACTCTGGAAGGTGGGTACACAGCTGTCGGTATTTAGCATTGATGAATATTTCTTAGTTATATTTCCTTGTAATTTAGCAATGCGTGATCGTATTGAGATACTGAGAATCGAGAACTATTGCATTTCCTTTCAAGATTAGCTGTAGATTTTTTTAAATAAAACGTTTTGGTGCTGTTAGCTAAATTGCCTGTTAACTATCATCTCACTTTTTACAATAAACATGATGTCTTTAAAGTCTAAGCACGCTTTTGTAAAAATATTTTATACTAATATTTTATTTTATCAGTACTGTCGTTAACAACAGCATTGGAAACTAGATTTAAAACAAAATACGTCACACACAAACCAGTCCAATGATCATTAAATCCGTTCACACACAAGATTCTAAGCAAAGAAATTGAATGTTGTAACTATCTAACAATCTTTTATTAACATTTGGCACACATAAGACCGTTTTTAATTTATAAATAGGTGTAGAATACCGAAGTGTGAGTGTAACCGAAATAAATTGGCTCTGATAACGAACTCCATAAGACCTAGAATCACAGGGAATCACATAATTTAACACTTTGAATTCTTTCTATTTTTAAACGTCACTGACAAGGATGCGATGTAAATGATTGTCTTGTAAACTAATGTTCTGTTTATTTTTAAAGGCACAAACAAACAGGAAATATACAAGGTGTTTTTTGCATCCTCGTCAAAATTCACGAGGTTGTGTCACACAAGCCATAAATAATCATTTAAAAATAACGGCACCTTGTTAATTACTAATAAACGCTATTTTTTTTGGCTGTTTATGTTTGTCAGTATTTCAGAATAACCGCCTTAACGTGGTTTAGGGAATAAGAATTCCCTACTTATTTTATAAATGTGAATGTAAGTTTGTTTGTTACGTTCTCACGCGAAAACTACTCAACCGATCATCATGAAACTTTGTACACATATTCTTGGAGGTATTAGAAGTAACATAGGCTATATATCATCACGCTACAACCAATAAGAGCGGAGCAGCAATGAACAATGTTGTGAAAACGGGGAAAATGTGACGCAGACGAAGTTGCGCGGGACAGCTAGTTATAGAATAAACGTTTGAGATTGTTTGTGGAAGCGCGGTTATAGGCTGAGAATCAGACGGCCTGCGTTTAAAACACGGGTGGTTCACACTAACTGATTTCCGTAAATAAAAAAAAATACCTATCCATTTTATTATTTATTCGGGATGGGAATCATAACCTTGAATTTTGACTAGCATGCAAAACAACAGCTTGTATATATTTCATCAGTTTCCCAACTGATGAAATATTTCAGTTTACTTACATTATTGAAAGAGCATTGGGGCGGAGATTTTGTCAGGGTAGGTATGTGTCCAAGAATAACACACTAATTTTGTAGGTATCAGGTGCAAAAGCATTTTGTTCATCACTGTCCAACCAAGAACATGTCACTTGTTGATTATTTTACTAAAGCAATAATGTACGATCGATTTGAGCACTGTTCAGAGTCGAGGCACCGACTAACAAACTTTTGGAGACTTCGTCCAAAAATTAAAAATATGAAAAATGGTTGCCAAACATGTAGGACGTATTTTCATTCATGTTGTCATTAGTATAGTCGCACTTTACTCCTCACTATAGAGTTAACCTTCAAATTGTTGTGACATGTGAGGAAAAAAATTGGCATGAAAAGTGTGTAAGTCAAAGACACTGGTGAAATGTTATTTACATGTCGTTATTTACGTGTCGGGTCGTTTAGTTCCCTTCAAAATGGTTGAGTTGAATGATGGCTGATACATGTATGCGTCATGTTCGTGAACGGGCGCTGTCAGTTGTGACTGGTCATCTCTTAGCTACCACGGTTTATTTTAATTACTTTTTTTTTTTTATTACTGATTTAATCTTTTACTCTGGACGCTCTTAACTTGCCCGTATTTCTACATTGTTCTCACATATTTTTAATTCATAACATGAATGATGTAACCAAGATTTTTGTAACATATTTTGATTTAAAAGAGTGTCCATGGAGTTTCTTGCCCGTTCTTCTCCATAGAGATCTACGCTACGGAATGGGCAACTACAGTACTTTCACAAGTACATGCCTTGTGACTGGGACTGTAGCTTCGCGTTTTATTTTGTTTTGTTGACTTTCAAAAGTGCCTGTAATGGTCTAATTGAAATAAATGCTTTGACTTTGACTTTGACTTTGACTTTGACATGCTGTCTAGTGATGTCACAAAATAACTACGGATTTCAGTAATTAACCGTGAATAGAAAAACCCGCAAATATTCAGAAGCCATCTGAGACGCAGGCTGTGGAGCGTGAAGATTGCTCGATATTTCATACATTATCTACGTTTTCACTTTCTTATATCAATTTTAACAAAGTGAAAATACATAACTTACATTTTGAGCTCTTTTAGCCACATACAATAGATACCATCAGTTGACGAATAGAGCCACGTCAAATAGACTTGCAATGATTGTTTAATTATTTTATATCTATTTATTGCGTTCTAAAACATTGCAATCTCATCTTCAAGTGCTCTTGAAGCCAAAGGATTAAGCAATAACTAGATTAGTAAGAGGTTATAAATATTATTCTCATTATATGAGTGGCGCATAATCGCTTCATAATCGACGTTAGCTCGAGTATCTTTCTCCTTCATGTTAAGTGTGTTAGTATGGTATATGACTACTGCTGGCCTAGCTTAGTGCTTGTAGACATACAAAGATTATTATTCACAGGTAGATCACTAGGCAGGGAAGTGTCTGCGCAAGCGCCGCTCTACGACACTAAAATTATTAATACACCTTGACTAATTGCCACTGTATTTTCAGCATCGCCTACACTTTATTTGTTGACGCCAGATAACATCAGTTTTACAAGCTGAGGTGGCCTTTAAAGTCATTTTCTGTAGTGAAATCATGGGGTAAAAATAAAAGATTTGAAAATGTTTTTCAGCAAAATTTCTCACGGAAATTCCGTCCGTCTAGTTTTTACAATTGCGTTTTAACGAGAACAGAGCATAACATAACTTGTGTTTTTTTTTTTCAGAAACATGCGTTTTTAGAGTGTCGTTAAGTCTGCTTCTGCTTATCTGCAGTTTAAAAACGTCGCAGAATTATCAATTTCTATTATTATTTATTTTTGAAAGACTCCCGACATTCATACGCCACTTTGAGAATGAAGAAACATTGACTTTATCTCCACCTCTTCGTTGTGTCGCTGGATAGACATTTTGGTCCAAAACTTCGGCACTTCCATGGCGTCATCGGCACAAAGGTCACTTTATCTGCTCTTTTTGAGACCCATGTGCCGGAATTATAGAAGAGAGAGAAAGGTCAAACATAGTTTGCGATACCACTCTTGATGTTATTACTGGTTGGTTTAGGGAATTACTCAGAATAAACGCGAATTAACTGTCATTATTTGCTGAGAAAGAAGAAAACCAAAATATGGTATCTCACAAAATTGCATCTAGACTATGATTCACATTTAATTTTGTGTACAGGAAATAACTAATCATTTATATACGTTTACGATCTTTCTATCCATCAGTAAGTACCCATCAGTATCTAGTGCGGAGCGCAATGTGCCGAAATTGAAATCAAATAAGCTGTTGGCGCTGTAATCAAGGAAATGCTATGATTCCGGTATTCTATATATATTCATACATGAGATAATATGTTAGTATCATTACATACATGACATAGCGATTACTACGCATTTGGCTTCTTTTTGTAGAAACAAAATGTTGCATAGGAAAGGCGACACATATCCACGTGTAGGTAATCGACCCCTCGTAACGTAGTACATACCCGCCAGCAAATCTACCAACAATCTGTCAAAATTTCTTTATTAGATTTTCAACTTCATTGTTAAAGAATAAGGTTCAAGGTTGATAGGGAAAATTTGACAGTTCTGGGTGGCTTGATGTGCTGAGTCTGAAGGCTAGGTTATAATGCCAAGAACTTTATTAAATCTTTATTGTTTAAATTGCTAGAAATTCTTGTCTTTGTCATCTGCCAATGGATTTTACAACACTTTAATACTATGTGAATATTGTGGATTGTTGCTGATCAGTCTATTTGTGTGTTCAAGAAGTGTAAGAGAAAATGTTATGTGTTTGTTATGTAATTTCATAAATTACAAACTATATTATCTGCCTAACCTTTTTCCAAGGTAACCATGTTTGGGTTGGCTTCCAGTCTACCAGTTTTTAACATGGAGTGACTGCCGATCTGACCTCCACAACCCAGTTAGTACTAGGAACAACCATGTTTTTAAAAAGAACACCACCTTACATAGATACATTCAATCAGTAATATCATTATTCACTTGGTACTGTAAAATTTTCTAAATTTGTGAAAATTCAATTATAAATATTGGATCAAGATCACGATCATGATTTAGGTCCGCATTGGTCTGCTTGTTTGTCTCTTCGTCTAGATTTAGTCCGGGCTTTTACTGTTAATAGGTTACCGAAAAAAACTTTCTCTTTTCGGTAATTAATTATATTCCCTACCAAAAAGAAATAAATGTCCAGCTTTTTCCCAGAGCACCTGCGAAGTTGAATGATGGGTTATTTAAATTAATTATTTTTGGATCTTATTGTACAAAGTGAAACAATAGGAATATTAATAAATTGTGTGTCCTCTTTAATATAAATATGTGTATACATTCTGCTCGCCGACTTCCGTTTACATTTTGAATGCAAAATGTAAACATCATACTATGTTTTGAGAATATTTAAAATTCAATGCAGACAGTACATAGTGGAAGTTGGGTAGGCCTTTGGTGTGGGATGCTACTTGCGTCGACACCCTTGCGCCATCCCATCTTCCCAGCACGGTGAGCTGCGCTGGGGCGGCTGCTGCAGGTGCTGAAAACCTCAAGCGGCGCAAGTACAATAACTTAATTAGTAATTATGTCTTTCAGCCGTTTGGGGTTGAAACACTAGGACCATGGGGCCCGAGTGCCCACCTTGTGTATCGAGATATCGCTAAACGGTTGGTCGACTCTTCACGTGACCAGAAGGCTGGCCTTTTTTTGCCCAAAGAATCAGCATTGCCATCCAACGTGGCAATGCGGCCAGCGTTCTGGGCACTTTTCCTGTTGACAGCGATGTGGACGAATTTTTTGACGCCCTGTAATTTTGATATTTGTACATATTTTATTATTATTATTTTAGATATATTTGTAGTTTGTAAATAATGTAAAAGTGTACTGATAAATAAAGTGTGCATATTCATTTAAAAAAATATCACACTTTACAGGAGTTTCATGGGAGGACTTCTTTATTTTCAGCTCTATTCGGGAGACAATAAGCATGTCTGATGAAACGTTTTTCTTTGGTAGTCAGCATGCAGCAGCAACCTCCGCCCTCTCCGTCAATTATATTCACTCCTTCGTCATTAAGTCTACGAGCTCATCATCTGCGTAGCCTTTTCGCAACTTTATTGGGGTCGGCTTCCAGTCTTACCGGATGCAGCTGAATATTATGTCTACGAGCTCGTGGCTAAATAACAGCCCCATGGGACGATCTTTAGGTTAAGCTGCGGTTGGCTAGGTTTGTTCGTGGATGGGTAGCCCATTAGATACCGAGTTTCCTCCGTGCCTCGGAAAGCACGTTAAGCCGTTGGTCCCAGCTGTATTTTGTAGATCTTTGACAGTCGTTACGTGTAGTCAGTGGCCTGGAAGTCTGACTACCAGTCATACCAAGGTTTATTGTATTACCCAGTACTAACTGGTTTGTGGAGGTCAGAAAGGCAGGCGCTCCATGTAAAATACTGATATTTAGCTACATCCTATTAGACTGGAAGCCGATCCCAATATAGATAGGAAAAGGCTAGGCAGATTAGGCAGGAATATGTCTACTATTTAATAGGGGATAATCCAATTCTTTTTTCTTTGTCCGTCGGGTAGTTTATTGAAAAGTATTGGACACGTATTTTTTCATTTTTCACGTGGGCATAAAATTACGGAGATATATTGAGTTGAAATGGCGCATCACGTCACATGTAGGTAAGTTTTATACCTACTTGTGACGTAGTAAGCCCCCACTCTCCAACTTTAATGAGTTTTAACTAAGAATTTTTTTGATATTTTGATAAAACAAAAAATACGTGTCTAATATTTTTGTATTACCCGTCTGACGGACAAAATAGAATGTCGTTTTCTTTACCCAGTCCGATCCCCTATTCAGCTTCTTTTCCGGTCAAATAACTGGAGTATCACTGGATACTCCAGTTACCTTATTTAACGACGTACTTAATTCTTAAGTAATACATACGCAGATGCTTTTGACCGAATTATCTCAAACGAAATGTATCCAATACAAAGATATTGTGCCAAATGTAAGGTCAATGACTATGGCAATCAAAGTCAATTTGTCCGGACCCACCAGACAGATTTAGATTCGCCGTGGAGTCAATGTTATCGTATTTAATCGAACCAATAAAACTGTGGTTCTTATGGTGTTTCAAATGAAGCTACATAGACCACGATGTGACGAAAAATAACATCAACAATCAGAGTGTAAACAGGCGTCTATAAATATTTTGTTAACTAGATTTTGGCTGCAGTTAATGCGCGTGGGATAGGAATGGTATATTTAGACCTGTAGTTGCGCCATCTATTGGCTGGTTTATTGCTTAGGAAGAAGCTTATAACTCTTTGTTTTAACGCTTCTGTCACCACGAGGATAGATAGCACTCTGTGCCTGCCTCAAAGAATCCAAGGGTTTGTGTTCTGTACATCGATATAGATGCCTCTGGAAGCAGCTTTGGACAGCTTGTCACGTGGTCGTTTTTCAATGACTGTGGCTTCAGATACCCAGATGACTGAAAAACTGTCTTGGCCCCATAATTAATATTGCTGTTGTAGGCATAGTATGCAATTCAATACTCAACTGTTGTTAAAAAGCTGGGAACAAAACTTTTTACAACATAATGTGGGTACCTAAGTCTAGTAAGATAGATATGATGAAATTTCAGGCGTTTTTAGCTAAGTTTGCGTGAATGCTTCTACTAATACAAATATTTGTAAATAAGGTCACGCAGAAATAACTGTCGCCGCGAACACATTCTTCCGATTTATGAAGACTGCGGCTAGACTGTAGAATTATAACTCGGGGGGTCACTTGAGGGGCATTTTATATACGGTGATGTGATAATAAATTATCAAATATTTCGGTGCCGGTGGATCTAGTACCTATCATGTCATCTGCCTAGCCTTTTTCCCAAACTATCTTGGGGTCGGCTTCCAGTCTAACGGGATGCAGCTGAGTACCAGTACTTTACATTAAGCGACTGTCTATCTGACCTCCACAGCCCAGTAACTGGGTAATACGATACCCCTTTGGTAAGACTGGATGTCAGACTTTTTGGCTTCTGACTACTCGTAACGACTGTCAAAGATCTACAAATGACAGCCGGGACCAACGGCTTAACGTCCTTTGCGAGGCACGGAGGAAACTCGGTATGTAATTATGGTCACCCATCCACGGACCAACCTCGGCAAAACGGCTTAACCTTAAAGATCGACCCGGGCGGCTGTTATTATTTAGCCAGGATCTAGTATCATGTGCTCAATAAAATCCATGGTCTAGTTTGTCAGTGTCCCTTACACGGTACATTTTGCATATTTTGTGTTTGAGATATTTCAAAATGGTTATAACATACAAGATATAAACGGACTTTTTACACCCGTCAATCAAGCATTCTGTACCTACATCAAACTTGTGAAAAAGTTGGAAGTTTAACACCCAATATCTCCGTAACTAGAACGTTCCCAGATACGATCTAGAACAAAAAACATGTCGTAATGATGGAGAAGAAATGCCTTTCGGCGTCGTTAAGGGTATTATTACACCCATTATTTTGTCATGTAGATAGGTACTCACTATAAAAGTCATTATCTTCATCATCATCTTTAAAAGAGTAACAAGTTAACAGAGAACCCCTGAGTTTGTTTCGGCTGTTTCTTGTCAGAGTAGTCAGGTACGAAACACCGGCCCCATCTAGTTTAAAAAAAAATGACGTCTAAAAGTGTTTGTAAAAACCTATTTGCAAAATAAACATCATTTATCTTTATCATTCACCATAACCTACCAATTTACCCACTGCTTATCCAGTACCAGAATCATCCAGGGCTATAAAAGTCTACAATCAAATATTTTGAAGAACGTAACATAACGTAAGGCAAGGTGCATCAAGAAGATTGTCTCACTGCGTGAGATTTCAGATCATTCCAAGCCTCTTGATAACAAAATCAAGAGGCTTCCGTCAAATTAGTCTTGAACAAGTCACAAGTTTGGAAAGTTTCATCCTGCGGGACAATTTTCATGAAAATGTAGATGGCTTCTAATGAATAAACAAAACATATGTGCATAACGTTGTACTCAATAAATATTTATTGCACTTATTTTATTATTTATTCTTACATACTAATCACAGATATCGTCATAATAACATATATTATAATTCGTTGCTTCATTCTTCAGATATGATTATAACAACGTAGTTTCCTTGACTTACTTGGTAACTTCGCACATTTTTTAAAGATTTTTAATTTTAAAACGGTTGAATGGCATAATACCGCTACGCCGGTGCCTCTGTGTTGACACTGACGTTTAGCTCATTCCTTTTTCGTGCGCGGTAACTATCGCACGCGCCCTTTGTCAAGCAACATGCCAAAAAGGAGCGCGCAATCAAGAATTGAGCACTATGCTAGAAAAATTCGTAAAATAGAAGAAAAAGTTAAACATCGACGAAGAATTAGACAATTATCTTCATCAGATGACGAAGGTAAGCAACTATTCATTAATTAGTGAGTGTTCCGAAAGTAATTAGTGAAACTAATTAACAGTTTTGTTTATGCTCTGGGATTGACTGCGGGTCAATAACTTTGACATTGTTCAAAACTAAATTACAAGTTATTCTATAATATTGTATCGGGGTTGACTGCGAGTCTTCAACGATGCCAAAAAAGCACATAAATACGTACAATCTAAAGTAGATGTACCGTTAACGTGCTAAATTTCATTCCGCAACTTTATTTTTCCGCTACCCTCAAATAATTATCTTCACAACCTTAATTGCAAATCGTAATTACAGGTAACGAAGAGTCTGTCGAGGCCCTGGGTAATGATAATGAAGCCATTATGGAACCAAAATCCGTTCTACCCGATGTTTCGCAAGCAGCGGAACCGGAACCTGGTGATAACCCCGACCAACACGATGGTCAGGCGGCACCCTGTCCTCAAGAGGAAACCTGTTCCAGCGTCGAACCCGAACCTGACCTAGATCCTGATCTGCTGTCAGCTCTCGGCGAATCCACGTCAGATTCACCCGACTATGGCGTCAACATTCACGGTAATTTATCACAATTATGGCTTCCTTTGCTGAGGAAGGGTATGCCTAAAGAAAGTAAAGAGGTGTTACTGAGAGAGTACCTTGTGCCAGACAATTGTAGGTTCCTACAGGCGCCAAAATTGAACGCAGAAATCTCAGCGGCGGTACCAGACATGGTGCGTAATCGTGACAAGACCCTTACGGCGTCTCAACAGCAACTAGGTACGGGTATCACCGCCATCAACAGAGGTATGGATCTGCTGCTAAAAAGCGATAATAAGGTGCAAGCCATGAAACATTTGAGCAATGGTTGCCGCTTACTATGTGACTCACATTACTTGGCAACGCAGACTCGAGTAAAGTTAATCACTCCTAGCTTGGATAAGGCTTTCTTAAATATAATAAATGAGTCCGAAAGGGACGAATCACTGTTTGGCTCGTCCTTATCAGAAAAAATTAAAGCCGCCAAGGCCATTGAAAAACAAGGCCTTTCCATAAAGAAGACTTCCAAGGTGCCAAAACCGCCGCAACAGCCTAGCACACGCCCGGCGTACCAGGGAAACTGGAACCCGCCTCCTCGATACCCGGCGAACAGGGGGGGGCGGGGTGCATTCAGGAGGCCGGCGCCAGCAGGGAGTCGCCGCCCATACACGCCGTCAGCTCAGCCTCAAACACAACGCCCTGCGTCGCAGGACAAGCCGCGAGCGCCTGCTCAGAGGCACCGTTAACACAGGTACATGCGGGTAGACTTACCCTCTTTTATGATCGATGGTTAAAAATAACCAACAACAATGTCATTCTTGATTGGTTAAAAAATGGATATCCAATACCTTTTCTTATGCCTGTAAATCAATCAATAATACCTAAAAATAACCTATCATATAATGAAAAATCAGACATGATGAAAGCAATTAATAAACTAAAAGCATTAGGGGCCGTTTCAGAGTGCTATGTAACTAAAGATCAATTCATTTCTAAAATATTCCTGACTAAGAAACCTAACGGCGATAATCGCTTCATATTAAATTTGAAATCCTTAAATAAGTTAATAAATAACGAACATTTTAAAATGGAGGATTACCGAACAGCGTGCAAACTGATACCACGCAACGGATACCTAGCCACTATCGACTTGAAAGATGCATATTTCCTCTTAGCAATTAGGCATGATGACCGTAAATATTTAAAATTTCAATTTAAGCCCAATAACTCGCATAAAACCAGAACTTTTAGTTTTAATTGCATGCCGTTCGGTTTATCCGTAGCCCCACGGGTATTTACTAAAATAATGAAAGAAGTTATAACTTACCTCAGACATCGCGGTTTCCAGTCGGTATGTTATTTAGACGATATCTTATGTATAGGAGATACGTATGAGAAGTGTCATAATAATGTAAACGAAACTTTGAAACTACTCGCGTTTTTAGGTTTCGTCGTCAATTATGACAAAAGTATGTTAAAACCACAACAATCCTGCAAGTACTTAGGATTTTGTTATGATACCAGAAGCCTCAATATAGAATTGCCAGCCGAAAAGCGACGTAACATTGCCGAGTTGGTTACTAAGTTTACGAAACTGCCTTCATGTTCAATTCGCGAATTAGCTCGTTTTATCGGTATATTAGTCGCTGCCTGCCCGGCCGTTAAGTACGCTTGGGTATATACAAAGATTTTAGAGCGACAAAAATACCTTGCACTACTGAAACATAATAATAATTATGAAGTCAAAATTAAGTTACCTAATATTGTATTAGAAGATTTGTACTGGTGGCTGTCAAATATCGATACAACTCGTAATTTTATGCGACAGCCTAATTTCGAAATCGAAATTTATACAGATGCGTCAAGATCAGGTTGGGGTTCTGTTTGCAAGAACGCTCAAGTACACGGTAAATGGAAGTCGTCAGAAAAGGAATGCCATATCAACTACTTAGAGCTAATGGCAGCCTTTTTAGGATTAAAGTCATTTACCAGCGATGTAACCAACTGTTCAATACTACTTCGCATGGACAATACGACTGCAATCAGTTATGTGAATCGTATGGGGGGTATTCAATACCCCCACTTAAACGACCTGGCCAGGTCTCTTTGGAAATGGTGTGAGCAGCGTGACCTCTGGGTATACGCGTCTTACGTAAATACGAAAGAAAACCGTGCTGATGCCGCATCCAGAATCGTTAATCCGGATACGGAATGGTCACTGTCCAATGATGCATTCCAGGATATTATAAAATATTTTGGTCAACCAGAAATAGACTTATTCGCGTCCCGCGATAATGCCAAGTGTACCAGATTCGTCTCGTGGAGACAAGACCCCGATGCAGTATCAGTCGATGCATTTACGTTAGATTGGAATACCTATTACTTCTACGCTTTTCCGCCATTTTCCCTAATATTAAAATGCCTTAGAAAAATCATCGATGATGATGCATGCGGCATACTAGTATATCCTAACTGGCCATCACAACCTTGGTTCCCATTGTTACAAAACCTTATAGTTTCCGAAGTGGTTTATTTAAATCCCAATAAATACCTTTTACAATCTCATTTCAGAGAATTCCACCCCCTGCACAAGAACCTTACCCTGGGTGTCGCGAGGCTCTCCGGCAAGCTTACAGCCGACGGGGTGCCTGTGCCGACTCAACTACGCTGATGCTATCGTCCTTTGCTAACAGTACTATTCAGCAATACAATACTTCACTTAAGCTTTGGTGGCAATATTGTACGGTAAACCAAATTAATGTATTTCTCCCTCCGAAACCTTCTATACTGTCATTCTTAACATTGCAATTTAATAGCGGATGTGCGTATGGCAGCCTAAATTCCCATCGGTCTGCTTTATCAGCCCTCATAGGCAATAATATCGGCTCAGACGAATCCATTAAGCGTCTCCTTAAAGGCGCGTATAAATTAAGACCTTTAAACCCGAAATATTCCACCACTTGGAATCCCCAACTGGTTTTAAATTTTATTTCAACTTGGTTCCCTAACAAAGAGCTACCTCTAGAAAAAATCACAAAAAAACTTGTGATTCTTTTAGCAATCTGCACCGCTCACAGGGTACAAACACTCTCATTAATTAGAATCGAGAACATATGTTTCTCAGATAACGGAATTAAAATTGTAATAACGGACATCATCAAGACGTCCGCACCTGGTAGGGACCAGCCGGTCTTGTTCCTGCCATACTTCAGGGAAAATACTTCCATTTGCCCAGCTACAGTTCTCTCAGATTATATTTCTATCACTAAAAATATAAGGCCTGAGAGTACATGTAATCTGTTATTAACGTACAAACGGCCACACAAAGCTGCTACCACGCAAACCATCAGTAGATGGATCAAACACATGCTGTCAGAGAGTGGCGTTGATGTCAGCATATTCGGCGCACATAGCACGCGGCATGCGGCTACGTCGGCCGCGAACTTGGCTGGAGTTAATATAGAAACGATCCGCAAAACCGCAGGATGGACTAGTTCATCTAATTCCTTTGCTCGCTTTTATAACAGGTCTATTATAAACGAAGGTGAATTTGCCAGGTCCGTCTGCCTACCATTAGAAGACCTATCGTGATTATAAACGTTCATTATAATACAATTCAGAAATGCTTTTGTTTAAGTTAATTAACATTAAGATCTTTGCTAAGTTAATTTAAGTTATTAAGTAAAAATACCCTTACAATTAAGAAGCTGTACACACAAGACTGATTTATTGATAAATAAAACGATACTGTTTATAATCTTATTGTTTATTTCTCTCTCCAGTCCAAAACTTTGACTCTTAACATCTACGTTGTTATAATCATATCTGAAGAATGAAGCAACGAATTATAATATATGATCAAACGAACTTACAAGTGAAGTTCGATCTTTATTATGATGAGTTGCTTCATTCGAAGATATGATCTCCCTCCCTCCCTAATACAAGGATATTTCCCAGATACGGAGAAAGTTTTGCATCATACCATTACGTGACTCCAAAAAATGAGCTAAACGTCAGTGTCAACACAGAGGCACCGGCGTAGCGGTATTATGCCATTCAACCGTTTTAAAATTAAAAATCTTTAAAAAATGTGCGAAGTTACCAAGTAAGTCAAGGAAACTACGTTGTTATAATCATATCTTCGAATGAAGCAACTCATCATAATAAAGATCGAACTTCACTTGTAAGTTCGTTTGATCATATATTATGTGTACTTTATTCCTTAAAATACTAGTTTAATTTGTTTTCAATGAACTATTCCGTTTTGTTCTTAATCATTTCGATAGTGTCAGAGATAGTGACGGTGCAGCCTGATACTAAACTGAACATTCCACAAAAAATGATGAGAATATTCTTGTAAAGAATCCAGTTGTATCTGCCGAGGTCTTCCCACCGGAATACAGTTTCTACGATCCCTGGAATGATGAGACCGAGGATGGAGTAGAAAAGAGCACCCACGAAGTTGATGATTTGCTCCAAAAATGGTAGAGCGATTCCTATTCCACCTGGAACAATTGATAGTTAGGCATTAATTGTGGTATGTCTTAGTGGTACTCTTGAGTCCGAACTGTACTTGCCGAACAAAAAGTTTACCAAACGAGAATGAATATACGCCTAGGTACTCAAAAGTTAACGAAACGAGACTCAATATATGAAGATCAAAATAGTTACGAAACGGCACTCTTAATGGTGATTTGTTTATTTGGCGAATCGGGAAGTTACCAAACGGGATGTACCCTTATTATTACATAAATTAAGCGTTATTATTTCATACATACTTAAGTTCTGATATTCTATTCTACCTAAGTACCTGCCTTTGACTTTTCATTCTGTTGAACCATTGTAGTTTAGTTATTTTAATTCCAAAGTATAAACAATTTTATATGATGTTCATAGAGTACAAAATGTATGAATAACAATTTAAAAATTCCTACATCAGACATCTGTCTATGTTTAAAATTGACAGCGCCTCAACATCCTATTAGGATGTTGACGCAAATAAAGAGTTTACATGTCATCATCTTTCATCTTTATCATCAATCTACATATATCAGTCTAACGCTGAATATAAGAAAACCCATAATTATAATCGCACAACAGCAATGTCCTTGCTTACCCTTATAAAGCTCTGTTTCGAAAAGCCGCGTTTCGCCTTACGTTTGCCAATTTTAAATTTTATAGATAAATATTTTAGTGAAAAGTTTCCATATTAAGATAATTGTCAAAATAAACAAAACTAAATATGACAGTAAACTTAGTTGTTAAATCCGTGACTAGTATGAATGTAAGTCATTAACACTGCACAAAGAGATACTTACTAACAATTAACGTATTAAAGTATGTTTAAAAAAATTATGACAAGGTTATGTTCAAACATTTCACTTTAGGTTAAATATTTTGTCCGACTAACACGTTCTTGGCCTGTTTGCAGTAGACAATTATTTGGGAAAAGATTAGTAGGACAATTAAGATTTATACTTTGTCCAATTTTGTCCGTACAAATGTTTGTTCAACTGTGACAATGCTTGGTTCGGATTTTATTATAAGCTAATATTTTTATCTTGTCCACGAATTGTGCCGTATGTTAATCGAATCTTCTTTGTCTACCAGTTAAGATTTAGCCTTAACCTGCATATATGATCCTTTTATTTATATTGTTTAGCAACTACATAAAAACACTAAAATTCCAGCTCGTTTTGTATTTAAGTCACAATGAATTTCGCTATCTCCAGCCCAGCAACCAGTTTTTGACTCGATGAGTCAAAAACTGGTTGCTGTCAGCCAGCATTTATCGACTGCTGGATAGAAACCCCCCTTCTTGGTATTTCGGACCAGACTGCGCTCAAAATTCACATGTGCACTATTGCTCCATTACCTTTCCATTACTAGGAATACCCATCTTTTGTCAATTTAATCGTTTTGACGTAATAATATTTATTTATTTATTATTTAAAGACTTTGGAAGACTTACAGCTAAATACAGTAGGCATAAATAAGAGTATGATAATCTGACAGCCAATGACGACACTTACCACAAAAACAAACAATCACAATCCTGGTGCAGATTTGCATGACATTGTGATATTTTTTCTCGACCCTGGGTTCCGCAAATCGTGTGAATATGTCAATCACAACGAAGAAATGAAGAGGATACGTGAGGAAAATCGTTATCGAAATAAATACTTTCGCACAAATCGCTGGCCTGAAACAAGTGAAATGAGAAAAATGATTAAAAAGAAAAACCATCATTAATTGCTAATTTAGACATGTCAGTCTGTTAAAGTTCACACACTACGCCATTTATGTAGACACATATGCTTACTTTGTAGAGAGGGTTAAATATAATATATGCATACCGCATACATATTTAACCCTTAACAATAGAATAAAGATAAACAAAAGGGCCCACTACTGCTGATTAACGTCAGAAGTGGGATTTTTATAGACTAGCACTATCTCACCATTGGATCTAACTGTTAACCAATGTACAGACTAATACAACTTAACTACCATCAATCTATCATTAGCCTTAGTAAAACCATTAGCAAACAAATTACCAGTCATCCATAGGCAGATTGAGCGTAATAGTTCCTCTGAGTACATCCCCGTATCTGAGGTAGCCGAAAACCCCCAGGATTGTGTAGAACAGCATCACCAATGTCATTGCGATCACCATCACGCTTGGGCATCCGAGGAAGTGTTGGGGCTTCTTCATCGTATTCTCCACTGGCATCACCACTCCTATGCCTTCCATTGCGAAGATCACAGTTCTGAGAAAGGTTAAAGTAATCAGGTTTTAGGTGTTCGGTGTAAATTCTTTGCAAGTTTGCCTCCAGGATGGTCACCATAACTTCTTAAAGCAGTATTGTTTCAATCTTACACTAGAATTTGAAAGAGATGGTTCCATATAGACCACCAGGAACGTTGTATTTAAGAGGTTTTATAAAAGATTTTCTGTGTGCTGAATATAATTATTACTCATCTTTCCAAGAGTAGAAATGCATAAATAAAATAGTTTCGTCTAAAAGCAGTGACTCACTTCGTAATTTCCGAGGATTAAAGTGGCTACTTAAATACTAACTGAACAATACCCACAGAGGTACTAGAACAACCACACGACCATAATTATCGTACCTAATAAATCATAATTTTGTTTCATAGTCATTGCGGTATAGAAGAACAAAAGACAATAAATTTTGACTTACGACAAAAACGCAGGCAGCCTTGAGATATCGCCAACGATTTCTTTATCGGTGATCGTCAAAGGTTCCCGGAAAATGTAGTAGAGGCATATTGCAAAGGTGGCGAAGAGCAGTACATTGGCCAATAAGGAAAATGGAGCGAGCCACTTCAAGTGCCTGATCTGGCAAAGCAGGCAAAGTGGCGCGAGCAGAATCAGGCAGTAATGCTCTACGGGCATCGCCGGCGCTGATATGTATGTGTCGATCATCTGCAATGTAAGTGAATAATTTTAATTCAAGTGTATAACAGTTAGTACACAAAGTGTAAATGGAGGGTCCATTTTCAAGAAGCCTTAAACCAAAGTAAAGTGATAACATTAAAAAATTGTATTTAAAACAAAAAAATACCGCGAAAAGGTAGTTACTAGTTATTGTGAGTCGAAATTCTAATTTCGACTCACAATAACTGGTAACTAGTAGGTAGATATGGTTTAGAACAAAAAAACTAGTACTACGGTGGCCTATAGGCATCTTAAACTCCAAGGGCATTGACAATGTACGATCGATCCTCGAGATAATGTTTACAGATCCCTTATTTATTCGGGTCAGGTGTCCTGTTTTAATAGCACTGCTACTAAATACATAACAGGACTAAGCATCTTGGATTGAAGTAGCTTCTGGACTAATATCAAATGAAGCTCTATTGCTTATTTTTATAAAATAATACGCATAAGGTTTTGGTATCGACCTGGAGTTTGGTTATGTGCCAGGTTAATAGGAGAGGCCTGTCCACATTTCCCTACTTAAATATATCTGCACCTACGTCGCAGATGTGGTCGTCAATAGCTGCACTTCTGCCTATCCTGTAGTCATACAGTCGTGATGTAATGTTATTTGGTTTATAATTATAAAAAATACCTTTAAACAATATGTTAAAAAAGTCCTGACCTGAAAGGGGCATATAGGATATCTTAATTACATTACCAAATAAAATAAAATAATACTTAAGTATTCATGAAAGTAATAACATTAATGAATTTGAAAATGGTCTTAGTGACTAAATTATCACTGTTTCCACAAACTTCAGCCTTAATATGTTAGATCGTAGATTGTAAGCGACCGGAGTGCCGCGGCCGGCCACCGGCGTCTGGTCTTCGGCGGGTTTTTTTTTACTTAGAACGTAAAAAGGTTTACATAAATATAATCGAATCTCGATACCAAATAATGCCCCTTCACGGCTCGGACATTTTTTTTACAAATTGTCTGAAGACAATCTGTAATTATTTGTTGTGGTTATTATCATAACAAGCTTATCATTAGATGGATAAACATCATGCATATCTTTGAAGCGGGAGTTACGAAAGGAATCATGTTTAGTCATGTTGCAATTATTGTTATTGGTACTTAGTGTGAGAACGATAGATTATGAGAAGTGTGGATAACTAAATAAATAAATAATATGTGCATTCTGTTGTTTGTAACCTTACCTGCTTTATTGACGTTGCTATTAGCACGGTAAATATACAACAGACGCCGAGGTACGTGAAGCATAAGGAAAACTCTGCAAATAAACTGAAAAGAAGGAAAAAAACACATTTTTTATAACAACTAGAAACAGTTTTTCGTATTGGAAAATGTACTTTGCTACAACAGCATAATGTTTTGGATTATACAATGAAACGGGGAATAACCGCATAGATGCATTAATTAAAGTATTAATTAAATTATATGTTTGCCTCCTATTATATGGGACTTGAAACATAACTGGCGAAATCTGGGTTTACTATTAGATACATCTCTGCCTAATCCTTCGGGGATTACAGGCGTCATATTATGTTATGTTATTGTAACTATTTACAAATTAACCTTGCAAAATAGCAATATTAAAAATGGCTTTAATATTTCGGTGCAATCTGATCTTGTTTGCAGGACGAATATGGTCAAGCTAGAGAGACTTGGACAGTGGGACATCTAATTGCTAAATTAGGCTTGCCTGAGTAAAAAAGTCTACAATCCTATCGAGAATCATTTTATCCTAAATCATTTAGCAATCCCAAAAAATTTTAAGACTTGCAAAAATTGGTACTTCAGAACAATGAGAACCGTTCAAAAGAAACAAGAGGAGCTGTTGTAAAATTTGGAACTTCCATTTCCTTTTATTTTGATGGTTTCTTAGTTATCTATATAGCTGTGTTTTGTTGTGTTTACTATTGCATTAAGCTATTGGTTAAAATAAAATAAAAACAAACTATTTGTTGATAAGCAATACTTTTCAATTCTTAGTAGATATCATCAGATCTAAAATGCAAATCACTTCGTTTGTTTCAAACACCGCCTTCAATGAGAAACGTTTGCTATATAATCATTACAACCTCACGGATAACCGTTACGCACGGTGAGTAAGGTGATTATAATTATAAACTTAGCAATAGTATTTTTACTTTGTCCGTTGTAGAATGCGAAACACTAATGAATATTTCAGGGAACGACAACTCGACAGAGAACCCAAGCAAACCAAAAGGAGAAGCTTATAGAGTCGATCATTCATTAAATGTAAAGGAGGAATCTAAAATAAAGTGAATGTCAAGTTGACATGATGGTGATGTGTTAAAAGTGGCCGATCCGATATTCAAATTACCAGCTATGCAGATAGTAACATATTAGCAAGGATACTTAAGCATAATCAGCCTGTAATGTTCCCACAGCTGGGCCACAGGCCTCCTCTTTATCTTTATGAGAAGGAGTGGGCACTACACTACGCGGGCCCAGTGCGGCTTGGTAGATGTCAAATGTCTTCGAATTTTTAGTTCTTGGACATGCCGGTTTCCTCTCAATATTTTCCTTCACCGCTTGGAGAGGGTACAACAAGGATACTTACTGTGCAAAATTGGCTAATGGTCGGACACATTTTGGACCATTTGCAAATGCCGATCCACAAGTTTCTGAATAACTAAGCAGAGGCTTGCGTTCTGCACGACAGCAGCCTCTAGACGTTTCTACCTGTAAAGAAGAAACGAGAAGAAAGGTAAAGTTTTGCGGAATCCATACTTATTCCGGGATTCTTAAGTCCCCCAGTGATTTGCAAGGAAATGCGCCAATGCGCCCCGTATGTTCCTAATATGTCAAGGTACCGCCCCGTGTCTGTCGTGTTATTAGTGCTTGTTCAAGTTATTTATTGTACTATTACGGAACTTTAAAGAAGCTATTAACAAATACAGTAACGTTTTCAATTATTTCATGACTGTTTACAGTCTAGGTATATTACCTCGGTGTCAGCGTCCAAACGGGTCGCGTAAATGCACAGTTTGATTGAAATAAACAAAGAATTGAAATAAGTCATATTCACCTATTAAGATAAGAGCTGACTGTCTTACTGAAAGGCGTTAGAAGTGTCTACTAACTACCCTAGACTTCAAGTGCCAACAGTAAACGATGTCTTCTGACTGATTTAACACATGTCCCATAATATACACGTGGTTGTTTTGTGACTAAGAATCAATTGATCAGTGTGCCAAGTAAGCCAAGTCAGAGGCCCATGGACGGCATAAAAACTCTGACACCAGATGAGCACTAACCACACAAAACTGACAGACAGAGAGTGCAAGAGAAAACAATTCTCCTTCAGTTTTACATATAACAAAAATCTTATAGAGGTAGGTAAGTGCGAGCACGGGAAGCAATTCCCGTAAAGCCTCAGATAATTCTTCTTCTTCGTTTGTGTTTCTAAATAAGTTTTCCAACTTTGTACCAGCAGTGCCTAGACAATTTTTTTATAACTTACTTAAAAGGATTTACAAAATATTTGACAGTATGGTTGGCGCAGTGGATGAGCGATCGACTGCTGCGCTGCGTGTCTCGGGTTGATCCCCGCACGGAAAAAAAAATTGTATGGCCTACAGATAGTTGTTCCGGGTCTGGCTGTTTGTGTATGTGAGTTTAAATTACTTTTACTTTTTATTGTTTGTAAACGCACTACAATACAGGAGGAATTCCTAAAGAGGGGCAATTTGGAAAAAAAATGTACTTACAAATATGTGAACACAGTGTCCGCAAATAAAAGCTACGATAACAGTGCCGACTATGCCAACTCCCCATCCAGCATTTGAGAATGCTAGGGGCATAGCAAGCAGACCGGATCCTAGTGAAGACTTAATAAGGTTTGCTAAAGATCTGAGGTCTCTGTAAAATAAAAAAATACCAATATTATATGCTTAACTCCACTGTGTGTAATTACATCAATTCATTCAGTGTATCGTAGGCAACAATTAGACGTAGGCCTCTTCCAAATCGCGTCACAGCATCTATTTCATCGGTTCATCCAGCTGAGTGTGTAAGCCGCTATGTTTGTAAATTCGCCTTGAGTGTGGCATAAAATTATCGGAAAAGTATGGTTTACTCTTTTTTTTTGGTTGAAAATAAACAATCCTACGGAAAGGTACAAAAGGTGATTATTATTGCCTATGAATACCTAGGCTGCTTTACCAAGACTATTGCGATTGCGATCTTACAAACATTGTTTAGAATCTCATGTGGCAATTTCATCGCAGCATCGTCTTTGACGCAATTGAAAGCTGATATAATTAATCAAAGACGTATTAAAATTGTGTGCTGTTAACCTTCACTATCAATATTGTATCTTATTTTAGCACACGCATCTTTTTTAATATAGATTTATAACCCGAGAATTTTTAGAACACCAGTTATTATCAACTGCCTTCTGTTCTGTCCACAGTTGGAAATAGGCCTCTCCAATTGCACGCCATTCAACTCGATTCTCGGCAAGTCTCTTCCAGCTACCTAAAACCCAGTAAAATTGAAATATTACTTACGAATTTGGTTTGACGACTTCCCGATGCTCGAAAGGGTTGTACTCTTCATCACGTTTACACTTTTCTTTCTCGCCCATTTTCATAACTAGAAGTCCACTCTCAAACTAAATTAGTCTTTGTTTGCGATCGTTGTTGGAATTCTAGTTTTTATGTCACTTGCACTAGAATTACTGCTCTAATGCCAATTAGTACCACAACATACCATTAGGGTAACGCTTCACTTAAGTTATCGTCATAAAATTGTGATATCACCGTATAACCTATTTCACAAAATAATTATACCACGGTTTCTGAAGGTTTCACTGTTTTTCTTATTTCTATAAACGATTGCTCATCTTGCAATTATTTTACAATTGTTATCCCTTATCTCTTACGAAAGATAAATTCTTGAGAAGGATAATAATGTTTGTCATTAACAAGATAAAAGTTGCTGATGCTTGTTTGAATTATTTAGCGATAGTTTTGATAGCACCAAAGTTAACATAAAACGTGACTCGTTCTTCAAGCACTGTTGTTAACCAACAAAAAAATACACTTTTTCTGTTATTCATGGATTTTGATGAACGTAAACATTCTCACACACTAATTTAAAGTGTTCTGTTTGCTTATCAAAACCGTAACGAATTTCGTGAATTTCATTTGATTAAATTTGTTGGACGAATTTAATTCCATTTGTTTTGCAGGTTTTTTTTTCTTATTATTATTTATTTGCGAATGCACAAGAGTAGCGGACGTGGTCACAGTAAACAGCGCACATACTAATGCCGACTGATACTTCATCGGCGTTCTTATAGGACACACGTGACCAGAACTGAACGCAATCTAGGCACAATAACTCAAGACAACAGTGCTTTAGGATTTTCAATATTAATGCTTTTGAATTTATATTATTATCCTTTTCATGTGTTTTATCTTGACTCCCCATAGTGACGAGAACAGTGAACTTTTTGGTTTTCCAAAGTTATCTAAAAGGTTTTTTGTAGATCTCTTGTATGATGTAATTTACAGTAGAATTTTCAGCGGTCACCGTTCGCTGTTTTCATATAAGATCATTATTACGATATATATCGTCGTTTGTGATACTTCATCGCAAGAAGTTGTTTTTCTGTGATCATGTTATTTACGTTTCAGAATGTAGCATAATTATTAGGATAATATTGACGGGGACTAATCGACTGCCCAGAACTCCACAGCCTTTTCTGCCGGCTGTTTGTGCCCGACAAATATATTGGACACCGTAGGAGCCGCCGGCACAATCTGTTTGCCCCACCGTCGTCGAAAACTGTCGCCAGAGCTGAATCCCCTGTGTGTCGTTCTCTTATAACGCTCAACGCCCTTCTGACTGCCAACCCTGAGTGTGATGTATTTGCGGATGAATGGAGTAAATTAATGCGTATATGTCTGGCGTTCTGTGAGAAAAAGTATGCAAGAGTTTCCACTGTTCCGTGTTAGTTTTAATTTAATTTAATTTCAACCATTGAATGTTGTTAACTCGATGTATTACTCTTGTTTTCTGTTTCTATGTTAATTATTATAATTGGTGTAATACCGTTTTAATTAACTATAATAAACGAAATAAAATAATTGAATTAGTAAAATCCTTCATGTTTTTTTCGATGAAAATAAATGCTCATTTTTTTCAAAAAGTTGATAATTCTCATTTTTTTCCCATAGTACATTTTTATTTAATGATATCATTGTATAGATATTGAACAGGTGTTGCAACTACAAGTAGTGTTAGTTAATTGATAAATAATAGGAGTTATTGATAACGGAGAGTTTATTAGCCCAGTTCTTCAAGTACATCCTGTCTCTCGGATATATTGACGAAGTACGGTATCCTGCAAACATCTGGAATAATGGTAATAATATAAAAAAAAACGTTTTTGATCATCAAATTACCGAGTTCGAAAAAAGTTATTTTTCACTTTTTTGTGTTTTTTTCTGGAATTCGGCTCATTTTTTGCAAAAAGTTTTTATTCTGCCCTTAGTTGTAGTATCACACAAAATTCCGGGTCAAGTAACAATTTTACACTGTAAGAAGAAGTTATTACCATAAAATCCACGTGGACGAAGAAGAAAAAATGCATAATTATTAAATTGTATGGCGTCCAACTCTGGGGTAGCGCCAGCAATTCAACCATCTCATGCTTGCAGAGAATGCAAAACATAATACTGCGAACGATAAGCAACGTACCATGGTATATCACAAACCAGGAAATTCATGAACATCTGAATATGCCCACAATAAAGGACGAAATCCAAAACATCACCTTAAAATACCGGGAGAAGCTAGTGAAACACCCCAATTCATTGGCAAAACAGCTTACGATACGTAGCTACATAAAGCACCTCAAGCGGAAGGACATCATATTATAGAACAAACAATCAAGGATAGACGATGAGGAGACGCCCTCACTGGGGGACGCACTCTAACCGACATAACGCGCTCACCAAATTTGCTAATAGTGCCAAGCACTGATCGCAGATAAAAACAGAAAGAAAAAAAAAAAAAAAAAAATTATTAAATTGGATAACTAGAACATACATAAAAAAATGCTGGTGGAAAATATAACTTCCTTCTTTATAGAAGTCGGTTAAAAACGAATGAGGACGCCTTTTTCCATGACACCTCCAAACCTCGTATTATTTTTGCTACTTGCTGGCTAAGTCTTCCTTATCACCTTCTACTGGAATTTGGATCTTATTTAAACTGCAATTTATTATTTATTTGTGAAAACAGAATGCCATATCATCATGCTTGGTCGAGGACAGCCGCAGCCGCATTGTTTAAAATTATATTACCTATGCCGTATTTTTTTACTATTAGAAGCAGTGATGTGTTTCATAAATTTATTCATTGCTCGGCTTCATTATGAAATAACATAATGTTTCATAGAAACAGAAGTCAGGCATAAGTGTTTCGTTCTGTACTTACATAATATATTAAATTTATCAATAAGGTGCTGTTAAATAGATGTGAAAACGGTGTGTGATAAAAATATAGTAGGTCATAATAAAAAAAAAAACTGTTTAATGGATTCTTCCGGCTTTTTTATTGAGAATTTGAAGTTAAGAACTTGTCAAACTCTTTACCATTATCATTATCTTTACTTATGGATATTCCTTTTGAATTCCAAAAGCCAAAATCGGGGGGCACGGCAGTGCCCCCGCCAAGTCGAGCGCGAAGCAAATACTGCCGTACCATTCTTTACTGGAACCATTTCGCCGCATTTTCAGGCCCCTATTTGAGAACCTCTAGATAAGACCGGAACGCAGAAATTTTCGTCAATCAGTAAGTTATAATCACATACTTAAAATCCAAAATTTCAAGTCTGTAGGTCATTTAGTTCCGAAGTTACGCGAAAGCAAAGTTTCACATTTATGACACTCACTCACTCACTCATGATCATTAGAATAGAACTAGTACTTCCGATAAACTCAGAGAGCTGAAATTTGGTACAGAGTTAAGGTTTAATGGCCACATAAAGGGAAAACTATACAAACTAGGATAATCGAAGATCTGGAGTACCTGGTGACCCTGATTAGAAAACACAAGAGCTCAACCAAACCATTAGAGATCAACATACCGCCTTTACAAAAAATATTCAACTTGGTGGGCCGCTCCATTTGATGTCAAAAATCGAAGGTCTGAAGTATCTAATGAAGAACCCTCAGCTGGGGTCAGCTGTATTAGAGATATGGTAATGCCCCCTTCTACTATTAGTACATAAAAAAATCGACTGTCATTTCAAAAATCCAGCGTAGTGGGACACATCTTCTAATCTAATTTAATCTAGCCTATAGCGTCCCACTGCTGGGCGTTAAGTAATACTGTTTTACGTTACACGTTGTTTACACGTTTCTACAAAAAGAAGTGAAATCCCACCAAAAACATTCTGTAAAAAACTAGCCAAGTCTCGATGGAGCTGCTTGTTTATCTCTAAAAAGGAATGAAATCTAGACAAAGTCGTGCCAAGTCTAAGGTTCCTTACTGCGATTTCTTTATTATTATAGTTAATGTTGTGTGACTTGGCCGTTGAAGGGTACACAAAGGTACAAAACCAGGTGCTCCATGACACCATTGCACCAATCTGTCGCCTAAACCGCTACCCATTGACGATGGAAAATTGCCACTTGGAAAACGTTGATTCAATAACCAATTGTAGGCTTGATAAAGCTGCGTATTTCAATAATACTTATGTATAGGCGAGCTTGAAACAAACAATATAAGTACTTATTACTATTATAGTAAATAATAAGTTGCACAATCAACAACAGCCTAAAATGAGACACTAGCGTCCAATTACCAATACCAGTATGGGCTATTATCTCGTTTAACAAACATAGGTAGTTACAACAGATATAACATTACGTGTAAACAAAATTGACTTGTACCCACTAACGTATAAAGAATGTTCAACGGCCAAGTCACACAACTTTAATTATAATAATAAAGAAATCGCAGTAAGGAACCTTAGACTTGGCACGACTTTGTCTAGATTTCATTACTTTTTAGAGATAAACAAGCAGCTCCATCGAGACTTGGCGAGTTTTTTATAGAATGTTCTTGGTGGGATAGTATGTTAACTTCAACTTCAAATGTTCAATTCAGTAAACCGGATATAACGAGTTCATCTAACTCATCATAATTTAGCGTTAAACAGGCATCAATCTTCTTGCACTTGACAAAATCATCAAAAATGATTTGTTATTTCACATGTCAGCCTTGGGACTTAAGTTTTTTATTGTTTACAAAAATAACAAGTACCTTTTCTTATAAATTACATTTTAATACCAGTGTTGAATACATTAAAATTGCTCTCGTTACTCTGTTTTCCTGTGAAGAATCTCAATTATATCCATAATGGTCACGGTACATCCCGAGATCAAGCAGAGAAGGCCAAATAACACGATGAATGTGTTCTTCCATAGGATCCAGTTCCACTTGCCAAGGTTGTTCCACCGGAAGACTGTTTCTATGACACTCGGGATGATGAGGCCAAGAATTGAGTAGAACAACGCTCCAACTATGTTGAGGATTTGCTCCAGCAGTGGGAGGGCCATTCCTATTCCCACTGAAACAAGAAAAAGGTGTAAATATATAACGTCCATGAGATAAATGTGTCTGTCTCCGAATTGAAGGTCAATGACAGTTAGTGTTTGGACTTTTAGGTGTATGAGAAACAGAGTGTAAAGTTCCTCGATACTCCTTAGAGAAGGGAAGATCCTCCGACCAGACGGGTGTTATATCTGGTGGGCAACTGCCCGCAATTGTTGTCGGGTTTCTCTACATATACACTCTTAAGTCGATGTAAACTTTGCTTGATTCAGACCATATAAGTACTTCAGTTTTATCATAGAAGGCACTGTAGTACTTTTTGTCATTAGTTGCTTTTTTAGGGCGCTACAGACTTAAAACTTTAAAGACTAAAAAACACGCTTTAGTGTGACGTTATGTGTGTGTGTAATTTTACTTCTCGTATTCTTCTCAGCAAACAAATAATGTCGCCATGTTGGACCTAGAATGACGTCAATTACCTTAACAGGCATTGTCATCCAAATTAAATATGTCAGCTCAATCAGAAACCGTGAAGTGTGTCTTTAACTTGAAGTTATTACTCAATTACTCATTTATTTACTTTACTACATGTGGAGCTAATAAAAGTGTGTTAAAAACCAAGTAATCAAATACTTAAGTCATTTTATAAATACTACGTTTTAGGTTTAAGGGTTTTTTTAACAATAAACAACGCGTATTAGATTTCGAAGAAATTAATTAATTAGTACATCGTTGGGATTATCCCTTCGACTTATAGGAATTTTGTTTCGTTCATTGTTCTCGTCATAAGAATACAATAGAAACCTATTGTATTAAATGATATTGAGTAATTTAATCTATTTTATTTGGTATTTGATGTTTTCTCACAGTAAATCTTTAAAGACTGCGTACTGAGAAGCGGTGACTGAGCCGTGTAGTTCGAAAGAGCTAATAAATCTATACTTAATATTATAAAGAAGGACAGTTTCTTTGTTTGGTTGAATGCCCTAATCTCGGAAAATGCTGGCGCTAATTGAAAAAATCTGTCCTGTAAAATCAAGCTGCGTCCAATAGGAGCAGAAAATCAATGAAAAATGTTGCTAAAACGAGGAAATGTGACGCAGACGAAGTAGCGCAGGTTGTAATTAAAATATGAGTTAAAAATGCAACAAATTGCATCAAAGGCTTCATTATTTTTGATATCAATAAATCATGTACAGTAGGTAGCCATGATAACGAAACCAATGGAGATACAATTATGATATTCACTGAAGAGCATTGTTATGAGATATGGAAAGCGGCACTTGTGATATTGATATCGAATGCAATACAAAGTTACAAAGAGGCTTAATAATCTTAACCCAGCCAAGTGTTTTATCTTTTATGAGTTATCATTTAATATTCCAACTACTTTCGTTCCTTAAAGTACTGTTAATTAATGTCACCTTTATTAGTCTTATACAGTATGTTAGGTTAAACGAGGGACATATTGAGGGAGGGTATTCAGTATTCGATTCTCGTCCCAAATATGTAAAAATCCTATAACGTATATAGAAGAATTTTTAATGTTTTGTTTAGTGCCTAGATATTTTGGACTGTCCTAAGCCAGGTAAGTTTAAAGTATGAAGGGAAAATGGATTATACCTAAGAGTCATTGACCCGCTCACATGTTCTGCGATAGTATTAAGTCGCTAGCGCAAGGGTGTATACACGTTGCGTGACATTTGCGAAAATTTTGGTATGGTTCTGTCTGTTATTTATCAGTGTTTTTTTTTTGTTTATATTTTTATTAGTATCATGTTAGCATGTACTATTATGGGTTTGAATATGTCCCTCGTTTAAACTAACATACTGTATAATACCACAGCAATTATTAACGATTGTCGCATGTAATTACTATAATTGTCAAACGCATTAGTGATCGCTCTTCAATGAACTACTGACCTAATTAATAAGACGCATTTAAAGAGGTAGTATTTCTTAAAAACAACGAGTAACTATGTTACTTTTATTAGAAAACGACGAGTAACCTTGATATAGTTTGGTTAATTTACTTTTAATCATCGGTTACGTTTTGAAATTTCAAAACAATGGAAAATTTAGCTCGCGTTGTGTGACTATGGTACTTGTTAAAGCACCATAAAGCATGATTTGAATTCCCGCCCTTTTCAATCCTACTATTTCCTGCGCACATAGCGCCACCTAACGTTTTTTACCACTCATCAACTAGTCCCCGCCATACCTCGTTTGAATACATCGACTCCGTAAAAACTATGGTGAAATACCTCAACTAAGTGTGATCAAGACAGTAATTGTGTGTGTCATCAACCACTCATCATCCAAAACAACAAGAATCAAGAATTGGGGCGCCCCACAGCATAAAATCACAGGTATTCGGAGCCAGCCGGACCTCTTCAACGAGCTTCGGTGAGTCCCTCCTACCTTTTCCTTTAGATACAGTCCACTTGCCCATCAAACAGAATCATTCTTCAACAGTACTTTTTATATTATGTTTTAGCCAATTATCCAGTCTCTCCAGATGAATAGTTGAAAAAAAGAGAATGTTGCAACATTTGAAAGTATGATTGAAATTCTCATTTGGGTTCATATCGAGTCATGACCTGAAATAATTTAATTTCTGGTCACAAATCAAATCAAAATATTTTTATTTCACATAGGTCTACATGGGCACTTGTAAAACGTTGACAAAAAGGTGCTCGGTTCGAGTTGGTCGTTTCCTATGGAGAAGAACCGGCAAGAAACTCCACGAAGAACTCTTTTAAAATCATCTGGTTTTACAATATTTGAATGTTACAGCGTTAGTAACTCCATGGTTACTCTTTTAAAATCATTTTGTTTTACAATTTTTAATATGGGAGTACATCGTAGGCCCGACAATAAGTCGTTGCTTAATACAAAACGTAGAACAAGATAAAAAGTTACCAAGGATCTAGGAATCTATAAGGCCTACCACAGCATTATTGTACCTAATTCAACTTAGTTTATATTAACCTACTGCAATCGTATGTGATGTGAGGACGAATGATGGACGATGAATGTTAGAATGATAGTGACATAAGAGATTGGCACAGGTAGTATGCCTAGCCGTGGACAGATGTAGGTGAGAACTATCACGAACAAGGCCTTTTGTTCATCATCATCATCATCAGCCTATAATGTTCCCACTGCTGGGACACAGGCCTCCCCTCTATGAGAGGGAGTAGGCTGTAATCCACCACGCGGGCCCAGTCCGGGTTGGTAGTTGTCACATGTCTTCGAATTTTTAGTTCTAGGACATGCCGGTTTCCTCACGATGTTTTCCTTCACCGTTTTTGAGAGCAGCGGTGATGAAATAAATCACACAAAGTAATGCGCCTGCTTGGGTTCGAACCCACGGCTTACTACTCGTAAGTCGGGGCTGCCACCACTGGGCCACTGCTGCTCTCCCACTGGGCCACTGCTGCTGGCCTTTTGTTGATTTATGTTTATTTTAAACATACGTGTTGTTTTGTGCCGGATAAACAGTATTTCTTTCTGTCATTTTCTTTGAGTAAAATTGCGCTTTGGTGATGGTTATAATTCAGATAGCCAAATTAAAATTAGACCTACCACAAATACATACTCCTACAGTCCTCGCAACAATTTGCGTGATCTGACGATAGTTCTGCTTAATGTGATGCTGTGTGTATCTCGTGAAGATGTCGATGACCACGTAGAATTGTAGCGGGTATGTCAGGAATATCGATAACGCTATGGACACCTTTGCAAGTACCGCTGGCCTGGAAAAAAAAAACTTGTATTAGAATAGTTAAAGCATTTATTTCAAAAGTCATATAGTCAGAATATATCGGCTTCAAAAAGTGGTGGAGAAAATTCACGGATAGAAAAAAATGAAGGGGTTTGAAAGTTTCGCTGCAGATAACTATGGCTTGTTATTAGTTTTATTATTTTCAAAAGGTTAGCCAAAACAGATATCAAATTTCACCTACGCACGTGTTTTGGATTCGGAGTTTATTAACATCTATTTTCTGCAAATACTGTAGTAAAACAGGTATAAAACTACAAAGGTTCAATTCTAAATCTACGAATTTTAAAATTGCAGAATAAAACTGCCATGAGTAATTCGGATTCTTTAAGGTACGAGATTTAAAAGAATTATAGAGCGGACGTGGGCAATAGGCGGAATGGGAATAAAGTCATACAAAATAGATCGAAAATTTTCGATTTTGACATACGAATGCTGCCAGATAAGCAGACGTTTGACACTAGACAGACCGATTTGTTACTTAGTAGGCTAGTAACAAGTATTGGATACGATTTTCTTCGTCTTGTCCCGTCTCCATCATCTGCCTAGCCTTTTCCCAAACTATGTTGGGGTCGGCTTCCAGTGTAACCGGATGCAGCTGAGTACCAGTATTTTACATGAAGCGACTGCCTATCTGACCTCCACAACCCAGTTAGTAGTGGGTACCCCTTGGTAAGACTGGCTGTCAGTCAGTTTTAGTCAGTCAGTTTTAGCTTCTGAGTACTCGTAACGACTGTCAAAGATCTACAAATGAAAGCCGGGACCAACGGCTTAACGTGCTTTCCGAGACACGGAGGAAACTCGGTATTTAATAATGGTCACCCATCCACGGACCAACCTCGGCAAGCACGGCTTAACCCTAAAGATCGACCCGTACGGCTGTTATTATTTACGAGCTCCTTGTGTTGTCCCGTCTACCGCTTGTAAATATTTGAATGTCTTTGTTTGAAGAGTAAAATTCACCAACGACTGTCTGTTGTTTATACTTGTTTTTGGAAGAATTATGTTATCTAAGGATGTAACGGGTCTTTTATCTACCAAATAGGTATTAAAATTCAAATACCAGTAGAAAGTGGATCAAAACTGTAAAACCTGCTGTTTATCATCACTTCGTCAAGGACACCGACAGTTTAAGATTACAGTGTACCGAGCGGAAATGACTGGTAAACTGTAATTTACTACTTAAATATGACTTTAACTCAGACTAGGAGAATCTGAAGATGAGTCAAGGTTACATAAGTACTAGGACTGTAAAAATAACTTATCTTTTTACAATTATTGTAACTTACACCACTGTGTTTTCACTATCTGAATTTACGCAGTCTCTTATAATTACGAATATAAGTTGAAATAGAAATAGAATTTGACCGGCCCTTTGATGATGAATTCGAGCCTTTTTAGGGTTCCGTAGCCGAATGGCAAAAAACGGAACCCTTATAGATTCGTCATGTCTGTCTGTCTGTCCGTCCGTATCACAGCCACTTTATTCCGAAACTATTAGGACTACACAGCTGAAACTTGGTAGGTAGATGTATTCTTTGAACCGCATTATGATTTTTGTACAAAATTAAAAAAAATATATAGATAAGGGTATCCCCCCATACATGAAATGGAAACTAAAAAAAAAAAAACTATCAAACCTATACGTGTGGGGTGTCTATAGATAGGTCTTTAAAAATGACATTGAGGTTCCTGAAACCATTTTTTTCAAAGTCAATTGTTTGAAAGATAGACACTTCCAAAGTGGTAAAACGAGTGTCCCCCCCCCCCTCTAATTTCTAAAGTAACAGGAGAAAAAATCTGAAAAAAATATGGGGATGTAGACCGTAAAAAAAACTTTCAACGAAAATTGGTTTGAATAAGATTTGATATGTAGTTTTTGAGATATGGGACTTTTTCACCAAACTGCAGCAGTAACTTTGTTTTTCATTAACTTACTATGAAAAACAAATTTAGTTTTGCGGTTGAATGAAGGTTTACTAATGAATGACCGTTCAAAACATTGTCATTATATTGTTTGGGGCTATGGAACCCTGTGTGCGAGTAAGACTCGTACTTGGCCCGTTTTTATTATTTACGGATTGGAAATCATCAAATGACCCCTCCTGCTCTGGGCGGAACGGAAGGGAGTGTCAGACTTGTACTGACTAAAAGCCGTCCATGTTCCTTCTAAGCCATTTCTGTTCCAAGGCCACGGTATCTCTTTTGAACAGTCCCGCAGCCCTGGCAGACATCGGCCCTCTCGGACCCCTTCCGATTTGCTGACATCTCTTTGAGGCGCGAGTGGAACATGAACGCGCCGTCGACACGGCCTGTCGTCATAAGACGTACGGACGGTGAGCTAGCTAACTCACCGTCCACAGGCCCGCGCTTGAATTAGAGCCTTAAATTAAAAAAAGAAAAAGAAAAACAACAACAACAACATTCTTATGTATTCCTATGTTCGAATAAACTGGTTACATAATGAAGTTAATTGTAGATTATATTGGCTGTAAGTAAGTTATTCTAGCTAGAATTTGCTCTGACTGTATACCTCCTTCTTATCGTTCCGTGGGATCTACGCCAAGTCATTGTGCACTAAGTATGATCTGCGATTCACAGATAGCCCACTGTGCAGAGCTTGCATGGAGGAAGACGAGACAGCAGCCCACGTGCTTCTACATTGCCCAGAGGTTGCAACAGATACAGGGCAAAGTACTTCGGTAGCCCAGGTACTCTCCGCGAGATCATCAGCGGCACCAAGGAGCTGCTGGCCTTTATCGGGGAGCTGAGGTAGATCGAATAATGTTCCCACCCATACGCAAAATACACGCTTTAGACGTGGAGTTGCGGAAACCAGTCCGCTATACAATACAATGATCTGCGGTTCTATTACATGGGTAAATTTTATTACAGCATGAAAGTGACAATTTAATTACTCGTGACAAAGTGGAGGATGCACATGACCTGTTTACTTTTATCAAAAACCTTCTAATTTGACTCTTAGAAACTAAATTAGGAAAGTAACGTAATTGTAAGATACATGAAACTAGTTTCAAAATTGTTTTTGTGCAGGTAATGTGGAAAAAAGAATTTAAATAAAATCAAATAAATTATATCTATAAAATACCCATTTCATAATTGAATCATGTGTTATTTTAACACATAATTTTAGATAATTATTATTATACTTTTTTTTATAATTTGGTTATCTAAAATAAAATAAAATAGATATTTCTTTGGCGTACATCTGTAACGAGTCTAGCTGCAGGTGCTGCAGGTGATGTGGAGTAGAGTATGTAAAAGTACCAATAATACAGGAGGAAAAAAAATCATGTTATCTCTTCATCACTCTTTGGTTGACTGATAGATGATGTCGAGGTTTACGTACCATGGTGTATAAAAATTACGTACCCATTTTATTATTGATTCGGGTCGAGAATCATTAGCATAGTTACCTCCTTGAATTTGACGAGGATGCAAAGCTACAGCTTGTATAATAGGCTCACAACGTTGGAACTACTGGGACACAAGTTTCTTCTCACAGCTGCTCTCAGGTCCAGTATAGATCTATTTCATAATATTTTAGCGTTTTGAGCGGTTTAAGAAACTCTTTTGCTAAATGAAAATAACCATGAACTAACCATTCATCAGTAGGTAAGTTAAGGGTAATTGATCCTCTTAACACGTCTCCATATCTTAGATATCCAAACGTGCCCAGGGTGCCGTAGAGGAAGACGATAGCCGTCATGGCCACCACCAGCACACTGGGACAGCCCAGGAAGTTCTGCGGTTTCTTCATCGTGTTCTCTATCGGCATCACTACACCAACGCCTTCCATTGCGAAGATAACAGTCCTGAAAGGTTACATAGGTATATATATATAACATAACATAACAGCTCGTCTATTACCCCCGAAGAGTTGGGCAAAGGTGCACCTAATAGTAAACCCACATTACGCCAGTTATGTTAAGCACAGATCCAGACTATGTGGCTGCTACGGAATAAATTCCTGGTAAAAAAAACAAATACCCCTTGCCCGACTCGGGAATTGAACTAAGGATTTCTTGCTAGGCAGTTGAGCTTGCGACCACTTGATCAACGAAGCAGTAAACATCTAAAATGATCCAGTTGATCCAGTTCTCATATTTAGGGTTTATAGCATTTTTTTTGTTTGTTTTTTTCAACTTCGTTATTTAGTTTTCAAGTTTTAATGAAAGGCAGCGATTGCTAAACAGCTGACAGTTTATTTATACAGGGTGTAACGGAAAGGGTATATACATCCTTAAGGGTGTGCTACAGACCATCAAACTGAACATGTTTCTCAACATAAAAAAAAATTTGCAGCAGAAAAAAATATCTGCTGCCTATACATTTGGGTCGAATAGGTATTGTAATTTTCTATGGGGCAGCAGATATTTTTTTGCTGAAAAACATGTTTTATGATGAGAAACATGTTCAGTTTAATGGTCTGTAGCACACCCTTAAGGATGTATATTATTATACCCTTTCCGTTACATCCTGTATATTATAAAAAAAAAAAAATATAAGCAGAGAGTGACTCGAGCTAATTAGCATTAAAATTGTAATTAATAAATTAAATTATTATTAATTATCTATAAAAACTGTCTGGAATTTGTTCATATAACAAAGCTGTTTGTTATTTAATTGAATCATTATTGAATTTTGTTTTGTGTACTGACAAAAACAATTGAATTGAATCTACCAAGATTGCAATCGATAATTAACCACCAGTTTGGTACTCGTATTGTAAATAGTTATAATATTGAAAGGTTTGTATTCATAGGTTAACTTACGATAGAAAAGCCGGATATCTTCCTGGGTTCCCAGCAGCATGTTTGCCTTCAAAAGATATATCGCCTTCAAATATATAGTACAGGCAGACGATGTAAACGGTGAATAGCAGAATGTTGGCGATTCCGGAGAATATTGCCAAAAACTTCAGGTATCTGATCTGGCAGAGCAATATGATTGGCACCAGGAAGATAAGGCAGTAGTATTCGACTGGTAAGATTGTAGATGGCGCAAAACGATCGACCAGCTGAAAACAGAAGAAGACACGTGTCTGTAGTTCATCATCATCATCCATCATCATCATCTGCTCAACAATGTTGGGGTTAGCATCCAGGGTAACCGGATGCAATATTTAACACTAGCACTTCGCCCGCGACATCGTCCGCGAAAATAATGATATAATATAGCCTATGTTACTCGGTAAAGATTTAGCTTTCTAATGGTGAAAGAATTTTTAAAATTGGTCGAGTAGTTTTTGAGTTAAATTGTAACAAACAAACAAACAATCAAATCTTTCCTCTTTATAATATTAGTTTAGATGGAGGGAATCCCTATCTGACGTCTACAACCCTGTTAGTACTGGGTAATTGATATTAGTAAGAATGGTTGTCAGAATTTCGGGCCTCTGACGACCTGTCACGACTGAAGATCAACCCATGCGGCTGTTACTCAGTAGTTAGCATACATGTCTTCAATTTGTACTCTAGTCTTTACAAGAAAATATCTTAATCATTTCTAATGCGTGTCACGTATTCAGGATAGTATAATTTTCTTAATCAATATTTGCAAAATCTAACATCACACGTAAAGTCCATTAGACAATGGATATTAGACAATGGACTTTACGTTGCATTATTGGAAATAGGAAAAGTTGCAAATTCTGGCAACTAGTCTCACCAAGGAGTATCGTATTAGGTACACAGTTGGTTATGAAAGTCAGGTATTTGACTGGAAACCGTCTCTAACACGGTTGAGAATAGGATAGGCAGATGACGATAATTCTTACAAAAACGAGATGACGATAATTCTTAGGGATTAGGGAAACTATTCATTACACGTCTACTATCTCCTAGCATGCCTGACGTTTCCACTTCATTCAGTGCTATAAATCCCTTCATTATTTTGCCTCTCATACTTGTGATAACGTACGTCTTGAGTGGCATTTACTGCCTGGCGTTAAGCCATCAAATAAAGCTTATCCAGTTAACATTGAGATAATTGTACTTAAACATAGCTCTGCATTATGATTTGCCTAATCTATTAGCTAAGTGTACTGTTTAATGCATTATTATCCAACATAACTAGTTAAGTAATAATGAGCTTCACTATTATCATATCATTATCCATCAGCAACTTGCTCTGAAATACAGCCTTGTGGAATCGGAAGTGCCGTACTATAGGTATGTGCCCGACCCGGTTCTGAAAAATGGCAATATCACACTGTACTGGGATCAACCTATCATCACTGACAGGACTATTGTAGCCAATAAGCCTCATATAGCGGTGGTGGATCGATCCGAGCGGCGCGCAATGATTGTTGGCATAACGGTTCTGCATGATGAGAACCTCGTGAAAGCCGAGAGAGATAAGAAAATCAAGTATATTGACTTGGCTCGGGAGATTGTCGACGTGTGGGATGTGGACTCTGCAATCATTGTGCCGATAGTCGTATCAGTCTATGGCTTAATTGCCAAGAGCCTCGACCAATATCTGATGAGGCTCTCGTTTGGCAGCTGGATTAAGAGATTGATTCAGAAAGCGGTACTCTTGGACACGGTTCGAATTGTTAGGAGGTGCGTTTCTCTGGCTGTAGCTTGGACGCAGTTCCCGATACCGGTGGGCAATATTTTTTATTGTTTTTTTTATATAGAAATATTAAAAAAGGTAAGCAATATGTAAGAAAATAAATAAAGGAAGGAAAAGCATCATCAAAATAAAACCTTAAATTTACATTAAATAGTCCTCAAAAACGCTTGCTCTTAGCTATTGTCTAGTGCCTGCCATTATCTGCCTAGCCTCTTCCGAATTATGATGGGGTCCGCTTCCAGTCTTACTGGACGTTGAATACCAGTACCTAATTTATATCGTGGGACTGCTTATCTGATTTTCACAACGCAGTTACGTAATAAAATCTTGGCTGGCTTTCTTAGTAATTGGCACAGAACCGGGACTGATGGAAGAGATGGAGTTAAGTCTTCGCCTAGCAATGGGACAGCACAGACTTGCTCTAATAATAGATATAAATAACAATTTTACCTGTTTAACGGAATCCGATATTAATACTGTATAAATGCAGCATACTCCTGCATAAGTGCATAGAAGAGCGAATTCAGCAAAAATGCTGAAAATGAAAGTAGTATGAACAAGATAAATAAATGAAACACGTGTATTTATGATAAAAGCATATATTAATTGTTAGTAATATGGAAAACTGCCAGAAGGACAAGTGTATAATCCCTACTTGTGACTGGCAAGAGTACTTTAGTAGAGTAAACAATTCAGTTAACGATAAACAACAACAGGAAGAATGTTATACCATACATAAAGAAATAATTTATACTTTTATCTAAAGAATTGACTTATAAAAAACGCGTCTAAAATCGCGTTGTTACCGTAGAGTTTCGGGGCGAGTGATACTTTTGTGAAATGAAATATTGTTGGATTCGAGCGCGTTCATCTAGTCGTTTGTTATATCTTGTATCACTCATATATATCAGTAAAACCTTTGTAGATTTGCAATAAAATAAATAAAAATAATAAATAAATAATAAAAACTTTGTAGAATTTTTCAACAACATCATCAACCGTAGCCTGAATTCAACCACTGCTGGGTATAAGGCCACTCTTTTGTTATGCCATCCTCAGCATTCATCATTATGTTCCAGGCTTTTTACTACCTCAAAGTTAATTTCAAGCCCTTGTAAAAGTCACGATAACATACGACATAACATCATAACTATATTTTCCAAAGGTGAAGGCAGTAGTGTAAAAGGGAGTTTTGCTAATTTGAAATCAAGGTTACCTTGCAAAAGTAGCGAATTTTCTGATGCCTTTGGGTCCATTCATAAAGGCAGATTTACAAGTCTCAGCATAACCTAGTGAAGGTTTTTTTTCTAACACACAACATTCTTGAGATGTTCGCACCTGTAATATAATAGATAAACAAGAATATTAAATATTTACCTACTATTCACATAATACGCCTGTTCCGTATAAAAGTTGAAAGAAAGAAAATGTTTGTGAAAACTCTCGTTGTGTTTGCATTACGTCAATCACCAGAATTTTCACACAAAACATGGAAAATAACTAGTTTGGTTAATGTTGAATCAGATTAAAATGATAAAAAAACAGCATGCCTGCATGTTTTCGTAAGTAACAAAGATAAAGAAAGATCTTTGATTGCTTAGTGGTCATTTGATGTCAATATAGGGACTTACGTAGACGTATAAAAAAAGCCTTCATGGAAACTAGTTACGAAACCCCGGTTTGCTTGACGGCCGAAGTGGCCTAGCTGGTGTAGTGGTAGTAATGGACTGCTGAGCATGATACCCTGGGTTAGATTTTTAGGTCGGGAAAGGTATTATTGGGTTTTTTATCTGGAATTTCTCAGTTGCTGCCTCTGAGTCTGGATTTGTGCTCGGTTGATGGCAATAGCCTCGCCACAGTTATACTTAAATTAAAATAACATGGGATTTAAATAAATCTTGCGAAACACGGCTATATCATCAGGTACACCACACACGCCTGCCAACCTTATTGGGGATTACAGACGCAGGTTTTATGTAAGTAGAGTAATGTTCTGGAGGTCAGAACATTGAAATGAATGAAAGAATAAGTAATATTAAATATATTGTTTCCTCATTTGACATACTGATGTCTAAACACTATAATTAAGTCTGTAATGAATTGCTCACGATGAAACAAAGGGAATGGACCATTTTGTCTTAAGGCCTTTTAAAATGAATGATATACCCATATTTATTGTTGTTTAAAAGGACTTTAGAACAATAGCAAGATTAACGTTTGTTATTAACTGTTGTCAATTTATAGGACGTGAAATATAATTATAATGCGAGTAATTATTTGCGTTATAATTACACCCGAAAAAATAATGTAAAAATATGCCCAAGCAGCTCGTGATATGGTACCATTACAATTTTAGGCTGGCATGAATAATTACAGAAAGAAAATTTGTCTTGGTATGTGATGTGGACGGCCTAAACACCTGTAACTAAATATGAATAAATCCCAATTAAAACATGGGTGAAAGAAAAAGGAGTGAATGAAAGCGTTACGACTCAAGGGCAGAATAGAAGATAAAAACGGACCCTGTAATATGGGACAAGGACAGGTAAATGATAATTTTGGTGATGATGAATAATTAACTAAGCTATACAGCATTCGTACATAATAGGGTCTTAAGTTTGGAACAAGACTTGATGGTCCGTCATCTAGCTGGAAGCCCTAGCGGCCAAAACACCTACTAAACCGAACTGATTAGTAAGATATGAACTGAACGGTTGAGAGATTTATTGAAATAGGGTAATCTTGAGGAGTAAAATGATCACCAGTTTATCCATCGGTTAAATACAGAAAATATCCTTTTCATAACCTATCGATGGACGTTTAACTGCAGACTTAGCAATGGTTTGCAAAACTGTGTCAGAGGGTCTTCTTAGGCCTGTGGACGGTGAGTGATGGCCTAGCTCACCGTCCGTCCGTCTTATGACGACAGGCCGTGTCGACGGCGCGTACGTGTTCCACGCGCGCCTCAAGGAGATGTCAGCAAACAGGAAGGGGCCCGAGAGGGCCGATGCCTGCCAGGGCTGCGGGTTGTTCGAAAGAGATACCGCGGCCCTGGAACACAAAGGGCGAAGAAGGAACATGGGTGGGTTTTAGTCAGTACAAGTCTGACACTCCCTCCCGCTCCCAAATCTCCCAAATTTGATGATTTCCCATCCGCAAAAAAAAGGGTCTTCTTAGAGCTGCCCAAAGAATCATCATTATCATATCAAGTCTGGAGTCTCGAAGGGATAGGCAGAGGAATACCCAATTGTAGTACAACCACATTTTGCTAGTTATTGAGGCGAGCCTATTGCCATCAACTGCAACCGGGCAAAAATCCAGACTCCATGGCTGCTACTGAGAAAATTCCACCCGGGAAAAGAACCCAAAATATACTTACTAATATATGTATGCAGTGTCCACATATGACTCCAACGAGTAGAGTGCCAAACAGCCCGACACCCCACCCTGCATTAGAGAACGCCAAAGGTCCAGCTAGCAAGCCTGAGCCCAAGGAGGCCTTGATTAAGTTGGCTGCTGATCGTATGTCTCTGTAATTAAAAAACAAACGCGAGTTCATTGTATGCTTCTTATAATTTGGATTTGGTATATTTGTAGAAAAACGCAACAAGTGACCAAAATCAATAGTTATGACGGGATTAAAACCTCATTGCCCCCGGGATTATCAATTTATCGAAAACCAGGTGAACCTAGTTTTATCTAAGTTTTGATATAATATTTTATTTTCAAAATCACTGAATTGTAGGTTGTTAGGCATGTCTATATCATGAAAACATGCCGCTCCTGAGTAGAAAGTGCGAAAAATAACTCAACATTTTCTGATCACTGCTATTACCAACAAATGTGGCACCAATCTATAAAAATAAATAAAATAGATTTGTCTGTTTATAATTTCAAAATAAATGCTTTATAACCCGAGCACCGATTTACCATTGTAATAATATTTAACAAACCTAAGAAGACTCGATCAAGGGCTTGATTCAGAAAGTAGTACTCCTGCACACGGCTCGTATTGTTAGAAGGTTCCTTTTTCAGGAGCCTTGACTTCGTTTAGCTTGGACCCTGTTCTCGATACCGGTGGCCTACTATTTATTTTTATTTTTGTTTATTTTGTTTTTTTATTGAAAAATGTAAAATAAAGTTAGTAAAATGAATAAACGGATTCAACTATAACCTGCGTGTCACTTATTTATTAAAACTAGAAAATACGCACGAGAAAATACGGAGTGTGAAGGTCATCGACGCGTCACATAAGTAGACGTAACAGCGATCCCCTATCCGAAACTATCACGTTAGAAGAGGACACTTATTCTCCAGAACCACGGACCAAACCGGACAATTAAAATACGAGTATACCAACACAAATCATGAAAACTGCACATAATATTATAATCCCTAAACTGACGTCCCAATTATAAAGAAAACTAAAGGTTGTCAAAAATCTAACACTCAAAGATAATGGAAAAAAAAAACATATTTAAACAAACTCGCCAAACAAAACAGACAAATAACTTACGATGTCGGTCTTTTAACTTGCCGATGTTCGAAAGGATTATAATCCCTTTTTTCTTCAACTTTCTCGACGTTCATTGTGAATCGAGTTTCATACGAGAATAACTAAAACCATGGAGCTAGATCAAAAGCGAGCGAGCAACGTTGGAAAAATAAGTTAAGTACATTTTAATAACTACGGCACTGAGGCATGTCACTATTAAATAACAATTTATACACGATAATAAAATCCACAAAAAATATGACAATGGTCAAGTGTTCTACGAATAACCAATTTTGTTCTGTAGGACTAAACAAGAGGTTGTTGCAGCAGAATCTTTCAGGAACAAGCGATCTTAGAGAATAGTTTCATGTAATAATAAATGTCTTAATTTGTGTGCACATTAAGATCTTTATTGCTTTGTGTTTAACTGAGAGAGGTGTCGATTTAGATAGTCTGATAAGAGTACTTCTTCTGTCAGATTTCACGTGTAATAATTTGCGGTAGGTATGTATGTACGTACGATACGATATACGTTTATTATATGCAGAAGGTTTCGCGGCTACAACTCTAAAGTAAGTTTGTTCCGTTATCGTAGGAGGACAAGTATATAACAATTTTATTATGTTCACAGATATAATTAGGAGTGCTGTCATTAAAGCGAAGCCTTTTCCGTACAGTGATGTTGAGATTGAGAGCATGGATCAAAAGATAACCTAGATTGCTTACTTCTTATTAGAAAAACTACTTAAAGGGAAATGGTTAATTAATTACCGAGATTAGGTAGGTACCAGCGTCAACAGATACTGTAGAGTGTGAATATATTCTTATTTATTTATTTATTTAATGCAAAATGTGTATAATCATAGTAACAAGCTAGGCTTAAAACTAGAGAGTACATGACCCTGTGCGAGCGCAGCAAAATAACTTAAAAATAACTTAATAATATTGCAGCGAATCTTTTATCTAATATTACTTAACTTAGGAACTTTCACGATAAAAAAAAAACTTATATCTAACACTTTTTTATACATAAAAGGAAACATAATAATTAACACAAACACATACATATATTTTAGCTCTATTTTAACTTCTTATCGTCTATAAATTCTTCTATAAGTACTAACATTTTTCAAGTAACTTTTTTCAAGGAGCAATGTTTTTAATCAGGCTTTAAATACACATCGTGGACCTATATTTTCAGGTAATTTATTGTATCTGTATGCTTCAGTATTCTAGACTATTTTTATACATTTTTAATCTATATGCTGGTAGAATTTACTTAGTTTTGCAGCGCTCGTTCCTATCAAAATTGAATAGTTTTATGTCTACTAACATAAGTGGCTATTTCTAATATATAAATGGAGGGCAGAGTTAACATTTTCTAATTTATAAAGTGGAGTTTGCAGCTATCTCTACGTTTTATTTGAAATAATATTCGCAAAGATCTCTTTTGTGCAATGGATAAATCATTTGCATATACACTGTGGCCTCACGTCATGATGATACCGTAGCGTAGCCACGCGTACCCAGATGCGTATAGTATGCAGAGAGCGCACAGTGAGTTTATGTATTTGCGTTTAGCACACTTAGTCCATATGTTTTAGTTTTTTTGCCATGTTTTTCCAATTTAAATGAGAATCTAATGTAATACCTAATGATTTGGATTCTTCAACTTCTTCAATTTGGATTGTGTTTGTTATATTTTTAAGTTAATTTTATGTTTTTGGTAGGGTTTAAATTGTACAATTTTAGTTTTTTTTTGTCTACGAGTACTTCAAGATTGTGATTCTGAAGCCAACATGTTATTAGGTTAAAAGTTTCAATCATTTGGGAGTTATATTCTAGGTTGCTAGTCGGGCTTTTAAAGAGTACGGAGATGTCACTGGCGAATAACACACATGACATACATGGTCACATATTTTTGGCAGGCCATTAATGTAGATCAGGAAAAGTATACATCCTATTACACTGCCTTGTGGAATGTCATATTGTTGTGTTTCAGCAAAATGAAATCATAGCCGGACAGTAATAGTTTCGTGAGAACTAAGAATTTTATCTAAATAATAACCATTCTATTATACTATAATAGTAGATTATAAGTGAAAAAAAGGAATTTAATTCGAGGGACTATGCTTTCCGCTGATCTGAACTGATCCCGACAGCAGCGAAGGATTCTAGATTAGAATCCTGGGAGGAGCGAGGGATATAAGGATCGAGATCCTTTTTTTTCACGACTTGGGTACTCTACTTTTTACCATTGAATACATTATTCACTCAGTAATAAAAAAAGAGTGTTATCGATGAATCAATGCCCCTTTTCGAGTAGCAATGGTAAACATAAAGGGTGTAAAACACCTCTTAACGAAGCCGAATGGCACTGGTTTTCCCTGTCATTGCGATCATTTTTTTGTTCTACACCATACCTGGGAACCTTCTAGTTACGGAGATATTAGGGGTCAAAGTTCCAACTTTTTGACAAGTACTTTTTAAATACAAGTTTTTAATGTAAGATTTTTACTTCAAACACCTCCACGACCCCCGTACTATTCTATCCGTCCTTCAGTACAATGTTTTGAGTGCGTTACATTGAGTTCTACCACAAAACATGATTTTACTTCCCAAAGTCGTTTCCCAGCAATAATTTTTGCGTAAAGTTTCTTAGTTTCAAGTACAGAATGCTTAGTTGACGGCTTCGTGATGAGGTGATTTACACGGTGTATATTTAACTGCTTGTGCGTTGTTGACCTCGTGGTTGCTGGGTTCAAGCGAAGACTGTTAATTATTTTTACCTTAAGGAATATTTCAGTAGCAGTCCGGAAGTTGGAAGTTGGCGGTGTGACACCGCCATGATTACTATCCGGTCGTGTCGGATGTGAAACGATTTAGCCATTTCACACCCGACACGACCGGAGACCACGACCCGGATTGCCATCCCATCAGTATGAGAGTAAAGGAAGAGAGTGTACCTGTCCACACACTTGCGCATTATATTATCTCCTGGGTACCTCTCATCGCCGTTGAGATCGGCCGTCGTGGCCGAAATGCGGTCGGGAGGATATAACCTTAGTAAACAAAATTAAAAAACATTTGATATACATCGTTTATTTCGTAATAAATTAAAATAACAGAAAATCTCCGATTTCCCTTGCATCTATATTTTTTCACAGTTTTCACAGTAAAAAAATATTTGTAATTTTAGTACCTCCTTATCTGTACATTTGCGTATAGTTATTTAATTTACAACTCGAAAATAAAAATAATATTAGTACAATAATTTCTGTAAACTAGTAATAACCTAACAAATATTACAGTAGTTCAGTTCAATACAGTACTTAAAGTTACAAAAGGCAATTTTGAATCAATGAAGCTTTCAATAATTTATCGGTCTATTCAGTTTATGTTCGCAAAAGAATTGCTTGGCAGATACATTTAACTATTAATAAATAATAGCTAATGTTCTACTACATGTATAACTGCAAATATGAAAATGTATGTTAAAATACAATTACATATCTACGTAGCAATAAAAATAAGTAGTTCGGATAGAATGCAAATATTGTTTAGAACTTAAAACTACTAAGCAACATTGTATCATAAAAAAATGTTAAAAATTAAGAATAATAATATTTTCTAATCGACGTTCTTAATGTTCGTATACTTCGTAGTTACGTTTCTCATGCCACCAAGCAGGGGTTCTATTCCAGTTGCTAGGTTTCGACCGACCGGTCAAGTGTGGAGCAGATGTCGGTTTAGGAAAGTTGACGTAGCTCTCTACAGTAGGTATCGAGTTCCTAATTATTCCAGGTCCATAAGTGTTCTGCCCCTCTGGACGAGGAGATGAGACCGGAGAAAATAGTGAAATAGTTCCTGTAATAGGATTCGTGGTCACACCCATACCAGTGTCATAGAACGTGTAAGGTTGCTGTTGGTAAAGGTTGTTTTGCTGAACTTGGTTATATGGTTGGAGAAGGTTGTTTTGCTGACCCTGGTTACCTGGTTGGAGGATGTTTTGTTGCGGCTGCTCAATGGGTTGAACATATTGCGGCTGAGGTGGAGGTTGGCACACCGTGTCTTGTACCAAAACATCAATTGGAGCAGTGTACACTCTGAAGTTGATGTCACTGTAATCTAAGGTTGATTCAAGGAATACAGGCATTCTGTCAGACATCACCCATACATTCCTTTGTGCGTCAATTTTCACGTCGCTTGGGAATATCAGCCCTACGTCATCCTTGTCTACCACAGCAATGTTCTGTGGCTTGTACGGCAGATCCTTCCTCCAGCATCCAATGGCGTTTTGGTCTACTAAATTGAATAGTTCTACTCCAGTGTACTCGTCCATTACTTTGGATGTGGTGTGACCGTTAGCGCCTCGGTCTCCTATAACCTGGAAGTCGTGGTAGGATCCTGATACTTTAGATTCGTCACGTAATATGCGCGTTGAGACAGCAAACTGAGTGTTACTGGCTAAAGGACTGAAGTAGAGAGTTCTGTAGCCATCGGCACCAATAGGCGAGCTTGTGATTCCGAAAATTCCTTCTCCGCTCCATTGGAAGTTTAGGCCGCCGATGTTGAAGTCCCCAGTAAGTGGGTCCGGCATGAAAAATCCGTGGTTGAATCTCCATGATCTGTTCTGTTGCCATGAGTAGGCGATGAGGCCGTAGCCGAGTTCGTCGGAGAAATAAGCGAAGGTGTCGTCACAAGTCCTTCCTTCGTCGAGAGCGATGTTGGCAATGAAAGTCGAAGCAACAATATCTTCGGGACGGAACACATATCTTCGGATGCGTTGATCGGTGTTCAAATCGTAAACATTCAGCGAGTAAGGACAGACATTGGTAGTGTTTGTATCTGAAAACATACATTATGCTTTAAAATACTGTACTTTCAGTAATTAGCCTGCATTGCCGTATTTTAATACTACAATTTTAATTGATATCGTTTTTATTGCAAGGTAATTACGGTTAACGCCTACCAGAAAAGGGAAACTCGCTAATACAGAGGAACTATTGTAATATGTCGTGGTTCTTGAAGTGAATTCGTCTGTATGCCTTTACGCAGTGTACTGCATGTTAGAGATACGATTCAGACAATTTGACTGTACCTTTCGAGCTTTATGTCTCGTAACGTATAATAGATGGCGGAACGGGAGTTGTACCATCATATTAAGTATACGAGCTTAAACGAAAAAATACCGGGTAGGTAACCTTGACGAGCGTGAGCGTAGACGTGAAAAGAAATTCCAATTTCAATCCCATTCATACGAATTCACATCATAAGAATTTTCATTCCATTCATAAGAACAGCGTCGCCCAAAGTGAGACTGCCATCCGATTTTTCTACTTATTTCCTTGTTGTTAACTTACCGATTCCGAAAGTACCAACGTCTAGGACCCAGAGACGGTCACATTTGTCTGCCTTAATCCTGTAGACGGTGTTGAGACCAGTCTGGCAGTTTCCCAACTCGTTGCCAGCGAAACTTGGGTAGGCGTTCAACTTTGGAGAGGGATCGTACGGTCCATCCAGAGGAATGTAGTTCAGTGTAGCGGGTATACCTATACAAACATATGGATTAATAAATAAGAAGGTTATGTACATATAAACATAACATCACGCCTATAATCCCCGAAGGGTTAGGCAGATGTATACCTAGTAGTAATAAGGTTATCCTACCAATATTATAAATGCGAATGTTTGTGAGGATGGATGGATGTTTGTTACTCTTTAACGCAAAAAGTACTGAATGGATTTGGATAAAATTTGGCACACGGGTAGTTTATAACCTGAACACATAGGATATTTTTATCACGGTAGGTAGTATGTTCCCGTGGGACAATTATCGAACTCCACGCGGGCGACGCCGCGGGCATAAGCTTGTGATATACCTAATAATATTATGGGTAAGGGTAGGTAGATGTAGTAAGTGTTTTTTTTTGTACCCTACATAGTATTCCACTGCTGAGCAAAGACCTCCCCTTTCTCCTTCCATACCTCTCTATCCTGTGCGATCTCTGGCCATGTTAGCCCCGCAATCAGGATCAAATCGTCACGCCACCTTCGCAATGGTCGACCACTACGGCGTAAGAGGTTATATAAAATTATTTAGTAGGTGTGCTTATGTAATACCTACTGTTATTTGTAAATAAGTAGACCTCGAGCAATTAAAAGTTTACTTAAAAAGTCATTTCGTGAAGTGATGTAAAGAAAAATGATGACGACAAATTTGTGAATGGAGAATGGTACACGTATAGATTTATAACTCAGATTACCGACAAAAAAGGAAATAACTATTAAACAAAATAAACTTGGTTAGTGATGAGGTAAACCTTCTTAAATTACAAAACAGAACCATGGCTCTACCATTAATCTTGCAAGATTTATTTGAAAACACACCTTCGAAATAAATGTTAATTAAAATACTGATGGAAATAACTATATATGGTTTACTTAGTTTGTTCACCTAGTACAGTAATGGGCCAATTTTCTCAACAGTGTGTCATACAAACCTAGCATTATAACTATGACATAAAATGTCTTCCACACGCAAAGGAAAATGCAATGACGGAAATTCCTATGCCTCTGGATAAAGGTCGCATTTATATTATTACGAAGTCTGATCTATACTGACAGATATAACAGTACCTTTCATCATCATCATCAGCCTATAATGTTCCCACTGCTGGGACACAGGCCTCCTCTCAATGAGAGGGAGTGGGCTAACAGTACCTTTACCATGCTTATATTCCCCAAAAAATTTAGTAAGCAGTTTAGTAGGTACACTTACATGTAAGTATCCGAAAAGCTGAAATAATAGTTTAATAATCGGCAACACGACACTCATGCGGTATGTTAATGAGGTCGAATCTGGGTATTGAAACCAAGATCCCATGAGTAAAAGTCGCGTTTGCGATCGTCAGGCAAACGCAAAGACAACAGTCCCTGACCGAAAACGATACATACATAGTAAAGGTGAAAGAGCCAGGGTAGGCCGAAAATTCAAATTTTCTTACGTATTTTACAATTTGCGTTATGGCCTTTTCATTGTCATGCGGTTTTGCGCCCGCGTGCAGGCTGGCCTGCACGCATGCGTGCTGCCCGCAACCTATCTTATCATACATGTTTTTATTGTCATGCGCGCCACACTCGCGCCGGGGCGTGGCGAAAATAATCTGCTCTACGTGCGGCCCGCAACAATCATGGCTGCCTGGCGGGCGCAAACACGCATGACAATGAAAAGGCCCTTAGTGTCGGACTGTATGTTGATTAAAATATTATTTGCGACCGTAATAAATAAAGCTTTATAGAGTTATATCAATTAAATTCATCAATACAACCCTCTAACTTAATTTAATCCCAATCAATAACTTTTTCATGAAATATTTATTCTCTGGGATTAAATGAACAGCCTGACGCTGTCCTGCAACTTGCAAAAAACACAAAAATAAAAAATAAAATCGCGGGGCGGCTCCCCCTTAAGGTAAGGGAAATATTATTGATATTTTTGTAATCGGCTTTGACGACTATGGCGAAGTAAGCGTCGGCTATGACTACCAAGCCACAAACTACATTTATTTAAAAAATGATGATGAATTTATAGCATTTATGTTGGCATTTATTTTATGGAACTGCGAGTGACGCTACAGATCTGTATCACCAACCTTAAGTTTTGCTAGCGCTTTATTAGTCGCTAAAAAGTTCCTTTATTTAAAAGTGTAATGATCGACTTACCCGCTTTCCACCTAGGAACGCTAACAAAAAGCTTGTTCCTCCACCTTTCAATGCCAACGGGTAGGGCATTCTCCTGCATGAGAGCCCCGGACTGGATGGCCTGCTGCCTTGAGTAGGGGTCAGGGTAGTTCCAGTCCATCACGTTCCAGGAGAACATCTCCTGGAGCTTCACTGCGGCTGTCGCGGATGACACCACGGCTAGTAGAACCAATAACTTCGTAGCCATTTTTACCTCTCTATCTGAAATTGGAAAGAGTTGATACTGTGAATCGAATGTGGCTTGCAGAACTCGCCAGCAGTGGGACCGCTCGACTATCTTCAAAAAGCTTGGGTTGTACTGAATGTGGAGAACCTGCTCTTGTTATGTCCTGCAGTGGACTGTTATAGGCTTTGTTGATCGCTGATTATTATATATGTTTTTGCTGTCCCACTGCTGGGCATAGACCTCCCTCCATTTTTTTCTAGTTTAAATATTATTTAAGTTAATTGTTATCAAACACATCATTTCGTAATCGGCCCACAGGATTTATACGGGGAGTAAGGCACTCATGGTTTAACTCTCCGCTCTCTGCTGAGACACAGGTCTTCACTCTGTGAGACGTTTTAGGCCGTGATACACGGCCGTGAGGTCTTCTTTTAAGGACATGCTTATTTAGCGGACATGGCTATTTCCTTGCAATGTTTTCCTTCACCGTTTCCAGAGTCATGATGATGAAATAAATTACACAAAGTTAAGGCTTCGTTTCGAATCTACGCCCTTTAACTCTAAATTGGAGCAGATACCTCTCTCGCTCTCTTACCACTGCCATCTGCAAGAATCAAATTAAAGTGTTGTTTTTGAACACACTTTTATTAGCTTCACCTATTTATAACTATGTGAAAAAATATTGGAAGATTAAATTTGACCCCCTTCGAGGTTTCTAATTAAACTGTTTTGTATACATGTTTAGTTTGCATGACAATGCATGGTTAGCTAATTAACGTCACTCTAAAGCGTGTTTTTGTTTATTTTGATATTGTATATTATTTGCATAAATATTAAAGTTATGTTGTTTAACTAATATGTTGTTTTTGCATAGAAACAAATATTGGGTTCGAGGTTAAGATTGACCAAGATTTTAGCATTAGGTAGGTACTAACTACTGTTATTTGCATATAATTAAAGCATTGTATGCGTGAGCCCTTTACTTTGGTAACCTCTAGTCTGTACTTTATATTTACTATAACGCTTTCAAAGGTTTATTGTTTAATTAACTGTATGATGACATGGCTGATGCAAAACAACAGCTTGTATAATAGAATAAAACTTTATTGTACACCAAAAATGAAATGTAATACCGTTACGTGTAACAATAACGATAAGTGCTGTTGTTTATTAAAATTTCGTAATTTTTAACGCCTGTAATTGATTATTTACTACTGCTGAAATAGGAAGTATATTACGTAATGCTGGCTGGAGGTTTTCTAACCAGACATATGCTAGCATATTGTTATCCTACAAAGCAAAACCTTTTAACATCTTTAAAAAAAAAAAACTATATTTTTAAAACCACCTCAAGAATAGGCCAGTCTCATAAATTCAACGAGAGCTAAACCACTCTTTTACATACATAAAATCACGCCTGTGATTGCTCAAAGGGTTAGGCAGTGATATTTAAATAATTTTGAATCGCATGCGACTAAGAGTCATTAATATAAAATGTGATGGCAGGAGAGGGAGAGGGAGAGGAAGACCAAGGAAACGATAGATGGGTTGGGTGAGGAATGAAATGAAAGAAAAACGAGTAAATAATAACATGACGGTCGACAGAGGACAATGGAAGAAAGATACGTGGTGCGACGACCCCAAGTAACATCGGACAAGGGCAGGAAAATTATTATATTAATTTTGCATATATGCGGCGTAATGATAAGATCCGTTTTGTTTAAAGGAACCGGTTGAGATTATTAACAAACAAAACTGACGTATGACCTTTACAACACTTTTCGTTTTTACTAACGTGTCTTTATAGTTATAATTGTACTATTGGTGATTTAGGTGGTCCAATCCAGGATGTTGTGCAATGCGTAATTATAGCAAAAGGTGTGATGTGGGAACGACATTTTTTTAGGTAACAAGGTCATATAGATGACAGTTTAATATGCATTTTTATTTATAATATGCTAACTTTCTCTTATAGTGGAAGTCATTGGAAGGGCCATCAACCCGATTTCTAGAAAACCATCTTTCTTACCACAAGCGCGTGCGTGGTTTTATTCACTAATGATTATTATGAAACTGTCCAACAAGAAGCCACAAACCTAGTGAGGAACTAATCAATAAAAATATTTACATATAGATAAATTACTAGTTATCTAATCTGTTTAGCAGTTTCATTAAATCAGCTGTCAGGATTTTGTAGGCTCGTGAGGATCATTAGTTATTCCTAATCATTTTTACGACATTATGTTTTGCATACGTAAAAAGTTAACGCTTCGATATTTTAGATTTTAGGATTTATGATCAGCAAAATTTGACACATATCACCCGTTAGTGTTAAATTTTGTCATAACAACGTGATAAAAAAAAACTTGATCTCTTGTATGTCATTTCCCGTCCGCAAAGTGTCAAGTTTTAAACAGACTGCGGCTAATCCTGGTTGTAAATGATGTTTATTTTGCAAAAAGGTAACACGTTTTAATTTTTTTTTAAACTAGATGAGGCCGGTGTTTCGTACCTGACTACTCTGAGAAGAAACAGCTGAAACAAACTCAGAGGTCACTGTCTCTTAAATCCAGACATTGTTCAAGTCAAATGAGGACCATGAAGATTATATTAGATTAGAAAAGTTCATTCTATTTCTACAAGATTCAGTGTTCCAGCTCGCGTCCTTCACGAGATACGTTTTTGTAAAACATTGCCCCACACTAGAAATTTTTCCTGTATCGTGGGTGCGTTTATAAACATTTAAACTGACTTACACGAACAGCCAGACCCGGAACAACTATCTGTAGGCCATACAAATATTTGTTCCGTGCAGGGATCGAACCCGTGACACGCAGCGCAGCAGTCTATCGCTCAACCGCTGCCGCCAACCGTGCCGTCAACTTTACTTCAAGTTTTAGAATTAAGATATCTAAAGCAAAGTTACTTCATCCATAGCGTTAACGTTACGTGTATAGTTATAATTTCTAGGGTTTTTAATATGTATTAGTTTATTTTTGTGTAACATTATTTTGTGTATTTTATCTATGGGCCTTGGGTGCCTGATAATAAAATGTTTATTATTTATTATTATTCTAGGCATCACAGAGTAATTATTACTATGTGCGTATTTGGCTAGAACAGACAGTGTAAATTGAAATCGTGCGTAGTAATTTTCAATTAATGCATTACGTACTTAATGAACTTTAATACCACAATTGAATATGGTAAGTTTACCGTAGTTCCTCTTTAATGATCGCATTATCAAAACTGGTTTATTTTTATTAGTTGCATGTCTAATCCATTATTTATTGCTAAGAGCATTAATTTAACTGAATGCCATTTTGTACCTTAATGCACTTTAAAGGATAATGTCCTCAATGACATTGTGGTTTAAAAAAGGTTTTTATGTTTTTATACCTAAAAGGTTTTGTTTTGCATCCTCGTCAAATCAAGGAGGTAAGTATGCTAATAATTCTCGACCCTAATCAATAATAAATGGGTGGGTAATTTTTATTTTTTCTAATTTGCGGTATTTGGTAAGTGTGAACCACCCGAGTTTTAAACGCGGCCCGTTCGATCCTCGCCCTATGACCGGGCTTACACGCATTCAAACAATCTCAAATGTTTATTCGATAATTTCTTATTCTCTAAACCACGTTAAGGGGGCCATTCTGAAATACTGACAAGCTTAAAAAAAAAAAACAAAAAAAAACAGTGTTTACAATATTAACAATCAGCTAGATACCGTAATTGAAATTAATTATTAATCTCTTTTGTGACAACCTCCTGAATTTTGACGAAGATGCAAAACAACATCTTGTATAACGGGTTTTGCAATGACGTACCGGTACAAAAAACTTTGTTGTGACAGCAGACAATTTGATATTTTGGTAACCTTGCCCTGTATCATTTTCCTTAAGACTTAGGTACTTTATTAATTTGTGTATGATCTTCATCAATTCAACACATACAATGGTATGTACCTAAATATTTTTTAAAAGGTGGATCTTTCACAACTGATTTTCAGACAAAATATTATATTTTGTAAAAATGAACTAGTTTTCACGAATGGTAAACTTTGACGCACACGCAATATTAGTTACACGCGTTTGGAAAGCGTCTGGTACTGGCTGATAAAGTCGCAAAACCCCGCCCCCTTATTTATACTAATCACTACCACCCATAGCACAATGCCTTCGCATTTTTTTGTGTTTTTAGGGTTCCGTTCCGTTCCGTTTTTTCCAAAGGGTCAAGCGGGACCCTATTACTTTGACTTCGCTGTCCGTCCGTCCGTCCGTCTGTCACCAGGCTGTATCTCATGAACCGTGATAGATAGCCAGTTGAAATTTCTACAGATTATGTATTTCTGTTGGTGCTATATAACAACAAATACTAAAAACAGAATAAATTAAATTATTAAGGGGGCTCCTATACAAAAAGGTGATTATTTTGATCGTTTTTATTCTGAATAATGGTACGGAACCCTTCGTGCGTGAGTCCGACTCGCACTTGGCCGCTTTTTTTTATGTGAACAAATAATGGGCTTAATATTTTTTTTCTTTTTGTTAGCAGTATGGATGGACACTTAGTTATTTTTATTCTTGGGGTCTGCAACCCCAATAATATAATTAAACTTTTTTTTTCACCGTTTTCTTTTTAACAATTCATCTATAGGTGCCAACGCGTTGTCAAACAGATCAAATATGACATATAAAGACTACACTAAAATGAAAACAGCACCCTCACACACACATACACAGTAACCGTAAAAAATATTTATCAATTCGCAACAAATTCACTTTTTAGAACGTCCAATAAATTCAAAATTACTAAAGCACACGCAGCCATAGACAAGAAAAATATTTTCAAAAAAAAAAGTAAAACCTACTGGTTGTCCGAAAGTGGCCAATGTTCGCGACAGTTGGTAGTGAACTGAAACGGTAACATCCACCCCTACTTTATAAAACATAGCCTCCGCTCTGACCACGTCCTACCATCGACAACCAAATTACCGTAGACCTACGAACGAAAATCTCAAAATGGATAAACATGTAACATTGAACAATATTAATTTCGTGATTTACGATGTAAGAAAACATGTTACTGTTGCTTTCAAGTTGTGTTTCCGGTTTTTAAGTGCGCAAAGTGAGTAAAAAGTGTAAAGAAAGGCGCCAAGAATTCCATTCAAACATTTTTGCATCACAATTTCGTATTTCAATAAATATGCAACATACTTCTGACATAATATTCTAATTGAGAGCTGTCAACGTGTTTTTATTCGTCTCATTTGCATTGTGAAAATAAATTGCAATATATTTGCCATTAATTAAAGTCAAGGGCTAATTTCTGGAAATCTGCAAGGTTTTAACGCTTAATTTGTTTAGAAGAGTTTTTGGAAAATTCGTACCTACATTAAAAAGAAAGTTAAGTATTTTAAAGGCGTTCGTTTTCAAATTAAGTTAGAGAAATCACGAATTTAAGTTTTCACAGTTTATAACAAAACTTAAATTATCAATTAGGGGATAACTTCAGTGATTTTCAATTACAACACAATAATATTGGAAGTTCACAATAATTGAACATCAGGGAAGATTTTCCGTCAGAGACAGTGTAAATTTACGTTATGGCAGTTTTCTAGCTTTTATTTTGCGGCTAATGGAAACGATAAGGGAGAGCTTTGTTTAAACTGTCAAAGTTTAAGTGCTGCACCTTGAAATAATGTGCATACGTGAATATGAATAAAATCTTTTAATCTACTTTAATTTTTCCTTTAACCTGATTTTATTTTGCTCTTGCATTAAAACATATGTATCTATTCATCTGTCACTTAGCAACTATGCTACATTAATAATGTCGTAACTAGACAGTTAAAAACTCGTAAAAATGAATGTGCAATAGATAAGCACTAATTATTTATATCATAATTTCCTTAATTGTTTGACTAAGCCATTAAGGAAACCCTTCGAGTAAATAAAAAAAATAAAATAACCTGAAATAGAAAATGAAAAAAAAAAGTGGCTAAGCTTTTATTCCGTTGCTGTGCCAATTCTATTGCGTTTAGAAGTGCATGGCATGCGTCTGCGCTGCATATTTGAGTTGGTCGGGCGCACTGCATCAACACCTCGTGACCTGTTCCTACATTGTGGTCTCAATTTTGATAAACGCCTGATAAAACACTGCAATTTTACCTATGTACGCTCGATTGGTCAATTCGTGGCGCCCCGAAGTATTTTACATATCGTGTACGTTTTTGTGTATTGTTAAATTTAAGTAGTAGTAATATTTTTTTCACCACTCCCGCACGAAAGAAGTGTCTTTCCTCTACGAAAACAGTGAGGAAAGTTGGTTTTTCCTCACTGTTTGAACAATGAGGAAAGTAATGATCCCGTTCAGAAACTAACCTTGCCTGATTTTTTTATGTTAAGTTTTAAAGATATTTTAAAAAATAAATAATTTTATACTTAGAATAGAAATATTTATAAGTTAAGATTAATGTTTTTTTATAAAAGGAGATGTTTCATTTTTGTATGGGACTCCGGCCATGACCTGTACCTTTCAGGAAAGGTGGGAAACAATCCCCTGAATAGAATAAAGTAACATTTTTTAAATAGTAATAGATGGTTTTTATGCACATAATAAAAATTAAAAATGTTTGACGTTTGTCGCGAGAGTTATGACAGCCATGACAGGTTGTAGAGATGACGTTTTCATAACCTAGAAATTGTTATTTGATAATAATTGTTTATCAGAACTGATTTTTTTCGATGCTTTCATATTTGTTTTGTTCTCTGTTTTCATAAAACGTTAGACAATACGAGACGAACGAGACTGACTGACTGACACTGATGGGTTTTGTCACTTGTCAAAACAAAATCTCATTTTGAATTTTTCGTTCAGAAGTACACTCCAAAAAAGTAGTACCTATTATATAGTTTTTAACGATGAAATCACCATACTTGCTTATAATTAGTTGACAATTATGTCTAAGAGACCAATAATAATAATGAATTACAAAAACACATACTTTTCATAATTTAACGTCGATGTGATATTATGTTTTTGTGTGACATGATTTCAGAACGAAAGCAAACTGCAAACTGGAGACGCCATGTTGAATAGAATGGGGCAATAATTGAAAAACTATTACTTTTTGTGCACAGTAAATCAGGCTTAAATTCACGAAAGAATATTTTTCCTAAGTTCGTGGTATTTTTTCCTCTTTTTCAATAAATGTACATGTTATGGCCGAAAATGAAACATCTCCTTTATCAAATTATTGTAAGTGTTTAAGTTCAGAAACATTAAAAAAGTTTAATAAAATATTGAAAAAATTACATCGTCAAATTTAGGATTATAATTTTTGAACGCACTCAAGAAGCAAAAATTCGAAAAAAGAATTATTTTGATTTGCTTAATTGCTTTGTGACTATTTAATTTATTTACCTATGATGACTGAATACTTTCTTGCTGGGAGTGGTGAAAACTTTTGTATGCAACATGTGAGCAAGTTCATTTGCTATTCGTTTTGTTGAGTCTTTCGCTTACTCAGGATTGAAATTTATAATCACTCGCTGCGCTCGTGATTCTATTTTTCAATCCTTCGTTCGCTCAAGACTCAAAATAAAAACTCATAGGAAAAACGAACTTTCCTCACATGTTGGATAAATAACTATTTCACTCTCAAACAACGCTCAAACATGTAGGTTTTGCTGCCTGAAATCAGTGAGCAAAATGCGATTTTGCTCACTGAGTGGGACAAAGTAACTTTTTAATTATTATTTTCTGAAAGCCTCGAATTTCTTATTCAGCCTTGGGTTAATCATACAATTCGAAACATTCAAACTCTATCTCTTTCCCGCCCATTAGAAAGAGAGAGAGACAAAGACCAGCCCTTTCGAAGTTCCGTTTTTGAATTCGAACACGTTCGGAATTTCGTACTAACTAAAGAGATTTTGAAAAAATGTCTTTTAATGTAATTTATTGAATTTTTAACTTATTGTTGTATTTAAACGAAAATAAGTATTTACTGCAAATAAAACTGATATTTAACCTATAAATATTTATTTCTAGTTTCAATAATGTTACGTAATATATTTTGAATAATAAAATATCATGGGTGCTATTTCCGAACACGCCATTTAAATGAAAGAGCGGGAAAAAAAATCGTGGCTGGCGTAAAGAGTTGAATAAGTTAAAAATATTAAAATAATCGTAAAATATGAGTGAAACTAGCGACGAGAACAGTATTGTAACACCGGAAGAGTTAAAACAACAAGACAGTTAATAACTGTCTAAATGCAGAATTAAGTTTCCTACCTGAGAAGTCTCGCAAGAAATATCTGAAAGCATACCATGTCTTCAACGAGACTTACAAAGGGCGCAAGCAGTTTTTCGGAGATGGTGTTGCTATCTTATTTTTTAGATTTATCACAGACGAGGTGATCATCTATAATGTTAATTATTTTGATTCACAATAAATAGTTATTTCAATGTGTTTCCTGTATAATAGTTTATCTCGTAAAGTGTTCTCGCTGCTGAAGTGAAAAGTTATGTGTGTTACACGAGAGCAAAGATTTTTGTATCTCGTGCCATTGAATCCCTCGCCACGCTCAGGATTCAAAATCAGCACTCGCAGCAAAAAACAACTTTGCTCTCTTGTTGCACAAATAACTATTTTATCTACAACATCAAACATCTTTAGGTAGACCAACGTTATAACGACAGGCTTTTTAATTGTAAGTTCGAGTTTCTGTTTGCCCGAGAATAGCTTTGTGTTTTCAGTGAACATAATTCACAAGTATTATTATAATAATAATAATAGTGTTCGTTCTTCTGTTGTGAGACTGTATATCCTGCGAAATGGTAGAGGTCGAGGCTTTTTAAACGCAAAGACTCTTCACAATCGCAAGATATGCAGTCTCAGGGAATATTTCCTAGAAGCCGACGTGGGGATACATCGTGATGTGGTCGCGATGTACAAGGTCCTCACCCCGCTCTCCTTGGCAAAAGAGAATTGGCGCAAACCTGCAGTGCTTGACACTTATAACCGCAGGGAAGTATGGCAGAGAAAAGGCTTCACGGACGCTTCCGGGCCCTGCACGGACCAGATGTATACCTACGAGTATCAGCGTCCGTAGCCTGGCGACGTACCGAGGACGTTTTCTGAGAAACCGAAGGTTTTGTCTGTGCAATTATGGATGAAGTTATGATGACGAAAAACTACCTGAGTTTTATTGTGAAGGACGGCACGGTTGACATATGTTGGGCATGCTATCGTCCGGGCGAATCAATCCGTCACATTATCTCCGGGTGTTCGTGTCCGGCTAACGGAGAATTCTTGCATAGACACAATCTTGAAGCCAGGATAATCTATCAGCAACTTGCTCTAAAATACAGCCTTGTGGAATCGGAAGTGCCGTACTACAAGTATGTGCCCGACCCAGTTCTCGAAAATGGCAATATCAAACTGTATTGGGATCAATCCATCATCACTGACAGGATAATTGTGACCAATAAGCCTGATAAAGTGGTGGAGGGGTTGATCAGAGTGGCGGGCAATGATTGTTTACATAAAGATTCCGCATGACGCCGAGTACGATAAGCAAATGAAGTATCTTGACTTGGCTCACGAGGTTCTCGACATGTGGGATGTGGACTCGGCGATCATTGTGCCGATAGTCGTATCAGCCAATGACCTAATAGGGGATAATCCAATTTTTTTTTCTTTGTCCGTCCGGTAGTTTATTGAAAAGTATTGGACACGTATTTTTTCTTTTTTCACGTGGTCATAAAATTACGGAGATATATTGAGTTGAAATGGCGCATGACGTCACATGTAGGTAAGTTTTATACCTACTTGTGACGTAGTAAGCCCCCACTCTCCAACTTTAATGAGTTTTAACTAAGTAATTTTTTGATATTTTGATAAAACAAAAAATGCGTGTCTAATATTTTTGTATTACCTGTCTGACGGACAAAATAGAATGTCGTTTTCTTTACCCAGTCCGATCCCCTATTGCCAAGAGCTTCGTCGGCTACTATTTTTATATATTTTTTATTGATGTTATAGGTAGGTATATTTAAAAATGTTAAAAGTAAGATTTTTTACAGGATTAAGAGAAGATTCTGTGACCGGTGTTAATTTAACTAACGTTTTGGCTCAGGAAGATCGTAATTATGAACATAAAAGTTCCATGCGTGAAAGATATTTACTACGCAGCCCGAATTGGAAATAGGCCATTATTTCTTTCAAAGAAAGTAGAGCCGTTTGAGAGAGTAGAACCATAAATAAAAATATATTTAAGACATTATTTATGAGTTTTACTAATCCTTGAATTGAGGTTAATGAATATGCGAATAAAGCCTCGGACCGTAGGCCGTAAAATGTATAAATAGACTGAAGATTTTAAAATTAGACATAGATGCTCATATTTCTTTTGTTATCATTCAAAAATTTGGCCTTTATTTTAACGGAAATGGTTATCTTTGTAGTGTGGTTAAAAATATCGCGACGTAGGTCAACATCTTGGCGCGTGCTATTCGAAATCTACTTCGTAACTTGTTTTGATGCCACCGCAGCACATTCTAAATGACGCATAATGAGTCTAAAAGGTCTATAAATATTTACATTTTACTTTAAAGAATCTGATATCGAAACATAAATAAATTTTCCGCATCAAACTTTGGTAAACACTAAACGTGTATATTTTTAAACATTTGGTGAGAGTTGGTTGGTTGCTTGGTCGTTGGTTTAGTGATCACAAGCGCGCCTGCTGAGCATGAGGCCTTGGGTTCGATTCCTAGGCCGGGCAAAGTGTTATTGGGTTTTTACACCAGGATTTTCTCAGCCACGGAGCCTGGATTTGTGCCCAGTTGATGGCAATAGGCTCGCCCCTTGTTACATGGGACTTAAACATATCAGGCGAAATATATTGCTAGTAGTTTCCTGCCGGTAGTCCTGCTTTTAGTTGCTGACCTGCTGTTAGTTTCCTGATGTTATGTTGGTGAGAGTTATGTCAATTTGTCACTGTCAGGAAAGTTTATTGATAAGGTATTATATTTTTGGTTGGTGGTTGTAGTAAGTGCTATTTCCAATAATGTTATTTAGATTGGCAATGCGATTTAGTAATACCTTGGCGTTAGTGATATTTAGAGGGTGTTGCTGTTGAGTTAGATATGAATCTTGTATATCATTAGAATATAAAGTACTAGAGTTTAATAAATTAATCTGAATAATAATTTTATATTGACGTCAATGTAACCAAAAATTACATGATTTTATTTATGAGTTTACGCTGATTTAGTAACCATACTTTATTATGAAAACAATATTTACTTTTTTATTTTTGTGGTCAGATTTTCCAAGAATCGTGGTTTAATTGATATATCCTTTTATTTCATTAACAATATACATGTGATTGAACTTAAGTACGCTGAAGCGGGCGGAACTGATTATTTTTAGAAAATTCAGTTCATTATTCAATCCTGTGTGTTACATCAATTTATAATTAGACATTAGCAACTAGGCGGTGCCGGATAATGGTAAGGCTATAACAATTTGCCGAGGAGCTGTAAAAGTAAATATGCAGATCGTTTTGGCTACAGGAATTCCGTTGTACTGACTAGCATGGCATTCAAATGACGGATTTATTATCCCCTGGCTCAGAAATGTGAGGCAAAATTATCTAGATTGGAACAATGCCATCTGCTTGTTATTCTGAAGAGTAGTGAACATAATTGCATACGCAGATAAAAGTTCTTTGGCCTTAACTTTGTTAGTTTCTTAAGGCATGAGATTGAATAATTTGCCTTGTTTATATCCATAACTTTATTTTTCTTCATAAGCAATAATGCATCTACTATAAATTACAGCAACAAAGTAAGTAGCTCAGGAATGAGAAGGTATATCGGTTTGTTTTTGATTTAAATTGAATTTCCGCTTTCACACACATTAAAGTTTATCCATAAATCAAATTGGTTTTGTCATCGAGACATTTACGACAAGTAAGAGGCAGTATTCTGTGCTTTTTGTTTACTGGTGATAAAATCATTAGGTATAATTGAAAATGAGCTATTATGGGACCATGTAATAACGGGCCCTGTCTAAAACTAATACTTTATATGGCAACACTGTGCGTATTACGAATGTTATAATGTCATAATCTGTCAGTAAATTAATTAGCTGCATTAAATTTTATAGCAGACAGTGTGAAAGGTGGTGTCAATGTTTTCAATAAAAAACAAAGTCAGCACAACATAAGTGTAAAACTAGTTTTGGTGACAGTTATGTTTAGTGCATAATGCAATTTAGATAATGTATCTAAATTAAAGATTAACGGATGACGATCGCGATATGTAAATGTCCTTAAATCGTGTCATACTGTCTATGAAATCACTTCCTCGTATGTACGTTCAATTGTGTAAGTTTCAGTTGTTACGTGGATATGTGTGTTTAAAGCCTGATTTCATTAACTGTTGGGCCAAGATCTCTTCTTGCTTTTTGTCAGCCAAAGTCCCTGTCCTCCTGCGTCAGTCTTATGCAACTTCAGCTCACGATTGTTGCAATATTGCAATTATGCGTAAACCTACTTATTAAGCTATTGTTCTTATCTCACAGGATCTCCTGACCTCAAACTTAGTGGTATTCAAGGGCAAACCGTGGGTGGGCGGATTTAGAACTATTTTTCGGCATATGTATTACATAGTCATTATTTAGCTATTTAATCACTTACCAACAATTTTTTTTTATGGTAATAGTTCTTATTATGCCCTCAAGGTATCATAACGAGGAGGAGGTTGCACAATAATATTTATAATTTTATTATGTGTCGAACTATAATTCATTTCTCTTTATGGGATTCGTGTCACGCGTATGACGTCAATCGGCATATTAGTAGGTCGAGGAAGAACTAAAAGTTTTTGATATAAACAACGTATTTCGTGTATTAAGTTATATCTGTTTTTAATGCAATTAGAATATAAATTACACAATTTGACCGAGGGACTTATTAATTAGAGCGAGTAAATAAATACTAATTGACCCGCTTTAAACCAACACAGTTAATTTTATTTGTGAAGAGAATCTAAGTAAACGTCTGGGCTAGCATTAGGCCTATGCCATATATTTTATACCTAGTATATAAGTTTTTTGATGATCACAATTACAGGAAAATGTCAGCCAGAATCTACTGATTGATTTTATCGCTCGTAAGATCTTGATTTATTTGACATCGGTCTGTTTTTTTTTACTATATACACATTAAATAAAAATATGAGTAATGCCAGCAAGTCTCGATAGAAGGTCATGTTACGGGCCCTATGACGCATGCTGTAACAAGGGTTTGGCATTTTCAAATTGACATCGACTGACACCGACGTCCGACATCCCAAGGGTTAACGTTTGTCTTGGTTAGATAGTGCCATAAAGAGCAGTACCTAAGTGATATTCGGTCGTGGGTAAGCCAAGGTGCTCACACCCATAAAACAATAATAATCTATCCATTGCCCCATTGATCACTCTCATAAATATAAACCTAATAATTGTTTCCTACATAGAAGGTCTTGTAAGGAATAATGGAACACTCGGCCTCGTCGGAAAACGACTTCTTAATTGTATCAAGGTAGCCATGACATAATAATATTGTTGCACCATATTTTTTGGTGAAACTTTATTTAACTATTGGAACATGGAAAGTGTAGGTAAATTTATTCATAATTATTAGGCATTTTTATAACGTAATCCATGGATTTTAAGCTAAACAGCGAGTTAACGACTTGTGATATTATAATTCGCCGCTATCACATTAAACCATCTTTGCTCTGCCATCGGTCTCTACGTCAATGCGACCAAGATCACATAATACGAGGAAGACAGACGAAATGGCAGCATCATGTTTATGGATTTAATTCGGCAATCGATTAATTGAGCCACTCGCTCAAAGTTGTAATTCCATGGCCCTTTCTTTTTTTTGGATATGTCTGACGTATTGTCGTCTCTAGATGGTATCCGATTTCAAAATCGATCACGCCCACTAGCGTAGATTTCTGGCCTACTAATTACCGCTATAGGTACTTTCATAGGATATTGCAAAAGTTTTGACGTGTCACAGAAGGATTTTTGATTACGAACGTCATTATTAGCTAACTGACAGCAGCCTGCTCCTGATCCCCTTGACATTTCTTAAGTTCTATTAATACGTTTGTTTTAGATTAGTTAAAATACAGATACAGAAGCATGATGTTGAAACCTTCTATATTTCTGTTATTATTTCGCTGATCAGAAAGTAAACAAGGTGTAAACCTGTCAACCAAGCATTTTGTACATCAAAGTAAGTAAACTACGCAAAAATTACGACTTTTTTAATTTGGGGTGAAAAATCACGTTTAATGGTAGAACTCAATGTCCTCACTCAGAACATCGAGCTGATGGATTCATTGAATAGTACATGGCCCGCAGGTGTTTAAGTAAAGCTAAAACATAAATGACTTATTTTTTTTATAAACTTGTGAAGTAGTTAGGACTAGGACCTCCTATGTCTAACCAGAATGTTCCCAGCCAGCCTAGCATGACCGCCGTAGAAACAGGCTATGACGAACTAGGAAGAATCGACAATTTGACAGATATTTCTATCGTCCCAAGCATGGCGATATTAAGAATGTAGAAAAGAAATGTTTCTTTTCTTCAGTCGACACCAAGTCTACAACGTCGAGCATGACGACCATATTTTTTCTTCTTTTGACATTTGGGGGTAGCAACATTACTTCTGACAAATTTCAAACTAGTCTTATTAAAAACTAAATACGAGAAATACGTTTCGTGGTTGCGATGAGTTACGTTCAAAAGGTTGAAATGTTATGTAAAATATTTAGGTTTAATTTCGCGAAAAACATCCAGGCCTGGATCCAGGATGCAGCAACACCATCCAGCCCACGAAAAATGAAAAACTCGTGCAATTGGCAACTTTTTTTTGTTAACTAAACGTAATAAAATTTATGGAATATAAACATCACGTGATACGTCCCCGTTGCTATGGAAAGAATTTCTGTCTATGTCTTCGTAGAAACGCGAGTCGACGGGGCGCGCCATGCTCGGCCAGAAGTAATGTCAAGTTGTATAGAAAAGATTTCTTGTCGTTTCTTGGTAGAATAGAGATAGAACGGTCATGCTAGGGGGCAGGTATGGTCCAGAACAAAAAAAAAAACATCGCAATGACTGATGGGGAAAACAAATGCCTTTCGGCGTCGTTAAGGGTCTTTCTGCGCCCATTATGCCAAATCAGTCTCATAATAATATAATGTTCCAACAGCTAGGACATAGGCCTCCAGTCTATGGTATGGTGGTCTCTCTCGAGGTAGTAGGCCATAGCAGATCACGCGCCCATTGTGGGTTAGTGGATCGAGTTTTCAGTTCTAGAACAATTTCGTTTGTTTTGAATAATTAATTTTATTACAACTTTTATTATCATTTTATTACAACAATAAAATCAAAACAGATGTTTTCGCAGTTGTGTTCAACAGAGGCCCTAGCACGAGCGCACGAGCGCGTAAATGTTATGTAGGTAAATACGTCGATTTTTTTGCCGAAAGCAATTAACATATAGCATTTAGCACAACCAGTATCATCCATAGCTGATATTATGAATAAATTTATAAAATCATGAAAACATAAAACGTAGTGGAAGGGACTCGGAAAATTTCTATGTCTATGTATTTTTATTCCCACATAGAAAGTTTTCATCGGCAATTATTATTTAAAAAAAAAAACAGGTTTTCCCAACAAAGTTATTAACAAAACCTTTTTTTTATTTACCTACAGCATATTTTTATACTACAGCATATTTTTTTTAAATATACGATAAAAAAAAGTAATAAACGTTTTAGCGTCGGTTTCCCATCGGTTATGTTTAGGTGCTGCGCAAACGTAGACACTTTTTGCTACCGACACGGCACACCGTCACAGGAAACCGTAGTTGCTGTGTCCTGTAGCGGCGACCGGACACAGTTTATGTCTGCGCAGGGAGTGGCTGATTTCATACTGGTTATATAGAAATCAAATATTAATTGATAGCTTGTATCCGACACAAGACACACGTTTGCGCAGGGCCTAAAACCGCGCGCTCGAGCTACCGTCTAAAACCGCACGCTCGTGCTAGGGCCTAAAACCGCGCGCTCGGGCTACCGTCTAAAACCGCGCGCTCGGGCTACCGTCTAAAACCGCGCGCTCGTGCTAGCGCCTAAAACCGCGCGCTCGGGCTACCGTCTAAAACCGCGCGCTCGGGCTACCGTCTAAAACCGCGCGCTCGTGCTAGCGCCTAAAACCGCGCGCTCGAGCTAGCGCCTAAAACCGCGCGCGCGTGCTAGCGCCTCAGTTTATCTGTCACGCAATACACCTACAGCATTAAAGAAGACGGGTTTCGACGCGCCGTTGATTTTACAATGATTTACAGATCTGCTCTGTATCATTACATTGTTGTAAGTAGTGGGTTCGTGTATCATTATGTCAGTTTAAAATATCTGAGGCACATGAGTAATACAAGTATCATTCTCACTTTTAATAACATATAATTTGAGTTAAACGGGCTTGACGAAATAAACGCGATCTATAGATTAGCCAGTATTTGTCTGAACAGTGACGATTTAGAGTTCGTTATACCATCCGAAATCATTTAAGTTTGATTAGCGTGATTAATGTACAGGAGGATGCATGTGCTTATGCTGGAGTCTTCGTTTACTGGTTTTTTTATGACGATTGTAGCTTCGGAAATTGAAGTAGTGGCCTATGTAGAGGATACACGGGCATTTCGTTGTATGTTCTGGGTTAAAATTAAAATGTATTTTTGTAACATATTGTAACTATCTGTAATTGATAGAATTTTAGATGATGATGAAGATTCATGTGCGTATTTTATAATATAATAATAAAATATAATTATCACTTGCTTCGGTGAAGGAAAACATCGTGAGGAAACCAGCATGCCTGAGAGATATTTCTCGACGGCATGTAAAGCCAAGTCAGAGACCCATGGCCGGCATAAAAACTCTGCCACCAGGTAAACACGATAAAATTGCTAGAATCATATCATTAATTGGTCCAAAGGGTTTATAGAACTAGTTATTATTTCGTAGGACTGCCTTTAATAATTATGCTATTCATAGTTATTAATTTATCGAAATTGGTCTGGAAGAGATTTACCAATTCGAGCAATAAATTCCTTTCTTTACATTTTGTGGTTTGCATAATAAATTAATAAATACATCATTTACTGACTCAAACTGATTAATTTAATAGCAATTAATGCATAATAAACAACTGTTCTTTCAATCATGATCAAATACCGAGAGATTTAGTATTGACAGAATAATCCAATCAATCAATGCAGTCAGCAATCTCCTCCCACATTGTATAACAAATATATGTAATTGTGACTCAGTGACGCAAGTCAGGCTCGCCCAAACATCTGTAGAAAGCTAATCATCATAATCATGTTTAAAAACTTAAAATATGCTAGGCTACTGGGACCCATTACCCAGCCACCTGAGGCCCTCGCGCGAGCGCGCAGTGTAAACGCAAAACTACCCATTTCACAGATAATATTTTTTTAATTTTAAGAATCCATAGAATATAAGTCCATAGATACGAGTATGACGGGAGTCATACTCGTATTTTCCCAGTCGTATTTTTTTTTAATTCGAACTAGTAGTTCCCGAGATTAGCGCGTTCCACCAAACCCTTCAGCTTCATAATATTGTATATTTAAACTAGCAGCTGCCCGCGACATCGTTCGCGTGGAAATTTTGATGGGTTTTAAGCGCACAACATTTCATACAAATCGGTTTAGCCGTTTCGCAGGAGTTTGGTAACAAAAACCGCGACACAAGAATTTTATATATGAATATAGATGTTACTGATTGTGATTATTGCAAGCAATTTAACTCAAAGGATATAGGATAATTGTATTTTCGATTTAAAAAAACGACGTCTTTAAGTAACGTTTACACCGCGTTCATGCTAAGGCTTCTGTTCCGACAGTTTATCATAATTATGTCTACGAAACATTTAGCATCTAGTATTTTTTTTTTTCATAATTATCAACACTGATTGGTCTTTGGCGATTAATTAATAGCTCGTTTATTTTTAACACTTGGGTTTGGTTAATTGCTTGGAAGACGATCTCCAATTCAATGTTTCTCATCGTCTGGACGCAATTACCAAGAGGTTCGTACCTATCGGGCAGGGGAATACCTACCGGGTGGCCACGTGCTTTGTAGTAAGAACAGGTCACGATGTCTTGGGAGGATGTTTTATCCTCTGAAGGTGAAATGAGCTATAAATTCGCTAACACCTACAAAAATTAACTTTATCGCCTTTTTAATGTTAATAATTAAATATATCCAATATTCGTTTTTGAGGAGCTCGTCGCAAAATAATAATAGCCGCAAGGGTCGATCTTTAAGGTTAAGCCGTGCTTGCCGAGGTTGGTCCGTGGATGGGTAACCATAATTACATACCGAGTTTACTCCGTGCCTCGGGAAGCACGATAAGCCGCTGGTCCCGGCTGTCATTTGTAGATCTTGGATACTCGTTACGATTAACGAATCCAAAAGTCTGACATCCGGTCTTACCAAGGGGTATCGTATTACCCAGTTACTAGGTTGTAGAGGTCAGATAGGCAGTCGTTTCATGTAAAATACTGGTACTCAGCTGCATCCGGTTAGACTGGAAGCCAACCCCAAGATAGTTTGGGAAAAGGCAGAGGCAGATGATTATTCGTTTTGTGGTTTAATGCTTTTAGTTATAAAAAGTGAGATTGATATGATATCATATTGTTTTTGCACTAGTATTTCTCTGTGAGTATTCCAATTCGCTTCCTCTTCTGCATTCTACTCAATATTCAGTCAACAGCGCGTGCAATCAGGTGCTCAAATGCACTTGCAATTGCGCGTTTGTTCTTACTCCGAGAAAAATCTATATTTGAATTCGTAAGACCGTGACTGAAACCTACTCAGCTACTGCTTGACGCTGATTTTCCGCCAAAAGGTTATAGCTCGTCCAATATGCGTTTAAAGCATTATCTTCCTCTTAGTGTGTCGGTAGCATCTAAATTGAGTTGGCTAGGGACTAAGCCCCGAGTTCGGCACCCTCCGCAGCGTCCATGAACAACCACATGCACACACAGGACACGATATCAGTGCCTCTCGTTTGTGAAACAGCACCACATTCACACTCCAGGCAGAGTCATCAATGAATCTCCACCTGAGCAAGTTTTCAGTCCTGAGCAGTTTAATGGTGGAGAGTTCTGGCTGGTGGAAAGCCTCAGCTTAGTGTTTCCGTATTGTATACGTATAAAGCAGGACATATGTATTCCTGGGGATAGTATATCAGGATTAGATTATATACTTTTGCCACTGACTATTTTAAACCTTTTTAACTACAAAAATCTTTCATAAGCGACTAACTAGTTCGTTATACTAATTTTCTGTAATGGCCGTGAATTTATGCATGATTTAGGTAAAGGGCATCACGCAATGTTTCCCGTTAAAGTTATGCTATGTTAATAGATTAGATGTATGATAACTTGGGTAATATCTGTACATAATTGATGGCAATAGAATCGACCTCTATAAAGTGAATGGGACTTACATATTGACTTGAATGGGACTTACTCGTACCTCTATAAAGTGAATTGGACTTACAAAACTGGCTGAAAGTCGATAGGTAAACTATTAGGTACACCCCCTCGGCACCCCTGGGGATAACTCCTCGGGAAGGGAGTAAGTATGGTAGTCTATGTGCCTTCAGATCAGTTGCCAGATTAACTCCCTGAAGTCGGTGGTCGTAGGGGCCACCACTTTGATACCCTGTTGGGTGCTTATAGCGCTTGTGTATTGAATTCGGCGCTCAACACACAACTTGGACACGTCTGTCCATTTACCTTTGTCCTGAATGATTAAAAAGGGAGGGAGCTTAAGTTTCTTGGAAGAAGCTGTCAATGGGTTAGCCCTAAGGCTGACTAGCCTGCTGGTATGAGCAGAGGCGGACGATGGTACGGGGACCGGGGAGGTGGGAGTGGGAGGCCACGGGAGAGGTGGCTAAAGGGACCGCGACGATCTTTTCGGCCCTGGCGGCCTGAGAATAGCGGGAATGGCGGCGGCTACAGACGGCGGTAAGCCTTTTGTCGGCAGCCGGGGGTGACAGACGGCTGTCGACCGCGTCACTGAATTCAGCGACGGCATAGTTGGTTTTGCTGCAAAGCAGCGACTTCGGGGCCATATTTCTCCTTGAAATGTGGGTCCTGAAGGAGAACGCGTGTGAAAAACTCCAAAAGGAGGTCTTTCGTTCGTGTTGAGGGACATATTTTTATTTTATTTTCTTTTATTTTATTTCTTTTAAAAAACGTTGCCCCACACTAGGAATTTCTCCTGTATCGTGGGTGCGTTTACAAACATTTAAACTCACATACACAAACAGCCAGACCCGGAACAACTATCTGTAGGCGATACAAATATTTGTTCCGTGCGGGGATCGAACCCGTGACACGCAATTTCTCCTGTATCGTGGGTGCGTTTACAAACATTTAAACTCACATACACAAACAGCCAGACCCGGAACAACTATCTGTAGGCGATACAAATATTTGTTCCGTGCGGGCATCGAACCCGTGACACGCAGCGCAGCAGTCGATCGCTCAGCCACTGCGCCAACCATGTCGTCAAATAGACATATTGTCTGCTAAAAGTTAGAGGAAATTTGAGAGTGCAGCTCTAAGCCTAAAAACCTAACTCCCCGGGTGGATGGGCCCGGGGGTGAGTGGGCTTCCCTGTCGGGTGTGGACATTGAAAATAACATTATAATAAGATTTTTGAATTTAAGTTACGGAGCAGACTTAACGTGACCTTACTTGACGTCTCTATGACTATGACTGCTTGAAGCAGTTAAACAACCTCATATGAAAAAGAGAAAAGGAATCATAGTGTCCTAATAAATTCATGACAAAAATACTTTTCGTTTTATTATTTTAGATTTTCGAAAGTGTATTGAAAAAAGGTCGTTTGACACACGTGGGCATTTGTTACTACAGTTCTCGGCTCTATAACACTGTTGGCTGCAGTAACAAAGTTTCCCACTTGTATCAAAATGTCCTATTTCATCGCGGTTCTCGAAAAAAACAGCTAATTTACCTGAATTAGAAGTTAGTTATAATTTATGTTATCACTAAAAAAACGGGTTTAAAAAATGTAAATATTGAAAAAAAGAAGTCTAGGGAACTCCCTGTACGTTATTCGTATTGAAAAGCAACTTTACGAAAACAACGTTACGAAATCAGACATTTTTACATATTGTGTGTACTTTATAAGTTGATAAACCAGATAGGATGAGGTTTATTTATCTTCATTATAAACACTTGATTGTCTCATCAATAAAATTGAACAAAAAACTAAATTCGAGTTTGTAATACAAAAAGAACGTGAGTTTTGTTTTGCCTCAAAATATTTATTGTAAAGGGCGAAACAATTATCAAATTACTTTTGAAGTGTTTCTGAGTTTACAGTTGATACATCAAGGATGTTCATCATGCTTTTAACAATTCATATTATCAAAACACCTAATCTACTCCCGAAGACTTAAGCAGAGGTGTACTTATGTTTGGGCAACCAGTGCCCCCGGCAACCGTAGGCGCGAGCCTGAGGACGGTGAGTAATGGGCTAGCTCACCGTCCGGCCGTCTCATGACGACAGGCCGTGTCGACGGCGCGTACGTGAACCACGCGCGCCTCAAGGAGATGTCAGCAAACCGGAAGGGGTCCGAGAGGGCCGATGCCTGCCAGGACTGCGGGTTGTTCGAAAGAGATACCGTGGCCCTGGAACGCAAAGGGCTAAGAAGGAACATGGGTGGGTTTTAGTCAGTCAAGTCTGACACTCCCTCCCGCTCCGCCCAGAGCGGGAGAAGTCATTTGATGATAACCCATCCTTCCCAAAAAAAAAAGGCCGTCCATATTTCTCCAGTTATGTTAATGTCCCATTTTATATGGGCCAATTGCCAAAAATCCAGACTCCAGGCTTATACTGAAAAAATCCTGACGTGGAAACACAATAGCATTTTGCTCGGCCCAGGACTCCGAGACCTTATGTGCAGCAGTACCGCTTGCAACCTCTAAACCAACAAAATAGACAGCTGAGAAAAAACAATAGTGCGTGGAGTCCCTCCGCGCGGAAGAAGTGAAACTTCGTAATACTACACGCATGCGTTCGAGTGCCACGCATTCACTCTCACTTTGTCTCTTTCTATTCCCCCTCTATGGTAGCGTTAAACGTGTAACGCAACCTTGTTGGAAGTCGCATAAGAATTTTCTCTTCAAAAACTGAATTCCATTAATACTGTTGAGTCTTTGTAAACATGCACCGCCACGCTGTCTGCTACAATGAACAGCTAAAATGAATTAGCAAAACCAGTCTTTATCTACTATTGTGAGCTAACAACTAACGGCTTCCGAATTCCGAATCAAATATCCACCCGGCTGGTCTTGGAACTTATTAACAATGGAACATCGCTCAGCATCGACAACTTTGAAATCGAAAGCGAAATAGCAGTTGATAATTATCGTTTGCTTACTGATAATACTGGTAATGGGATATTACGCATTGTGTTGTGTGATCACGAAATGCTGTAATACGAATAGCTGCATGTTATCACGAGCGGGTTTGGTTACACACCTTAAAAAAGGCGTGGTTGCATCCTATCTGATAGTGCGTTGCATTTGTTTGGGTACCGTCGAAGTGAGAACCCTGAAGAAATTGTTGCTTCTTGAATCGGTTTCTTCTAGGAAATCGTGCTCCACCCTAGGCCGCATCGTCGCTTCACCTCAGGCGAGTCGCGACTAAACGCAAACCTATTTTGTGTATAGATAAAAAAGTCTACATAGAACAGTAGACTTTCTAATGAATGATTCTATAAATTGCTTTCTTTGATCCCTGATAATAGATAAACTTAGGTAGGATCATTTGCTAAAGTGATAGCGTTGATCAGATGAAATTTATATCTCCCTGAAAACACTGAGTCACAGTGAGTCATTGTTGACTAAACAAGGTCTCGTGTTGTTTATAAGCTGATGCTTTGTTTTCTTCGCTAAAGTCGTAGGGACGGAACCCCTTTTCAGAGTATGCTAAGTGAGTAAAGGCAGGCAATATTTTATTCAATGCATTAATTGAACCGAAACTAAAACACAACGAAAGTGGGTGAACGTTCACTTGTTTTGCAGCTTTAAATGTTGCAAAGTTAAACATGATGGATCACACACCAGTTATGTGCTCAGTAGTATGCTTATGAGCCATTTACTGTAATGCATGCCAACTGTCAGTTAAATAATGAAAAAGATTTAACCTGAATTTTATTGTTCCATTAACAGACTTTTATTTACATTAATGATGCAACGTGACCGAAGACCATAAATATGTTTAATAAAACTTGCTGCATATTAACATTAGAATCTTCTTCTCGATCAATCCGGACTTAGTGTTTTCAAAGAATTAGACATTTTAATGACGTTTATGAATTAAAGTATCTAAAAGGGTCACAAACAAGTCTATTTTGAGGAAAAAGCATTGATATTGCCCCAACAGAAATCTGAATAATCAAGTGAATTTGTTCAGCGTGATATATAACGCCAATTTAGGTAAATTACATGCATTATGCATGTTATACATTCGCAGACGTGTGTTTGAATGCAGGAAATCAGTGGCTGTGGTGGTTTTCAGAGAAATTGGAATTGGTCACTGGAATTGGCCGGTAATCTAATGCTTATTACCGTGAACGATTAACTTTGTTCACGCGGAAGACGACGATTTCGACCTAAAGTGACGATTGCAGCTTTGATTTCATATAGGTACCTACTTTATGTTAAGTAACAGATAAGTAGAATGATAATTTACATCATGCTAATGCCTGATTGATATACATTTATGCACAAATGCAATATGCATCGTTAGGCGAAAGTCATTTAAGACGATCGATGCATGACATATTAGTTAATTCAGTCGGAAGTAGGTATGGATTAAAAACTAGACCAAAAATCGATACGTTATTTACCTGCGTCAGTAAGAACCTGTCTTTGAAAGATCATTTTTGAAATCGGGACAAGAACATGCAGAGCAGCTGTTAAACAAAACGAAAATATAATCGGGCAAAATGGTAAACCAACAAAACCTTAGCATGATAGTAAACAAAGCTTTCAATCGACCTGATGATAATGAACATATCCTATAATATATTAACAGGTATATATCTATCTATGGAATAACTGTAAGGTTTAAAAAAAACTTGTAATCAACAAACATAATTGTAGAAAGTAAACATAAGTGTTAATTAAAACTAGCGCAACCCTCTATTAGTTTTGGTTATTATAAATTGACAGATATATTATGTGTGCTTTCGTATAGTAAACATTTATATATATAAATATCTGCTTCTAAAATGTCGCTCATTACATCGACCATCTGCTTTCTAATCAACGAATACTTCTGTTTTGTGCCCATTCGATTTAATCAAACCGAAATCAAACCTATCTAAAAACTTAATGAAACTAAAGTTTTCCTTGAAATAATCTCAAGTATAATGATGGAGTTGGCAATGAGTTCTAAGAAGTTAGTGGTGATAATTACTGTAAATTTTTACTCGAGGAAATAATAACAACGATTTATAAATGGCATTTTATCACACATATTTTGTGGTAAAGTCGCCTTTTAGAAATGACGTACAAAGTTTAAAAACAAATGTAAATAGCACATACACACATCATCTTCATGTTCCTACTGCTGGGACACAGGCCTCCTCTCTATGAGAGGGAGGGGGCTGTTATCCACCACGCGGGCCCATTGCGGGTTGGTAGATGTCACATGTCTTCGAAGTTTTAGTTCTAGGACAAGCCGGTTTCGTCATGATGTTTTCCTTTTGCCGTTTTTGAGGGCAGAGATTACTTGAGTTAAAGTAATTATTTAAGATTTTATTCTGTAGTTTACTTGAAGTAAGAGGTGTCGAAGGTACTTAGCTTTGCTTTCTTTGACGGTTCTTACTTAATTTAAATTATTGTCTATTGCATTTTTTTGCATAGATAAGTAATTACTTACACTCTAGTAATTACTTTAACTAAAAGTAAATGCTTGAGTTTATACAGGAAGAAACGAAAAGGGTATATACATACTTAAGGGTGCACACCCTAGACCATCAAACTGAACATGTTTCACCATCGGACAAAGTGTGTATAAACCCTTTCTGTTACATCCTGACGGGTGGCAGTGTTGTCGTCACAGAAAACTTTAAAAATCGATTTGCAATTAAAATTCGTGATTGAAAGTTTTAACAAGCTCTTAAAAACTATAATCTGACGGATCAACGGATGTCGCTTATCTTGATCGCCGATAACCATTGTTAAGATTTTATTGGCCGGCTATTTTAAAGTTAAATTTCGTCTACGAATTAATTTCCAATTAAAAATATAATAAATCATGTTAAGATCATAAGCGATAGCAAAACAAAATATATTGACGAGATCAAGATAAGCTAATCTAATAAATGCTGATAACGATCTATGTGAGATATTGGCATGGTTTATTAATGAGGAGTAAAATCTCAACCATGAATTATTTATCTATCTATTTATTATTCGCGCTTTGATCTCGCGATAACGATCAGGACGAGAAGATAACAAGATTTGCTATAACTAATAATTAACACTTCGCGGCTACTGAATTTGAATTATGGCAATTTAACTTCTTCGGAAAGAGATATTAGGAGATTCTAGCCAGTATCGTTTATTAATTCAGTAGGTATTTAAATTAGAAAACAATCAATATTTTATTGGCTACACACAGATTAATGATATTGCGTGTTTATGGCCCTTGTTTCAACGTGCGGGTAGTAATGTAAAACTGTAAATTGGGATTAATAAAACGAAGATTTACCACTGTGATGGGAAATTGGATGTTTCGGTGTTTCTTGCAATCAAACGAACGACAACTCCACCTTTATCATGTTTTGTTAATTATAGTCGTATTACTGTATCACCATTTTATGTTCAATGCTTTATGTCCGTGCAATTAATACAATCGGCTTGAGGAACTAAGTGCGTCCCTGTAGTTACCTTTTAAATGGTTCGCATTAATTAAAAATTGTGTTTCGAAGTGTTCGTGTTTTATTAAAACTATATCAATAGATTGCCTAGCCTCTTCTCAACCATGTTGGTTTCCAGACTAGCAGGAAGCAGCTGAATAGCAGTATTTTACATGGAGCGACTACCTTCTGATCTGACCTCCACAACCCAGTTAGTCCTAACGTAGTTAGTTAGTCCTTACTTAGTTAGTTATTTATATTAAAAGCCATATGGAAGAGATTAGAAAAATCATGACGTAAGTCAAAATCAAATTAGGAAATCCAAGATTTCCTTTTGTTTCTGGCTTTGTACATATTATCAACAGTCTCTACAAATTATATTTCGCGTCAAACATTCCTGAAATACTTTTATAGGTCTCCATCAATAACATGGCAAATGAACCTTTGATAGACGCATTCCAACACCATTTATAGAACACAATGCCTAGTGAAATAAATGTACATAATATTATACCAAAACAGAATAGATAGAAATAGATTTTTACATGTATGTACTAGCTTTTGCCCACGTGTGTGTTACCCCCGAAAAATAATGTCTAAAATAGTCATTTAAATGTTATAGATAATATTTGTTGCCCTCGGCTTCGCTAGTGTAAGTAAGTGGTGTAGTATAGGATAAATAGTTGTGTAATAGTCTGTGATTTCAAAGTGAGAAGCTAGAGAATTCATTCTGGTTAGAAAAAGTATATTACGGCGTTTTTTTTATGTTAGATTTTTTGTGACCTAAATAGCAACCCCAACCAGAATTGAATTTATGCATGTCTTCCGAGCCACGATACCGTGGCTTAAAAGTTTCGGTTATCCATCCATGCCTTTCGATATAGTTCATGCTGTAATTGAACTAACTAAACATTTTTTTTCAAAATTCAGTGATATCCAATTTAAACAAAACTATTTAACTCCCGGAAAACTATATTAATAATGGATTATCCTAGCACCTCTTTGTAAATGACGTTTGCGGTGTTTCTTTTTGTGTCTAAAATTACCAAGTTACTGGCAGAACATGCAACATAAAACTGCCCATGTGAAAAACCGTTCTCTCTAAAATTAATGCCAGCCATAGCCTAGGAGAGGATATTGAGACATTGTGTATATAAAATTTCATTATTTACACCTAGAAAATAAGGCCAAAAAGAAAATCCAGTATGGGGAAAAACAAAAATGACGCCCATAAAGGAAAAACAGAAATATTTTACTCAGCGCCATCTTCGATTTTCATTTTGACCTCATTTTCATTGCCAGCGACCTGGAAAACCAAGAGAACGACACCCATTAAGAAAAAGCAGAAATTTTTCCTCAGCGCCATCTTGGATTTTCATTTTACCTCATTTTCATTGTCAGCGACCCCGAAAACGACGAAAACGACACCTTTGAAGGAAAAACTGAAAAGATTCCTCGCTATCTTGGATTTTCATTTTCTTTGCCAGCGACCGGAAAAACCAGGAAGAAGACACACGTGAAGGAACAACCAAAGTTTCCCTCGACGCTATCTTGGATTTTCATTTTGAAATCATTTGCAATGTCAGCGATCCCGAAAACCACGATAACGACACACATGAAGCCATTGAGTCGCGCGAGTGTCTGTCGCACAAAATTCCATGCTCGTTATAGCTATTTCTAACCAGGAGCTTGTTTATGAAATTTCAAGCTTCTAACTTTTAAAATGACCGATTTCCATACAGTCGTTCATCCCTTGTTTTATCCCTTTAGGGGTGGAATTTCGAAAAATCCTTTCTTAGTGGATACCAACTCTTCACAAAGAACACAACCTCCAAATTTCAGGTCTCTTAGACCAGCGGTTTAGGCTGTGCGTTGATAACTCAGTCAGTCAGTCAGGACTTTGAATTTTATTTATATTGATTTTGCTGTGTGAAGAAGAAGAAGACATTGATCTTTGATAATAAATACAATGCGACCTTTACAAGTGCAGTGTACGTCTGAATCCACAGCAAGTATGTTGTAGTAATATTGTTTTGTTCCTGGTGCTTGAGTAACATAGTGGCTTGTTTTATTTGTGGGGCTTTTAAATTATATGTTTTTTTTTGGAAATAGGTATATCGGAGCTTTTAATGTAATCAAGTTTTGCACCTACACCTCCAACGGGTTTCTAAAATACGCATCAGATTTTTATTTTTATTATTAGCTTTTACTGTCCCACTGCTGGGCAATTAAATAGACCATTTTTTTTTGTTTTATATCCAATTTATGCTATCATACAGAATATTTTAAAGCGCAACGACGGTCAGTAGAACGGTGGGCATTCTCCTTTAGTTCAAAATAGCTCAGATTCACCTATATTATGTTATCATCATCACGAGAAGAGATGGATGGACTGTGTGATGAGATGATATCTAAGTAATAGAGCAGTATGGAAGAAGAATACATACTGAATATTTGCTTCGGGGAACTTGGGGAAATAGGGAATCACCCGCTGCGCTGACGCCAAATAAATTGCTTTAAGGGCTAAAGCATGATGATGTTATCATCACATTGCTTTTACCTAATGAAAACATAACACTGCTATTTGCATATCTCAGCTAGAAATCTCCAACAGCAAACACAGTTAAATCCACGGTATAATTTCAAAGTCACAAAAAAAGCCAACCAATATGCAAACACTTTAGTAATAACAGTTTGCCACAAACGTGATTAGCATACCAAGATTACCAACTCTCCTAAGTTCAAGTTCTAGTTAATAGGCCCATATTAATTGTCAAGTCATAGTATAATGCTGATGTAGCTATGTTTTTGCGGATCCTTTTTATATGAAGTTCAGCATTCCTGTGTGAGGTGGACTCCTATTTAGGAAACTCGTCAATGTTTCCAGTCCTGGTCCCTGGTGTCGCGTGCCTAGGAATGTGGTGACCACGGTTTTGTTTGACGGATTTTATAATTTCCATATTAAGGTACCTACTGTTTGACGTATTTCTATACGTATGATGAGTCAGCTAAAAGGTTTTTGAGTAAAGGTACTTATGTTGTTTTGTTCAGATTTTACACAAATTATTTGCATGAATAACCACAGTATAATTATTTTCGAAAAAGGTCCTTTAATTCATGTATTGAGACGTAGATCTTAAGAGAAGCTTATTTCCAACGACACTTGCTGATTAATAATAATTATGTATTCAAAATTTTAGTAAGAAATACGCTCTTCTGAATTGTGTAATTTACAATCAATTGCATCTTATTGTTATATCTAAACCAGCCTATTGTCATCTGTTGCGGAAGATAGAACTCTCACCAGCTTAACCACAAAACCCTGTCCACTGTCTTCTTCATCCAGTCTACCCCAGCCACTTTTAAATATCCCGACAACCTTAATTGGACTAATTTATCTGAGTGGCGACCTACTCTACGCTTGTAATATAGCGAATTGCTCTCTAATACACTTCATGGTCACCCTACTATCAGAATCTATTAAAACATTTGTCTAAAAATAGAGATAGGCATTGTGCTTGTCCAGCGTTTTGATCTCGATAGTTGATTTTTAGTGCCCATCTAAATACGAGGGTGCAAATATCGATAAATTCCTGTCGATACTATAATAAATAATACTTCGCATGCTATCAATGGCAACAAAAATATACTTCTTACTCATACATAAGGAGAGGAGAAAGATGGTGATGATAATGGGCAATGAATTGAGCTGGAGCCGTTAATCCAGTGAAAGAAAGAATGAAAAAAAAAAGCGTTAATGAACAAAAAAAAGTGTTATATCTAGTCGTATTAGGAATAAGTTAGTAGAATACTAATAAGTATAATTTTTATTTATCTACTCGTTGATCTTATGATCGCAAGCGTTACTACTGAACATGGACACAACCGACGACACGGTTGGCGCAGTGGCAGAGCGATCGACTGCTGCGCTGCGTGTCGCGGGTTCGATCCCCGCACGGAACAAATATTTGTATGGCCTACAGATAGTTGTTCCGGGTCTGGCTGTTGGTGTATGTGAGTTTAAATGTTTGTAAACGCACCCACGATACAGGAGAAATTCCTAGTGTGGGGCAACGTTTAAAAAAAAAAAAAACATGATGTCTTGAGGTCGACTCCCGGGTCGGGCAAATTGTTATTAGGGTTTTCCCTTAGGAATTTCTCAGTAGCAGCCATATAAGTTTGGATTTGTGCCCGAGTGATGGCAATATAGGTTACATAGGACTTAAAAACAAAACATAACTGGCGAAATGTGTGTGTGCTAGTTACAACTCTGCCTAACCCTTCGTGAATTACAAGCGTGATGTTATGTTATTTAAGCAAACAATTTATTGTTCTGAATTACACTGCGACTTACTTGTTCATAAGTAAATAATTGAGTTGATAGAATGGTTTCTTTTTACTGTCAAAATTTGAATAGCAAGCATATTTGTAATACAAGTTGCTAAGTAAGAACTTGTAGGCGTCAATACCGACGTTGTTTAAACGCCTGGTGTTTTCATGTTAAAAAGCTTGTTAGTTATTTTACTGGCATATTTCTGTTTTGAATTTTAAGCATATTTTACCATTAGCATACAATTATCTTTGCTTGACGTACCTTACCCTAGCATGTCATGAAATGCTATTCTGATATTTTTTACATTAAACGACAACTATTAAACTCTTTTATTGCAGTAAATAAATATCTTCAAGACAAGCAGTTATTGCAATTTTATTGTTGGATAAATAAGTCTTAGGTCTTAACATCTACTGCCACAAAAAACCATATTATACGCCTAAATAAGACAAATATTATTATTAAGAACTAATTCTTCCATACTTATACCCCGCAGTGATGTATTTTGTTACCACAATCTTATTCCTAATAAATCACATGAATTTTCTTAGCCATCCATTTTCAAGGAGCCTTGTTTATGCTTTGCGTTGTAACATGCATTTAAATTGGATTTTAACTGTTGATAACCACTTTATAATAGAGTGTAATCAATGCCATCTCTAGACCAATTTTGCATTGCGTGCGTGGTGTGACTAAGTTATAAAGAATCTGTGATATTACATGTTGTAACTCAATCAACGATGAGATTGGATTCCGATGGTTTCTTCAATAGGACAGTATATTATCTCGGTGAATGAAACCTGGAAACGAAGAAGCTGTCTTCCTACCAATTATTTCATTAAAAAAAACCCTAACGAAAAAAAATCGAACACATTACAATGCGTCGAAGAATAATCATACAATTTACATCATGAGCGCAGTTAACAGGAGAATACAATGTCAAGAGGCAGGATAATTTTATATTGATAACATGCCTGAGAAACGGTATGAAGACCTTTCTAGGCTCATACAAAGTATAGGTGATGCTATCAAATGTTCAATTCCACGCCAGGACATCCTCGCCGTTCATTATCTGCCCCAAGCAAGATCAAATGCTGGGGAGCGAGCTCCTCTCCGCCGATTATTAGAAACGTACAACTCACATTTTATAACAGAACAAATTTAGAAAAATGGCAATAGATTTAAAAAAAAAAAAACGTTGCCGCACATTAAGAATTTCTTCTGTATCGTAGGTGCGTTTACAAACATTTAAACTCACATACACAAACAACCAGACCCGAGAAAACTATCTGTAGGCCACACAAATATTTGTTCCTTGCGGGGATCGAAACCTCGACACGCAGCGCAGCAGTCAATCGCTCAACCACTGTGCCAACCTTGCCGTCAAAATAAATAAATTGCTTGTTGGTACTCCTCAACGATGATAGATTCTTGCTGATATTGGTGTTATGTTGTGGTTCGATTGTGTGACTACAGGCTAACTTTGGACGGGGAACGCTGTCCAGGGTTGGTTGGTTTAAGTGACGTTTCAGGTTTATTTTTATTTTATTTTTCGCCCTTTCTGTATACGTCCGTTTCCTTATTTCTTATAAATTTCATGTTATTCCGTGGACAATAGTGTGGGTTATGCGTTTTTTTACTATTATGCATAAACTTTATAATAACATTGTAACGTGTAACTGTTTTCTGTCCCAAATAAATAAAGTAAAAAAATAAAACATATAAGTTCTGTCGAAGACAGCGCGACTACCATTTGATAACAAAAAGTAAAAGGGGATCAAGTTTCAGCCAGTCCCAGTTATTTTAATGGGTTCACATACGATGGGATTTCATATTCCGTTTACTGTACTTTTAATGTCTATAATTAAAGGATATGTGCGCTATTTTGCACTTATTTATATAAAAGTTATTTTGATTATGTTTTAAGGGTATCGGTGAAGAGATCGCACTTGAAGTGTTTCCGTTGATACAGTTTTTTTTTTGCTTTCTGTGTTGACCATGTGAATATATCATCTATTTCTTCTTATTTGAAATATATTACAAGTATCGAAAGTCGACCATGTTGTTCTACAAACATCTTGATCATGTATCTGAGTAACGATTATAACTTGGTAATGATGGCGATCCTTGTAAATTTTGTCTGTTCAAATTATATGGGACTTGTATGATATTATGCGATGTCTTTGAAGATATGGTAAACTGTACAAGGAATGGGTGGGAATCGTAAAATTAGTTTAATTTGCCTTATGGCTACCGTTAATTATAATTTATTCCTTGTAAGATAGAAATAACTTAAGCTATTTGCATTGCAAAGGCTTTAGAATTCAGCATATAAAATACACGGTGTAAATCACCTCATCACGAAGCCGTCAACCAAGCATTCTGTACATGAAACTAAGTAACTTTACGCAAAAATTATTGCTGGGAAACGTTTTTTTTTTGGGGTGTAAAATCATGTTTTGTAGTAGAACTCAATGTAAAGCACTCAAAACATTGTGCTGATGGACGAATTGAATAGTACGGGGATCGTGGAGGCGTTGAAAGTAAAAGTTAAACATTAAAAACTTGTATTTAAAAAAATACTTGTCAAAAAGTTGGAAGTTTGACCCCTAATATCTCCGTAACTAGAAGGTTCCCAGGTATGGTGTAGAACAAAAAAATTATCGCAATGACAGGGAGAACCAGTGCCTTTCGGCTTCGTTAAGAGGTGTTTTACACCCTTTATATCATCACGACTTATCTTGTTATCTATTTCTAGGTAAACTTGATGCGCATCCTGAAAAGACTTCTTCTAAATTAGTTAATGTAGATAGTTTTAACTAATATAAATGTTAGGTACTGTTGTATTGCATTTCCCTACAAAAGCTAAAAACTTAAATTTGATCTAAAAAGCCTCACAAAGACGTACTTAATATGAGCAATAATTTGATTTATGAATATTATAAATACTTCTTTGTACAAAATATCCTTGGTAATAATATTATCCTGGCAACGCGTTGAACTCTTTTTTACCAGGATTTGAGGTCATGTCTATTCGGGTGACTTACTACATAATTATGTTTTGTAATTTGGTTGTAACCAAAAATTATTCAGAAGTCCTGCAAAGTTCATGAAATTTTAATACAATCAATGTTTCCACGAGGCTTTTTTTCTAAATATGAATCTATTTAAGAGCAACTAATGATCCAATAGGGATGGTGAATCATTTTTTTTTATTTGTCCGTCGGGTAGTTTATTGAAAAGAATTGAACACGTATTTTTTCTTTTTTCACGTAATCGTAAAATTATGGAGATATTTTGAGTTGAAATGGCGCATGACGTCACGGCTCAGTACATTTTATGCCTAGTTGTGACGTAGTGAGCCCCCACTCTCCAACTTTAATGCGTTTTAACTAAGTATTCTTTTGATATTTTGATAAAACAAAAAATACGTATCTAATATTTTTGTATTACCTGATTGACGGACAAAATAGAATTTCGTTTTCTTTACCCAGTCATCATCCCTATTCTGTTTTCTTTTAAAGAATACATCTTTTCTTTTTTACGGATGGGAAATCACCAAATGACCCCCCCGCTCTGGGCGGAGCGGGAGGGAGTGTCAGACTTGTACTGACTAAAACCTATCCATGTTCCTTCTTAGCCCTTTGTGTTCCAGAGCCACGGTATCTCTTTCGAACAGTCATCAAAATCGAAAAGAATACATCTGGCAGGGTAGTTTTTTAGGGTGGCTAAAATTCGCAATTTTGTTTTAAATTTTGCATTTTCTAAATCAAATTAGAAATCCCCATATACGTAAAATGTAAGATGAGAGAGGTCTAAATGATTACAGGATTTCTTAACTTTTTCCTATGGCTGGAAGTCGTAGAGGTCGGTTTATAGGGTTGAGCCACGTGCCTGTCTGTGGGCCAGCAGATGTCCCGTGACACCTGCCTTTGCCACCTCGCCCATCACTTTCTGATCCACACCAATCACCATATACCCATCCCTTTCTAGTTGTCCTTATTTTTATATAATTTATACAAAGTGACGGTAACTAGAATGGACCCGAGGCGGTTATAATGACCAGTACCTACCTCAGCTGTGTTATTAATTGCGCAGTTAAGTACACAGGTTAAGTACCTAAAGTGCTTTGTGGCTCCTGCGTTTCTAAGTTGTCCTTATGTATTAGCATGGAATCAGGTTCTAGGTACATAGACATCGGACGTGCAAAAAGAATTCAGAAGCCTGTGTCCCTTGCTGTGGTTTCCGTATATCATTTATATTTATTTTTCAGTTGAAACTAATTTAAAGATAAGCTGCAGCTTTTGCACACTGTGGTATAGTTTCACTAACTTACCTTAAATAACTGCTTTCTGATTCACTGTTTTTTGTTAAGATGGAAGAGACAGAGTGGCCCGCGAAATTCGAATTATCTTATGTTTTTTTGCAATTTGCCGGTCAGTGTCAGTTCTTATTTTGAATAAATTATGATACGCGGTCGTAACTATTATAGCTTTACTGAATTATAATCATTAAAGTCATCAATACAACCCTTTTAAGTTCATTTAACCCCATACAATGAATTTTTCATGAAATAGTCATTCACTGGGACTAAATGAACTTAAAGGGGTTGTATTGATGATTTTAATTACTACAATTATACAAGGTGTTGTTTTGCATCCTCGTCAAATTCAAGGAGGTAACTATGCTTATGATTCTCGTCCCGAATCAATAATAAAATGGGTAGGTAATTTTTATTATTTTTCTTATTTACAAAAATCGGTAACTGTGAACCACCCGTGTTTTAAACGCGGTCTGTCTGATTCTCGCCCTATAACCGCGCTTCCACAAATACAAACAATTTCAAACGTTGATTCGATATTTTTTTATTCCCTAAACCACGTTAAGGGGGTTATTCTGAAATACTGACAAACTTATACAACCAAAAAAATCTGCGTTTAGTAATAATTAACTGGGTATCGTAATTTTAATTGATTATTTATGTCTTTTGTGACAACCTCCTGAATTTTGACGAGGATGCAAAACAACAGCTTGTATAAGTACACACACACGTTTTACGGCCGCGTATCATAATAGAACATTGACCGGCAAATTATAAGAAAATTAGAATTTCGCGGGCCCCGCACTGTCGCATCGATCTTAACCGTTGCGTGTGTTTTCGCTTAAACTCTTTCTTACACGCGCCTTTTAACCGTAGGTTTTTCAAGGGATGGTGTTCCTGCCCTATAAAAGGCAATAGGTATATATAATAAATGGTAATATGAATTTTAGAAAAAAGAAATCTGAAACATAACCGATAATTATTTAATTCTCCTAATAACGTGCTGTTAACGGAGTTTGAGAAGAAAACGGACAGTTTTACCAGACAAGGAAACTGTAATGAGAATGAACTTTTTTGTAAGCGTGATACTTTTTTAATGAAAACCTTCATGATTGACATTAATAAATAAGTGCTGAGCATGAGTACATGTCTTATGTATGGTAACACCGTTCTCAAAGATTCGTTCCGTTGAGAGTATTTGGATATGTAGTCAACGTGTTCGATACGCCTTATTAGCTAAATACCAGAGGAATGGGGTGAAAGGTTTCAGTAAAACTGGTACAATTATTGTCATTGCAAGTGTTTCATTATCGTATCAAACAGACACTTTGGCACTATTAAATAATTTTCTTTAGACTTGCGAATGTTGACCTTTGGTCTCGAAAACAATATAGGACTTGAAATGGCCCTAGCTTTCACCTGTAATATGTACCCTCCAGATTAATTTGTTTATTTGCAGGTCTACAAGTATAGCTGTTGAATGAACAAGATCAATTTCTCTTTCTAAAGGACACTGCTTTTCAAATAAAAAAGCTGAAGCTTAGCTACTTCAAATCTCGATCATCGCTACAAGAATTCCCGTCGGTGTTTGGAAAGGTTGAAGTAATTAATTTTTAATTAGATACACTTAGCAGATTCTTGGGATCGGAGTGTAGTGATCGACTCTCGCGCAAACCCGCTGCACGCAGGTGCAACTGTTATTCCATTAAAATTTAATACAGATGTCGCGTGCGCTGCCTTTATACTTCATGACGCTCCATTATAATTAAAGAATATTATTTTGTCGTAAAACTGCGCGCGCGCGTTTCCATGCGACCGACACGCGCCGTAAACGCTATTGGAAGAAACGGGACTTTTGGGATGTTATGATATTATTTATTTATTTATAGAAGGCGCGTATTAATAAGATACGGAACCGGTTACAGGAGCTTTCAAGACAATGTAGTATAAGCATAAGTGGATGCTTTGACTGAGTGTATGAGTGATGTGTATTGTACTTTAACGGAAAGGTCTTGAAGCTGGTTTTTAATTCTTTTGCTGATTTATTTTATAGATTAAGTAATTACAAGAGTTTCGTGATATTTTGAGCAGACGGAGGATTAAGGAGTTCATTAAGTCCCCTCTTACTTTTGATTTTAATTTAAGATTGCTACTAAAAATGAGCAGAAAAGTATGTCCTCGATCTTGTTTAATAACAGTCTAAAGTAAAGATTTCATGACTTAAATAATATAGCTGCGGATATAAAATATATTCAAATGAATTGCGATCCATTTACGATATATTTAGGGAATTTGAATTGAGCAGTATTATTTCTTTAATTACTCTTTGTAAATCAATTGGAAGTGCTTCACGGGCGGTGATGCGCTTATAAAAATGTTTTGGCTCATTGAATTCAAATTTTTGCATTGGAATCGTAAAAAAGTGAACAAAATTAAACCAGTAAAGATTTTAAGGCCGATTTCTTGGTAAATTAAACGATGATAAAAATAAATAATAATTTTTAGTCACATTCGGTTTTGATGGCAAATTGCTTTGGAAATGTGCGATACTGAGCTCGTAACTGAAAACGCGTTTATTGAAGTTTTATTAATATGTCTGTTCGTGTTCGATTGATAGCTATAGGCTCGACGTTACCATAACTGACGAAATGTAGGAGTGCTATAAGGTACTGTGTAAGTGTGCTTTGACCAAACCTTCAGGGAAAACCGGCATTAAATCACGAAAAGCTGCTCTAAAGTCTGAGAGAGTATAATCAGCCGCGTGTCTCGTTGTGTGAGCGGATAGTTCACCGCGTCTGTCATTGATTTAAATGTGGAACACTTTGGCGAGCGATTTCCCGCGCTGCGCAGGCGCCGCGGGCGCGCCCCGCCCTCCATTGTACCCCCACAATGCGTCGTACCTCACGCTAACGAGCGCTCGCAGCAAACCAGATACATTTGTAAAAACCGCAATAAGCGTTCCATTTCGGCATATTGTTTTGACATATAATAAATATTTGCAAGATTACACCGCGCGGAGATTGCGGTTGTGATTTTGAGATCGGTCGGTCCGGGAGGCTATTGTTTCTCTTGCGTCCGGTGTCCGACCGTCCGGTCAGTAGACGGTGCACTCCTTTCGGAGTTGGTTTACGTTTGACATCATCAACCCAAGAACAACCTTACCGTACTGAAAATAAAGATCACTTTTGTTTGACAGACTTGTCAGTGGCAGCAGCCGACAAGCAACCTTATAGAGACGGTTATAAAGGTCATTGTCATTTTGTTAGTGATGCCTCATAAGGAAACGGACTGTGAATGAACAGTACGTGGTGCCATGCCGGGAGCCTCGCTATGGACTGTATTACACCCGGTTGCGTTCGGCAGCTACGCGCCACACGCCTTTGAACTCTAGATGTTATCTTCGCCGCTTTTGTTCTACAACTTGTAGAAGGAAGTCTTGTGTATCAGATAAGTGTAACGCAGTTTCAGGTTTATCTAAAAGGTGCTTGCTTTATTTTCAAGATAAACAGATGTTTAGTTCGACACAATAATATTTTCCTGTATGGCTCTAAATAAATTATTGCTGGATCTTTTATTGAAACGGTTGTTGATAAGTTAACTTTTATCACGTTAAGCAATCAAAATCATCAAAGCTTCCGTATTAGTGGCAAGTCCATCGATCTACGCCGCCCGCTTCGAAAATCACTGAAGTGAAAACACGTGTACAATAATGAATAATTACCTCTAATCGACTCAAACAGATTCGCAACAATACAGGAAACAATAAACACCATATTTCTCGTCTAATTTAAGTTCAAAACAATAATAAAGAGCGTGTTAGAAATACATGGGCGTAAATTAAAGCAAATCAGTGCCCGCATACCGCCGCCCGCGCCGGCAGCGAACGTACCGAAGCTTCGCTTTTGCACGTCGAGAAAATTGCAGAGTGCACCCCAGTTAGCGCCTCGTAGGTGTCAAGATTGCCATAATTTGCGTCCCAGTGTTGCCCGCAGCGCCTGTCGTCACGTGTTGCCATCTAAATACTTTTATAACTGGGAAAAAGCACAGATTTGCATTACAATAAAACGTTACGCCCCCAAATGGTACCGCCGAAGGAATAACATCGACCAGTATGAAATTATTACTTTATTTATCGCTTACTCAAAGGTAAAAAGGGAAATTAGTGGCGTGAATAGTAATGAGTTTTAATTAAGTCATGATTCACCATTAATTAGTATCAAGGCTGGCGGTGGTAAACGTTAAAATAACGTATGTAGGTACCTCGAAAATATTCCTTTTTAACATCTGCCTATCAAGTTCCAAGGCGAAATTGGAAAGCTATACCTCATACAAGATTATATCGAAGTGTGTACTGTTATCACCTAATTCAAACAGAGCTGGTTTTACACTTTTTAAATGAATCAAAAACCATTAAAATGTATAGATGCCTAACAATATACTAAACATTCCATAAGAATAAATGATAATTTATGTTCCCATACGCCAAAATGTGAGAATTATTTAATATTTGATTGATTTATCTATAGTCACAACTAAGAACAAGCATGCTATAGTAAATTATTCAACGATTAAGGATTCATTGAAGGAGATGGGGATTTCTGTTCGTTCGGGGAAACAGATTAAATCTTATTCAATCACGAAACGTGCTTTGGAAGCGAATGTCTCCTGATTTTAAGCAGATTAAAGTCAACTCTGAGTCTTCTACAATGGAACCGCCTCTTAAAACTCAAGTCCTCATTTATATTAAAAGTATTTTTTAACTTTGAAAGTGTGTTTGTTTGAGAATAGTATCTTTTTGTCACTCCCGAAAACGAACAAGCATTAATATATAGATAAGATTATTAAAATGATGACTTATGTTTTTGAGTTTCACATTCAATTGTATTCTGCGGATGAAAACGAAATATTCTGCTAACGAGGTCCCGCGGGTTTCATAAAAATATGTCACATGAGAACGGTTTCCAAAGGAGGTGAGTTTCTTCACACATTAATAAGCCGTTTTGACTTTGTGATTCGTCTAAGCACCGGCAATAAATTGTGGAAACATCAATATTGTATGACGAGATTAATGCCCATGTTCGGTGGACCATTAGGCCTGCATAATCCCATTGTGTTTTTTTCATCAGCTTTGAATTCGAGCTCAGAGCCGCCAAATTGACGTCGACTCCTCAGAAGAAATGATTAAATAGTGATGAATTTATTTATAATAAGTCTGGATCTTTTACTTTTATACAAGGTTTGTGACCTCGGATATATATCGTGTAATCCTTTCTTCTTCTAATGCTTTTATTTGGCTGAATGTCGTCTACAACATTTAGTAAATAATATTTTAAATCACTTATCCCACTCATATTATCGGAGCAACGTACTCAAATATGTTTATTTTATTTTCCGACATCAATACTCGAGTCAGTCGTATCAGCGGCTTTCATATTTCAATTCACATATCGGCGGTTGTCAAAACGTCCCGTTTAAGGCGGTGGTTGATATGCGGCCTCGCAGGGTCCAGGGGCCCAGAGCCCGGTCATCCTTCATATCGGTCCATTCACGAGCGAGCGGGGCGTCCGACGACACTCGGGAGACTTCGCTTAGATTTATGCTCCTGTAATATGGCGGCTTCTGTAAATGGACGACTTCTCACCATACCGCCGAGTCAATCCTTTGAATTTATTAGTTTGAGACCAGAGACCCAACTGACTTATGTAAGTCCCTTTACCGTACCGAGGTCATTGTTTGATTATTGATTTATGCATATTGGCAGCGTGATTAAGATATTCATTTTGGAATACGTCTAGGTCTTAGTCTTTAATAAACCAATCCGCTATGACACTGTTGCAACAAGAACTTTAAAAGTAGATTGAAGACTGAAGCCTCAAAGTCAAGTTACAACATAACAGTAATAAACTATGGCGAATTGATTACACATTTTATTGTTATAAGAGCCGTCAGTTCACTAAGTTAACGGCTCCCGGATCCTGTGCAAATGATAATTAAAGTGTTATCAAAATAATACAACATAAATAATGTGTCGGTGCGTCGGCGAGGCGTGTTTAATAGATTCCACACATACGCATTGAGGAGCATAGCTGTCATAGCTCCTTTTATCACGCCATGAGTTACGACAAACGTTACTTTTTATTAAGTCATAATTTTGGGCGGAACGAAATGTGGCTTTCGTAATTTTATTTGAAATCCTAGCATATTTTAATTACGTATTCCACGTTATTGACGTAAATGCACATGATTATTGCATTCTTGAATTAACATAATTATTTATTTAGCAGGTACAAGTTTATCAAAACGTTACATCAAAAGATTCGAGTAATGGTACTTTTTATCTACAATATGTCTGCGTAATATCAACTCATTACAGTGTAGGGATCGAGGCACTTTCTTTTTTGCACTCACTAGACTATTGAGCGTTTATCACTGCCTTTGTATCGTATTAACCTGGCTATTTAAAATAACATATAAATAAAACGCCAGCGATATAGGTATTCCACAATCGTATCATAAATAGAGACTAGTAGACGAAGCATCCAAGTTTACTGCACACAGTGATAAATGTCGTTTCTTGTAGACAAATAGCTGCTACATCTTAACAAATTGCTGCGAATCGCCGCGAGTGCCCCAAGGTTGCGACTTGGACCATTTCTCCTATAAGGCAAAAATATAAACAACTTGCCTGATGTAATGAATATTAATAGCAGCTCCTGAAGATGTCCCGCAAAAACTATGCATCGTTAGTTTGCTTAAATATACGTCACTCATGCGCATAATCTTCACTAACGACAAATGGCCATTGGTATTATTTATGACATTGATAACAAAATCTGAAATGACTTAATTTAAGGACCAATAAAATTGAACGACGAATAAAAATGTCGTAATCTCATTGTTGCACATTAACATAACTGGGTCAGGAATTCAGAATAAGAACCGTGATATATGTCATAAAATAAAATGAGTAGGAACAGGTGCAGACAGTTACAACGGAGATTTTGAAGCGGTAGGTGCTATTGCGCGTAATGGAAAAACAATAATGCGTGGTTGGATGGTAAATAATGGCGAGGGAGAGAATGACATGTATGATATGCCGTGCTCGTGCGATATGCCGAAGACTGACATGAGGGGCCGGCGGCATGACGTCCTCTTGAAGGTTTATTTAATCAAGGAGCGGCACTCCGGTACTGTGGTACCAGCTCCCCAGCCGGGGGCCTGGTGTGCAATACGCTCCTGCCGTCTCAATCTCGATTGCCCCTGTACAATTGCATTGTCCTCGGGTGATAGAGAATTTAATGAAATTTCTTCACGGCCTTCAACAGATTATAACATTGGCTGTGGCGTACAGGTCAGGAGTTGTTTTACTGTTTGCACTGGCAGTCATATGGAAACGATTCGATTTAATATTGTTTTTGAGTGGATGATAGCAATGAAATGAACAATAAATATCTCGACTTTGTTATTCGAGATCGTTTGACTTTGACTATCAATTTGAGGATCGTTGCTGTTAAAACGACCATTGGAAAAAAGCTATACAATTTTTTCTTTCTATTGATTTTTGCATCTGATGAAACATTAATACTGAAAAAACATTGTCCTTTTTTTCAAGAAAACGCAACACAACAATAAACAAACAACACAGTAAATTGTTCAACCCATGAAAAAGTAATTTAATTTTTAATGTCTTCATCATCAATAATCTCAAATCTCAAACAAAATAATCTCTTGAATCAGATATTCAAAAGTTGAGATTCTGATTTCGTATTAGTCGCAGACTCGCAGCTCCTAAGCAATATTAAGCGACTTGGAGGGCTTTTAGTAGTTTAGCTCGGAGGGTAGTATAAAATTTGTATAACAAATGAGGGGCGTGTCCGGGATCCGTCACAGTGGCGGTGGACGCGGCGTGGGGCGCTAGATGGGTGGCCTTTCAGCGAAACTTATATTGTGGTAAAGATCCAAGCTTAACGTTTATTATATGTAAATAAACAGTACGTTGTTGCGAAGAATTTCAAGATATGCCAGAATATTTTGGTAAAGTCTTCTACAGTACCTATTCAAGCTATTTCGCGAAAATGGTTCAGATTCTTTTTAAGGTTGAATTTATGTATTTAAAGTTCAAAATTGAAATGAATCTTGACTGTAGACTTTGGTTACTTGTGTTGGAATGCCTCGTTGGTCATGTGGTTGTAATGGAGACTGCTGAGCATGAGGTCCTGTGTTCGATTCCCGGGTCGCGCAATTTGTTATCGGGTTCTTCCGTGAAGAATTTCTCAGTAGCAGCCGTGGAGTCTGGATTTGTGCCCAGTTGATGGCAATAGGCTCGCCCCCATTACATGACATTTAAACATAACTGGTGAAATGTGGGTGTAATTTTAGGTACACCTCTGCCTAACCCTCCAGGGATTACAGCTGTAGTGTTATGTTGAGATGAATTTCACTTTTTTCTTCTCGTGCGCTTTCACCATCTACTTCGCCTCTTTAAATTTTATTTCCAGCGGATAAAGCACCATCAAGAGTCACCGTGTAAATGATGTTAATAATCAACGCAATGATTGCGGCTCACGCAAGACTATAATACAAAATTAACATAAAAGTAATATTTATAATTTTTGCAGATCTCTAGGTGTGATTACTTCGAAAATGTAAAAGAAGCAACTAAAAAGTTCGCGAGATTTTTATCTTATTTTAAATCTGTCATCCATTATTTTTATTTTATTACAGTTTAAATATTTTAACATTTTTACTGTGGAATCGCTTAAAGTCTGAGGTTCATATTAAGTGGTCATACACTTTATGGCAGTAAGTAGAGACACTTGGTTCGTTTTGCTGATTACGTATCTAGATGAAACTTTACTTAGTGCAATGCAATTATGAATATGCAAGTTAAATTAGCTCAAACGTTTTGCTGATATTTTTGATGTACATTAAAAATATCAGCAAAACCGTCAGATAAACAAAGATGGGGGTATTAAAAGGTGGTGTTAATTTCTTGTACAAAATGCTTGTTCTTATCAGGAATATTTTAGGGATCCTTGTTCTCAAGCTTGTAGGTGGGTGTTGCGTGAGGCTATTGTTACAAGCAGTTGTTTGTTGAAGCCCCGGCATTGCTAATAACATACATTCGCTAAGCGGGCCTCCGAAGCGGCGTGGAGCCGAGAATCCAGCCACCTTCCCCGACACAACGTGATATTAAGCTATTACTTATCCTGGCAACTCGCCTGTTTTCGGCAAAACAAATAAACACGGGATTAAACGATAGCTACTAGGATGCATTGGTTTTGATACTTTACTTAAACAAACTCAACTACGCATAACAATGACGGGAATATGGAAAACAACGGTGCAGCGATTATAAAACATGTAATTCTTAAAACACAGAATGATTTTATTGGGATACTTTTCTGGAAATAATTAGTCAAATTCCTTTCTGTAGCTTTTGCATTGCTAAGTCATTGCTTGGACTGTTTCCAAAATAATGATTACAAAAATTTGCTGGAAAATCCACACATCAACATCATTAACATAAGCTAGGATGTTCTTGTACTACAAACATGGTTTAACCTAAGAAAAAAATCAATATGCTGATTCTCATCACTAAGATTAAAAGTATCAAAACCATTCACTATTTTGATATCAGAAGAAATCAAGTAAATGCATCATCGAGATATGCTAATATCTGTTTGCTTATCGAAGTAAAAGAGTATTAATTTAGTATCGGATATCGGAGAGATGATCGCACCCGAAATGGATACATCATTTGCTATTCAAATACCCTAAAGCTAACCCGCTGTAGATAAAATCCCTGTATTTTAGTTAAACGAATCTGTTGTTTTATCCTTTATACTTTTCTTTGAGGCCGGTTTGTGAGGTAGAAAGTTGTTTAATTATAGGACAGGTACATCAAAACAAATTTTATCTGCAGTATCAGTAACTACTTGAATTTAATTGTCATTATCGACACCGAAAAGCAGAAACTCTATATTAGACAAAGCTAAAATGTTGAAACACGAATTTAAAAAATATTTGAATATGATCATCTTCATTTTAAGTCGATCCCTTCTGAAAAGTTTCATGCTTCTAGACCCAGGGTTTAGCTGCTTGTCTGACGGACAAGCGATTTTTGGCAATGAATTTAAAATTCTTAATGAGGCGACTACATTTGGTACAAGTATTCGGTGTACGGTTCACGTACAGGCAAATTGCTAGCGACCTACTTTTCGCTACTCGTTTTATTTAGGTATTTTTATAATTATTTAGTTGATCAATAGCTGCCGTAGCGCTATAACCGCGGATTAGCATCCAACAGAACTTTCATGTTACTAGTACTATTAAACTAAATTATCGTGAAGTCTGTGGTTTTCGTCAACTCACATCCAAAACTCAACTGTAAGCAACTGGTTACCTCTAAGCTTTACATTCGGCAAAACTTCTGAGTGAAATTCCTGTATAAGTCGAAAAAACTTGAAACAGTTTATCATTTACCATGAAGTAGTTTTTATTAATACTTTTAATACCATGCCAAATACAGATAGCTATAAATCAGTTGCCGATCTCTGAAGCTTTGATTGACTTGTGCTATTTGATGAAAATGTATTAGTAGGTGACTGAGAGAAGTGACTAGCAACCTGACACGGCTCGTGCATACATATCCCATTCATTCAATACAAGTGTCATTCAATCACTTTCAGTTCGCAGCTCTGATTCATCATCGTCACTTTAGCTTTGATCTTTAATTATTCTGAGAGAAACTATGTTGTTTTAAACTAGGAATGAATTTGGTGAATTATAAAGGATAGTCAAGAAGAGCAAAGCCTTGGCAAGAAGGATCATTTTCGAATGGCATCAAAATAAATCGGAACGATTAGCCTGATAAAACTTAAAGGAAAGTCTGTAACTGTAACAGAATCAAATACACTCGTTTTGGTCAAGTCCTAAATGCAACAGTAAAATTTTAAATGGTGATGATAATAATGAAGGAAATTGATCGATATTGTAGCCTGTTAATGTTTCATTACATACTGGTAACAAAAGTAATCAATTCGGGAATGATACAATCATAAAAGTAATTAAAGTAAATGAAAACCTTTAGAGATAATTACATTATATTAGTTTTACTTGCGCATACGCGGCTAACTGGTTATTCGTGCGATACAGCAACAGCTACTAGTTTTATTTTTACGTATACGGGAGTACATATTTGAATACAAAGGTAATTACTTCAGATTGTATCCCAAGCAATTGCATCCAGGAGCATTTTAATTAAGATCTGAACAAATGCTACCTTGATTTATGTTTCAGGTACCGTAATTGGCGGTTTTAAACCAAGGTTAGTTAAAGCAACGAATATTAAATTATTATTTGTATTTCGCCACAAAAAGTTCAAGAAATCAAAGGGGCACTTTCTGGTCTCACTAATTAGTTTCTGGTTTTCGACTGTTAATTTAATTTTGAAATTTAAAACGAAGCTTCCGATTAATGTTGGAATTGTAAGAATTTTGTTCTCTGGAAGAGGTGGTTGTTTATTCAGTATTCGTGTTTAAGTCAAGAATTAAAATTCATTAGTCAATAGCTGAAACTAAAAACGAGTCATTAGTTTCTCGTTAACTTTGTTATATAAATTCCATCTAAGGGTTTTTCGTTGTTCCCTTATAACTTAAACATACTCCCTTGACTTTACAACTTTAATGAATGAAGTATTAGATATATTCGCGTTGATGTCTTTACTTGTGCAGTTTGTTACTCCGTGATTTTTAGTCGAACGATGTTGTCCAAATATTTCTCACGAAAACCAATACGCGATGATTGGTGGATACAAGAAATTAACAAGATTGTTGGTATCGGTATCAAGTGTTCATTTAATTGGTGTGAAAACAACGGGAGAGTGTGAATTTTGACAACTTAATAACGCATTGTTTGGTTAAACCAATAAAGTTGTTATTGAGTTTTAACGCTACGAAGGAGAAACATCTTATTAATGAAATTGGATTGGTTATCTATACAATACATAATTGCTGCTTAAAAACTAAAGCAAATAACAAGGGTGTAACAAGGAATTTTGATTAAACGTTTGATGTTACAAGAGCATGAACCGTTTAACAAATCCCAGCTAGCTTTAATAAAATTTGATATTTAACACACTGTATGGAATTATTAAAACGTAATCTTTAAACTTAAATTGAGATATATTCCGGTTGAGATTCTTTATAACACAGTCCCAGTGTGATTTTAATGGAGTATTAAATGTCTCCTAAGAGCATTTAACGTCTTTATGAAAAGCTTGTAAAAAATGCAGAGTGAATAAAGTGTCATGTGTCGGGTGACATGGGGTCGGGCTCCTATGCATTGTTATGTGTCTGACTGCTTTTCTTTATTAAACTTACTGACTTTATCAAGTGCTCGCAAGTATACCGTATTTACACGATTTGGCTTGGTTATAGATATTAGAGATTCTTTTGGGGGCGAGTATACAACATGTAAGTAACTTAATTATCGCACATTCTGAAAATAGTTTGTTCAGAATCGTTTACTGAATCGATTTCTATCATTTTTAATATAGGTATTTTTTTATTCCAAAAATAATTAAAACTACGGAAATTATTTTCATATTCACCCTGTACAGTCAAAACAAATTGAAATGGACGTAGTTTCGTTATGTTAAGTGCGTTGCGTGCGTAGTAGTATGACCATAACGTTCTCCAGGAATTGGTATAACTAATTCAATGCATAACAATGCATATACATGTTAAATTAAAAATTCAGTGTATGTATTATGATTATAACATAATATTCTAATTAGGGTGTTTGAGGGTGTGCGTTAATTACGTTACATGTTTTATTCTACATGGCGATCGTGAACTGCAGCTGAAAGCATTATAAAATAACTTAGAGTTGCCATCTGACATTTTTAATTCTGAAGCTTTTGGCATGTGTTTACTTTGTTTTACTTTTTAGATGTTTTATTTCTTTTAATGTCAACAGCGCATTTTCTATCTTTCTTTCCTATTGTTCTAATATCTGCAGTTAAATAACAATTAACATGAAAATTCGAAAGAAACTTTCGTGAAAAGATATACTACACATTATTATATATATGAAGATGTAACAAAATTTTCGTTTTTTTGATTCGGAGAACAAAATGTGTTGGATATTGCGAATTCAATCACGTCTGAAAGTTTTCCTGGCCATTAAAGAAACCGTACGCATTACACAGTCATACTTATACAACATTAATGAAATCTTTCATTCAGTTGACGTGACAGTGTTTTTTACTGGAATCATGAATTAAAAGAGTGGGCAGTGCTTTTAATGTTTAATGAGTCTGTGAAATATTTCCGCTAACATGCATTATGATTAAAGAGAAATTTATTGCTAACGCTAATTATTGGTTTGCGGTAATTTCGGTGCTACTTTTTCAAAATTAATGAGGTGTGCATAGATAGGTTGTACCCTGGTACCCTGCAAGTAGTTTCAGAATTTACTTGTATACCAGTACTTGACGTTAAAGTGGGGGTTTCGTTAGTGTAATTGGCATTTGTTAGCCTCCGATAGTTATAATATGTTCCTATATTTTATGCTGTTAAGGTAATCTTATTAGTGAGATACTTTTAAGGTTATTCGTCGGCACCATGCGGCAACTGAAACTGCTTACCTGAAAACAGGAATATTTACTGTTGTCCTCAAAATAGCTCAGTTATATTTTATGTTCTTTTTCAACTATCACGTTTTTTCTCACACCAAACTACTAAAAAATCATAATAAATTAGTCATAACTTTTCACGGTGCATCATTGATTATAACTCTCCTACTGTTGCAGTAGACAAACTGACCTTAACGATAGCGATTTTTAATGCTTCATTTTAGATGCAGGGACCTCTTCGATTGCTGGGGACCACCCCGAGGTTGCTCTTGAATATGTAATGATTAGTTCATATGATTTGAATTAGTAACGCATTACGATCAATTAGGTAATGAGCATCGGTATCTTTAGGCGATGACATACGCATGTTTTCATTAGTTTGAATTATTTCACAGCACTGGTGGTCCGTAAGTGATGGTTTTTCTTATTTATCTCCTGATTACGTTTTATTGGTGTCTTGTTTGTTAATACATGCATTTAATTTGTTGCGCGCGCATTTAATTTGATTACGTTTAATTACCCATTTGGTTTACGATCGAGTTTGTTACCTCCATGCTTGTGACATTATACAGCGAGATAACAATACTGAAGGAAAGCACGTTCGTTGTTCGTTTTGGAAATATTTCGTTTTTGTTTTTAATTTCTGAACTGTGATTTAAATCTACATTCTCTCGATGGTATTGCAGGATACATGTAATTATTGTAATAATCGTTAAGATTTTTAGTGCGTAGGCGGGTCCGGTGCTGTTTACAGTGGCCTAGCAATTTTAGTCGTCCGTATGTAAGGCGTTGCTTCGGTAATAACTCGTGAACGTTTCGTGTCATTCCATCATCGGTAAAGAAAAATATCGCCATGTTCGGCTACTTGCAGCTCCATGAACCTTCAAGGGATTGTTGAGGCCCTATAAAAGTCAAACTCCTCGGCAACGAGATAATGTGAACGAACATAATTGGCATCTAAAAATAAAGAGCAGACTTGTTGATTGCTTCAAGTTTGCTATGAACACTAAAAAAGTACGAAACTTTTATAGACAGTAAAATTTAGTTTTTTATTTCGTTTTGGTTGAATAAATAATTTATTTCATTGAATATAAAAATTTTAACTGGAAAACATGGAAAAGGACTTGAAATCGTTTAGGGCTCATATTAGGGGTCATCTTAGGGACGTAAAACTGTTAAATATGGCCAGGGCGGGAGGATTAGTGTAATATTTCAACGTTGCCACTCCGACAAAACAAATGAATACTTTTAGTGAAATAACCTCACTTAAATGACCCTCTTAATAGCTCTAAACGTCGTGATGCTGCGGTTTGCCTCTAATGACAGTCCTTAAACAATGAGTTATGTTAAGAGTTTTAATATTCCATTAAAATAATAATTAAGCTGTTGCTATGAAGCAGCTCTAACTAGCTCTAAGCTTGGGTATAATATATTTACGGTTATAGTTTGTTAATTGAATTTAAATTTGCGTCTCTCTGCGGGAAGCGCCGCGGATCGTGGGGATCAGATAATGGCTGTTTATAACATTTAATATTACATTAAAAACTTTCTAATTCAATTTTCGGAACACACAGCGAGAATTCCGAAAAGGGCCGAGAAAAAAATGTGCTAAGGGAGATTGAAGATGGTCCACGTGTGGGGGTTACTGTAAACATATGTACACAATGGTTGAAGAGGCCACTAAAAAGCTAATATGTCAATGGGGCACGCAGTGTTGCACAACAATGCGCTATTCTGTGTGCACTGTCATGCGTATAACTTTATTAAAGACGTGCCCCCATGGAGGATCGATAGGTATGTCGCTATTGACGTCTTAATGTGGGTTCAGATTTGCGGTTTTCGGCGTAATGCAGGCTATTATGTTTAAAAAAAAGTGTTGTTGGTTTAGCGGTTAACAATTTACGAAACTGATAGTAACGTGTTTTAAACTAAGACTTTATTTAGGTACACAATATAGTTTACCAACTTATGAATTGCGAATAAAAATGTTTGTCATCGTATTTCGCAATATATAACCGCCATAGAGAAGGTAACATCCGCTGTCGATGCACATCCGGAAAGGTGCCATCTCAAATAAAAGCTCAGACATAATTCGTCATATTATTCATATAAAAATCAGTGCAAGATCGGCAGATGCGAAAGGATTGCACACACATGTTGGCAAGGTGCGCCTGCGCCTACTATATGGCTTGTGCCAAACACTTCTCGTGGCAAACAATCGTCTATAATATTAGCTCCGGCATCTGTTTAAGTAAGCATTTCTCTATTTGACCCTTTCGAATCAACTTGAAAATTATGACTGGGGTTTAAAGTTCCCTTTTTGCGATTTATGGAAGATAGGTACTGAATCATGTTTGAGGCTTTGAGTTGCAGAAAAACTTGCAATGAATAAAAAAAAACTGAAATACCCAACTGTACTAGACGTAAATATAGCGTTCAAATAAATATCACCCATTCATATTTATTGAAGCTATGTTAGCGATCTGGCTGCCATCTACAAAAAATAATAACAAGATGGACAGAACAAATTGAGAATAATCCTCGCCTCTTTCTATAGTAATCGGCAATATAATATACAGGAGATTTAAATGCAATAAAAATTGCGAACGTGTAGGTATAAAGCTGAAGGACTTGTGGTTATTTTTGCCACAGTCTTAGCAAGAAGTCGGATTCTGTGGAGGTCCTCGACGCGTGGCGCGGTGCCTTTTAAAGCAAGCCTCGGTTCCAGTTTAGTAATTAAAGTTACAACTTTATCGATCAAAGACTTTCCAATACACGAGGGACCACCGGGCCGCGTATCTGCATCGAGGGACTCAACGGTATATAAATATTAGCTAGGCCCTGCCACGTAATGGAACTGTCAGTCGATCGCTCCTTGTCTACCAATAATCCTCCGAATGAGTTTATTACTAGTGCACTGCCCACAGTGTCCACATAGTTGGTAACCACTTTCGCCAGCACACGACAGACGGATAAGGATAACAGCCCATTAATATTGCAAGTTAAACAAGACTTTACTTTTTATGCGTCGATGGGACAGACGAGACGGTTGTACACTTTTTCTAGGTTAATCTCCTTGTATATTCGCGGCTATAAACAAATAGATGGGTTTATCAACTGCTCCCGATGTTCTCTTCGCTATTTAGGGACACTCAATCAAAAAGTATTTCCATTGCAATTTTCACAATGGGGTCCTTTCAGTTCATTGTTAGTTTTCGTTTTAAAATCTCGAAGTATGAATGATACAAAGACTGTAATTATCGGTTATGGTTCCGTTGGCTCTTTCGTGGCTCATTGTGTTCTGTAGATGTCTCTATTTTGCGATTTTCTAAGGTGTGGGCTGGCTAAATGTTATTTGACGATAGTATTGTGAGCACGCCCGCAGCGCCATTGTGTGCGTACTTTGTGCTTCGATGTATCACTCCCACAATTTTATTATATTTTGCGAATTCACTTGCAGGAAGGAGAATTTGAACTGAGATGATTGATGGTCTTAATATTCGTCCTGGGATTCGATTGTTCATATGTGAGAAGTTATATGACTCTGGGGACAAACCGTTTATAAATGATATAAGTCGCCTTCATTATTACAGATGAGAAATATTATTAAATTATCGAAATCTTCATCACAGAAGAAAATTCACTAAATTCACGGTAAAAATTTTTTTAGTTGGCTGTTATTTAACTCACGACAGTCAGGTTTATTTTTAAACCCAAACCAAATTCAAATGTAAAAATTACACAAACGAAAAAAGAAAAAAACCCACCGTATAACCCCTTAAGAAAATAATTTACATATGACTGCAAATTGTTATACTGCCTATCGAATGTAGCGTGACAAAAACAAAACAAAGTACAGGTAAAAATACTGAACCGCGGGCAAAAATGTAATTCGAATGGCTTCTTGGAGGCGACACCGAGTCTATAAAAATCACTTTAGCGCCTTCTTCAATGGATGATTGAAAGCTTCTAAACAATTCATTCTTCCCTTAGTCTCAATGGTCTGGCCCACATTCCTTGTGTAATCTTTTTAAAGGACAATGAACATGACAAAGGCGAGCCCTTCACTATTGAAGAGCGTGTAAAATACTGACGCTCCGTTCTAAATTAAGGTAACGTTTTTCAGTTATTCACTGAAGGCAATGCCGCCCAGTGTGCAGCTTCAAGTGTTAATGAAAAAAGTATAATTTTAATATTCAACCTTGGACCTTAAATCATAGGACTCGTTTCGCCTTCCATTGAGCAGTTCGCAAGTTTTGTTGTAGGTATCCCTATTGGGTACGGTGTCATTGTTGTAGCACTAAATACAAAGCAACTCGTATTTTGAATTTTTATTTCATCGACCGTAATAAATTTCAAGTCTTGTACTGTAGACCGCATGGGTTTCCACTTGTGCCCTTAACATGAATTTAATGAAAGTTATATTGTTTACGTAACAGTGAAAATAACAGCTGATCCACAGGCGCCATAGCGCTTTGTTGATACTTTGCGATATTAGAATTTTCTCCAAGACTTGACAATGTTTTACATTGTAAGCTAGCATTAATATTAGTTAACTTAAGGATAATGGGCAGATAAGTTCTAACTATTTATTTTATGAGCTCGATTAGCTACTGGATATGCGAATACTTTTGTCGTTTATTGCTCATAACGCAGATTATCACATTTCTACTCCTTTTTTAATACGCTTTTTTTAGCAGAACTTATTCTCGTAATCTTGTAAAAATAATTATTCGGCTATAAAGATTGGGATATAAAAGTATTATCTTTGAATTTCTGTCATAAATAGATAAGAGCGTAATATTTGTAAGTGCTGGATATTTTACTGGATAAGCTTTTGAAATATAACTATATGCATAAAGTATATTGTTCACAATTATAAACATTAACAAATGTAGTCCCAAAACGAATCAAAACGATTCAAATCGATCACGGTCAACATATTTAAATTCAATGGCACGTGTACAGGTCCAACGCAGTACACCTTTGAACGAATATTCCAGGTACGATCCCAAAAAAATGATTTAAAGAAGGGGAGTGAGGGGTCCCATCCATTTTTTTGGACAAGTTGGGCCCATATAACGCGGTGCGGCTGCCCGTAGCGCTCATTCACTAGATCGTGTTCGACTACATCGAAGCTCCCAAAAGTTCTCTATCATTTGTACCTGCCGCGTGCGTTTAACCGCCCTTGCAATCATTCTTCAAAATGCTTCAAGGATTCCAACACAAACCGTCCGAATATCACGTTGCTTACGTCAAAAGTGACGCTCCGAGAATGGTCGCCATTGCACCAGCTCCTGAAAGAAAATACTTGACTGTGGATATGCAGACAGATAAGAAGAAATATAACTACAAGAATACCGCATACTCTGGCCCTCAAGCGGCTTCGATCGCGAGGAGGAACGCCCGGGAAAGGAATCGTGTGAAACAAGTGAACGACGGATTCAATGCTCTGAGGAAGAGGCTGCCTGCTGCTGTCATTGCTGCATTGTCTGGAGGTGCGCGTCGTGGATCCGGGAAGAAGCTTAGCAAAGTGGACACTCTCAAAATGGTCGTGGAATACATCAGGTATTTGCAAAACATGATTGATGAAAGTGATGCAGCGCACGGGGTGACAAGAACCGCGCAAACTGTGCCGTCGCAAGCGCCATACGAAGTAGATGAAGGCATTTTTGACGGAAGTTCTCCATATTCAGACTCAGTGCCTTCGCCAGCTGGTTCTGAGTGTTCGTCTGGTGTGTCGTCTGCGTACTCAGGAGGTTACATGCCAAATAACTACCAAACTCAAGAACAAGTGAGTCCTATGGATGAAGAAGATCTACTTGACGCTATAACGTGGTGGCAGCACAAGTAATATAATAGCAAAGTGTAGTTATGTGCGTGATGTCTAGTCTTCTGAGTTAAGGAACTCTTGAGTAATTTATTGCCTGAGTAAATTAGAAAAATGTTTAGATGTATGTTAATAGTAAACTCGATATTGTTAACGATTATGTTATTGTTGTGGCTGTGATTGTACATTTTGTATAAAATATACCCGAGTAGAATTACTCACAATGTAAATATGTATAAGAGAACTTTAATATAAATGAAAATATACAATTGAATACAAATATACTTTGTGGTTTTAATCATATTTTTCATCACACACAAGAAAAATAATGGAAAAGCACAAGTTAATCTCTTTTACCGAGGATTAATATAACTTTAAGGTTGACACTCCGCAAAAAGCATTACCTTTATGAATCAACGCTTTTACCGTCAGTGAAATGACTCATCATTATCTGCCTAGCCTTTTCCCAACCTATCTTGGGGTCGGCTTCCAGTCTAACTGGATGCAGCTGAGTACCAGTATTTTACATGAAGTGACTGCCTATCTAACCTCCACAACCCAGTTACTGGGTAATACGATACCCCTTGGTAAGACTGGATGTCAGACTTTCGACTTCTGACTACTCGTAACGACTGTCAAAGATCTACAAATGACAGCGCGGACCAAAGGCTTAACGTGCTTTCCGAGGCACGGAGGAAACTCGGTATGTAATTATGGTCACCCATCCACGGACCAACTTCGGCAAGCATAGCTTAATCTTAAAGATCGACCCGTGCGGCTGTTATTACTTAGCCATGAGCTCCTCTTCTCGTCAGTGAAATGACTATTATCTTGAAATTAATGGTAGGTATACATATGATAAACTTCACCATAATTGAGACTTTTTTCTATGTGTTATACACTAATATAAAACTTAAGTACAAAAAAACAAGTACTCAAGTTCTGTCAAGTGGGAATAACTGTGGGACCCCGGAGTGAGTTGCTAGTTAAGAAATAGAGTACAATGTAATAGGGAATCAAAAGAAAACATGTGTTTAATTGTCTTTTTATTTTGGGTATAAAAAATTTGTTTAAAGCTTAATACTCCAAAAAACCCATCTATAGCAATAAATAATAGATTGAAACGAATAAAATAGTAAAAACAGTAAAAAATCATTAATAATTAAAACATGGAGCTATATTGCTAATAGTCTTCAAAAAAAACTTAAATTCTTTCGTAATTTTTTGTTTCCGCTTAGGTAAACAGAATAGTCATGTATGGCAATAAGTCTAATAAAAATAAAAGATGCATATGGTTGGTGTTTAATAGCGTAGGCTAGATTTTATGTAAGTATTTAACATTTGGTAGATCATTTATTCTTACAAAAAAACTTGTTTTTAAATTTTAAAATATTGATTTAAAAATGCAGATTCAGAACGAGATTTAACGCTTCAAGGTGCCGCAAAACCTAAAAGCTGAACGCAAATTCCGATAAAACTGAAAATAAATAAACTACGTTCGAATTCACTATCGAAAGAAACGGTAAATGAGATACGAAACCTCGTAGAGATAACCGTGCAGAATTATTTTATCTTCGTAGATTTAAAAAAGTTCTGATACGGCCAGCGAGCTTGATTAAGACATCGATGCGCAAACGCAGCTCCGGTACATTGTTATACAAGATTAATGGTGTTCACCAAGATAAGGAGGTGGGAGCTAAATGCATTTACATGTGCGAATAAAAAGACACTGATAAAGGGACAAAGAAGCTCGCGACGAATAAAAATGGTACCATTTATAGTGACACATACAGTTGTCCCGAATATAGCGCCTGTTGTGGAACTTAGGTTCCACAACAGGCGCTACAAGCTATTGAAAAGGTTTCTATAAACTAAAAAGGTTTCTATTTTCTTCTTCATTATAGGTCACTCACTGGGATAACAATGAGTTTTTACTTACATTGTATCAATTTTCAATTTTCTTGGTTCCAATTTTTGCTATAAAAGTCATCCGTGGAGGATTTACCAATGAAATCCTCAAATAAGTTCCTACTTAAAACGGATAAAAGCTAATCTAGAAGAAAGTTACGACGGTTTCAGTGAATAGTTCGTCCTAGCATATAAGGCTTTGCACGGTATCTCATGTTGTCCGCTAACATAAATTAACATTAGGCTTAATAAAAGTTTTAATAGCACGCGTGTCTTGGTGTCCGTGTGTAAAACAAACAGATTTATATGCAATCGCAGATTGTGGTTTACGATTATGGAAAATGCTGATAGAAGAGGAAGCTAACGAGTAATTAAACCTAATGCGAGTCGGTGCAGACGTTAACTCACGTAATTGCGATTATATTTTTACGACGAGCAACACTGGCAGGCACGTGGGAAAGTGTTCCAGCGCTACAAAGAGCGCTGCGTGTTCCGTCTATAAGCACAAACGATTAATGTTCTTTATTTAAAAACCTGAGGTTTACATTTCGCTGCTTTTATTTGCTTCCGTTTTGTATAAAAAGGTTGCTACACATCTACAATAGAATCGAATGATTTCGCCAAATTCCGGAAACTATTAATTCTATCAGAGCTTTGTATCGATAATCTTATTATTCGGGGCACGTGAGCTTTGTTGTGTTCGTGATATTTGCGAATACTCGACGATAAGGCACACGTATTTAGGGTACTTTTGTGTACTTCGGGCTGTTGCTCGTATTTACTTTTGGTTCAGAACAATCGGATAGCAAATACTTTAAAGTGCTCATATAAAATGGATACAATGTATTCTATTAAAAGCTTTTAATTTTTTAATGATAGGTAAAATATTAGAGTATGAAAATTTTACGATTAAATAAAACTTTACTAACTGGTGATAGTAAGACAAAAGTAAGGTAAAATAACATTAGCTTGCAAATATACTGCCATCTTATATTAGATCTCGATATTAAGAAAGCCACTTAAGAGATTGAGCTCCCTTTATTTGTTGACTATTTTGTTAAGGAACCCTTTTCTTAAAAACAAATTGAACGGTTAAATTTCCTCAGAAACATTATAAATAAAAACACTTGTTTATATACTCAGTTAATACTTTATCTTGCTAGATCAGTTAACCAGTGTTTGGCATAGATAGTATCTCTTTGTTGCTCCGTCTGTAAGCACTATTGTTCGTAATTCGCTCAACTTGCAGCACAAACGGTACTAAACGATTGCTATTGTAAAATTTCTATAATCTCTTTCATCCATTCAATAGTGTGCGTTCATTTGTTATATTTTAATTAATCTCTCACTTTCACTGTTATTGTACTTATAATTAATGGTTCTCTGGATATAAATCGTTGAAATTAATTTAAACTGACATACTTTTCTTTGGAGAGAGATGAGCTACGAGTATAACCATCATAATTTCAATGTTCGTGTTTGAGCTGCTCAAGGAACATTAAATTAATAATTGGCTTTTTCACATAATTTCGTAATTTTTATACTGTCTTGTGCGGCGGTACGGTAGGTAAAGACGTAATTGGTACAATGATATCGGACAAGTAGGGGCCATCACTTATGCAAATGTTTTATAGCCTGACTCAGTTCCGACGCGGGCCGCCTCATGATTTATTACAAATCGGTACATTATATACTTGAATACATTTACCATACACATGTTTCCTTGATCTTAAACACCGAACTTTAGACTTTATTTATCGTTTTATTATTGATAATTATCACGTTATTAGATTATTTATACACTGGCTTGTGGAGATTAACGGTATTAAGAGTAATTTGTACTATATTGCTGTCAATAAGATAAGTATTTATGGTGGTCAAGACTGAGTTTAATAAGTCAAAAAAATGTGGAAGTTGTACGTAAATCAAGACGACGGTATTATAAAGGAGTTATAAAGCTAATCACCAATTATTATGATGACTAATTTTATTCTACCGATCTTTCTTCAAAACCCTTTAACAAATGTCTTCAACAGTTAGCACATAAGTTACGTTCAGACAGAGAGAAGAAATAAGGCTAGCGGCAGACAGGTCCTCGTACATAAATAATCGTCGGATATCGGCTTCCTTCGGCTTCCCTCGGTTGGCTGCGCGGGCGCTGGGAACCGCGATGTGATCGACGCGGCCCAGGGTCAGGCGTATTACTGTAGAGCTATCGAAATAGGGATGTTGTAATAACTAACTAAGAAAACACTTTGCTGACTAATTTACTAAATTTTACTTCCTTTCAAGCCATTTGTTTAGTTAATATATCATTTTGAATGTTGAGCGATTTTCTAATGAAATAACGATTGCAACTATAAGGGAAGGTCTATTTCATTAAATTAACTATGGGCTTCAAAATACCATGTTCGTAACAATATAAAATAACAATAAACCAATAAAAAGCTTTTCTCAACAGCAGTGATTGATTAAAAGTCATTATTAAGAATGTTAACAAATAAATCGAAAACGTTTTATATATTATTTTGCATATGCTTCCAGAAAATAAATATTTATTTAAAAGTACAAAGATTTTTTTATTAAAACAAATAAAATCTTTAACAAGAATAAAATAAAACATCTGTCGACCAGTAGCAGATTTAAAAGGAGATAATTACAAGTTATAATTAGTTGTATTGCGTTGAAAGCGTGGCCACTTGACCGCGAAACAAAAAGTATCACCTTACAAGAAAATATGAATAGTGATATACGATAGTACTAATTCCGTATATCACTATTCATATTTTCTTGTAAGGTGATAGTACTAATTCCAATATTATGAGGAACAGATGAATGAAATGAAGTTAAAATTATTATTTTTGTTCATAACTATGGCATGCTTCCATACGAAAAAAAATAACTAAAAAAACCTTTTGAGTTTTTTCAACATTCGCAATCGGAAGATACACTTTTGTGATGTGCAATTTGAGAATGATTTCCGCATGAAATACATCAAATAACCAACTCTCATGTTGCTACGTTTTTTCTGCGTTTCCTCCATCTTTTTAAACACTTCACTGCGGTTCGATTTGTATGAAATTGTCCGGGTTTCTCTAAGGGCACATTGCAACAATCATTTTTTTTCTTGTAATTTCGTACTTCAAATTGCGCAACATCATTTACCACGTACTTTAGTGGCTTCAAAATACAACAATTTAAATAAAAAATACCTTTTAAAGATACCGACGCATTTTATTTCATTTTAATGGCACTTAAGGTGGAAACATACCGAAAATGTATTTTATTAGATTTCGAAGCTCGGAATGTGTGAGTATCGGCTACCGGGGTGTCTAATAAATATCAGTAGATTCATATAGTCATATCGTTTTTTTATAAACTAGTCATTTACAAGCGGTAACACTGGTAACATTCGTAAATATGTCGTTGTGTATGTGTTTATGTGAACATCAGCTAGTGATGTGACACTATACCACCGATACAATCCAATTACTCGATATAAAGTTAAAACAGGAGCCAATTGTCTGTATAAAAGTGTCCAATAAGGCAGGTGTTGAATATTATAGTGCCAATTGACATGAATGAACAAAACTAAATCGATTTAAAAGCAATAACATTATATTGTTGTCAATACTATAACGTGTAATAAGATGTACCGAATTAAATGTCTTTAAGTGTAAAAATATCAAATGACAAAAAAGGGTTAAAAGTATAATCACGTATTGGAACTGGTACATTAGTCGGGGAGTCGATTATTTTTGCATAATATCATCGAGTCGAGTAGAATGTAGTGAGTGGATCGCACCATTACCATAGACACGGGATGAAGATGTTAGTTTAGGAGACAGGACAGTGGCAACGCAGTGATTTAGATAGAACACCGCTGTGCCCAGCGTGACCTTACTGTAATAACTTACAATAGAAATTATTGATTTTATTGTGCATTCAATATTCATTCAATTTCTATCGATGTTAGTATAAGCAGTAAAAAGAAAGTACCATGTAGTTAATATGTCGCTAGAAGTGAAATTACATACCTAAATTAGGGCAAAGATATCAGATATTGCCAGAAGAAAAAGTAGGTGGCTCAAGGGATATCTTAAAAAGTAAAATAAATCGGTAAAGTAATTAAAAAAAACTGAAACCACACCAGCCACAGGAAATCCGCAAGAAAATTATGCAATTCATTAATGATTTGAAGATAAATCTGACGAAATCGCCCACAATTAAAATTATACAGCCAATCAAATGCTAAACCGACTTACGTAGAAAACTTTGATAGAAACGAATGCACCTTGCCTAGATTTATAAGGTAACAAAAAACATTATCTGAAGAGGGCAGCTAAAGAAGTGACGCTTAAAGTGTCGGCGTGAATCTCATAAAAGGGATTATAGGTTAGGAGCTTAATGCTCTAGGATTCAATTAGGTGAAATAAGCTTAAGTGGGTTGTATCCGCTGTTATGACATCAGTCAAATTACCAGGACCCGAGGACCTGTCGCTTCCGTCATATTACCAAACTCTTAGTGAGGGTGACGAGTAATGACGTATAGTATGCTTCTAATTTAATGTTTATTGTTGGTTCCTTGGTTTGATTGAAATATGATGACGATTCCCACAGTTAAATTAAAATGTGAACTTGATACGGGTATGCAGGTACCGTACGTTTGTGTTTTGGTAGCAAACTTCATCGGTCCAATGTGGAGTGGTTTCAAGTGGGACCACCATTTCTGTATAATTTCCAAAAATATCTGATTAATAATTATAGATTACGCCAGCAACGATGCAATGGTAGAATTACATTCGAGTACAGGTAAGGTTGAACAAATAGGGTTCACCAAAAATCAAAATAAGTTTGACTGGGCAAGATATTGTGTTGGGTACACCTGTTTGGAACGAAACTATATAAAACTAAGTAGTTAAGAATCAATAAATAAAAATTAATATTACAGTCTGAAAGGCGATAAACTTAAAAAAATAAGTAGGTCAATAAAATATGTTTCCAATGTAAAGGAATACATAATGAACGTTTATCTCTGGTACTTGTTAACTTAAGAGTCAAGTGTAGGTAGCAGATAGCGCTATCATTAATGCACTGGCGCGTGTATTCTACAGTATGCGGGTAGTGATACTCAGCACTCTTATCCCAATAGCACAAGGTTTATTTTGAATAATATCGGACTGTCTACTTGTTATTCGCGCAAGTTCATTGTTAGCAGGATTCAGGACGTGACGGACAGTTAGTACAGGTATCGTCAACGTGCGAACTTGATAAGTGTACTGGCATGTAGGCTTCACTGAAAGCTTTGCATTCTAGGTGTTTACACTACTATTTATCATAGTTTCAAGCACAATGGATGTAGGTCATAGTGTAAATTGTAAAACTTTGTAGCAAAGTTACGGCAAGTTCTTTTAAATAAGCTTCAATAAAAATGCAGACCAACGCATATTCAACACTTGCCAACAGAAAAGAGTCGTAAAGGCAAATTATAAATCATTGTGTGAACCACATTAATAACAGCAACCTGTCCTGTCCATAGTTCACACGCATTCAATGGCATTTTTCACACAGTTTGAAAAAGGTAATACCAAAAAGTCCAAACTTTCGGAAAAATTACGTTCTCACGTCGTGTGCGAATAGCTTCCGCATCAGGTGCAGAATCGAAAGGGTTCGTCAATCTCAAAAGGTTCCCATTATTATTGTTATTCTGATTGACAATCGCCCTCTCAAGTCGAGCCTTTTTTCTGCCAGATATAAAACTAATATTGGTAGGTCCCATCCTCTTCCGCCAGCTTTTTTGTACGTCACTGCACTGCATTTAGTTTTGGGAAAAAAGTTACTTTATTTGAATTGCTTTTAGTCTTTTTATGACGTTGTATATCAAATTTATATCGAGTTTACAATTACGTTCAACGACCTTTTTCTTTGAGCATCCTATTTATTTGTGGGTACAAGTTTTCTGGTGTTCGGAGTTTGTCGATAGTGATACAGTTTTTTTAAATAAAGTAATTAATTACTTCAAGGTCAATAAATTCTGAACGGGCCTAAAGCGGTGATAAGAATATCCAAAAGGTTTACCACCCAAAGGCGAGAATGGAATTTTATTTAATTACATTATCTAATTAGATACAGCGTACACAATAATGCTTGCATCTGCGTTTAGTTCCGTAAATTAACAGCAACTGGTCTACAATCGAATACTATTTGTACTACGAGATGTTAGGGTTGTGTTTTGGTTGTTTTGAACTTCACTTGTTGGTGTCTGTTCCACGGGAGAAATGTCGCCGGGGTGATGAATGGCCACGCGTTGATTTAAAGGGGTACATTTGAATGAAAGAGCTTGATTTTGTGTATCTCTGTAACCTATCCTTAAATGCAATAAAACTATAAAGTAACCTCAACATACGAGCACTTATCCGGATTGTAAAGAATAAAAAACTGATAAAAGATACGAGCCATAATTGACATGAGGTGCGAAAAAACGATATCCAATATTAAGATCGAAGCTGAGCTTGTAAGACAAATCGCTTCCAACAATGTCACCCGTTGGGTGCTCAAAGACAGCGTTCGGACCCATTCATCCATTTTTTAGTTCAAGAGGTACAATTAACAATGACAGCGGTCAGGTTGCGTATAAAAAATTACCATGGAACGAGTTTTTCCGAAATGTAGAGCTAAGTTATTTTTTTAAAATCTGTATGAATGAGGATGAGGATTTTATTGCATTTAGTATTTTGTTCATATATCTGTATTTTATGATGTTGCATCAAAAAATTCTTGCGGCGTATAAAAGGCGAGATTTACATCGGTTCCCTTTGTGTCTTCTGTGGGTGATCCCTTCGACAAAAGTGTTAACATATTCGTCCATAAAATATTTTGACTTCTCTCTTAATGGACGTAAGCGGACAGGTTACATTTTTAATAATGTGTCGTGGAATTTTGTTTGTTGTTAGAATTTAGATGCAAATGTCTTATTTATGTTTTTATCGGTTCTTTACTTTTTTTAACCTACTTCTAGCATCAAAATAAAAAAAAAACACTAACAGTCGTTAACTCTTTTACAATAATATTTAAAACTATAAATAATTTTTGAAATATTTATCGGTCTACTTGTGAGTTTTCATCGACACAAATAAATAAATTGCAATGGCAGATTACTGATCAATAAACATTAAAACCCAATTTCTGAGACACGCGAGAAAAGCCGCGGGCAAACAGAGTATATTTATGTGCGTTATCCAGAAAGTTTTATGATTGCATATCATGATTCCACCAGCACTCACAACATCACGACATGATAAAAATTAATAACCGTTTTCTTAAGTGATAGCCTCCAGCAACCAGTGCGAATGGAAGGGTTTAACTTTACTGTACAACCCTTAAAAGTTCTACGGAAACATTCATTATAACCTCTGCATAACATTCAAATTGGTTTAATTATCGGTTGTCTAATGTTCGTCAAAAGTCGGTTATTAAAAACTATTAGAATATTTCAAATTGTAGATTCTTTACCCTTTCCGCCCTTGACAGGTCCAAGCTCTAATTTAGCTAAAAGTATGATTGCTGGTTATTTGCTATTATAATGAAATTAATTACAAAAAACTTTGTTCTTTTTAATTAAATATAAAAAAAAACCGGCCAAGTGCGAGTCGGACTCGCGCACGAAGGGTTCCGTACCGATATTTATAAAAACCGCCATATATGATCTGCAAATGAGTTGTTCGAAATTTTCGAGTCAAATACAATTGATTGACTATTACTCGTAAACTTGTGAAGCCCACTTAAGTGTGATAGTTTTCCTTTAAACTTCGTTATATTAGGTACTACTGCCGTGACATTTGAATTTCTAACTACAACCGTTTATTTGGTAGAGGGGGGGGGACACTTGACTCTAACGAAAATTGGTACTTTAAAGCTTGATAAGTCACGAATGGTTTACTTAATCAAAAAACGGTCTTCCCAAACCCCTAATATAAAGACCTATTCAACGATATCCCACAATATGGGAAGAACGAAAAAAAAAATATCATCCCTACTTTACATGTAGGGGAGGTACCCTAAATAATTGTTTTTTTTTCAAAATTTTATTTTACCCCTTTTCCAGCGTAATTAACGTATAATTATACTTATGCCAAATTACAACTTTCTAGTACCAACAATTTTTTAGTTAGACCGCGGACAGACAGACGGACTGTATACCGAAACTATAAGGGTTCCTTGTTGACTACGGAACCCTAAAAACTATGATCGATTATGAAAATATGATATAACGTTTTGTATGTAGATCAAAGGATTATTTTTCATTTGTAACTCTCTTTTCAATTTACAATCGACAAACAACGATAGCATCGATGCGTGGACGCCTGTCAAAAGTTATATTTATTTTCTTTACAAATTCAAAGAATCGTGCGAAATCACAGTGGAGATGTTTGCGGGTACCGTGGTATTATGCGCGGGCGCTTCGTTTGTCCGCACAAAGCTCCCCAACCCTTTGGCGACACAATGTGCGTCACTAATCTAGATCATGTGCGCTATTGTGTGTCATTGTACGAGCGCTTCCCCCCGCCCCCCCCTGTGCCCGCGCATCTCGCTCTCAGCGGGGAGAAGTGCGGTCCTGGATATCTCACTCGATGTCGATTTATAAGAAATTACAGCGCCGCGGGTGCCAGGTAGTTGCTCCCACGGATGCGTGTACACAATGCAAAAACTTTGCTCTCCAAATTTCACTAGTAAACCAAACAGGAAATGAAAAATATTATTTCTTCCTATTGCTACTTTGTGTTCGACTATTATTCAGCATTATGTGTACAGATTAAAATATTTCATAAATGGCTTCCGAATTCTTTTTCATTGTGTTATTGCTTTCTCCGTGATCGTAAATTATGGTTGATCGTTCAGGGAAGACGCTCGATGATTAGAGTGTGCTTGGCCAATCATTAACGTGTGTGCAACAATTTCTTAAATAATTATGTAAAAACATTGGAAGCATCCTCATGTGTGTTTAACTGCTTATTACTTTGTAACCTGCGGCTTGGACCAACGGAGCGATAACTTATAAATGTGTTAGAGTCGAATGATTTAAGAACGATTTTTTTTTCATGCGTGGGTTGAAGTCCATTACACTTAAAAAGATCTACTGGTAGAAACTACCCAATGTTGATAATAATATTTTGAATTATAATTTAATGTTTGACACTTCATAAAGTTAAAATAAAATATTGTATTAGTCTTCATTAAAGTTAACACATTCATAAATAACAATTATGATGAGTTTAAAACTTGGCCTTTGATTTATTATTATTAACTGAATTAAAATAACAATACCAATGGCATCATTCCTCGTTCAACTTGAATTTAATTCAAGGAAAGAAATATATACCTATAGGGTCAAATTGAATTAGCTAGCTAAACTCCGCAGAATTGACGGGTAAATCTGCATAAACAGTTTGTAACATAATAAACGCAAGACCTCTCGTGTGGTGTCTCAGACCATGAAATTGATCAACTTTTCTTTTGTTCTATGACTTTGGTAAATATATAACTTTCTTTTAGTTTTACTATTAATGTTGATCAACTGATCGCGTCAGTTCATACAGAAAGTCCTACTTTTTTTTTGCGAGTTTCAGTGTCTCGTAGAACATAAGTAGTTCAGTGTCATGGTCCGAGTGGTGAAAGAGGTATCATGGACCGTATATATTTACCTATAAAGTGTTATTATCATTGCTATCCCTGCTTCTCAACACCACCGCTGTTCCATATCGCGAGTGAATGGGCGGCGTGTGCCCAAAGGACAAGTTGAGTGTCATCCCACGGACACCGCTTAATTGGCACGAATAATTTTGTCGTACGACTCGTACGCAAACCACCAGCTCTTATAACAGTATACTGGGAATGATCGAGTGCCGAATGATACGAGCTCGATTTGTTATTCCGGCGAGTAAATTAGGTATCTAAGATTCAGTTGTCAGTAAAGAATTGAATTTAAGAAGAAGAATTGAATAGAATTGAATTGGAGTGAAGTGAATTTGTGAAGAATTGTAACATTGAAAGCACTCTACGTTTGTAGGTGTAATCTTGTAATAATATTCAGCTTTTACCAAACTTGTCTTGACAATTTGACACCTATATGAATGCCATAAAAGTACACTGTTATATTTCCAAGTGTTGGTTAAGAGTCGTGAAATTCGAACAGCGCCATACTATTTAGGCATTTGTTTAGGTGTCGCTTCATGTCTGTGAAAATGGTCATTACTCATCCATATTATAGCGACTATGCTACCAGTTTGCTTAAGTTGCTAACCCGAATACTTAGTTGGATTAGATAGTACAGCTTTAATTATCATTCTCATTTAAAACCTATTTTACCGACCTTACGAAGTTTATTGATAAAGTTCAGAAATTTCGAAAAATAATTCAGGTGTCTTGAGTAGCGTCGAGTTAAAAAACTAAAAGAAATACAACAACACAGTTGTACTTTTGTGTGTAACACAATGTAAAGGCGATTATCATATAAACAATTTAACACCTCGATATAAAGGGTTGTACAGACACAAAGACATGGTACGCACGTTCGAGATCATGTAGATTGCATCTTATCACACATCTACAATTGTTGGTACAAACATTTGAAGAGCATTCTTGATTCGTTTTTTATGTAGTGTCAAAAGTTTTAGCTACATAAAAGCTCCTTTTTTTTCTAAGCACAGCTTTTTTTTAACTTGAAAGAGGTGAAACACCCTAGAAAGCAAAAAAGTCCACTAAATTATAACAACACAACACGCCTGTAATCCCCCAAAGAATTAAGCAGAGATGTACCTAATAGTACACTCGCATTTCATCGGTTATGTTTCACCATTATCATCAGCCTATAATGTTCCCACTGCTGGGACACAGGCCTCCTCTTAATGAGAAGGTGGCAGGTGTGACAGTTATGTTTAAGTCCCATGTAAACAGGGGGCGAGCGTATAGCCATCAACCTGGCTCAAATCCAGACTTAGTTGCTGCTATTGAAAAAATCGTAATGGAAAAATCCAGTAACACTTTGCCCGACCCGGGATTCGAACCCAAGAGTCGCATCATGCTCAGTAGTCGCGCTTGAGGCCACTAGACCAATGAGGCCATCAATTATATATTATTTTATCTATCACAGTTATATCTTGATTATAAGTCACACTAAAGTCACGCTAAGTAGATACCGTACCGTAGACCGCTTAGTACAAGCACAAAACAAAGCGGACCCCCGACGCTACGACGCTTGGATTATTTTATTATTTTATGTTTTTTTAGAGGTTTTTTGTCGGGGGTTTTTTAAATTATTAATTTAGTTTTTATTTCATGCTTTTTAAACTTATATTATTTTGTCTTAGCCTCGAATGACTTGTTCTCGGTGTTGCGCCTCTTCTCGCTAATTAAAGACAACAACGAAAGTTATAAGTTAAAAAAAACCCGAGCTTTTAAGGGGGAGTGGGGGGGATGCAGTCCCCCCCCCCCCCGGCGATGTCCATGGCTACAAGTAACAAGATTTCAAATTTCGAATCGACCAGACCTGTGGAAGTTGTTTATTTCCCTTCAACTAGAAAAGAGATGATAACCTTCAAACGGCTGAGCAGATTTTCTCGAAACATAGCTAAGAACACTGTCGATTAAAACACCTTTCAAACGAAACCAATTTTATCAAAATCGGTTTATCCGTTTAGGAGCTACGATACCACAGACAGACACACAGATACACAGACACACATAGATACACACGTCAAACTTATAACACCCCTCTTTTTTGGTCGTGGGTTAAAAACATGTAACTACACTTAAGACTAAAGTTACTAGTTTTAATATTAAGAGCGTTTACACCTTACGAGATTTCATACAAACTTTTAAGTCCTTATTTTCCGAAATGATTGAACCGATTTTAATGAAACTTCATACGCATAATCAGGATACACAGGTCTAAAAAGTTACTAAAAACAATTTCGAAATATAGTTTACAGCTAAATTAAAGCGATTACAAATTATCTATAGAAACAGAAATTTCCAATTATCTTTTTTTTTTTAATGACATGTTGAAAATGTTTTTTAGTAACTTTTTAGACCTGTGTATCCTGCTTATGCGTACTAAGTTTCATTAACATCTGGTCAGGCATTTCGGAAAATAAGGACTTGAAAGTTTGTATGAAATGCGGTAAGGTGTAAGCGCTCTTAAACATATTTTGCTATGTATGTCTTACAAAGTAGTTGTTGGGGTTATCTTCATCTTTAATGTATAAATGTCTTTCGCTCAAAAAGTCCCATAGATACCTACATATGCTTTTACCAATCCCAATGTTCTCTAACGTTGTAGCCATTAAATCTATCACTACGTTATTATAAGCGTTATCAATGTCTAAAAAACATGTTACAGTTGGGGAGTTAATTGAGAAACCTAAGTATATTTGGCTAACTAACTTGACTAAACAATCTTGACAAGATTGTCCTCTTCTAAAGCCAGATGTGTACGGAGACAATAATTTATCCTTTTCAATAAACCACTCCAGACGCCTAGTAAGCATAGAATGCAACATTTTACACACGCACGATATCAATGAAATGGGCCTTAGTTTAATGAAACCAGCTGGTGAAGCTTTTGGTATAGGTATGCACTATGTGTAAAAGTCCTTATAATAAATGAAAAAAAAAAAAAAAAATTGCCACATTTATAACACAACAAACACACATTCCCTACCATAAGGAATTTTAATTATTATCTAGTTTCAGGTTGTGTTACCAAAGTTATGGCGTGGTTATTCGTACACATGTCGAGGTCAGGAGGTGCGGACAACATGGCGAACCGATGCTTATCTATATTGTAAGACAAATATCTTCCACCTCCAACAATGTCGCTGAACATAGAACACCTCTATTCTTCTGTGATTTATATTTTTTGGAATTAATTGGGTGTGAGTTTACAAGTAACTTGACTTTACTTGAATGGCTTGTATTGAGTTGAAAATTGTTTAACTTTGAAAGATGAAATTAATACCTGCATCAATATTCGTAGTAAACTCACTTCCTGTATAAAAATATAAATTCAACATCATACAAAATATAAAATACAACAGACTCCCTGCTAAAGACGTGTTCACACTGTCTGAATATTTCAGTCCTCCTTCCATTTTTCATCGCACAATATTTATGATTTTTAATAAGATTGATGATAAGGTATCGCCGATAAGTTATAATCCCCGGCCTCATGTAACATGTAAAACGTATTGTTTTACGTCTGTATGTATGTACTTACACACGTACACACACAACACAAACACGCGTATTAAGTTGAATAGATTTCTACATTCGTTACGTTCGAAATTGCCATTTTTTCTCGTTTCCCATGAAGCCATAAGGCACGTGTATAAATCCCTGCGTATACGCATGGCCTCGGGGTTGGACGCTTCCTTTTTACTTCACCTTTGTTACGCTTGCCAGCGAATTTATTTCTTATTCGCGCGTTGAGTTGCGCTTCCTGGGCGGTTGGCTGTACCCGCTGGCGGTGGGCTATGTGACATACTGTTCATTAAAACTGTGGGCCTTTGTTTGTAAGTTCAGACCTGAATAGCAAACAATCCCCAGTGCTGGGATACAGGATTCATCTCTGTTAGAGAAAGCAATGATTATTTTTATAAAAATAGTATTGTACGACGATATTCTGTTAGCACAGAACTGTATGTACAATAGTTGGTGATAGTGCACACCCGTGATGTCTTTGTCACCTTTTACGATACCCTAGGGAGAAGTTTAGGGGTGGCCTTATTCGAAACTGGGAACACCGCAACATTTGATAGATGTAAGTCAGCATCATGAAGTAGTTATTCGTACAAGGTGTTTAAGCAGCTACGAGTATGTTATAAAAACAAATCTTGAAGTCCATGCATTCCATATTTAAATAGCGCTTACAAATAAAATGTTATGCAAGCCGCATTATCTTTCAGGAATAAACACAAAAGTACTCGATTTGTTTTAACTAAAATCATGTTATTCGTAGGCTCAACAAAAAGTGCTACAAAAAATCGTAGCGCGCTACGAAAAGCCTACGAGCCTATGCACTTACTTGTATTGTTGGTCAGCCAATTTGCTCGTGTGTACGCCGATGTCGGCAGCGGGAGCATTCGTTAATCCGCGGATGACTGTGAATTCTTTATTCTTTAGTGTTTTAAGTAAGCACATACCTACATATATGGACTATATGTACTGTATGTACTACGTTCATTTATATGGCCGCAAACTATTGTCTTGTGCCTTTTGTTTTGACTTTACAGCTTTATGTTAAATCGAAACATGATTTTTTATTGTTTGTCTGTAAGTTTACAATACATAATGAACAAACAAATAGGGTATTATAAAGTTTAATTGTTTGTCGATATTGGTTGTAAAGTTATTTAGATATATCGCTATCTAGTTATTGATTGTACTGTATCGTGGGAAAGTCCTCGCTTTGCTTGTATCCGTTCAATCGCAATACTTTTGTTTTTGACTATTTTTATTCAGATTAATGCAAATGGGTTGGTACGTACTGTTACTTGAATGTGTTCTTAATTGCATATGTACGATTAAATGAAATCTTTAATGACAATAACCTAGGGCCTCTCAAATGAGAAATAATAATAAACCTTTATTTCACAAAAAAACAGATTTAACAAGTTTTATATATAGGCAGTTTAAATGAGCTTTGGTAGGAACACAATGCAATACAATATGAGACCCTGCCTCTAAAACTAGAAAGTGATTCAGCTTAAAATGTGATGCTATAAGTATAATAGTAGACTGTGTCCATCTACCTGAGCGATTGAAGATAATACTACTAATTTAAGTAAAAATGTTATACGTGATGTGTGTGTGTGTGTTTGCGTTGTGTGTGATTGGAGATATGTAGGTAGTTAGACGACGTACTCACGTAAAGATTCAGTTTGAAGATAGTCCTGTTCCATATTAATTTAGATCGACAATGTTTAAGGATTTGTGAATTTGTTCGTAGATGTATGTACTTAACTAGCTTATGCCCGCGGCGCCGCCCACGTGGAGTTCAATAATTGACCCACGGGAACATACTATCGGGATAAAAAGTTAAATATTCTATGTGTTAATCCAGGTTATAATCTACGCGTGTGCCAAATTTCATCCAAATCCATTCAGTAGTTTTTGCGTGAAAGAGTAACAAACATCCATCCATCCATCCATCCTCACAAACTTTCGCATTTATAATATTAGTAAGATATAATATATAGTAGGATGTACACATCCTGAATGTATTGGTTTTGAGTGAAGGTGTTTTTGTGAGGAAGAAGGTCGGGCCTCAAATGCTTCCCTGAGACACACCGTAAGTGGTTGATACTTCTTCACTTAAATGCTCTCCAATTTTTCTCGTTGGGTCCGGTTGTTAAGTTAGACTTTGAAAATTTCGAGGGTATTTCCTCGTACCCCTAGGAGTTCCAATTTAGAGATAAGTTTGGGAACAGAGACTGTGTCAAATGCTTTGAAAAAGTCTAGGAACACCCCTAGAGTTTTGACTCTACTGTCAAGATTCTTAGCAACCAATTGCATCAGCTCAAGAACTGCATCTTCAGTTGAGATTCCTGTGCGTAAACCGTAATGATTATCACCTATGAGCTTATGTTTGTTCAGATTTTTTTAAAACCATTTTTAAGGTTCCTTTCTAGTATCTTACAGAGTTCTGATAGGACTGACATGGGTCTGTAATTGTTGACACAGTTTCTGTTCCCTCTGCTAAGAATCGGATGGATGATATAGCTTTTGTAGCGCATCAGGAGAGATGCCCTTTTGAAGGCAACAGTTAAGGATATACGTCAAAGGTTGCGTCAGGGTCTGACAGCAACTCTTTAGCACTAGGGGGGATATGCCATCCCAGTATATTGCGCAATCATCTTGCAGTTGCAAAATAAGAGACTCCACTTCTGATTCATTAACCTCAAGTATCACAAGGGAGTTGGCGGGGCTGTATGAAATGTTTTGACATGATGTCTTATGTGGGTTTGTAGGTTGGTGAGATTGGGACAAGATTTTTTGTATGTGTTTGTAGGTAGTTTTCCGGATAATATTATTGGGATCTTCTCTTGATCTGTTGTGCAACCGGTCACGGTTTGTATACACTTTATTATGCCACTTTATTATCCATGACTTTGTTATTCTATTTTTTTTCTTTTTTAGCGTGTTTTTTAATTATTGATGAGATAATATTTATGAAAATATTCATGGATTTATTGGGGTCAATAATTCTGTATAATGGGGTGCTAATAACTCTAAAAAAGAATGAATTACCTATGTGGCGAAGAAGTGATTCTCAGTTAAACCGTTTTGGTATTTTCGAGAGATCCTTTTTGTTTGGTTTTAGAAGATTTTCAAGTGTAATAAGTTAATAACATAAATAAGTAACAATAATAACCGGTAAGATGACCGGTAAATTGTTTTGAGTTTCGTAGCAGTAGTTTTACATGCTCATATGTATTCGAAACAAAAAAAAGTCTCCATATCCCTTTTTACTCGATTAGCCTGTACTTTTACAAAACGTCCGATCCATCTCAAAGGCTTAAGATCAAAACTGCCATAAATATCGGCACTTTGATACGGTATATCACGCATAACTAAATTCTAATGCTACTAATTGGATGCAAATCTAACCTGAATTTCTAACAAGCGGTGTTTAGTCCGGTCAGATGTTATAAATCAAGTGGACCAGATCAAACGGATAACGTCTTTCCCTCATAAAAATGTAGCAAAAAATATCGTCCAAATGTGGTTTGAACAGTGGCCCTCCGCAATACGGCCCGAGGCTAGCGATTTTTGTCTTTATTTATTTTTTCATTTTACCTTTCTATAATTGCCCCCAATATTTCAAAAGTTTATTACCCCGTGTGAAATATTGGTGTGCGTAAAAATAATGGTAAAGAATACCTATGTAGGAAAGGGTTAATTATTCTGTTTTAGCATTAATCGTGGAACGTAATTATGTACATTATTTTGTGATAAATGAGTGAAGATTTGAAGTAACTACTTTTTTAGAAGGTCCTAATTATTAATGTATATGCTAGTTCATTACTGTTAATGTGCAAAATGTATCCAATACAATTATACATGTAAAAGAGAAGTTTAGTTAATGCAAATTTTCCATTTACTTGAAGTAATTATATAGATACGGAGTTATTGATAGATACGCTACCGAACACATGTAAGTATAACTGATTGATTAAAATATTTATTTTTATTGCTTAATAAGCAGCTTAATCTTAATGTGTGTATATAAATAGGTGGTAATGTAACACATTTGGCTTAATTATGTGAATCATTAGGTGATATCATGGCGTCTGAAATGATTCAGGTATAATTGTTGTTATCCGTTTAAGCGGTATAAATCTTGTGTTGTTATGGTGCGTGATTTATGTGGTGCGCATACGCCGATCGCTGCCGTACCCGTAGGAGACTGTTTCCCACGTCTGTTCTTGTCAGTAATTATTATTCAACATTTATTTCGAGTCAGCGGCTACCACGAAATTTTCGAGTTAAGCTACAGCTGCTTCATATTGTGCTTTGGAGAAACTTAATAATATAAATAAAAAACACCACTGAACAAATCACAAAAAAATATAAAAGGAAAATAAAATACTAATGGTGGTGCTTAAAAATTATAATATTTTTTATTATACATATTTAGCAAAAAACATACGGTTTGATATACTTGTGAAACGGAATCTTAAAAAAATGTTCGCATTCTTTCTTAAGGGGTGGTCTAAAATCTAAAACACAACTAAAACCAAAAAACCATTAATTGTAAAAGAAACTTAGATTTTTTGCACATTTATCCCGTTCCATAGATACGTCCCAGGGACGTATTTGATAAAGTCGTCGAGACTCTTATCAAGGGGTGAAGTCTTTTTAGAATTGGCGCCATACAGATTAAGATACTGCCCTTAATGTGTTAATTAAAAAAATATACTTTTCTTTTTTTCACACGCGTTATCAACCACTTAAGTAAATGAAGATAGGGTACATTATCGCGGTTTTACACTTATAAAAGCGTTAAAATTTAATCAATGAGAGATGTAATACGTCAGAATCCACATAATTCATTATCTGAATCTGGGGGCATTAATTGGCATTTAAAATAATTAATTTGATCATTAAACAATTTAAATTAATTGCAAAGAGTTTGCGATGCTGAGATGCCTGACTTTTATTACAACTTGACTAAATTATTATCTCTTATATTGGGTGATAATGGATGCCTCACAAATCAGTAATGCATGGAAGCTTTATTATGTAAATTTAAATAGCCTATAGTGTATATGTGTAAATAATGACCAATAAAAGTTTTATCTGCGGAGTATACAAGTATTATCTCAGTCACTCACAAAATAAACAAAAGAGCTATTTAGCTCTTGTATGAAGAAATACTTACACTTTCAGAAGATAAACCAAATAATATGAATATACAAGAAATCCAGATATGACGTCAAAATACCAACACAGCCGATACAGTCGTGCATTTTCCAATACACATAACTTTTTATGACGCAATAAATATATTTCATTAATACACAATATTTATACGTTGGTATTGTGATGTCTTCTAGCTTCGAAGATTTATGTATTAACACAAAACATTTTATAGGGGGATGGGTCGTTAACACCAATGTAAACGTCGGTCAGTGAAATATCTCAGTTACTGGTTGCCAGTAACAGTAACTGGCTGTTTGCTTTACTACTCGTAGATTATTATTGACATTCAAATTTTGACGAATTAATAGGGGACAGCTTTATGACCCCTGTCGTAATATTTTGAAGAATATCACCGTGTTTACTGTGCCTTGTAAAACAGAAAGTGTTTGTTTTATTAGAATGTGGGTGACCTTTTTATTATAGCTTTAATGACGTCAGCAGCTTGAGAAAGTTGCCCCATAAATGCAACCTTATTATTTCCATAATTATCTCCCAGTAATTAGGATGGCAGGTTTTCGTTGCTGAGTGTAATTTATTTATTTATAGGTTCTCCAACCAAAGAAATACACAAAACATTATTACATATTGGACAAAACTAGGTATTGGGTAGGTATACTCCTTCACTTATAAAGTTAACACTAAGCGTTAACTTTATAAGTGAAGGATGACATATAGCTAAAAATATTGAAGGTTCACCTCAATATTTTCAGCGCGACATTTATTTTGATGGCTGAGATGATCAAGTCCCTGACCTCTTAACAGACCGGGAACTAAAGAGTTGATAAGTGTAAATGTTAACTATAATTACATACTTTATGAATCAGATAATACATTCTTAATTAAGGCTATATTGCCACTATATTAACAAGTGATTACATTTTACTTCTGTTCTTAGCGCTCATTAGTACAGAAACTACAATTTTTCGTGTTTTACTTGTAGTGTTACTTGTTCATATCATTGTGAACTTTAATTAACGGCTTCGTTATAATTAATTTTTGTCTTATTTCTTTGCAGCCTGGCTTATAAGGGACCACTATCTCATCTGAAGATAAGGAAACGGTGCGGTCGAAGATACACTCACGATATGAATACTCATTCATAGTTCAGTTATCTACCATCTACTTACCTGCTAGTAATCACACAGCCATTTTCATTCATGATTTATTTTATTTAATAGCTGTCCCGCGCAACTTCGTCTGCGTCACGTTTTCCCCGTTTTCGCAATTTTTTTTCATTGCTGCTCTGCTCCTTTTAGTCATAGCATGATGATATATAGCCTATAGCCTTCCTCGATAAATAGGCTATCTATCACTGAAATAATTTTTCAAATCGCATCTGTAGTTCCTGAGATGAGCGCGTTCAAGCAAGCAAACAAACAAACTCTTCAGCATTATTATTAGATTAGAATTAGATTTAGGCATAATATTAGCACATTGCCCCTCAAAAATCTTCAAAGAAGCGTGCCAGCACACATGAAGCTTTCAACAAAAATACCATCGATTTCATTGAAACAAATTCGCACCTGGGTTAGCATGTGCCAATCTGAGCAGTTGTACAATTTTATCTATCTGAGTGTAGGGTTGCACAAAAGAAAGGGGTTGGGTATTGTAAATAGAAAGTTTTTGCGCAAACTGTCATCTGGTTGTCTGTCTGACCGTGAGCACCCGTCCTCAGGAGCTCATCTGTCCTGCAGCTTGTTTACTGTGCAATGAGCACGAGTATCTGCATGTGCTTATGTCTATTTTGCCCCAATTAATGGAGTATACAGTATTATGATAGTTTCTGCGTAGTTGCTTTCTTTTACCCTTTTTTAGTTAGCATAGAAGGCGCCACAGTAAGGGAAATATCTTGATTTTTTCTTACATTTGTCTTTTCAAACAGATTCTTCAGAACTTTGATTCCACTTTAACCTTTTTTATGTCAGTCTCTTATTATAGTATTCAGTGTTTCATAATATTAATTTACAAGTTTATTTTTCAGTTTGCAGCTGTTCTGAAAATTACATGATACCATTAGGAAATTGCTTTTCTCATTTAAACGTGCATATGAAACAGATATTATAGAAACTTTAACGACCGCGCGGACAATCAAAAGAAAAGAGTTTATATATATCAAAGCCTGTGATAAACAGGGATTTTAATTATCCTGCGCTACTTTCGCGCATTCCGCATTAATATCAAGGCGGATGTTGAAAAAATTACTACGAGCAGGGTACACTCGAGTGCACAAGCTTTTGAGAGTTATATGTAGAGAAATTACTTCATGTTTTAGAATATTAAGTCATTTTAAAATAAGCGCTCAAACATATTTAATTATTAAAACATTCCGACATTTTCCTCCAGCCGCTCTTGAAAAATTTGGGACAAACTGCGGTAGATGAACTAGCAAGACGGCTGGACGGCTTCAGGATATTTAAATATAATTTCGGTTTAGCCAAATCGACTGTTTTATTGTAATTCATGTTGCTTTTGTTCTATTTAATAATATTAGTTTAGGTGTTACTATTGAAAATAGTTCCTACTGTTCACTGTTAGTTTTACATTATTTTGGTAGTTAGTAGCCGGTGGTTCTACATTTAAAATAGTATTATAACCCTAAAATTAGAGTTAGGCTGAGGAGCACACACAACACCCACACCCACAACGCAACAGTACTTTGATCGCATCCGAAACAAAATCTGACGAAAACTCATATAAATCTTACTCCATTTGCGCTCGTCAGTACGCGACGATGACAAAGCTGTGGCTTGTGCCACTCACGGCACCTGAGCCGTGACACCTTGCTACTACCCGCAACCCGCAATCCTTAACATCTGCCGCACTGGCCACGCCACTTATTGCTAGCCCGCACTAAAACTATACAAGTAACGACCTCATTTATTTGCAACGCATTGTTTGACACATACATGGAAAGAAAAGCTTAGGTGTGAGTTAGAATTTTATTAGTAGTTAGGCTAACCCTCATACACCTGTGCCTAAGATGGAAGGGTTAGATTAAAGCGTTGGTGTGATGATTTAAACGTTAGCTTTTGTCATAGGTAAGCTTGATTAGGAGAAGCAAAACAAAGGGGTTGGAAGATTTGGTATGAAGCGTGGCCTGCCTAACTTCCACCATTTTCATATTTTCTCAAAGTTACTGCCACGCATATAACCTCTATTAATCAATAACTGGTATAAATACAAACTAGTTTTGGACGAGACAAAATCTTCTAAAGCGTCACGTTTTTGAGATATAGGAATCTATTCACTAATGTAATCTTCAACTTGCTAATTTAATTTTATTAGCCACACCTAAAACAACCTGAATTATTCAAAAGGTGGCATCAATACAAATTAGTTTTGTTTTTACGAGTATGAGACAAAATTTTCCAGAGGTCACGTTTCCGAGATTAAGCTATCGAAGCTAGAATCTATTCTAGATCTCGGAAAAAATCAAAACGTGACGCTTTAGAGGATTGCGTCTTACGCAAAACTAGTTCGAATTGAGGCCAGCTATCGTTTAATATAGGTTTTATGTATGGCTAACAAAATTAAAGCTGTACTGAAGATGCCATCGGTGAATGGATTTTAACTTTTCATAGCTCATATCTCGAAAAAGTGACACATTAGAGGATCGCGTCTCTAACAAAACTAGTTTGTATTGAAACTAGCTATCTATTAGTAAAAGTTAGATGCATGGCCGCATCTTTGAAAATTTCGGAAGTTAGGCAGGCCATTAAATTCAAAGCCCTTTAAAATTCGTGTAGTACAGGACTTGCCATCTCTAAAGTATATATAGTTTCCAATATACATGCTACATACTACATAGAAATAATTTTATTTTTTTAAATTGTTAAGGGAATTTAACCTCTGTAGGCCGAGTGAAGCCAACGTCATAAACACGTGCTGAGCACTTTCTTTTGAACAAAACCGTAAATAGACTGCTGAATATAGATTCTGTATACAACATCTCACTGCTGTATTACAACAACCACGCGTTTCACATTTTCTTATAAATATAAAATACCTGGCCAGCGATTCTAGGTAGACACAGAATCAATTTCACGGTACAAAAACATTGTTTAAAATAATTCTCAGTGAATGACATGTTTTGTAAACATATTATCTATGTAACAGTCTGTAAGCGAACAATTTGTCTGTCGAAGCAAAAGATCTGATCTTATCACCACCATTGTGGCTGAGTTTGGTTAAAGATTACGTTCAACCGCGCCTTAAAGGTTTATTTTGAGAGCTGTTCGTTTAAAAATTACTTGTTCGTGGGTGTTATGGGAAAAATTGAGCCAGCGAGTGTGAAATTTGTTTCTGTGAACAAAAATAAACGAATAAAGTAAAATATTAGGCGATTAAATACGGAGACAGACAGACTCGAGTAATAAAGACAGGAGCATTATTTTTGTTGGTATTATAACGTCTTGATTGTCTGTAACTTAATGTGATAATGAGTAGTGGTCACGTCAGCCGCCAATTAGTGTAACATGACAATTTAATTAATCTTTTATGGGTTATAATCAAAATGATTTACGTGACGCATAAAATAATAATCGTCTTTTACAATATGATTTTAACAAAAACAGACAGTGTTCGGTCAGCCTCATCAATATTATTGAACGAATGCAGTGACAAAAATATATTTCGTTTATAACAATGAATTCTATTCTCCACCCAAAAATATGAAAAATGATGAATGGAGCGCTGCCAAAAGTTAAATTTATTTTCTTTATATATTCACGGAATCTGTGCGAATCCGTCGAGATGTTTGCGGGTATCGACGCATTATGCGCGGGCGCTGCGTTTGTGCAGCACACAATGCAACCCTTTGGCGACACAATGCACGTCACTAATCTAGATCATGTGCGCTATTGTCGGCCACACAATGAATATCTCGGACATCTCATTCGATATCGATATGAAAGACGTTACGAATGAATGCAACCGTTGGGTGCCGCCCAGTGTTTTACTGCCATAGCTGTGGCCATAGGTCGACGTTTATTAATGTTTTCTATTACCGTTTATTATGAGCTAACCGCAGTGTCGACAATAGTTATCCTAAACATGCTTATTTATAATCGTAGCATCGAACCTGTGCCGGGGGCGCGCGGCGTCCGATCCTTTGAATGCGGTCATACATCACCGTTCCTAAGTAGACAGTATATCAACCGATATTCAGAGTAATTAGCCCTTTGGCGACGGACCTCCGGGATTTATTGTGGTAGGGCGGTAATGTGGCCGACAGCCGTGTTGCCGGCTTTTGTTCTCCAGCCCCGAAATATTCAATTGGGTTATTATTTCGTGCGTTAAGTAGATCTGTCGGGACCTGTTGAAGAAGCTATGGCCGCCTATTATTAAGTAAGTGCATTACTGCCTCGTTGTCCTCCGGAGGGAGGCAAATTAATATTTAAAGGCGTTTATACGTAACCTTTGAGTCGATCATTAGATCTAATACTAGAGCATCGTTTAGTGATCCTTTTCTTTGAAGTGTCTGTGGTAGATACTGAAGATTGTGGATGAATTCGTTACATTTTTTGTAATTTAAGACTTAATCACTTTAATCTCCTAACCGCTCTTAGGTTTACCGTTTCAACAAAGGAATATAAAGTTGCGGAACATGTGAACTCAATTCTATTATCACCTAGATAAACTTCCCGACAAAAGAGTTAGGATGTTGCACAAAAAGGGGCGCTAATCAGTTCGGTTGCTACCGCGATCCGTCAATTAATTAAGTTGCCCATAGATATGAGAGGCGACAAAGAGACAGCCGCCGGGAGAACGCTACCACTTCACGATACGAATACCGTTATCATGAAATAGAACCTTATTATCTCACTCATAGAGGAGATTTTGTTAGATTTCACCGATAGTTGGTGCATTAGCTACCGTAGGCGACGGCGCGTGATAACGCCGAGTGCAGCAACATCGTAAAACATCATTAGCAAGATAAACAGCCTAAAAGTAGCCTTTAGTGAACCGAACACAGGAAGTTATACAGATATGTATGCAACTTGATTAATGTGACGAGAAACTCAGATATGTTGATAAATTGACGAGACAAAAAGTCTCCAAAAAATACGTTTTCAGATGTAAAAAATTATAATCACTATTGTTGGTATATTTGTTATATAGTGATAGGTGTTATTTTGCCAAATTACGCACGAAAGGCCTCGTAAATTAGTGAAAAATATTCCCAGGAAAACAGTAATTTTATCGCAGTTAAGTCGTTAATAGAACAAACAATCTTATTGTGTGGACGGTGCGACAAGAAAAAACGAACGAAGGGGGGCCGATGTTAGAAAACTTAATTTTACACCCGAATCAAAACTTCATCCCGTATTGTGTTTGTATGGTGCTAACCAATTCTCTTTTGTTGCGACCCCGCCCACGCCTATTATCAGATGTTTGGATGGCATGTCATTTTTTATCAAAACAATAACGTTTTTTTTTTATATAAACAGTAGGGTAACACAGTCGCTCTCACACGCGGTGTTACAAGTGAATTTGTCAAAAGGTCTAACAATGCAGTCAAAATCAAATATAATTTACGTAGACATATAAATTATACCACCTAGCTTTTGTGTTCGTAGAAACAAGGAGGAAATGTTTAGAAAAAATCAAGACAGTAGCAAGACAACTACAGAAGTCATAAATTTTAGTATCATACTACAAAGGAAGTCTATAATAATAATATAATTATTAAAAAAAAATGTTATTAAAATGTAATGTATTTTGCATGGCTTAACATAACTCTGATTAAAAAACTGGTATATGTTAGTCGTAATGATTGCAAATGATCATCATCTTCTTGCCCTTGTCCCATGGTTACTGGGGGTCGGCACAACACGATTTTTTCTTCCATTTTCCTCCGACAACCGTCACGCTATCATTTACTCCTTGTTCTTTCATATCATTCCTCATACAATCCATCCATCGCTTTCTTGATCTTCGGATTCATCTGCACCCATCACCATTCAAATTCATCACTGTTTTAGTCACATGCAATACGTCCCTCCTCATCACATGCCCATACCAAGACAGCCGATTCCCTTTCAACTTTTCTGTAACTGGCGCAACTTTCAAACTTCCTCTAATATACTCGTTCCATATCTTATCCATTCTTGTCAAGCCACACATACACCTTAACAATCACATTTGCGCTACATGTATTTTTTTTTCATTACTCATCAAACAATATTAACATTTTCCGCCTAATCTTTTCTGCCCATATTACGTGTCCGTGGTTGCGTGCCACAATTTACTTGGCCAATATCTTAATAAAAACAACACGAAATTACAGTTATCCGTGTCCACGTTCGCGACCTTTAAAAAAATAATGCCAGTATATCCACCCACATTGGTTATAAATTAATAGAATCTGCCCTCATCGTGTGTCATATAATAATGGTTGATTTGGTTCGTGTGCGGTATTTTTTATTATTTTTAGGAAATATCTCGACGCGATCGCAGCGTCCCGCTAATTCTCTACATCTGGGCAACGATGATTTATTATAACTAAAGGGTAATAACAGGATTGACACAAACAAACTGACGTTTGGTTTGTTTGGATATAAAAATGTAGGAAGAGGACAGTTTTTTTAAGTAAATCCTTTTAATACTCAGACTTATTGAGAAAAATTGCTGGTCATTTGTCACTGCATTGATGAAGAGTTTTAAATATTGAATTAATTATTCTGCTCAAGTACCGAATATATTAAAGAGATAGCACTCAATTCCCGTTACGTATTAACGCATTTTGTCAATGTGTAACTTCTTCACACCAGGATTCACCTACAACCACAGTAATGTGGCTGTGAATCCTGTATGACGAAGTTATGTATCAGTCTTATCAAAATCAGTATAAGTCGACCTCGTATTCTATTGAAACTCTGCTCTATGTTAAGCCAGTTGAATGTCAAAGTATTACCAGCGACGTAAAACATACAATAATATAAAGCTCTTCACTGTTATATCAGTAAAAAGGCTACATAGCAATTGCAGCACAACACACGACAAACGGACTTTTCAACCGACCCATTAGCACCTAAGAGTGGTATGACATTATCAATAGAACAGTCAATATTGTCGCTTTTCCTCTGACATAATCCCTAAATGACCTATAATGACAGCAAAAGCCTTTCATAACTGTTAATTAATATTAAATAGTAAGAAACAGAGTAGCTTTTCGTCTGTCTATAATAATAATAAACAATAATAAAACATTTTATTGTCAGGCACCCAAGGCCCATAGATAAAATACACAAAACAATGTCTATGACCACGTGTTTCTTCTTAACGGTGCAATGGATTTTAATATTCCCGAAGGTTTATTTTTATAAATACACGCTTATTAAACTTACAAATAATAAAGACATTTCTGCCGATAGTCGTTTCAGCCAATTACTTATTTGCCAAGAGCCTCGACCAATACCTGAGGGGGCTCTCGGCAGCTGGATCAAGGGCTTGATTCAGAAAGCGTTACTCCTAGACATGGCTGGTATTGTTAGGAGGTTCTTTTCTCTGGAGCTCTGACTGTCGGTAGCTTGGACTTCGTTCCCGATACCGGTGGGTAATTTTTATTACTTTTATATGTTTATATTGTTCTCTATGTTTAAAAAAAAAAGTAAAATTCAATGTTTTGTGATCGTAAAAACCGTGAGAATAAACAAAAACATTTAGTGAAAGCTTTGTAGTGAAATGTTGTCATTTCTGTAAAAAGCTCATATCGTATTGTGAACCAAACTGCTGATTTATTATGTTTCTTGCCGTTTTAAATGAGTTAAGTTAAATAAAGTCTACAGAGGCAGACACTGATTCGTTCATTATGCTAATTAGTGTTGTGAGGAGCTCTGTAGCTTCCCGCTGGCTTGTTGACAGCTTTCTTTGTTTCCATATATCTTATGTAAAAAGATTATTTATAATATTCTGTAGTTTCAAATACAAGGTGAAAATGGACCCTTCACGAAACCGGCAACAAAGCATTTTGGGTATAAAACTAAGTAACTTTACGCAAAAATTATTGCTGCGAAATAAGTTTTTTTTTGAGTTAAAAGTTTCGTAGGACTCAACTCAACAAACTCAAAACATTTGCTGATGGATGCTTTGAATAGTACGGGGATTAAAATAAAGATATAACATTAAAAACTTGTATTTGAAAAAAATGTGTGTAAGTTAGAACTTTGACCCCCAAAATATCCGTAACTAGAAGGTTCCCAGGTATGTTCTAGAACAAAAAAATGATTGCAATGACGGAAAAACCCTTTACATTTCGGTTTCGTTAAGGGCATTTTTACACCTATTAACTATTAAATATAATTGAACTAGACTGAGAATCGAGAAATCGTCAAATTTTACAAATGACAGTCCCTCATAACGTTCAATACTTTAATTAATGTTGAAAAGACGGAACAAACTCCCCAGCAACATATCTATCTGTCGAAGAATCTGATTTAAACAATTTATGCGAAAAAGTAAACATTTAAAATCAAGAAAACACTCAATGCATTAATTGTCACACGCCAAAATTGATAACATCAAAAACAAAACTCAAGTTTACTATTCGGTTGACACTAAGATTTTACAGAAAATATTTGATAATCTTTCCTGTAAACTTTTAGGGTAACACAAGTTGTATTTTAGTAAAAATTTACCTACCTAGGTATCATAACTACTTAATAAAAAGAAGAAGTTTAAGTTTTTATCTTTGCGCATTTGTACTATGAAAAAGACTTTAATTAGTCAAGTCAAACTGCCTTGGTTTTTCAATCCTAATCAATGGGGCAAAACTAGAAATTGATGGTTTCTATGTAGGTACAGGTAATTAATTCTTATCTATAACGACGTATTTTTTTTATTATCTTCTACTGAAAATTAAACACTAACCGTCTACGCACAGAAACTTTTAGTTGAACGAAAAAGCCAATGAAAGAACTTGGGAATCTTGGAAACCTATCCATAAAATTTAGAATTGCTACATTACGTATCTAAAATAATCATACTATTTCATAAAAAAGTCAAGTTTCCAATGTCAAGGTCCTCGTTTAAAATGTTTAATTTAATAGTTATTGACAGACTGACAGGACAAAGGGAATATAAAGCCCAGCATATAAAGGAATTTATTTTAAATTACGTTGATAAAATAAACATCATGTGTTTGAAAAACTAATTGATACCAACTAAAACTTGTTTGAACTCACGACATTTTAACACCGGTAGTACAGCATAAAAACTAGTAGGGTTTGCACCTTGCAAGTTTATCAAACAAAGAAAATAATAAAAATGCCAACAGGTCGATTCAATAAATAGTTTTAATTTCTTAACCTAACTTACAACTAATTAAGGTATATTTACAAATATCATCGACTCGGCCGATAATACAAAGTGCATTCTTACAGTTTCGGTAATATCAGTAAAAGGTAACATGTACTATCGACCATTTTGTTTCACAAAGTATTTACTAAAAGTATTATAATAACAGCCTATACCAAACAATTGTTTTTATCATTATCGGCACAATTTAGAGGTATTTTATACAGTCAAACACTTGAATAGTGTACTTACAATAAAAAGTTAACACGTACCCTAAAATTTTTTTTTATGGTTCAGTCAGTTTCACCTGCCTAAAAAAGTTAGTACAGTAATCCAAAACTTGATTAATTACCCCGCAATAAAAACTAAGACTTAAAACCTAAATACTAAAGGCACTATTGATTTGACTAGATATACAAGAGTCTTTTCGTATGTATAAACGATGAATGCACTATTATTAATAATGGACATCGTTTTCGGAGGGTTGGTTCCAGTTGTTTCACTCACAACGTTATATCTGTGAACAAAAGAAAATAAACATTAGTATTTATTTATAATAAAAATACTTATTCGAAATTCTTGGTCAATGTAGATAAGACAAAAAAATATATATTTAAAATCTGGGCACAAGACATACACTGGACATAAAAAAGAAAACTTTTCAGTTGAATTCAGAAAATGCATCAACTTACGTGATAGTTATTTCTGTTGCCACCACGAGATGACATCTAGTAGCTCGTCCTCATCCATCGGGCCGAGTTGTTGTTGCGTGTTCGTGACCTCGTACCGATCAGCTGAGTAGGCCGACGACACCCCCGACGAACACTCGGAAGGCGCAGGAGAATCGGGCTTCTCCGAACAAGGAGATCCACTGCCATAGAAGAATCCATCGTCCATGTCCATCGTCGTCATTGGCTGTAATGTGTTTCCATTTGGAATATTTTCTCTGTTCTCCTGATCCCGTGTAATGCCCAGAGCAGCATCGCTTTCTTCAAGGAGCTGCTGTAAATATCTAATGTATTCAACCACCATCCTCAGTGTGTCAACTTTGCTAAGTTTCTTGCCAGATCCTCTTCGGGCACCTCCTGATAACGCAGCAATAACGGACGCGGGCAGGTGTCGGCGCAGCGCGTTGAATCCATCATTCACTTGCTTCACACGATTACGTTCCCGGGCGTTACGTCTCGCGATCGACGCGGCCTGGGGTCCAGTGTAAGGGTTTGTTCTAAAGTGCACCTTCTTTCTGTACTGTAGATTCGGAGGCGTATCATGTGTAACATAATTTTTTTCAGGAGCCGGCGCAATCGGTATATTTCTCTTCTCTACAGGCGTTTTCGTTAACGTAGCTGAAGGATATCCGGACGCGACGACTACGTAGTTCGTCTGACCTTGAACGAGTTGAATTTCTTGAAGCATTTTACGTGCGTGCGGCGCGGCGTTCACGACAGATAAAGAGCACGACCGGTCCGCGCGGCTATCGGAAAAGCACTGCGCGATAGGGGAAGGCTTCGTGGGAGCTTTCGGGCAGAGGCGAGCGCGAGCGGCGGCAGCGGAGCTTCACGTACAAGTGAGTCGCCGGCGCACGCGCACGCGTTATATCACCTGCGCCGGCTGCAAAAAAATATAAAATTTTAAAATTCTCTTCCCCTATTATTTTCGATCATCCCTTCCCCCTGTACGTGCGGGTCCGTACCTGGCGTGGTAGTTGAGGGGTGCGCGGGGGGTGCACGGTGCAGGGAGGGTGGCTAACGCGTGCCCGGTTTTTTTCTGCTGACCGCTGTAACATAAAAATACGAAATGAATAGTTTTCGTAGCAATGACTCGTAGCTGCATATTTTCATAACTCGTTTTCATGAATGGGTTCTTAAACTCCTATAATATTCACTTATAGGTCCCAATACTACTTATAAAGAGATGCGTAATAGTATTCACAGGTTAATTGAAGTGCCTATAAATATCTGCGGAATTACCGTTAATGCGCTGCCACTAAAAGGGATGAAGAGATATTGTCACATAATCAGCGTATCGATGTCTTTACATTTAAAATAAATCAATCGTCTTAAGAATCCACATCAGTATTATCATCGGATTCGATCTCATTGAGTGTTTGAGTTTAAAGGTATTTCTTTTAAGGCAAGTCGTATTCGAACCTGCTGGATAAGAGTCGCATCAGTGTTTATCGGTACATTATCGATAAAATACATTGACATTTACGTTAATGAAACCAATTCTGGAAATTGGGGAATGGAGCGGTGATGTTGTAAAGGTAATGAAATTACTCTTATTACATATGTATACTCGTGTAGTCGCCTCGATAAGTACGCTGGCTTTATTAAAAATGTTTGCTTTGTTAATTAGTCGAGCTCTATGCAGGGAACTGTTTTAATTTTGTATAGCAATCAGTTTATATGGACATAGTATAGATCGTGTTGATTAAAAGTTATGAGACCATTATAGTTTATTGAACTTTACTTCAGGATTTTAAGGTTTAAATTATGTATCTGTACCTGTATGTTTTATAGTGTAAAAAAATGTTGTTTATTTAGCTTTCCCAAAGAAATGTCAATAAATAAACTAACGCAGCCAAAAGCCCTCCAAACTAAAATACCATTAACTTAATTATATTTGTCGAAGTATCACTAAATATTCAGAGATATGACCGATAATAATGGTGTTTCAAAAACAGTTATGGCTTCCATAGTCCTATTACTAACACATATTTCTACAAAATATCTTTAATCGTCGCATCCTCGAATTTATTTAAGTATGTCTATTGAATATTTCTAGCATTCTTGACATGCGCTTTTAGATAATTTTGAATAGTTTAGCTGCATTTTTCTTTTCGAAAGCTAATGAAAGATGGTAATTTTTTCTTCATTGTAATATGCCAATAGCGTTCGTGTGAGGATTGCCGCCATGTTGACAGTCCCCGGCGTCTTCACCAGCCCATCATCAATTAGATTTAAAACACGCTATGAATTGCACTTCTTAAACTTAGTTTTATTTTTTATTTCATCGGTCCTTTGATCAATGCACCGACTACCGTCAATACGAGTGCGTGCATCGAATAACTCTCATTCTATTTAGCTTTACTAATTGAATCGATATGGTTGTTTCGTTGTTAGGTATTTGTTTTCGTTAGTTAATACATATTTTGCTCTGTATAAATGGTTAATAGGTCTCGGATCGATGTTTTTATCGGGTTGTTTTCTAAGCTTGCATCGTTAAACGCATCTGTTGTGTGATGTACGAGTAGGTATCTACTTAAGTGTTGTTTCCATTTTAAGTTTCACATTTTAAAGCAGTGCTGTAATTATGCTTCATATCCATACCACAGATTTGGGGTGTGATAAATGACGTCATTTTTAATTGACACCATTTCTGGCTAAGTAGGTATTTTTTTTTTGAACTTGAACTACTTATCGTGAATTAGATTTAAATTGACTTCGGTACTAAAACAGTGGCCAGTCATCTTGTGGGGTTGAACCCCGTGATTTTGTACCGGATATGACCTGCGGGGAGGTGCTAATGGGTGCAGTAAATTACCAATATTCTTTCCTGTTATGATTATTTCGAATAATCGATCGATGTTCCGTTAGGGTTACGCGAGTGGCTGGGGGCTAAATTAAAGACAATGGATTTCAATTTGAACCCCTGGTAATGTAAAAATGTTAGAAGTTGTAACTAATAGGTACATGAAACGGGTAAATAATGGCTTTCAGCCAGGAACATTTTTAGCTGAAGAAACATTCTACGTTTCGTAGTCTTCCGTAGAAGCTGGACTAAACACTTTTTTTTTAGAATTTCAGGACATCATAAAATTAATACCTAATTACTAAAATAACACCTAAGGCTTTCTCTACAGATGTTCATTGTGATGTAATTCATTTTCTATAGTTGTATTCCAATAATGCAGTATTCAGGTTCCACTGAAACCACGATTATCTTCACTTAGATAGCTTCCATTTCATCCTGACCGCGGGAGCCACATTATACTCCAATACTAATTTAATATTTTTCATAAGTACATTACAAAGTGTAAACTTAAAAGGAACACTTAAACCACCGACAAAAGAAGAATATAGTGTTATAAGCGTTCAATGATGTCGTTAAGTTACTAACAATAAGCTTAAGTAACATGTTAAAGACGTGAAACATGTCCAATAAGAATGCGATGATAATTCAAGTCATTGTTACCGTATTGTAAGAGGTACCCATCCCATGCTCCTACGCATATCATCGCACCACCCACGAAACTGGTTTAAAAATTAAGTCCTGGAAAATATTAAAATTAAACATAATCAGTTTCTTTTATAAATTGATACGGTTTAAAATTTATGATCGGATTTGAAAGCTTGAGTTTGATTTGTCGTGTGAATCTCAAGTTTTGAGCTTTTCAGATGTGAGAAAATGTATATAAAAAAATAAATTTTAAAAGAACGGTATGGTTATATAAATTTGAGTTGCATTATCCATCTATACTAATAAAATAATAATGTAATAACTCAAACTCAAACTCAAATTCTTTCTTTCTTTAATACAAGGTGTTGTTTTGCATCCTCGTCCAAACTCAGGAGGTTGTCACAAAAGACAAAAAAATATCAATTAAAATTACTGTAACTAGTTAATTATTAATAACTGCTGATTTTTTTGGTTGCTTAAATTTGTCAGTATTCCAGAATAAACCCCCTTTACGTTACGTACGGTTAAGGGAGTAAGAAATTATCGAATTAACGTTTGAGATTGTTTGTATGTGTGGAAGCGCGGTTATAGGGCGAGACTCAGACGGGCCGCGTTTGAAACACGGGTGGTTCTCACTTCCGATTTACGTAAATAAGAAAAAAAAAAATTACCAACCCATTTTATTATTGATTAGGGTCAAGAATCATTAGCATAGTTACCTCCTTGAATTTGACGAGGATGCAAAACAACACCTTGTATAAAGTGGTAAAAATGTGTAAACTTCTGAACTACTGATCCGATCTTAAAACATTCTTTCATTATCGGGAGGCTACAATATCAACCGAGTGTCATAGGCTACATTTGAAACGTTCCCGTGGTTTAATTTCTGTATGTAACGGGCAGCGAAGCCGTAGCCGAGCAAAAGCTAGTATTAACAATATTATCAATAAAAATGTAACTGTGTGTCATTTCACGCCATCATACCTTTAATGATAAATGATGTTTATTTTGCAAGTAGGTTTTTACAAACACTTTTACACGTCATTTTTTTTTTAAGCTAGATGGGGCCGGTGTTTCGTACCTGACTACTCTGAGAATAAACAGCCGAAACAAACTCAGAGGTTCTCTGTTAACTTGTTACTTTGGATTTCAATGTTTGACACCTAGTATGAGTGACCTGTTTCATCCCGATATAATATTGTGTCCAGTGAGATGAATTGCGAAGCAAACGCGGGCGAAGCCTAGCTAAAAGGCAATCTATACTTTAATATTATAAAGCTGAAGAGTTAGTTTGTTTGGTTGTTGAACGCGCTAATCTCAAGAACTGGCTGGCTAGTATTGAAAAAAAAATGTGTGTTAGATAGCCCATTTGTCGAGAAAGGCTTTAGGTTATATAACATAGTGCTACAACCAAAATGAGCGGAGAATCAATGAAAAAAGTTGCAAAATAGGAAAAATGTGCAGACCAAATTGCGCGGGTCAGCTAGTATGTTATAAACCTTCTAAACTGTTGGCCCATTACACATTTTCCAACAACCTGTAAATATACAGTGCAATAATAACAACACGTGTGAAGTTATTTATTCATATGACTCTTGAACTCTATGTTATATGGGGTGAGGGTGACATCCCTTCACAAAATTTGTCATAACAATATCAATTATTCCACCTCCCATAGAGCAATTACGGTTGAACAAATTATGCTGCTGTGTCCATTTAGATATTTAGTAATTGACGAGTTGGTCACCTGGTGATTCTTGATTGCTTTGTAATTCGCATTCGACTGTTTTTCAAAATACAACATCTCTTGTTTTAACAATTTGGTATGTTCTCTTTTTGTCAAACCAAATTTTCACAAAATCTTCATCTGATCTGATGAGAATGGTTTCCTTTTTCCTTATTAACTTTATACTAATTATAAATACAAAACTAGTATAATATGTATAAGGAGATCGATTTGGAGACCTAACATTTAGTAATAATAATAATAATAATAATAAATTTATTTGTTAGAATATTGTTGTTGTTACATAGGTGTTACACTTAATATAATGTCCATAATATTCTGCTGTTTCCAGCGTACAAATATTTCAATGAATTAAAATTATTAACAAACCATACAATGTCTAGAATAAGGAAAACGTTAACTACTATCAAATACAATGTCAGGGATTATTAATTATAATGTCCAGAATGATTATATACAATGTCAAGGGTTATTAGATATAATGTCAAGAATGATTTAAAAAAAAAATGTTAAGAATGATTAAATACAATGAAAAGAGACAGAATAAAAAAAACAATACAATGTGAGAGAAATTAAACTCCATTCAATTATTAAGAGGTAAGTCGTCGTCTAATTTAAATTTTGAATCAAATTTTTCATTTAAAAATTCATTCGTTGAGTAGTAACACTTTTGCAACAGAAAGTTGAATAGCTTCTTTTTAAATGTCATAAGGTTAAGACTTTTAAAAACATTAGGTAATTTATTATAAATTTGAATTGCCATACAGTAAACATTATTTGAAAATTGTTTAATTCTTTGTTGGGGTGCACATAATTTGTGGATATTTCGACTTTTCCTTAAAACAACATCATTGTGTACTTTAAATAAAGTTAAGTTTTTACGTACAAAGATACAGAGTTCGAATATATATAAAGATGGAAGTGGTAATATTTTTATTTTTTTAAAGATCGGGACACAGCTTTGTAATGGATGGGCTTTAGTCATTGATCGAATACATTTTTTTTGGGCTCGGAATGCTTTAATAATATCCACAGAATTTCCCCATATAATAATGCCGTAGCGGAGAATTGATGCTACGTAACCATGATAAGCATAAAGTGCTGCATTGATACCAGCTACGCGAGTTATTCGGTTTAAGACAAATACAAATCTTTGTAGCTTAGTGCATAATTTGTCAATGTGTAATTTCCAGTTGCAAAATTTATCTAATGTTATTCCCAAAAAAGTAACACTTTCAACCTCTTCTACCGCGTTATTTGAATATGTAATATCCAATGGTTGACGTTTGCTATTGTAAGTTTGGAACTGCATAAGTTTGGTTTTACTAATATTGACATGTAAATTGTTGTCTTTTAGCCATTCTATTATTTTATTTAAAGTGTAATTAATCTCTTTTTCGTATTTGGTGATATTGTTATCGGTGAGTTCAATACTAAGAGTTGTATCGTCGGCATACAGAATGCAAGAATACGGGGTTACGTTGGGTAAATCATTGATATATAGCAAGAATAAAAAGGGTCCTAATATACTGCCCTGAGGAACACCATATGAGTTTTGACGATACGGGGATCTATGTATTTTTTTTTCTGATAATGTATGCCTCGATATTTCAACGCATTGTTGGCGATTATTTAAATAAGATTCTATCCACTGTGATGCGTTTCCCCTAATTCCGTAACGATTTAGTTTGAAGAGAAGCAGTTTGTGATCTACGAAGTCAAATGCTTTTGACATATCGAGAAATATCGATGCTATTGGCCTTTTCTCATTCAGACTAGAGGTAATCATTTTCATAAGAGAGAAACATGCGAGAGTTGTTGATTTATTTTTTCTGAAACCGAACTGTTCCTCTTTTAAAATTGAATGTTTTATAATAAAGGAGAGAAGTTTATCGTACATAATTCTTTCAAAAATCTTAGAAATTACGGGTATTAGAGTAATCGGCCGATAGTTATTCATGTCATTTTTATCTCCTTTTTTGTGTAGCGGTTTGACTATCGAAAATTTTAGTCTGGCGGGGAATAAACCTTGAAATAATGATAGATTAATAATGTGGGCGAGTGGATGAGATATATATTTAGAGCAACGTTTAAGAATTTTCGTATTGATATCGTCATACCCGGTTGAGTTGGTTGAGTTTAAAGAATTAATAATTTTGTACACAGTATCTTCATCAGTTGGTGTCAAGAAAATGGTATCCGATATGTCAGTGATGGTATGTTTGTAGTCAATGAGTGTTTCAGAATTTGAGATATTAGGTTTGTTTGTCATGTTTATAAAAAAGTCATTAAATTTATTGGCAATTATATCGGCATTAGTGTATGTGCACTGATCATCTATGATAGACGTAATTTCAGCGTCATTATCGATATCTGTACTATTCTTTTTAACAATGTCCCAGGCGGCTTTACATTTATTGTTCGAATGAAGAATGTAACGAGTATTATCAATTTTCTGAGCATGTAATATACATCGTCTCAGTATTCTAGTATAATTTTGGTAGTTCTTTATATTTTGATTTTTATTGGAATTTAATAGTCTATATTTTAGGTACAAACTTCGTTTCCTGACACAGCATCTTTTTATTCCTTTAGTTATCCATTTACTTTTTGGCGGTTTGTTTGTAATTTTTACTTTGAGTATGGGAAAACAGAGATTGTAAAAAAGGGTCAGTATATCATGAAAGTGATTGAATGCTGTTTCAGTATCATCTGACTGGTATATTTCTGAAAAGGAAAGTGACGATATGCACGATATAAACTTTTCTATGTTGTGTTGACTCAAATCTCTTCTCTTTTGAAACCAATATTGTTTTCTGCATTTTGCAGTATCTACAGACGAATGGAAACAAATGGACTGACCGGTCTCATGATCAGATAATGCAAGGTTATGTATTTGAGGCTGAACATTAGGTATGTCGCTTGCGATGAGATCTAAACATGATGATTTTCTTGTGGGTTTAGTAATATGGTTAGAAATGTTATGGTTCTGTAAGATACATTCTAATTCTTTATAATTATTGTTACGCTTTAATGCGTCAATGTTCCAATCTCCACATAGTATTATTTTATTTTTATTTCGTTTTGTAATTTTCCTTAAAATTTCCTCTAGGTTTTTTAAAAACAGACTTAAATTTGAATTTGGAGTACGATAAATACAGATAACAATGACTTTAAGCGTGATAATTTCTATTGCACAGTATTCGAAATCATATATTAAAGGCATAACCAAGTTAGGGATAGGTTTACATTCAAGATCCTTTTTTACCATTATGCAGGTTCCACCTCGCCGTTGGTGAGGTCGTGAGAAAGATGAGACTAGCTTGTAATTTTTTAGTATTAAGTTACTTTCTGATCCTCTTTTTATGAAAGTTTCAGAAAAACATAGAATATCAATGATTGTACCGTTTGCATGCAGTTCTTGTAAAGTTATTTGTAATAAATCTGTTTTATTTAAGATACCAGCAATATTTTGATGAAATAACGTACATTTACGTTTAGCCTCGAAAAAAAGTGGATTTACTAGCTTCATTAGGGGTCGGTGTAGGTGTAGTAAGTTCATTAGCTTTTAATGGCTGGGGGTTCTTTATTTGTACCTTAAAATAATATGGAATTGTCCCTTTTGTGTGACTACTATTTATGTTTGAGCGCAATGACGTGCGCGTGTGTTTTAATGTACTAGCTGTGTCCATAATCTTCTTAAAATTAATATTGTCAATTTCTATATTTATTTTATAATTATTTTATAACACAGGGTAATATTTTATAACATAGGATGGCGATGTGTTTGTGTGTAATGTAATGAAAAAAAAAAATGTTTACTCAACATTTATTTAAACGGTTATTGTTTAATTTGATCGATTTAATATCCCTATTCCACACCGGATATTGTGTGACATTTACATTTCATTTGAGCAATTACTAGCAAATAAAACGATTAGGCAAAACAAATGACGTGAGATGCGTAAAACGTGGGATATGGGGTTGAAAACGGTAGTGATGTGTTAATTATGGGAAAGATGTCATCTGCCATACATGCAGTTACGCTCCACTGGTGTGGGATTGGCAGGAAGGACGGTACTTGTAAACAAACATGTTAAACAACCGTTGAAATGAGAATATTGTGTTCAGAATACTAGGAATGAAAAATCAGTAGAACATAAAAAAAAAACTGTTTCGTCAGCAAATATCTGATATTTATATCATTCTTTAGGTGTATAAAAATAAACGAAGTTTCTTGTCATGTTTTATCGAAATCGAACCGGATCGATAACAAGAGTAACTTGCATTAGTAGCTCGTAGCTTCCAACCGCGGTTCAATGAATACTTCAGTCTCATTAATGCCAAGTTTAAGAATTATAATAAATCATAGTTACAAGGCTCGCCGCCATCGATCACACAATACAACTACCTGATTCGTACCCAATATCGTTTGATTAACGACTTGTTGAGTGACTCCTATTCATCGAATCAAAGGGTGATCGTATTAAGTATTAATAAAGGGGATGTTTTACATTTCATATCAAGCGTGGTTTGATAACAATGAAGGAACATTCCTCTTCGATGCCAACAAGGTGTGATGTATGGAACTATAACGGCCAGGCCATGATACGCGGTTTGATTGTGCGTCGCAACTTTATTTGATTTCAATGATTTTTGTGGACTTTAGGAATACTGTCGTTTAAAAAGTGCTTTGAACGTTGTATTATTTATGATGATATTATCAAAAACTTATAGTATCCAGCGAATGAATCTAGATATACAGCCATATTAATTGGTTTATTTTTAAGCCACTTAAACATCACTGCTTCAAGCTAGTCTGGTCACGAAAAGCACTTATAATATCTATCGCGATATAAAGATACGACTCAAAAGATAAAATGGGCGAAAAACAAAACCGAAACCTAAAGAAAGTCTGCAGACATTAATAGCACTTCTAAATACTTTTTACCCATGGGAATATACTTGTTTTCCCACCTACATGTGCTACGACAGATAACACACGTCTTTTAGACGACATCCAAAATGCAAATAGAATGTCTCGGAGGTTGTAAGACAGTGACACGGGGGCTATCGGGACATCGCATCGGGCTCGGTCGCCGTCGCCGCCACCTACGACTGACGGCCGACGGACACTGTGACGTCGACGCATCCGACATAGTCGACACCCCGACACCGATTGTGACCGAGATACCATTCGGCTGTGATTCGATTCGCATTGACCAATCGGATGCGATTGATTGATATTCGAATTTTAAGATAAAGATTTGTGTGCGACAATGACTTTCGATGTATTGGTAGGAAATCAATTGGAGGGGTGCGGTGGTAGCATCTCCTGTCTCTTTTGTTTTTCAAACTTTACAGGACATTGTCTTCTACACCTTGCGTTTTGATCGTGTGACTGTGTGAAATTCTCGAGAAAAATAAAAGAAAATTGTACCAGTAAATCTGTTACTTTTTGTAATTAAACGCTACCAATAAAAATGTTTTCCAGCTTAATTATTTTTTGACAGCATTTTTAGCTTCGATAATGAGTAAACGTGTATCATTTAGTATGCTGTATTTCACATATCTTACCCTTCGGACATGTGCGGAGGTCTATAAATAAGGCTAGTTTAGGCAATCGTCTCTTTTGCCGACAACAAGGCTTGTCGAATTCGTTTATAGGTTTACGACAGCTCGTTAGCTGCGGCGATAAGATTCCCCTAAATAGATAATTAGTATTGTTTCCTTATATTGATTCCTATTGTGTAATCTTTTTTACTGTCAGTTTTATTGATTTGGCCGGAATGGCGACGCCCCTTAGATCGTCATCTCGAAGTGTTAACAGCTAAAGAATGAGAAACATAAATAAACCGTCGAATACTGATTGCCAATAAACAAACTCGATAAACGTGTTTAATATTTTGTATCATTTAACTCTGAGACTGCATCGGGCAAAACGTCAAGAAAACCAGAATTGGTTTTGTGCATTAATTTTTTGTCATCCCTATACTACAAATTAACGTGTCCAGTATGAAAATATGTGACATTATGTCTAATACTTCATACATTTTGCCACTTACAGGGCAAGACATATTGGTTTATTACAAACACAGTTTAAAAATAACGAATCCTTTCTACATTGGTGAAGGGGGGCAATTCTCAATGGGCACCAATGCTTAGAAGCAGTGTAGCATTAAAAGCTTAGAAGAGCGTTAATTTATTCATAAAAGCAAATCAACCAAATTTTTCCGATAACGAATAAAGAACCCTCTGAGAGCATCTGCACCGAATCGCACCGAGCCTGTTAATCTGATACCATAAGCAGAAATATTGATGGAAACAAAATTTCTCGTTAAACGTTTCGCGAAGTACCGTTCGGCGCGTGGCGGTCGTGCGCCGGCGCAGCGCCCGCCTTGCCCGGCTCGTTTAAAGCCATACCTTAATTACGGCAAGGCGTTATCGAGTAAGAATGTGCACACGCGACAGTGGTATTAATTTTAATGAAAGAAGTGTGCGCTTGGGCAGCACCTGCCCGACTCGACGAGTCGTTGGCTTACTGAAAACTACGCGACAGAGAAACTGTGGAGACGGAGTTGCTTGATTTTTTTTTAAACTTACCTTGGATGTTCTAAGATGATAACTAAAGAAGATTCCAAATTTTCGTAAATTTTGTCTTGATTGTTTTAGTTCTGTTTTTTTGCACAGTAAGGGCTATTAGAGTGCTACGAATTCGTAGCTTTAGAAGCAGATGCAGTGTATAGTGGATAGGAAGTAGTAATCTAAAAGAAAATCGACACTTTCTTGGTAGAATGTGTCCTCTTCCTACCTATATACAAATAAATCTATTGAGGCAACTTTCATAAGAAAATCAATTGTTCTTTTAATTAGAAGTGTCTATCACATGAACTCCTGGAGTCCTGTTACTCTAAATAAATAATTTAAAAAATACTGAAGTCGACTCCACACTCGTCCTTTCCATAATTATATCAGAAAAATGTAAGGCCGTCTGCGACCGAAGTATGCCCTTTTTGTACGTAGAATTACGGTTGATTTTTCTTCAAAAAACATGTTTACAGGTGAGTACATGTTTAAATATAATTAATGTTGTCATAAAAATCGTAGACATTGTAATAAATTTTCATTTGTTGTCACAGATTTTTGTGAAACAAATATGTAAGAGAGAGTTTAACAATTTAATAAATTAATAATTCATTTCAAATACCCCTGAAACGCGATGTTGATGTTAATGAACATACTAAAAGTATGTACTTTTGAATGCATGATGTATTGAACAGCAGGCACCAAATTCAAGTTAATTTCTTCATTATATCCTTAAACTTGAATTATTGTATGATAATTAAGATAAGCATAATATAAACGTACGTTATGTAAGTATGCATTTATATTTTTATTTTGTAGGGTTGTAACAGACAGTTAGTTAAAAGATTATACGATAAAATCTGTATAGATTTAAATTTTTATCAATATAAATACTTTGTAATTTCTTATTAGTAATAATAATATCCATAATTATCCTGATCTTCAAGATATATTAAATCGCTTAGATAATTATAATTACTCATACGTATCGCGAAATGTACAAATCACTAGATTATAAGTAAATAATGATTCGTGTAAATTGTCGTTGCGCAGGTGCGATAGTACATCTGCGCATGCTCCTATGCTCTCCCACCTCTAGACCTCTATTATTACTTCTAAGAAATACAGTAAATTAATCATTTTTATATTATTTAATTATCGCACCCTCTTCGATCTAACAAACAAAATTACTTGGTTAGATCGAGAAAACGATATAAAAGTCGAAAGTAATTGATATTCATGTGTATCATGGATGCGACTATTTCCATAAATTATGTTCCAAAGATAGAACTTCGCTGTCATACGGTTATGAGGTTGATATTCTTCATCAAATAGTCCTTTATCGCCGCCGCAAAATGCTCTAGAGTCTATTAGTCTGTCATATTACCTTACGGTTATCAACCCAGATCCTGTCTTAGCTGTCATTAGGAATTCACTTTTACAATGTAAGGTAATCTCTTTACATGAAGGCATATAAAGTTTTAACCTGTACTGCTGTTTACCGCTGCCTTGTGGAACTTTCAGGTTCGCTTACTCAAAACGGAGTCTTAAATCTTTTGGTTAATGATAACAATTTGGAAGGTTCGTCAATTCAGAACATCCCAATCACCGCGCGCCTCATTTGAAACACGCGCCTCGCAACTTCTTAAGTGTATGCGACAGGTTAATTTCAAGAATAAATTGAAGCTCAGCGCGATCGACCGCTTTTATGGGTCGACGGCGTGTTTATGCGAGAGGGAACCATAATAGAGGCTTAGTGAGTCCTGGATGGGGACACAGCTGCCCCTTGGGCGGGGACAACGGTGCCCAGACAAGGCTTTTGAATTTTTAGTACTTACTTTTCTGCGTAATGTGGAACTTATTTATAATTTAACTTGTATACGTAATTTTTAGCACTTTCAGTTATTTTTTTAACCTCGCGATAGACTCGGTGACATACATAATTCAAACATTCATACAAAAGCTATTAAATGATTTAATATTATAGTGGTCATAATTTATTATTATACGACGTTAAGTGACAGATATAAGTAAGGCTTTACGGGTTTCAGGTTGATTGAATTTATTATTATTGCAACAATATGTCGACGAACAAATCAAGTTAAATAGTTGATTCTCCATTGAACAATAAGTGGAGCACCAATTAGCTTGTTGAGAGGCGTAATGTATTAAACATCAGTTGTAATGTGTTCTGTGGTTGAGGGTAAAAAACAACACTAAAGATTAAAAATACTTTGATATTATTCTAGTAGATAGAGCCATTTAATCAAACAACTAACACCAAAAAAAGGAAGTAAATGGTAAGTCCGAATAGCCTTAACATTTAATAATTGCTTTAAGCTAACAACTAGTTAGTGGCTAGTTCTGAGCTTTAGCAAAAAAACATATTAAAACCTTATCAGCAGATCATGTAAATATTGCTCTACTCAGCATTCTTGATGTTGCGACTAATGTAAGACCCACCAAGAAAAAACGATGCCCATAAATATTTTAAAAGTACTGCGGAGACTACGATTACCGTAAAACTTAGCGGCAGATCCAATCCAGATAACATGACAAAAGTTTCAACATGTGCACTAACAAACGTATCGAGACACTTCCGAAAATGTAACACGTTTCGATTTTGGACTCTATGTCTCAAATTATAAAGGTGGTAGTGTTATCAATAAATGGTATTACAGGTGTTCGGAAGTGTTGGTCATGAGTAAAGAAGTAGGTTCGATACCGATCTCGACTCACGCTGTTAAACGTACACACATGAACATGCCTGTAACTACTGCGTTTATTAAATGCTTTTCTTTTGTTCAAATTGCCATTATTGGCTTTTGTTTTAATTTATGATTGGAGGACGAGTTTTGGAACATTTTTTCCCGGTCTACATCAACATTTAAGATCTTTCTGAATTGTATTTTAAGTAACTATGAACGATATTAACATAAACGTACTTGGTGTGTAGCAGGTTTCTCCTCTTTACATGAAAAAAAAAAACAAGACACCGTTCACGTGACATGTATCGTTATTCCATAATTCTGCATTCATAAATTTTTAAATAATTATTAAGGCATAATTATTAAGGCATAATTTTATCAATTATCCTATTATTTTAATTGAGTGAGTAATCTTAAACAGTCATAAATCTCTCTGTAGATGGTTTGCATAAAGTTGCTGTAAGTTGGAACTAAGTAGCCTTCATCTTTGGGGATGCTCGTGTGTCTAATAAAATAATGATAAAAAAACTCAATTTTAATGTAATGATGAACCATAATTTTGCAAACCATATTAGTACGCCGGAAACGGCAGAATATTATAATCGTTATAAATATTCACATAACAGCTTTGTACAATATTCTGACAAATAAATGCATTCTATTCTATTCTATAATGGTTTATATTTCTTAATTGAAAATCAGCTCACATACTTACAGTATTGTTAAAAAAAAAACAATTTACTTCACAACTGAGTCCCAAGACTGTATTTAAATTAATGCACATTTAATTCCTCCAAACCTTCCGACTCAAGCATATATACATTTATCGATCACATGATAATGTAAGTGAGCCATAAGCACATAAAACATTGTATAATACGAGCAAATCTCCCTACGTCCGACATATATGAGCGCACGCAAGTCGCGCGCGGCGGCGCAGCCTACCGCTGAATTTTAAACTTTCATTAGTAACCCACAAATGTAATCGTTTACATTAAATCGCAGGTGTAATCCAAGGCTTTTTTTTGTTTACTTATATTAATCATCTGATACGCATTTTTTATGGAGCGTGAATAAATTTTTTATTGAAGTGAATCATAGGTTTTGGATTGTATTTTTATTTCCTGTATTTATACTAACCTTAAAATCTTTCATTTTCATGTCTCTTAATTAAATTTTTCCATTGGTTTTTCTACCAAGAAATATCTTTCTGAAGGTAGCTCAAATACTGGCCTATAAACTTAACACATGAAAGGATTATTTATTTACTATTTATTTCAGGCAAAAGTACCTACCCATACACAACAATTATAATACAGCAAATAAGAATTTGAATATAATAAAATAAAATTACATTTCAATACAAAATTGCAATATTATAATAACTGGCTAATTTCAAAAGTTTTCATTATCATCTGCTGACGGTACTTTTAAGGTAAACTGGCTTTTAATTATGTTATCAGGATAAAAATAAATCGGGGTTCTCCAGATCGGCTGCCCCGGGGATCGGGGTACTCAGAGAATAACCCTATACCCAAGTTTTAATAATAATAATGATTAATAATTGCCCGCATTGTGAGGAGGTTCCTGTCTCTGCAGCCCTAACCACCGGTAGCTTGGACCCTGCTCCCAATACCGGCGAAAACCTGTTTTTTATATTTTTAAATGTTTTTTTACCCTTTTTGTTTTTGTGTTTTTTAAGAAATATTTAAAAATATATAAAATAAGATATAAAATGAATAAAGGAATAATGATTAACTCTTTGCCCCCAAAATTTGCTACTGATGGACCTACTGAAGGCAAACAAAACTTTCAGTAGCACCATCAGGATGGAATTACTCTTTCGGCGAACTCAAATGGATTCAAACAGAACTAGACGCCCTGGATAGGAAGGTCTGTACATTGTTGTTGGCATGTCAAATGCATCACCCACGTTCTTCGGTTCTGAGACTGTATATACCGCGGAGTTGTAGAGGTCGAGGCTTTTTAAACGCTAAGACTCTTCATAGTCGCGAGATATGCAGTCTCAGGGAATATTTCTTAGAAACCGGCGTGGAGATGCTTCGAGATGTGATCGCGATCAACAAGGGCCTTACCCCGCTCTTCTTGGCTAAAGAGAATTGGCGCAAACCTGCAGTGCTTGACAAGAATTACTGCAGGGAAGTATGGCTGAATAAAGAGCTTCACGGACGCGTAATCTGGACCCTGCATGGACCCGATATAGTCCTATCAGCGTCCGTAGCCTCGCTACGTTCTGGGGACTTCTTTGGAGAAACCGAAAGTTTTGTCTGTGCAATTATGGATGAAGTTATGATGACGAAAAACTACCGGAGAGATATTGTGAATGACGGCACGGTTGTCATACATTATAAAATATGTAAAAAAATGAAATTAAGCAATATTCATTGCTTCATCTAATTTTTTTATATTTTCACATATTTAGTTTTATTTATTTCTATAAAAAGTTCACTTTAAAATATTCCTTAAAAATATATATTGAAAATATTAAAAAAAAAAGTTGTTATTATTATTTACTTAAAACTTGGGTATAGACCTTGGGTGGCATAAATTAAAATGTTTATATCCAAAAGCTCTATTTAATTATTGCGTTTATTTCAGTTGGCCTTGGGTTACTTGGGTGTAGTAATAAAAAAATGTTTATGTTATTTTCTATTAAAATATTAAGTTTACTTCTGAAATTAGCCCAAAAATGTATGAAGGCTGGGTGATCTCCTTTCCCGCAATTAAATTTTCGTATCACATAATAACCTACAACACTACAAAGAACACCTCTCACATAATTATACCAACAATAAGCATATTAAATAAATAAATCCATAAAGCACACTCAAGCAGGCTTTATCTAGATTAGACTTATAAAATTAAATGGCTCAATCCGAGCTCGGGGCTAAAACAAATACAGGGTTATCTTTACGGTAACGCCAATCCTGGAGCAATTGGAAGGCGAGGATCTGAAGTTAAAGTTATAACAGTTTTACTGTTCAATTTAAGTAACAGAAAAAAAAAACAAATGTTCAGAAATATCTTTTTAGGCAGCGTAAAATAAAGGTTTTGCATCCCCTCGTCAAAATTCAGGAAGTTCTGACAAAATACATGAATAATCAATTAAAATTTCGGTACCAAGTTAATTATTAATAAACGCTGTTTTTATAGTTTGTTTAAGTTTGTCACTATATCAGAATAACCCCCTTAACGTGGTTTAGGGTATAAGTTTGAGATTGTTTGTATGTGTGGAAGCGCGTTTATAGGGCGAGAATCAGACGGGCCGCGTTTAAAACACGGGTGGTTCACACTTACCGATATCCGTAAATAAGAAAAAGAAATAACTACCCACTTTATTACTGATTCGGGACGAGAATCATTAGCACAATCCTTGAATTTGACGAGGATGAAAAACAACACATTGTATAAATGTTCATCTTCTTAAATAGCATATTTAAAGAGCTCCAAAAGTAAACAAAACCTTCAGTATTTCAAAGTCCCTAAAGTGTATCAAGATAAATTAGTTTTAATTAAAAACGTTATTCTCCAAATGTTCATTCAATTAGAATCTTGATAATTAAAGAACGCCGCCATAACAATGCGCACACGCAACTGGCCAAACGCTTAAGGACACGTTACATCTCTCTGCATATCGAAATATAAATCAGGGCAGTATAGACGAGGCCTGCCCCTCGTGAGCTTTGAGCAGTGGATACGATCACTTGCGAACAAAAACAATTAGCCGCTCACTTGCACTTACCATTACGTAGATCGAAGATAACGTTACCGAGCCAAGTGTAAATAGAATCAACAATAAAATCTGTTATACTGCTCACTATCTGATAAATAAATAAGACGTAAAAAGACTCCATTCCAATGCTGTTATACAGCCAGCGTCAATTGGTACGTAGTTTTTAAACTTGGAATTAAGAGATGGTTCTTAAGTCGAGATCTTACTTTCGTCGTTTTGTGAGCGTTATATTAAATTCTACAGGATATAAACCATACTTTTATGAGTAGTTACTGCGCTATTATAATATTCTCAGCGACTGTAAAATTTAATTACGGTAAGTCTTTACCCGTCTATATGACTGCAGGTATTGCGTAACAATTTTGAGAGAGACGTTTTCGCAGTGAACTCACAGGATATTTTCTTGTTTTGCATTGTTAATTTAATACTTACCAGTTAACTACATTTGTAACTTGACTGAATTGTATTGGTTTGATTAATTTGTTGTCTAACAGCATGAAATTGTGCCAGTGATGAAGTTTCATAGTCAAGTAAATGATTGGTCTTTGATGATTAAAATGTCTACATTTTGGAATGCAAACTAGTATTTCGAATGATAATAATTAAATCCCAATTTTCGCTAAAAACTTAAACAGCAAGGTGGGCTTTTTAAATTTGTACCCCATGAAAGTATCCATAAGTTACACCTCTAATGAGCTCACATCCTATACAAACTAATCCACATTGCCCAAAGGCTAACTCAAATGATAACTATAAAACAAACGCCTGTATCACCGTGGGATTGAATTGCGAATTTTGATATCTCAATCTGTGTTGGGTCAGAGGAACCGCGGTCACGAGGGCCTTCGGTGGTCACGAGCTGAACGAGTTGGATATCGACTGTGAGCTTATTAATTATTATCTGACCAGCGAATTAACTACACTAAAGGATGTGAATTTGTCGTAGTTATAGTTGGGCGGAAGGATTCTGGTTTTGAAATGATTATGTTTGAGGAACGATCAATTGTTCATTTCCTTTTCAGAATCAGTGACTGTAAATTAATGTGGTCTAAGAAAAATAATTATTTGCTATAGATATTAGCTAAATTTAAAAACTTTCAGCCGCAAGATATGGTCTCTAAAAATTAGAACAAAATTGCTTAAAAAGTTGTGGCCTTTCACTTCAAAATCTGTCATGTAGGTACCTACTTAGAGTACTGGTCTCATCAGTAGATTTGTATATGTTAAAAGGAAAGATTTTTAATCAAAACTAATATCTTTCAGCACTATGAATACGGCCAGTCACACGCGCAGGGCGAAAGGTCTCGACCAATGGGCCGCCGAAATTAAATACAGGACACACTCGCTTAAGGCTCGGATGCGATAAATTATAGCATAAGTGATTTCTGACTGAAGAGTATCGCTGATTAAGGTCAGATTAAACACCTTGGAGATCAGATAAGATCACACAAAGTACATCAATACCTTTCTATAAAATGTTACCAAACGAAGTGGGTTTCAACTCTCTCATCCTCTTTTTCACCAACTTAAAAAAAAAAGGTAAAGTATTGGCTGGCGCAACTGACACAATTTTAAGACCCCTTACAATTGCATTAACATACATTGCATCTGCACTCGACTCATATACGTCCAAAGCTTTCTTTGCTAGACCTCCATTCCCTGGAACGCTTCTTACAATAGTGTTAACGTTTTTACTGTGCTCTCCGTTATTAATTCTAAAAAGTCATAAAAAGATAACGTTGGTGTGTGTTGTTGTCTTCAGTAATTGGCCAATGAACTTTACTTTCAAGCAGAGTAAAGTAAGCGCCTCTTCGATCAGTGATAAACAAGTTATAGTGAAAAAACTTTCAAAATTATTTTATCAAACGACCATAGTCATCATACGACAGTTACCCGCTCCCCGCAACCAGCCTACCACCCCGCTGACGTCCGACACATGCTTCACATCACATCGCCATAACGTGGCACTGCAACGCAACTCGACCATCGTGTACGTACACTCATTTCCACTGTAGGCCACTGGAAGTTTTATTTTGTTTATTTTTTTTTGCTGTCGAACTACAAACATCAAGCTCTTTCAAGAATATTATTGAAATTGAAATGGCTACACACAGAACGCCACCTAAATCTAGCGAGATTTCATTATCAAACATGTCCACCTCTGCTCCAGATCTGAATAAGATAGATTCTTGTGACATCAGTACACCTATTAACGTAACACAACGTAAAAGACCACGATTACATTATGATTGTACAATTAATAATTTATCAAGTTTTAAAGACGAAATAATGTCCATGATGAACGAAATCCGTGATGCTCAAAATAATCGTCTAGATAAATTGGAGGAATACATGATATCCATTCAAGAGCAAAACAAAGACATAAAAAAAACTAACATAGATATCGATAACTCAATCACGCACTTATCAATGAATGTCAAAGCAGTCGAAGATAAAATAGACCAACTGGAACACGAACGTAAACAAATTCATTCACACATATCGGCACTGGAAGAAAAACTAGATTCTCTCGAAATTACTAGTTTAAAAACACAAATGGAAGTAAGAAATGTACCTAAAGTCCAAAATGAAAAGAAATCCGATCTATTTGGATACGTCATAAATATATCCAAGACAGTAAACTATCTGGAATTAAATAAAAACGATATACGTGATGTCACCAGGTTGCCATCTAAGAAAGAAACAACCAGTTCGTCAGTCGCAATTGAATTTACTAATACATTGACCAAGCAATATTTTCAAGAAGCGGTTAAAAAATACAATCTTTCTAAACAACAACCTGATCAGCTCAACTCAACCAACATGGGTATTCAAACATCAAAACAACCAATCTATATCTCAGAATTACTCACTGCAAAAATGAAGCGCCTTTTATTCCTTACGCGAGTTTTTGCGAAAACTGCTGGGTATAAGTTTGCCTGGCCCTCAAATGGCCACATTTATATACGCAAAATTGAAGGAAAACCTTACATCCGTGTCAAAAACGAAGTTCATTTGAATGAACTCAAGAAGAATCAAAGTAATGATATTTGACTAACCCTAAATTTCTTGTACATGTGTTGCACTTCATTGTTTATCATACCATTACTGTTTTATTATTATAATGCATGCTTACTTTTACTTAAAAAATATGTCTATACAACATCACAATTTAAATGTAACTCCGATCTTCAAATACAACACAAACAAACATTACACATAAATAACACTTATACCACTATCACTACTTACACTACATTTACTATACTAATTTTGGAAATCCCACTGAGAAAAAAGAATCACTCACCGCATAAACTTAACACAACATCACTAAACAGTAAATGGACAAACTATTTTACTCGAGTTACACTTGTAAGTGTCATAACCTCACATTCTTCGCAAATTTTATTCCACAATATACTTCTGGTGATATTATTATTGTTCTACAAATATCTTTCACTTCATATTACTACACTAAAAACCAGTCTAATCAACTTAAAGATTGAAATTCCTTGCCTCATCTTTACTTTCATTCAAAATGCAAATAAACACGTAATTAGTGCGATCAATGGATTCTATACGACAACCACACAACATTGTAGTACCTATCTGTATCTATACAGAAGTGGTCCGCGCTCGCTTAATGACTCAAACGTAAACATGCTAATAATCACACTTCAATGTATAGGCGTTTGCTGTTATTACTGGTCTAATACTTTTGAGTTCTTTTTCATTTTAATTGTTACAAATGGCTAATACCGAAGTACAAATTGATGACTTAACCATATCCGAGTCCATGCTCTGTAATGCTGAAGACTGTCATAGCTATATCTCACACAATAAACCTAATATAAAAATACTAACCCAAAATATCCGTAGCATTTCTCGTAATTTTGACGAACTAGTTGTCCTCTTGCAAAGATTGAAATTAGAGTGTGATGTTATAATACTGACAGAGTGCTGGCTGTCGTGCAATCTTTATATACCAAACCTACCTGGCTATAAGCATCACACAACACAGAATTATAAAAACCAGAATGATGGAATTACAATCTATTATAAAGAATCGCTTAATGTAACCATAATTGAACCACCATTTTTGGATAGCAACTGTTTAGTTATTACAATAAATAATGACACAGCTATAATTGCAATGTACCGCTCACCATCAAACAATAACTTGACTCCTTTTTTAACATCCCTTAACTCAACTTTATCTACCTTAAAAAATATTAAATCTGCTGCTATAGTTGGAGACATAAATATAGATATCTCAATACAATCGCACGACACCAAAGCATATGAATACCTTAACACAACAGCTTTTGGAGGATTCTTACCAGCACATACCTTTCCCACTAGGCAAGGTAAAACCTGTCTAGATCACGTCCTGCTTAAAACTAAATTTCAATCTCACACATTTGTTGTAAATTCCACAATCACAGATCACAACGCGGTACTACTCTGTCTTTATCAAATACACGAAAAGAAACATCATCAATCTCACATTACTAAACTCAACATCGATGCTATTTGTGAACAACTTAAGAATATAGACTTCAGCTTCATAAGAGATATAGCAGATCCAAATCAGGCTATGGACAGTCTTATAAAAATTTTACAAGATGCGATAAATGAAAATACTATGACTGTCAAAATCCCCCGTAAAAAACGTATTATTAGACCTTGGATCACACCGGGATTGCTTAGGTGTATTCAAAATAGAGATCGCCTCCATAAAGATTCACAAACAACACCCGATAATGAAACACTAAAACTAACATACACTAGATATAGAAATCATTGTAATGACTTGTTGAAAAGACTCAAGAGGGAACATGATAGAACTGAATTGGACAAAAATAGCAACAACAATAAAAAGCTGTGGGAAGTGATCAAAACCATTACGAATACGAATAAAACTAAGTCAGGCTCCTCCGACCTTCTCGGCGAAACTCCTCAAACATCTGTGAACCAGGCAAATGATTACTTTGCCAATGTAGGCAGTTCCCTGGCCAATGACCTTATTAACTCAACAACAGTTCAAAACCCAACTGATTTTTCTGTCTCAAATCACACTAATAATAGTTCGTTTGTATTATTAGACACAGATAAACATGAGATTCTGACACTTATTAATGGACTAAAACTCTCAAGCGCAGTCGGGCATGATAAAATATCTAACAGACTACTCAAAGCCATTAAAGAAATTATTGTTGAACCACTTTGTCACATTTTTAATGTTTGTCTTGGGCAGGGCGTCTTTCCAGACGTACTTAAGAAAGCCATTGTTGTCCCTATTTACAAATCCGGTAATAAACACTTTGTTTGTAACTACAGGCCTATTGCTATACTTCCAGCTCTCTCTAAGATATTAGAAAGAATAATTAATAGTAGACTCGTTAGGTATCTTGAAAGCAATAATTTTATCTCCTCCTCTCAGCTTGGTTTCCGTTCTGGCAAGTCAACGGAGGATGCAGTGCACAAACTTACTGACTATGTTGTTAGGAAACTTGATGATGGAAATAAAGCACTTGGCATTTTTTTAGACCTTGCCAAGGCGTTTGACACAGTGTCTGTCCCGCGTCTACTTGCTAAATTGGAACGTCTAGGAATAAGAGATTTGCAACTCAAATTGTTTCAGGATTACCTGACCGGTCGTAAGCAATGCCTGAAAGTAGACTCTTACATTAGCACGGATCTTCCTATCTCCTTTGGTGTCCCACAAGGTTCAGTGCTAGGACCTACACTTTTCTTAATTTATATAAATGACCTTTGTGGTTTAAAATTGGACCAGGGCATTATAATATCCTACGCTGACGACACGGTATTGCTTTTTTCTTCTGATACGTGGGATAAAACTTTCGCTCTGGCACAGAGTGGCTTCGACAAGGTGCGTGATTGGCTAAAACAAAATATTCTTACTCTAAACACCGATAAAACTATGTTCATGCCATTCTACATCAGAAGTCCAAATAAACCTCCTACACGACTAACTCTTAAATCACACTCTGCTGATATCCACCCAACAAACGGTAGTACCTGTAATTGTCCTTCTCTAATCAGGAAATCTGAAGTAAAATATTTGGGCATTATTCTGGACTCATCTCTGAACTATAAAACTCATATATCATTGCTTCAGACTAGACTAAGGAAATTGATATATATCTTTAAGAACTTACGTCATGTGACCGACATTGAGATATTAAAAAAAGTTTACAAGGCACTATGCCAATCAGTAGTAACCTATTGCATTACATGTTGGGGTGGAGCTTCGAAAACCACTCTTCTTCCTTTAGAAATAGCACAAAGGGCAATCCTTAAAGTAAGCTCCTTTCGACCAATTTATTACCCTACACATCTATTATATCAATCTTGGAAATTACCTACCGTCCGCCAACACTTCATTTTAACTACGATCCTCAAACAACACACTCTCACACCTTTAGACAGCAGTATTCTGCTTAAACGACGTCGCAATGCCGTAGTCCCACGATCTATTCAATTCAAACACATATTTACACATAGGTTTTTCTGTTTCTGCGGTCCGTTCCTTTAAAATAAACTCAATACCACACTCAACATCTACACACTAAACAAACAAGAATGCAAAACCAAATTATTAGAGTTTCTACTCACATGCGATTATCAAACTACTGAGGATATTCTTAAAACTTTAAGATAAAAAAAAAAAAAACAAAAGTCAACACTCGTCCATACAAAACACTACACTGACACACAACACACCGACCCCCAACACACACACTATCTGCTCCGACACCCACGATACACACTGACACACACACACAAACACAACACACATCAAATCAAACCAATTTTTTATATTTATTTTTTTATTGAATGTCTGATGGAAATTGATTTTAATTATTTCTGTATAAGAAACAAAAAAAAAAAAAACGATTAACTGAAATGTTCAACCATTGTTATTACCGTTCATAACTCTGGGAAGAGAACTGTGACCTGAAATACAGGCTCAGCCTAGCTCGGGCGCAGTTGCTCACATTTTATTATTTGTGCTTAATTCTAACTGCTAAAATTTGGTTCAACTTGTAATATTTTTATGGAAATAAATAAACTTATTATTATTATTAAACTTATTATTACCTTTGTCTACCATACTAGTGTAGCAATATATTTTTAGAACTTTTATGCTGCTATACAAAAAGCAACTTATTTCCATCTCCTACCACCGGCAGTGTTAGACAGGAAACAAGTTTACAGCACAAGAACATTGGTCCGAACCTAATTCAGACAATGAACTTACCAACACCATTAGACAATACGATAACTCTCCGTCATCCTTATCTTCTCTGACAGAGGGTCCAAAATGGAGGAGCTTTGCTTTCCGAACCGCTGTTTACGTATGGTGGTTTAAAACTAGGCCGTGTGACCGATTTTTTCACCAGCTTCAAATACGCGACGTGGCCGGCGCGGGCGCCACATAGATTGCATGAAAAAACAAATAAAAATAGGTTAGAACTAATAAGTGTGTAATTACGTTAGTCGCGGAGGGTGGCTCTCGGCCGGCGGTCTACCCTTACCTGAAGGGGTGCATCCATCATTACTACTGCGGTATTAATCAAAGCGATGGGGATTCATTAGAATTTTCGCCTGTATTTGAATTAATGTTGGATTATAACTCGTCCTATCGTAACTACATACATATCTATAGTTTTATTGTAAAATCGACGATGCTGAACTTTATGGTGAATGCAGATCAGGTTTGAGAGGCCCATATCCAGCAAGAGACATGTGTGTGAAGCGATTACAAACTTTTTGCCCTGAAGATAGAATAGGAGTTGGTATATAATGGGCAAAGAGTGGTTTAAGTTTTAAGCACAGATATGATAACAATCGTTAAAGGGGTGGTAGGCATATGTTCGGGTCGGTCTGAATCCGCCCAGGCAGGTCGGCAGAATTGAATTTAAATGTTGTCGTCCGGCTGTACCGAATTAGACCGATGAAAACATGTGTTCAAACCGCCTCATTCCCATCTTTGCTCATTCTTTCTGCAGGATCATCATTTTCCTAGCATAAAACTCGTTCTAGTAACATGTTGTCGAACATCAACAAAAACCAACTCTTTATTTTAACCGTTTTGCTCAAACGATACAAATTATAGTTGTTTGTTACCTACACACATTTATATTGGTATTACAATTATCCATATTGATAATGGTAAGCCCAGTAATACAATAACGTGGGGTGATGCACTGCAGTGATTCACCATTCACCCCTAAAGATGCTTTGTGGATAAATGACTTTTATGGGTCAGCTGTTCTCCTGCAGGCAAAACGTTGCATGACTAAGTATTGTTTATTATAGCGAGATCTATTTAACCGTGATTGGAAATCCATCAAATATTTCAATATTTCTTAAAACCATAAGCGTGAAAACTTCCACTATTAATTTCAGTTCAATTTCCAGTATCTAAAACATCGTGAAGAAACCGAACCAGTATGCCTGACAGATACTTGACGGCATGTGAAGCCAAGTCAGAGTTTTTATGCCAATAACAATATGCCTATGGCATTAAGTCCGCCTCTGTAAAATGTACTTGAAGTGTTAAATAAATAAATAACAACTTTGACACTAGGTTAGGTTAGGTTAGAAAGAAGTATATAACCATTAAAGATTTTCCTTATTCAAAGCAATGCTGGAAATATGCCACTCGTATCCAGTAATCTGGATTCTCAAGCAATCTCATGTATCGATTACCAAACTCAAACTCGTACAAAGCTATGCAATTTGGATCATCAGTTTTATCCATATCCATTTCTCAATATTATAAACAGTATATGAACTATAGAATACTTTCTATAATCTGTGGTAATCGCTTTAGTGTTACGCAACCTGCCACTCTTATGGCCTATAATAATGATCGTTAAATCCAATCCGCTACTACCGTACCATCCAGTCTTTACCATAATAATCAGAACAAGTAGCTTGCTCTGATCAATAAAGAAAACGAGAGGCAACTATTACGATATAATATTTATATGGGAAAGGCCTCCAATTGAGAAATGAACCTGGAAAACTAGCAAGTTTATTTGGTATTGATTGAAAATGTCTTGAGGATAGTTTTGAGAATGAATTTGGATGGGTATAAGAGTTAAGGCCAAAGAAATGTTCGATGGTCTGTTTGAAGTTTGATATGGCAAGAAAGGAGGTGTTTGATGAGATGACAAGTAATAGAGAAGTATGGAAGAAGAAGACATGCTTTGCCGACGCAAATGTATTGGTATAAGAGAAGAAGAATGAAGATGGTCATTTTCTGAGGAGCAGGCAGCTGTGGGCACCACAAGCAGAAAATTAAGTCAGGAGACTACTGTGATTAACTTAGAGTGAACTGGACAAAGAAAGTTTGACTTGGAACCTCTGTTAGACGAGTTAGCGTTGAAAGTATGACATCAGAAAATATCAATTGTTCTTACACTTTCTATTTCAAACAGAACAAAGCACTCCCTGTATAAACCGCCAATTTCACTTTTACAAAACTTCGCCACTGTTATCAGTATTTGTCTATTGATGATCACCTCACCGTATTCGAAGCTCTGTATACATTGCTTAAGTGTAAACAAGGAAGTGGTTAACAGTAGGCGATCGTGTGCCACTAATCGTTGTGCAGGGGTTGACAACAATGAGAAGCATTGAGATCAGTTCATTGGCAACACCTTCGCGTGCCGTCCACCCACGCAACTCAGATAACAAGTTGAATACATCTGCCTGTTTGATAAAATAATACCATGTAACAGGCAGGTAACGTTAGCATACGAATGCCACCGGATTTCAGAAAAATCAATTTTTATTAAATTTTGGCAAAACCACTAAATTGAAAATTTCTAGGTTAAACCATTAACATAGTAATACCTTTAATAATTATAAAATGACTATAAAAGCTAAGGAACGTTTTTTCTTTTTAATGCCGCCTTTTTGGTCGTAAAATATATTTTATAAACGCTTACGTGTGTATATAAATAATCTTTATGACAAAATAATAAAAACGCACTATGGAACCACACACAGAGTATAATTAATTGTTTTTCTGTTAAATGCGAAACGCAATTGTTAGTGCTAAATATACTAATTAGAGGTTAATTTTCAAGTGATCAAAGTTTATGGGTTCACGTGATCTTTTAGTTTTATTGTGCCACTTAGAGGGAGAATTCCCTTAGGTTGTTTGTTTAAGGGACCTCGTAAGTGGCGTGGCCATTCAAAGGGTTCCGGTGTCATTACAGCTATTAGGGTCACTCACCATACCGACAATTACTTGGGAAGGTTTTCAATTTACTTTATTATTTATTTATTTATGCGTTATCTTGAAATGATGAGCGATGGTATTGGGAGGAGAATAGTGAAATGAGTGGAGGTGGCATGGTCAAATCTAGAATTTCGACCGGTACTTAATAGATACGACCCTCTTCGTGAAGGTTAAAAATGAAATGTATAGTTGTGTCTAAACGTATTTTTATTTTGATATGCAACTTGAGATTGCTTGATATGAAACTTACAGCGCAGTGTGCCATAAAGTCAGAGAATGACAGCCAAAAAGTCAAACAACTTCGCTTTTTCCCAGAGTAGGTAAATATGTTAGTTTCCTTAATACACTACAAAAGTGGTATAAGTACATAAGGGAAAGTGGCGCCAGTGACTGAAAAGTTGTTTGGTATCGGTTATCGTTGTGAAGGGATGTGATACGGAGAAACATGAATGTGGATGGCCATTAGACAAGAGTAGAGGAAGACCAAATAAACGAAGGATGGACCGTGTCAAGAATGTCAAGAAAAGAGGTGACTGCTGAGATGACGAGTAATAGAGAATTATGGAAGAAGAAGAAGATATCCTGCGCCGAGAATGATAAACCAGTTATTAACAGTATTTATTTTAAAGTTTCTATTAGTTAATCAAATGCTCAACATCACGTTAAAAAAAACATTGCCTCATGATATACATACAATCTCAATAACTTCAGAAAAGAGCAGACGGGTCCAAGCATTTCGTTGTGCTAGTTGTAACAAATAATGTTGGAGCCTATCTGCCTACTATGATTAAAAGCATTATGTTTATAGTCCCGAATTGCTCCAGCATTAAATGGATCTAATGGGAAGCGTTTATCTTAATACTACGTCTCCCACGAAACGTTTGACGCACCTTAATGCCACATAGATGACTGTTTATAATATTTGACAAAAAAGGTGTTTCACATCCTTTACAAAAACTTTATTTTATAATTACGACGATTTTGTATCCAAACTATGTTTTTTTTTTGTAAATCCCTTTAAATGAGCCGGGGTCAAACTTCGCATATTTTCGACCTGCAAAAAGTAACATTAGGGTTATGGATCCAGAAAAAAGAAAATGCTACCCAAAACAAATAAAAGATAATAAATAGCCTCGGCGTTTTCATATTCATTCTAAATTAAATTTAGGCGTGATTAACTCACTCGAGGCGTTTTCTCTGTTCATCAATCAAAGTGTGGTCACGAAGAGTGGAAGCAACATTTACTTCCTAAGATTTGTCTCTTTCACGCTCTGACTAATCTCTGTGGATTAGAGAGGGACGAAGCATGCTTGATTAGACAGTACGCAATTATGATTTTCAGAGTTCACACGGGTGCCTGAGGAGCGGTCAGACGGCTGACTTCAGAAGCCTCCGGTAATCAATTTTGTACACAAACGGCGGTTATTAATTGATTTTTTCTCTCTAATGACTAAAAATAACATCTGCCAAATCAACAGGACTGGTCGTTAACGAACGTGCCAAAATTTTATTTTCTCCTGTCTTCAATCTCACAGATAACTTGTAATGTACACGTGTTTTGGATTTTGAGGGAGCGATAAATTTTCTTGAGATACCATGATAAAAACGTCGCAAAGATGGAAATGATGGTTGACAGAAAAAATAAACTTTTCTATATCAGGAAACTGTTCATTCAAATGACTATTTTCAGGAACGTCTTATATATTTGTTTTAAAGCCACATAAATATGTCCTTATCTACCACAAACAGGTACACATGGAGTGTTGGTCGTGTGCCGACTGCGCGAGTAAAAAAGGGGTTACAAATTTGCATGATCAGATTACAATAGTTGTAAGTATCCCGGTGGGATAGAGCTCCGGTTCGTAAGGATCCCGCTATAAATATTATCACACATTCCGAAACCGCGTGCAGTCTTATTTATGGGCCGATACCTCAGATTTGATAAATATTCGCCCTGGGTGTTTAAATAAACTAAATTAGATTAATCTATAGAAGTTTGGGTTATGATTTAATGGCTGTTTTTGTTTACTTTATGTAATTTCCGTGATCGAATATATCCTATTTATCAGAGATGAGTAGAGGAAGACCAAAGAAACGATGAATGGACTGTATGAAAGATGATATGGCAAGAAAGGAGATGACGAGTAATAGAGAACTACGGAAAAAGAAGAGATGCTTGATTGGGATGGGGCTGGACAATGATAAATCAGAAATAATTTACGAAATGTTCTTTAGTTTTTTTTTTAATGTTTTGCCTGTATGTATTATTTTTTTATTTCCAAAATGCTTAATATATACAGGGTGTAACGGAAAGGGTATATACATCCTTAAGGGTGTGCTACAGACCATCAAACTGAACATGGTTTATCTGTGTGTGCGAGCCGTTCATTGATTAATATAATTCAGCAAACACTGACGTTTTTTCAACAAATCAAAACGCTTCTTTACGCAAGGCAGGCCGTTGTGTAAAGAAGTGCTTCGATTTATAATTATAGCTTTTCGAACTCGTGTTATATAACGTTTGTAAGTCTTCTGGAAGTTTATTAATAAAGTAAGGTATTCAATATTCTGCAACGCTCATTCCGTACACATTGTTGGCTCTTGGTAGAATGTATTTATTTTTAAACGTAATAGATCTCAGAAAGTCTGGTCTTGTTTTTTCGGTTAGCAGCTCGGGCCTATTGACTTCAGCAAGGGTGAAAAACACATTCATAACATAACAGTATTTAAACAGGTCGTTGTCGTTGTTTTTAAATTTATCTTTTATATGTTTAGGTGTACATTTAAGTATTATTGTGTGTTACTATTTAATGGTAATGAAAACCTTCGATAAACCTTTGAACATTTCGCCGATGTTTTACATAAAAGTTTGGCAACGGTACAGCCATGGAGAGCTATCACTTAAGTTCGATGCATTCCGTTAAATCTACATATCGGTCGAGTGATTGAACTAAACAATCGAGATTGCAATTGGATATGCAAAGCGATTGGATATTATTCGATGTTACATACGATACTTACTGTGTTTCGTCAGGGATGTATTTCCTTAAATCAAACCGCTTTGGACCCGAGACGATCCCGTTTTGCATCCGTTCGTACATCAAGATTGCTATCAAAGATTTACAAGAGCCGTCCTCGATGGGAGAATGCTCCTTTTCCAATTGATACAGACGAATTATTTATTTATTTCAACTGCGTTAAGGCGAGTTTTGCTAGTCGATGTTTTATTGAACGATTTGTACTTACTACACTAGGAGCATTGTGAATTTATTTAACTGTGGCAATGTTTTGAGATGCTTTCGTTGAGATCTATTAACTACGAATGGGGGCCGACAAATGCAAATTGATGAATGGGAAAAGCGTTTTAATGCTGTTTGTTTGTCAATGGAAAGACGGTACCGGGATTGACTTACGCTTGACATTTGCTCTACCAGAAACATCGTTTGCAGCGTATACACATTATAATTATTCAATGCCAATTACTCAGACACATTGACCTCAGAATGTAGACGGACTAACATTTATTTATTTATTTAATGCAAAATGTATACAATCACAGAATTAATCAATCAATCAAATCATTTAATTCGGATAACAAAGACCCATAGCATAAATACCTTACAAACATACATATTTATAAAAACTAGGAAAATATTATCATACATAATTATAAAAACTAGGAAAATATTATTAAACTAAAAAAAAGCTGGGCTTAAAACTAGAGAGTACATGACCCTGTTAGGGCGCAGCAAAATAACTTAAAACTAACTTAGAAATAACTTACTAATATTGCACCGAGTCTTTTATTACCTAATTTAAGAACTTCCACAATAAAAAAAATACTTATAACTAGTACTTTGTCGTACATAAAAGAAAATATGATATAATTAACACAAACACATACTTATAATTTGAGCTCTATTTTAGCTTCTCGTGTATAAATTCGTCCATAAATTCTTGTACACTATTATAACATTTTTCTTAGAGCAATGTTTTCAACCTAAAAAACATTATCAACCTAAAATTAAACTTTTAACCAAATCTCCAAATTCATCTCCGAAAAATTAGTTAAACAAACAAAACACTAATGTGTTTCAATTCCCATATATCCACATAAATTATGAGGCGCAGGCGCATCGCGGTGGTATCAAAGCCTGTTGAACAAATAACACGTCTTCTCTGATTTAGTGCTTGGTCGCGACCCTTTGACCGCGACTGTCCACACCTATGGGTGGGCAGAGAACCCGCTAGCTTCGCTGGCTAGCTGACTTTAGGTCGTAAGTCGGTGATTTACGATATTAAGTCGTTAAAGTCGGTTTAGGTATATTTTTATTGTTAAACTCGGTGTTAAAGTAGGTATGTACGAGTATTTTCGGTCGGCTGTTTGCCAATGGGAGTTTAATTTTTAGAATCGACTTTTATGATTACTTAATCAACATGGGGAAATAGACTCCGTTACTAAATAACTTTGGAAACCTAAGAGAATTTACATTTCTTCAATTAAATAATCAATTTCAAAACGGAAAGACGACTGCAATACCAATACTTATACAGTATGTTAGTTTAAACGAGGGACATATTCAAACCCATAATAGTACATGCTAACATGATACTAATAAAAATATAAACAAAAAAAAAACACTGATAAATAACAGACAGAACCATACCAAAATTTTCGCAAATGTCACGCAACGTGTATACACCTTTGCGCTAGCGACTTAATACTATCGCAGAACATGTGAGCGGGTCAATGACTCTTAGGTATAATTCATTTTCCCTTCATACTTTAAACTTACCTGGTTTAGGACAGTCCAAAATATCTAGGCACTAAACAAAACATTAAAAATTCTTCTATATACGTTATAGGTTTTTTACATATTTGGGACGAGAATCGAATACTGAATACCCTCCCTCAATATGTCCCTCGTTTAACCTAACATACTGTATAACTAATCAATTAACAAGACACTTTTATGGATTGCAAATCGATTTCCTCAGCAAATAAAGTGCCGCGGGAGAAAGTGCAACACTCAAAGGGTTCTATGTAAGCGTGAAATAACTATGCTTGAGGATCTTAACTTCCCGACTCACCCTTTCGCATTCGCACAAAGACATATCCGGGTAGCGAATACAGCTCAATCGTTTCGCACAGGAAGTTGCGACGCTTCATTACCCCCCGCATTATGTTTTTACAAAAATTCAAAATGAGCCCTTTTACTTGTGCCGACAGTTTGCATTTCAGTTTTGATAATGGAAAAGATAAATTTTGCTCTATTATGCATAAATTTTATGGAAGTTGTAACTTGAAAAATATAAAAAAAACCGTTTCTATACTACCAAACACAAACATAGCTGGGTAAGTTAAGTATAGATAGTGTTAAATTTTAGAACTTTTTAAAAGAAACAAGGCAATAATGAACTTTTTTAATGTTAAATTATTAATATTAACTTTTCTTTTGTTCTAAACTACTTTTTTCCTGTTGAATAACTAATATTTATTTGCGAACTACGTGCGTACGTGACTTTTTCATCAGCACAACAAGATCTTATTAAAAAATTCGAATAAATTGGTAAACCCTAATCATTTCACAAGACCGAACGCACATCAACACATCAGACCGCTTCACATAAACCACACCGCTCAAACGCCACAATAAAACTAATCACGTACATTTTTCAGCAGCAGGACGTTTCAATCGCAACATGTTATCGTTAATTAAAACGCGAAAGCGACATCGTTCATCTAGTTCTGTCTGTCTGTCCGTTATACTTTTTGTTCGACGCTGACTAAATTATGTCTTTATAGTGATGGTGTAGTCTTTATCAGTGACCACCATCTCGTGATCGAGCCCTGCCACAGTAATTTGTACCTGCCCTGTGTTACCGATGCGTCGATCTCCAATGCTTTGATCATGTTGCGTTTTATTTGGGATACACACGGCTTTATGCAGTAGAGAGCATTACCCTAAACCATATTGTCGTAGTGAAAAATATGTTGAAGCCTCTGAGTAATAATAACAAACCTAATTTAAGAATAGGGGTGAAGACTGGGTGAAGAAAACGAAATTCTAGTTTGTCCGCCAGACAGGTAATACAAAAATATTAGACATATATTTTTTGTTTTATCAAAATATCAAAAAATTACTTAGTTAAAACTCATTAAAGTTGGAGAGTGGGGGCTCACTACGTCACAAGTAGGTATAAAAATTACCTACACGTGACGTCATGTGCCATTTCAACTCAATATATCTCCGTAATTTTATGACCACGTGAAAAAAGAAAAAATACGTGTCCAATACTTTTCAATAATCTACCCGACAGACAAAGAAAAAAAAAGCGATCATCCCCTATTGTCTAAATACTAACTGGTCGTAGCAGCGTAGCTATTTGCTACGACTTTTTTCGTCTTCATAGCAAGTGCTACGAAAACAATAATTATTTATAATCACAGCTTAGTTCAAGAATCATTACGCAACATTCAAAAATATTTTTGTTAGGTGCCTTCTATAAATCGGTCGTACAACTAGTATATCCGTGTGTCACAAAATGTCCAAATAAGAAACTATGCGGAATAAAAATTATTGTGCTTCTTGAAGGGTCGATATTTTTTCATGTTGTTGAATTTATTTGTAGATGTCCGGAAGCGGTGTTCATTCTGGTTTCCAGTGATTAATGTGTTGGCCTTGCTTACTCTGATTAAGATTTTAAGGGTAGTATTACAAATAGGGCACACATAGCAGATGGATCGATAGTCCAACTAGAAGTTTCCATGTTTTTTTTTAACTTAAACTTTTTGGGTAGATTTTTTTTTTCATTGAAAATGTTTCTGTGTTCTTATTAAGCTATGATTTTTTTAATATCGAGGGGGTACCTAATACTTCAAAATTATTTATTTCTTATATTTTCTATGATCTTGTTATAAGGATTTGATTACAATAGAGTGAACTAAATAAAATGTGTGTGAAATGAAATGTTAAGTTAATACATACAAAATAATAGATTCTGTTATGTTGTTTAAACACTATCAAGTTACAGGCGCCAGTGGGCAAACTGCAATATTTACTTAGGTCAGTTTTTTTCCTGCGTTTATTCCCGCACAGAATCTGCACTGTAGCACGAACAACTGTTTACATTCTTTTCCACACACTGCTTTGTCTACTTCTTTTTGCAGGTATTTTTATATTAACGAGGCCCATTAAAATAATTTCCTTTGTCTATGTATGAGCAAATACTACTTATTGTGTCGTCACATCAAAAAAAACTGCCTCACGATGTTACTCCAGGTTCTATCCTATATACCAATCAAAACGACGGTAAAATGCTTCTAAAATCGATCCCCTGACACCACTTCAAAACCCACACAACAATTAATCAACATTTACGTCCTCCATCTATCATCTCTATCACAATAGTACACATTTTGATTTGCACACTTTGCACACGTGCTCACCGTGCAAAATCTAAAGTGTTAGGTTACAGCGAGTAGAGTACCCCTATAAGTTGCATCGCTATGCACTCCACCCTTTCATGTTATCGTATTGTGCAACCGATACGTCATCTGTCGGCGTCCGAGCCTTTGAACATTCGCCGACGTCGCATGCGCACGGTTGCTATAACGCGACTTAACGATGCGAAATTTGCTCCTATATTCATCAAGTACACGGTTTAGAACTAGATTGTAAGTTTGCGTCTCATATGTAGTTGTAGAACTTTGTAAAACGACCGTCGTTATATTTACAGGATGTCCTCATAAATATAAGCAAGCTCACTCGCGGGAATTAACTAAAAATAACTCGGTATCTAAATAATTACTCTAGATTTTCAGATAAACAAGTTACGACTCGTCAATGTAAAAATAGATGCGCGTATTGATTTGAATCTTTCAAAGAAAAGATAGAATGAATCGATAGCACAATGTGTTACCAAAAGGAATAGCACATGCCAAAATCTCGAGTACACCTTGTCAAAGTTTCTATAGAAATCATAACAATAATAAATTGTGTATACAATAACCCTTCCACATCTGCCGTATATATCGGCGCACGTATTGATCGCCATTATAACGGAAGGTATCTAACGCACTATCTCTGAAACACAAGGTGCTACCGATCGATAAGATGTAGGTTACCAAGGAGCGTGCCAAATATTTCACCTGGACTCATTCAAAAGAATATATCGCATTTCTGAATTAATTCTTCTGACGCCACCTTGCTTGCTCTGATTGTTCGCAACGAGGATTATATTACATTATCTTTATGAACGTGATCCGTAATTAAGCGCCCACATCTAGGCTGTCTCGACAATGTCTGTCGCACAAAAAATCAAACGCATTGCCCCGAGCAGATGCAAACGTTCTGCAAACATAACTGAAGGCACCAAATCAATTTCAAAAGTAATTCAATAACATAATGTTGATCGTTGTAAAAATAATGTATTGCTTCCTTCCACCTTGAAGTGGAGTAGGTAGTGTAGCGAGGATCCTCGGAAGTGCACGGGGGCTGCGATACAGTTACCTCGAAACTGTAACACTTTGATAGTCGATTTTTTGTTTATCATAACGGCAAAGTGCAGTACCGTTCTCTAAAATCAATAAGTGCACAAAAAGTAGCGGTCTATCGTTTTATAGGGATGTCTTGAAAAGAAACGTGGTAAAAAACTCGTAAGGTGTTCATACAAAGTTTCTTTAGTTCCGTTATATCAATAGAGATTAGAGGCACGCGTCTTTGCACCGGCGACGCTAAGGCCTGGTACATCGTCGGTGGCTCTTTGATGTGGCTGCAAAAGACGTCCGTTTGGACAATGGTTTAGGGATAATTTAGCGGAGCAAGTATCGGTCAGGTGGAAATCCGGTCAATTGTAGCCTTATCTGACCACAGGCTTAACGGTTCGCTTTTGTAGGTTCTGCCTGTTTGCATTCAAGTAGTAACTGTACTGTATCAACACGACAGTTTATTGAGGGGATACTGAAGTTATAAACTTCTACTAAGTTAATAATTTGAAAGTATATAAGCTGGTAATTAACTGATAAAAGTAGATGATCTTATGAATTTCCTATCATTTGTGATTTTTTTAAGAATCAATTTAACCAGAATTATTAATAAACAAATACGTGGCTCACAACTCGCTACGAAAAAGTTTTAAATAACACTAATTAATAAACAACGAACTAACAAAATACGATTACTTAAAGTACTTCGGGAATGAGACGCCGAGAATATTACTATGATAACTAATTACTGGGACGTGGGGACCGGTACGAAAATTGATACCATCCATCAGCACCAAAGGTTCCCGACTCTTGTTGATCCAATTACCATCATCTTATTAATTGAATATGAGATTTCCTAGAGGAGACCAATTAAATTAAGTTGTTTGATCAAAATGTAGACGTTACTTAACGTGTTTTCGATAGAGAAATTATTTAGCCCGTTAAGTAAATGCCGCTTTTTTAGTAAAAACTAAATCCGATATCATGGGTCGTAAAAAATATCGCCACTTTAGATTTAAAGAAGAAATTATACCAAACGTGGTATTTCTACAGCTAGATCTCGCCTAAGCCATGGAAGGTGCACTTATAAGTAGTTTGAAATGAGTTCTGTTATCTATCCTCACGTGTACCAATAGCAATCATTCATAGAATTAATTTCGATAACTGTGACGCCTGGCTGTAGATACAGAAGCCGATGCTTTTAGCTTCTATCTTACAGTTTAATTATGTCTCGTGAAGGATATTGACAAATGAACTGTCTGTCGATACGACCAATCGTGAAGGTGTTACATTCTGTCAACTACTTTCGGTGGACCGTTTTTTGGGTCAGTTGTTTTTGGACCTGTCATATATTGTTAGATAAGAATCTATTCTTGTTTTCTAAAGCTTGTCGTCTTGTTTTGCCAATTAAGTTGTCCAACGTTGTAAACATGAAAAAACTTGGAGTTTGTCCCGCTATATTTTTAAACGTGTCCTTCGTATTTTAACTGGACGAGTTAAGTTATGGAGCGAATTATGGTATGTTTGTCTAATTTTCTGGTTTTGTGTTAGTGGTGGAACCACTCTTGAATACTTTACAGGTGTTAAATTTTTATTAGTAGTAGGTATGTATAAGCTAATACGTACAATAAAAAGTTTAGATTTATTACTTATACATAAATTTGCTTCAAATCTACTTATTACTATTTCCTCAAAAAGGTCTGTTATTAAATTGCCTGCATATTTCTATTCCAATACATTAGTTCGTCCGCCGCCCTCGATACAAAAGACTTACACCAAAGAAAACAAACAAAAACAGGATTTCGTTGTAATCCTCTATTCTTCTCAGCTTAGGCGTCGGTTCGTAGTTTCATATTTGTTTAAAATCACCACCGTGTTCAAAAGATCCGATAAAAATACTTGAAAACTTCCGGTTGGTTGGTCTCTGAATAATTGGTACGCCATATATTTCCTTCTCCTGGAATTTGTTACGAATTTACGATACATATTGTATTGTTAGGATATAAATCTTTCTAAATGGCACGAGTTTCGGGCGTGAGCGATTGTGATGGCATTTTATTGTCCCACAAGTGGTGGGTGACACGAAATTGCTGAAATTGTGTAGTTTACAATTTATTAGGGTGATTTGTAATTACTAACGTTTATGTCACCAAGTATTGTTATGATTGAAACATTTTGGAAGCGTGTATTCTGTAAGTGCTTCTGCGTAAAGGTGTCTCTTTATATCAAGGGCTTTGGAAATGATTTTGTTAAATTTTAACAAGTCGGTAAGATGTACTGAACAACTACAACCAAAAACAGAATTACATTCGCACCGAATGAAGCTGATCGTTTTTCATTTTGCTTCCCTTTTGGACATAAATTAATTTAATAAAATCTGGATCATAATGGCTTTTTGACTTTTTTTTCGTCTTTTCTTTTATCATCTAAATGAGGAGAGCGCCTTCGTTAATAATCTTTTGCAAGAATCAGTTCCCCACAATAGGCGTTAAAATAGAAAACAGTTGCTTGTGCAAAAAACATCTATTCATCAATTTCACACTTCTTTATCTTTTAATATTTGGCAACCGGAAGATGATCGTTATGTTTTGTTGTGATTGATTTTTACGAAAACAATTTTATTTCAGTAACCAGAAATGTTTGTGTCGTCTAACGTAAAGAGTTTAAGCAGAAAGGAACTTACAAAGTGTTTGTACGATCTTTTCAACATTCTACTGGTTATTTAAGATTAAATCAAATTTGAAGAATTTTGCACAAATCCGGCAATACGATTGTGGAGAATAATCTCACTTTAACAGATAATCGGTTTAAGTTAAAATCTTAAATCCTTTCGGCGCCGCGTTTAAATTAGGACCGCTAAAGCTGTAACGGTCTAGTTCGAAAGATATAGGAAAAAAAAATGTGCACAAAAACGTACCGTGTTCTATTGACCGTGACGCAACCATTGTTTAGCAGTTTGCCGAGAACCCTTAAGTCCATCTTGTTGACTTCGACGCACAACGAAATTAAACACGAGAAAAAATTCCAAAGGTCCTTAAGTAGATCGAACGAAGGGTTCTATTGTGAATATTGTGTAATGCAGCGCGACGACATGGGGCCAGTGTACCCAAAAAGTTTCACCATCATATTGTGATGTAGCTGAACCTTTTACGCAAACTTTTGACCACGGCTGTACGCTGCAGGTAGAACCCTTTTTGCACAATTCGCCGTCGCACAACAAAACGTGGCGAAGTTGTTGTCGCCACACTTGTCTGCGCCGCCGACGCACTTCAAACACTCCCAATTTCACGTCTGGTTGACCGCTGAATACATGTAACTAATTTTGTGTATCAATACACATCATGGTAGATGATGTATTGTGTTTATTACGCTTCCAGTTTAAGTAATTCGGCGTGAAATAGCTGACGTGAAATGTACAACCTTATAGATGCTACCACTACAATATTTTGGATGAGTGTTCGAAAAAAAACCAACAGTATTACAAACGACGTTCACCGGAATGTCTCTGAACTATCATCAGAACAAAGTCCAGTTCTAACATTCAACATTCCTAACCCCTTTGATGAAGAAATATCAAACGAATGATATAAAATATCGAGCGATTGTTGGCCAATTACGTGCCTTTTATAACGATTGATCTGAATTATAGCATTAAAAATCGATTGTCCAAATTCAAAGCTGTCCATTTGATATTAGAGCGAGACTAATCGAAGCACAATGGTGTTAAAATGATCATAGAACTTTGACCAGCTATTTAGAGTTTGGAATTATTTTATATTTTATTTTTAAATATCATAAGACTGCAAGGATTGTTGATGGATGGAGAGGGAGAAGAATAGCAAAGAAAAGATGTACCGATTGTGTGAGATATTTTATGAAAGAGAATGGAGTACATGATGCCGTGACATTTGACAGGGGAGATTGGAAGAGGATAACGTGTTGCGCCGACCCCAAGTAGAATGAGAGATGATACAGGAAAATTATGATGGTGATGATCGTAAGATTGCAAGGAGGATATTATGGTAAGTAAGTAAACTTTAAAAGCAAATATCAGAACAATGTCAGCATCAATGCAAATTTTCAATTTATTGACGATGAAACGCAATGCTTAACTAAATAATCATAGACAGTTTTTTTCTTAGAAAGTTTGAATTACATTACTGTATGTAAATCGATGAATACGATCACCAAACGATTACGACACATTGACTGCGATCATGCAACATCATTGTTTCGTAATTGAAAGTAAATATTTTGAATGTAATCGAGTAGCATTTTATTGTTTGAAACAATTCAAAAAGCTAGTCATGATACGATGAACAAAGAAAGCAAGAGTAAAACCATTGAGCGGAAGATAAACGATACTTTTATTGTCTATTGATAGATTACGATGCTGTAAACATTGGGCACTTAGAGATATGTTAGATAGGAAACTACTTAGCTACTTAGCATACTTATCTATACTAAAGTTGTTATTATTATCAGATGTACAAGCGTATCAAACACAACAGATCAAGTCCGACGGTATACTCAATTGCGAAAGAACGAGTTAAATAAAAATTATAGCGGTAAACTTTTTACACTAATCTCTAAGGGTTGAACAAAACATTATTTTCACACGATCGATCGATTTCGTTTCCGATCATCCAATTTCGGAATATCGGTTGCGGCTACAAATCATTAAAAAAAATTGAGTTTGAAGTTTTCGGAACGCAAAAAGTCGGCGTTGCTTTACGTAAGGCGGGGCACACACCGCGTTTTCGAATTATGGCAATTTTGACACCTAACAAGTGCTAAGTTTTCATTGCCCCCTGTAATTTTGCTGGGACGTGTGCTGACGGGCGCGGCGTTTGAGGGTCAAAATCACTGTGTGTATTACGTGCATCCCGGACTGCTCCCAGATCATAACTCTCATGTTTTATAATAATATTCAAGGAGTGCACCGTCATTGGTTTTTAATGATGCGTCCAATCTCATCGTACACTCTGATCTAGCGCTCTATAATTTTTGTAAAAAGTTGAAAGTTATTTTTGTGATAGGCAATCTAGGTAGACCAAAGTTGACCATTATTGGTAATGAAATTTCATGGTGGTAGTGATAGTGTACGTTTTCCTAGTGTTTAAGTAGGATTATATATTGGCAAAAAAATGATAACATTTGAAGGAACACAATTGTAAAACAAAATACATACACTCATTCAAAACTCTTTTAGCTAAATATTTGATTAGAAATAACCTTCCTAAAAAAACGTGAATTCATTGGATGGGTGTATCATACATAATCATTGTAATAATTGCTACCGTGACGCCTGTGACAAACTATAAATATAATTTATTTTAAGTATTGTTCTCATGTAAGTGTCTTTTTTGAGAATAACTACCTTTAAACCTGATAATTATCGCTTGCGGGGTGAACAGGGCCAGAAATCGCACAAGGTAGAGAGGATTGGAAGGTTAAATGGGAGGCCTTTGCCTAAAAGTGGGACATTTGACAGCCTAGCAAAAAAAAAGAAAAAAAAAGAAAAGTTGCATCTATGGTTCAATCGAATTCGGGTTCGTTGTTGAGAATATTTGAAAAGAAGTGTCGTATCTTATTATTTCATTATTTTTACCGAATTTTTAAGTCGTATAAACAAATGATATCCTTTCGAGCATCCTAAAAACCACTCGCTAAACGGAAGGAGTAGCGAAGCCACGTTCGGGGGTGGCTGAATTAGTTTTTGTAGATACAAAAAAAGCAGTAGCAAAAATGAAGTATTGCTGATTGCTCTGCAGCTATTACCACACTATATAATTTAGTGGTAAGCCTATGATTAAAGAACGCTGCCTACCTGTTAAATTAAATTAGGCTTTTTAAGGGTGGCGCTCAGCATTCCTCAATAGCCATTGCCTTGAATTAACAAACTTTAAAAAAGAAACAAGAAAGTATTAATTTACGGACTCATCGATTATTGAGGCGCACACGTGTTAATGGTTTTTATGATTATTTCTTTTTTATTACTTACAAAGTTTCAAATAATTGTAGTTATTAGCGGACGATTACTTATGTTGGTCTGTATGAATGCAGCTTAAAATCAATAGCTCTGTTGTATTTATCTTGTGAAATATCGCTTTTATTGTTTTAGAAGACATTAAAATTAAATTACAATCAAGTTTTTTCATATCACAATCCATTAACAATAATGATCAGAACGGTTTCACGTTCTGATCTTGTGCTATTTCACATATCCACCAACTTCAAAATTGTATATTTACATGATTTTGTTTTGCTGTGACGTTACAATCAAGTAGCAAAACATTATCGATCATACTCATACATTCTCCAAGTTGTATGAAAGTTCTCGAAGATAGCTTTAAAATTTTATTCAGTGTTAGAAAAAAAACCAGCCAAAAATTCTATGGTCAAGTTTGAAAACAAATGACTACAGATACCCTTCTAAATATTTAAAGTTATTATGAAATTGGCTTACGTAATCAAAGATAACGAACTAAGTCAGGCTTATTATCCAACTAATTCAGTATTATTGTACAGGAAACCGCTTGCCTACCGAGTAGAGCATACCTCGTACCCTGGAGGAAAAAGAGATCTCTACTGCAATCTCGGCTCGGTGTAGTCTCGCAAGTATTTATCGTGTGTCAATACAATATGCCAAAAGCGGGCGCTTATTATGGTTTTTACAAATGTGAGTACGCTTCAGGCTTTGATTGTGGCCCAAGTTGCTAGCGTCTAAGGCCTTTAGCGCTGTCCTTCGCTTCAACAGTCTTCGACAGGTAGTACTCGCCTCGAATGGGGGAGTACTTCTTGTTGGTTGGTTGGTTTATCCTAAATGAATGCATTCAGATATAAGTGCACAACGGTACTGCTTATTTCATAAGAAATTTCTACCCGCAGACCTGCGAGTGGAAAGTTGGATTAGATATGTAGACACAACAGTTACATGATCACAAGATTTAATGTAATGGTCGGGTGGAATCACGGCAGGCAGACCCAGGCGAAGATGGTGGGACTCGTTTGACACCTAAAGGTAGGTTGGATTGTTCCACAAAATTGGAAATTTAGAAGACCTTTGTCACTATTATTATGAGTACACAAGACAAACTTAAAATGAAACAGATAATGAAAGACCTTATTAACCTGATTGAAGTCAAGAAAGCATGGTTATGCTTTTTTGACTAATTAGGTGTTTCATTATCTTTTAAAGAAATCGACCTTTAAACTGTACTTTAAACCTCTCTTTTTCTTATCCTTTTGACACCGGTTTTGATAAGTTTTTAAAGTGAAACTTTTATTACATCGTCTCAAACGTTTTCGTCTGTGTGTTGCATGTCGCGTGACGGTCAGCCGTGGAGTAGGGAAATAGTGATAGGCACTCCCAAAAATTTTTAGTTAAATGTCTATAGTGTGAAAAAACGTTTCATTTTTACCGTGGTTTCATAAAACCACACAATCCTTTTTTATACAGGCGTGACTTTAATTTACTCTCCTATCTTCTCTTGAGACATGGATTAAACGAAAAGTTTCCCAAACCAGATCGCTGCTCGCTTATCCCTCGTTCCCTTTCTACGTCTCGTTAGTAAGGAGTTACAGCGCATTGTGCAACACAATGGGGGGAGGGGCGCCGCTCGGGGCAGCCTCGTGGCTAAACACCATGAAACCAAATAAAACCACATGCAGAACATATGGTTTTTGAGAATCGTGTGTTATGTCTTCCTTACGGGTTTCGTATGATTGCTGCAGCGGGATATAGGGTAATGGTCCCGAAATACATTGGCCCTTCTCCTAACAATGTATTTTGCTGAAAACGAATGAATAAATCAATGGGGTGATTTGTCAGTCAGGACGTCGATTCACTATCTAGATGATGAGGTGAAATCCAAAAGTAAATGATATTTGTAAAATCTTGGCGTTGTGTACCAATGAGCAACAAAAGTGTTACGACTAAGTTTCGATCATTCCCTTTTATAAAACTACCTTGCTATTATTTCCCACAGTATAAGTTAACAATAACGTTATTATAAGTGACCTTATCGAGTGATAATTTCCACTTGATATATAAAGTTCTTATTTCCATAGCTTGAGGACGTACTCCCACGATATTGGAGCTAGTAACCGATATGCATGTGATCAATTTATCAATGCGCATGATCAGAATCGCGTATCTCTTTGTATCTGCGCGTGAGTTGCTCACGCGACTCTCAAGATTCGAATTTCGAATCTTACCACGCGATCGCTTTGCTACCCGAGATCTTGTTTGTAGCCGATAAACGAACTATGATTAATACACATCTAGAGAAAAATGTAATTAGCTACTAAAACACGCTTCGGAGTAACAGGGTTGTTACCATTCTGAGCATGTTCCGCTAGATCGGTCCACATTCCCTGTCAATTATATTTTTTTCAAATCTAGAAATTAGATTTCTCTTCCCTTGACACTATCTGACCGATATCAAATTGCGTATTTTCTAAGGAAAACAATGCCAAAGAGTCGGCGCTGATCCAACTCCGGATTACCCTAGATGGCATGACAGCTAGCCCGGGCGGCTCGTCATACGCCCCGATCATTCGTTTAAATGGTCATAATTGGTCAAGCGGACTTTAAAATACAGCACTTGGTCATTATAACATAGCTCCCTCGAGCTTTTAAAATCACTAAACGCCGCTCTGGGCTTACCCTGTTCTTTGAAACTGTCATCTCCCTAATTGTCTTGTTTGCCCGTGCTGACACCTACTTCTCTACAATATATGGCTTTATTTTTAAACACGTGCCGTGTTCGGTGGCTAAATAATAAAAAATGTAACATGTAGTATGGGACCACTTCTCCGCTCTTCGCTCGGAGCATGTTGAAAGATGTGCGTGACTGAATATTCAAAACTTATAATGTACAGGTCCCTAGTTGTTTAAGTACTTCGGTGTCAGAGGCGATCAAGTGATAAAGATGTTTATTGATGATCTTTGGTTACATTAATTGCCAACAGCGGCGGCGCTTGTGTTACCGCAATGTCGCTCCGCGTCGAGTCGAGCGCGAATGACAAAGATCCAGCGGTCGATATGCGCAGGCGACGACGGCCGGCCCGCTTTGATCTCCGCTATTGACTGGTTCGACGACCAATCAAAATATTCGTGGGAAAAATTATCATTTCCATTTCGGACTTTTTACATGCATGAAGCGATAGTAAATGTGAGTCCCATACATGGCTCGCAATGTATTACAGACCGCACGTCTTTCAACTTTTTATTTGTTAAAATTTTTCAAATATCGAACAGTAGCTGTAATGAACAGTTGACTGAGCACGTTCTGCGCGTCGATCTCTGCTTGTGCGCACAAGCAGAGATCGACGAAAAATTTTAACAAATAAAAAGTTGAAAGCTTGAGAATGATAAAAACCCTACACTAGTTTATAGACGCTTAACTACCACTCGATTATATTTTTTCAGATCGCTATTAAATGTTGTCTTTGCAATATAAGGATCAGGCATTCGGTGGCCACCTTAGGATTTTTATTTTCATAGAACGTTTCGAATACCAATAAGGATCGTACCGAAAAAGGAGGTCCCGAGTTATTGAGTGCTCGTGCTGGAGCACGTCTTTGTCATAAAATACCTTGTCGGGAATTAATCTTGGCATTTTGTTCAGGGTCGCACAAAGCTCTGTACTAACTGGCATCTGAAACAAAGAGTGATACAGATCCTATTATAATGAAGTGGGTTTTATGAACAATTTCATAAACTAAAAAAAAAGTATGTTGACGGGGCGCCTTATTGGTGGTAGTAATTAACATGGCGCAAGCGCAGCACGCGGCGCGCGCGCTCCTGCGCCTGCACCCGCGCCGCGCGATAGGTCACTCACACTCAATGCACACGCGGCCTTCGCGAAGGACGGCTGCGACACTCATTAAGCTTTACAATTTCAACTTGCCATAAATTACATTATTTGTCATTCGTATTAATTACCTACAAAATTAATTTTAATTTACGTTACTATTAAATTCTTACTTTATCTTTACATGACAATCCTATTATGGCATAAGTATAGCTGGAAATGGCATAAACGTTTTTGTTCATCTTTTTTAAAAGAAAAAATGGCGTACTAATACTCCTACAATGGCGTTTCAAAAACAGTAATTTTGTCGTAACATTGTGTGGCTACACACGTAATTTGATTTAATAGTGCACTATCCCGCATATTTATTAGAACACTTATAGTATTTTCTCAAAACTAGTATAGTTAACAATTAACTTAGTGTAATTATTAAGGTTTTAGCAGGTGCAACTCCTTTAGAGGACGAGTTAATTGTGGTTGTGTCGTGCGCACCGACGTCATACCTGCACATTACACCGTGCTGCAGAAAAACAACATCATCTCACTATAAGGAGTTAATGATAGTCCGTGCTGCTTAGACACAGAGGACTATGATAAAAACACTGATCTAAATACGTCAAACGGACGTGAATAATTGCTTGTGCCATTAAAATTATTCGCCGTTTTTTGTTTACCACCTGTAAAAGACTAAGAAAACAAAACAAATCAATTTTTTATGTTAACTGAAACTATTATTTTTATTGCGCACTTTCAAAAATAAATAAGGAAGGCAAATATAGTGACCAACAACAGTAATTACAGGATAAAGGACTTATGCCTATAACATGAAAATGCGTGGCAGTTGAGGCATTTTGCTATTAAAAATGCTTGGTGGCAGTTACGTGGCTGGTCGGTGATCATTCGCAAGGGTTTTATTCCTAACACCTTAATAAACAGTGGAGGAGAAACAATTTGCATGTAGATGGCGCCTCAACTAATACATGTCAAACCGTCAGCTGCCTAGTGGTTCAGTACCTACTGCATAGTGCATTCTATCGACCACACTAACCACTTATACTCCTCTCAACTATGACTGGGAAACTCATGGAGATTCCTAATTCTTTTTTTTTTTCTGAATCTCGAAAGTACCAAAATTTAAATTAAGAATTCTGAGCTCTGTCTTGATACCAAAAGTTGGTAAACTCGTTAAATTTTTAGTTAAGAAAACACGCGCTGAAATTAATTACATGCAATTTTAAATTAAAAATAATGGTGTGTCCTGATCCTTTATCAAAGTGTTAGAAAACATAAATCAGTATATCGACTCTATCGCTTTCCATAACCTTACACGAGACTAGATCCTAACATTATCCAGCTTCTATTTTTTATGTTTAAATGGGAATACGGGCAACGGGTCTGTAGGTGAGCCGTGCTACTAAGTGGCTTGCGGAATCCTAATGCATGCAGGTAGGGCCATCTTGAGGAACCTGCCAGGACCCGCATTTTAATGTCGCTTGAAGAATGTGCTGGAAGCTAGGACGTATTGCTGTTTGATTGGAAAGCACGTTAGTAATTGGTTAGTAAATCTATTTCGGTATTTCATTTTGTTTTATCGCGAATTTATTCTATTGATGCAGATAAGGGACCGTTGTTGCGCATTTTTTATAAAATGACACTTTCGACGATTTAAACAGAAATATAGGCAAATGCTGCATTGTAGTTGCATTTTTTATGGAGTAAAGCTATGACTTAAGCTCAAGGTATATCATATTGATTTGAAATACAATACGAGTATTATGTCGGTGAGAAATATCGAGACGATTAACATTTTAATCGATCGATCCTTGCAGCTAGAATATTTAAATAATTAAAACAGCATCTAACATTAAAGAACGACATTATCATGTACTAGAAATAAACAATATTGAAACAAGTGATAAACACACTGACTATGTCAAGCGAAAGTGTCTTAGGACTTCATTCCATAGTCTTTGTTGAAAGTACACCTGTTAACGTCAGTCAGTCAGACGAGTGTTTATAGAAGATATTTGCATATGCATGCAGGCAGCATAAAAACACCTAGATCATAGGCAAAACATGCATGACTAATGAGCCCGAGACAATCTTTTTTTAATCTTAAGTGATGCTAATGACAGATGAAGTTTCTGATGTATGGCTTAAGAAACTGAGTAGGTAGGTTTTTTTTCATTTTGCAGTTAAAAACACGGTGAATTTTATGTATTTTGAAGCTTTACGCAGATAATGATGACTTCCTTTTTCTATATTAGCTGATATCTGATTCAACTCCTTTTAGGTCCAAAAAAATATTGCCCCCGCATCTATAAAAAAACCAATTCAAATTCGATATCAATATATCAAACAATATGATGGAAATATCTCTTTTATTCTTACAAAATTAAGTTAACCCACATAAAAGAGTTTGTTTAAAACATTAGATGTTTTAAGATGTTATCGCTGCTGTTTGGTGTCAAAAGTCTCGAATCATGCCGAACGCATTTACGTGAAGTGATACCGATCTGGGCCCTTTGTTCGCCTATCGGTTCGTAAACAAGAATAGCGGGAGTCCATATAAATCATTTTTAGACAAAAAGACCAAAACTAAACTTCAGAATGAATCGTTTCAAAATTACAGTCCAAAAAATTCTTTTTTGAAAATTATATCACTTTGTTCATGTTTATATGAGAAAATAATACGTATTTGTGGGGAATCTTCGGAGACCCAAACACGCGAAATAACGAAATAACACGCGCCAAACGAGTCAATTACGCCATTATGTTATTTCAGTCCCGCGAGCTAATTACAAGCCAAACAGCTTTGTTTACTTACTTCTACTCTAAAAACACCTATTAATTTAGCTTACAATTACATGTTTCGATGTCCACCGTGCCTAGTTAACTGTATGAAATAAAACAAATGTCCAATAACTGGTCAGGCGAGTAGGGATTCGAACATCGTCCTGTGCCAATGATTTGCGTCGCGTTGTTTGTGTTTGCTATTAATTATCGACAATGTAACGGAGGTGCGGCGAAGAAATACGTAACTACCATTTTATTGTCATTACTTGTGTATTATTTGTTGGAAGGCATATTTTGCGTATTTCACGTAAAACATCGTAACTGCGATGCAGATAGAACTTAAGTAGTCCGTGCAGTCAACTTTAAAAGAGCGCTGTATTTTATCTGGCTCTTCGTTTTATAACTCGATTAATATTCTGAGGAAGTTTTCATTACTTTTTAATGAAACTCCGAGTCGTATCTGCCGATCGCTAATTTTATGTTTTAATTTACGCCTCCACATAGCGTCCCCTGCATCATTGATCACTGTAACGGGATGGTAAGTGGGCATCGTGAGTACTAATAGAATGAAGTCCCATATGAAGCTAGTTATTTTACATTATATTGGCTGATCTGTGTCCGCTTACAGTAATCAGCAAGCGGTGACACTTACCGTCATTTTAGTAGACAGCACATTGAAGTTTGAACTGCTTACAGTATTTTTTGGTACACGCTGCTCAATGAAGTTCTTATCCCCCCCAAAGTCGATACGGGACGATCGGGGGGCACGGTAGTGCCCCCGCCAAGACGAGCGCGAAGCAAACACTGCCGTACCATCCTTTACTGGAACCATTTCACCGCATTTTCAGGCCCCTATTTGAGAACCTCTGGATAAGACCAGAACGCAGAAATTTTTGTAATCCAGTTAGCTATAATCACGTACTCAAAATCCAAAATTTCAAGTCTGTAGGTCATTTAGTTCCGAAGTTAAGCCAAAGCAAAGTTTCGCATTTATGACACTCACTCACTCACTCACTCATGATCATCAAAATAGAACTAGTACTTCCCATAAACTCAGAGAGCTGAAATTTGGTACAGAGTTAGGGTTTAATGGCCACATAAAGCGAAAACTATAAAAACTAGGATAATCGAAGATCTGGAGTACCTGGTGAACCTGATTAGAAAACACAAGAGCCCAACCAAACTAAAAATCGACTGTCATTGCATAAATCCAGCCTATAGCGTCCCACTGCTGGGCGTTAAGTAATACCGTTTCACGTTACACGTTGTTTACACGTTTCTACAAAAAGAAGTGAAATCCCACCAAAAACATTCTGTAAAAAACTAGCCAAGTCTCGATGGAGCTGTTTGTTTATCTCTAAAAAGTAATGAAATCTAGACAAAGTCGTGCCAAGTCTAAGGTTCCTTACTGCGATTTCTTTATTATTATAGTTAATGTTGTGTGACTTGGCCGTTGAAGGGTACACAAGGGTACAAAACCAAGTGCTCCATGACACCATTGCACCAATCTGTCGCCAGAACCGCTACCCATTGATGATGGAAAATTGCCACTTGGAAAACGTTGATTCAATAACCAGTCAATTGTAGGCTTGATAAAGCTGCGTATTTCAATAATACTTATGTATAGGCGAGCCTGAAACAAACAATATAAGTACTTATTACTATTATAGTAAATAATAAGTTGCACAATCAACAACAGCCTAAAATGAGACACTAGCGTCTAATTACCAATACCAGTATGGGCTAGCAGTTATCTCGCTTAACAAATGTAGGCAGTTACAACAGATATAACATTACGTGTAAACAAAATTGACTTGTACCCACTAACGTATAAAGAATGTTCAACAGCCAAGTCACACAACATTAACTATAATAATAAAGAAATCGCATTAAGGAACCTTAGACTTGGCACGACTTTGTCTAGATTTCATTACTTTTTAGAGATAAACAAGCAGCTCCATCGAGACTTGGCTAGTTTTTTACAGAATCTTTTTGGTGGGATACTAATTACCAATTTCATCGCAATTCTCAAGAGCTCGCTGGCTAATTCGGTAAACCGCCGTGGTATTCGTAAGACGCAGCTCGGTCAAGCGATGGTTCGATTCCGGGTGTTAACACCCTTTTGAAAGTATTCTTTAGATTATTAGAAACGAATTCAATGTTGTAGCAGTGTAACATTTTAAAACTTGAAGGGTTAGCACACACTGACGCTGTCTGTACTTCCAAGTAGTAAACAGTCTTGTTGTTTCCTTCATGCGTTTGCTTGCTCCATACCTTTGTTTTAAGTTTAATTTGATAATGTCTAAAAGCTTATACGAATAAATAACGGATATTTGGCCTTATTCTATAGCCACCGCAGCTGGTCAAAATTCACATCTGGATCTGTCTTACATTAGCAAGACTATTAACATGGAAAAAAACAATTATTCCAACATTCCCTCCTTCAAGCAAATTGATTACGCTTCTGGACAGACCCTACGTTGAGGCATTCGTGTGAACCAAGGGTTACCTTACCATTCAACCTTCTAAACTTCATCCCTCTCTCTTTGTCTCATGTTAGGCTTTACAAACATGAGAGAAAGGGATAGAGGATTGCTATGATTGAATAGTCGCGACCTTTGATTGATGAGTTCAGGAATCGCCGCGAGAGAATCTTAGTTTCAAATTGAATTTTACGAATGCTGTCTGATCGTCATTAGGGAGATTTTGTTTATTTAATACGGTAACTAAAATAGCATTAGATGTAATGATAAGTGAAAATTGTTTGGTTTACCTAGAGGGGTCAAAGCATTATTTATATGGGAAAGGATGCTTGAAGCACATAGGTGTTTTGGTTTCAGTTAATTGACCATATGCTGTAATACGTAATTTTTGCAATTTTAAAATAAAATCTATACAAAAAAAGGCAAATAAGAAATGTTGATATTGTATGTTGTTCTTGAATAATAAGTATAGAAGAAATGTTCGCTTACTCTCACATTTAAAATATTACCTATATAAGTTTACTGGTAAGTAATCTTACTTAACCTGAAAATATTGTCCCTATTAGAATCGGTTGGCTATGCGGCGACTTAAAAACCTTCGTCTACCATTATAGGAATGAAATTCCATAGTCATAATAACAGATTCTTACTCCTACTACAAAATTTCACTGACCTCTATTTTTGTAACTAAAAAATTCACAAAATTAATAGTCACCCAAAGAAATTGATGCGATTAGTTTCGGATTATGTTTGATTACTACCCTTTTTTTTGTAACGGGAGACATTTTTTGTATCGAAACGTGTTTCAGATTTATTTTTAATAAAACGTATCTATTCCTCATTATAATTTTTGGGGAGAAGCTTTTATACCTTAACGATATACAAAATGTTTTTCCCATAGGTCGCATAAGTTTATTATTTTGAAAAATGAAACGTAAAGCTAATTGTAAGTAGGTACACATAGTAGGGTACAGTAAATGTACATAGTGTTCTAGTACTTAGATTAATACCGTTTCCTTGATACAAATTAGCTATCGTTATCGGATGCGCACATGTATGAATTATCAAAATAATGACTATTTTGATAATCATACACTATTTAGAAACACCCGCATGTGGAATATGAACTCGTCTAACGGCCGAAAGCCTTGACAAACATCTGTCGAGGCTCTCGCTTGGTGCTTGGATCTTGTCTGATTCAGAAGGCAGCACTCTTCGATACGGTCAGCATTGTGAGGAGGTTCCTATCTCTGGAGCCCTAACCACCGGTGGCTTGGACCCTGTTCCCAACACCGGCGGACACGTTCTTTTTTTTTAAGCATTCAATTTGTAAATTTATAAAATGTGTATAAGAAAATGAATAAACGAAATTCATCCAACGTAATAATTAAAAAAGAAATCCTGAACTTGTCTTTATCATTTTCCCAACATACCCTCTTTCACAAATCATCGCTTCTTATAATGATTCCATTATTATACCAAGACCTCCATAACCGTACAATCAGTTCATTCAATTTATATTCGTTTTCAGTGTTTATTTTCATATGAACATTATTTTTTTTAATGGGCCAGGCTGTGTAACATCCGTATTTGCCATACACCTGCGTCCGGCTGTATTTGGTCCACGCAGTAATAAATAAAAGTGATATTGATTAATAAAAACATAATTATTACTTTCATGGTAATGATAATTACACGACAGTCGTGGTAGTGTACCCTGGAGAAAGTATTACAAAGGAACTAATTTTGATGTACTGGGTTAACGGCTATCATTTCTTACAGCATCTGCCTTTCAAAACAACAAGTTTTTTATATCTTTAGGCTTTAAAAAAGAGGAAAAAAATTGTCCTTTCTCATTAATGGACATTGAGAGACGTTTAAATTAATTGTGGGTTTTGTTATTTGAAAGTCACGGAAATGTTTTTTTATCACCATGTATTATTTTCTTGGAAATCAGTCTCCCCTTATTATTATGGATTAAAGAGCCATTTTATGTATTCTCTTCGAAGATCTGAAAGGTTTTCTTTTTTTGTTTTTCTTTTTAGAAACATTGCCCCACACTAGGAATTTCTTCTCCATCGTGGGTGCGTTTACAAACATTTAAACTCACATACACAAACAGCTAGACCCGGAACAAACATCTGTTCCGTGTTCCGTGCAGGAATCGAGCCTGCGACACGCAGCCCAGCAGTCGATTGCTCAACCACTGTGCCAACCGTGCCGTCAAGGTGTAAGGTGTAGTTTATGTAGGTGAATATCTACAGTGGGTTATGATGACACTTATGACTTAAACATCCACACTAACCCCTGTTTAAATGTTATATCACACAATCGCTGATGTCTCGCTTTAAGTCTTCTAAAAAGTCATGTCTTATTTATTTAAATATTAAAAAAAAAAAACGACAGATTACTCAGATATTTCAGAAACTTTCATACATCGATAGTAGTAGAGCCTTGTTAATGCTAAGTATTCTTAAATTATAATACCGTGAACATTGACTTGTGAAAAAGTATGAGTATGACAGAGATGTACAATATAGTACACCAAAATTTCGCATTTCCGACGCCTTTGATCTTCAACCCAATCAAGTTTTTCCAACTTTCACACACAACCGCCGAAAATCTCCATACAACAACAAAATCCAAAATTAACGTAATCAAAGCATTTGCGCAGCTTTGAGAAATAAGCGTGTCGTCAAGCACCTGCGTCCGCTGACGGCCTGCCACGACCTGATTTATATTAAGAGAACAGACACAAGTAAAACAATACAGTACCCTCCGTACAGGACAGGAAGTCGGGAAAAAATAGGGATGAATCTTTTGTCTTGTTGCATCATCCATCATATGTTACTCCGTGATAATGTTTTGTGAGGTACTATCTGGTTTTATATCGAAAGTGAGAGGGTTTCGTTCAATATGTATTTTATAGTAAGGTTAATAATTAAAATATGAATGATTTTTTATGACATTTTTCATAGTTGTCCTAGGTTAGGTAGAATGATTACAGTGACGTGTAAAATATGTTTGAGCATTTTAGTATAGCAATGAGTAGATATTTAGTATCAAGAAATGCGTTTATTGTTTTAAATTCTGTTAATTTCAGTGAAACATGAGTCTGAACTATCCTGATTCCCAAAACAAAAGTTTGATAAAAGGAAACAAAAGATGAATTAAAAAACAAAAGCTATCAATGCCAATTCAGACGTCATAAATATTTTGGCGTATTTTTTTATGAATCGTCCAATAATGCGCACAGGCAGTATAAATAGCAGCCAAAGGTCCGTGCAGATCAGAATCCAACAACCTGGTGCGTGTAATGTCACTTGTTTACCATAAAACATTTATGCCACGATGAAACCCTGTACGGATAAAATCTATTTTTTATCAGTAAAATAAATTGCGCTTAAATAAATAACTTGTGAATACTCCAAAGCAAGCGGCTGTTTAAGTTATTGAATACAAATTCCATACATTGCGGCTGAACAGAGGTGCTGGTGCGACGCGCCCAGGCGGCTTATTGCTGCACTCAAAAACCGACATCAATTAAAGAGAGATGAGTGTAAGTATGCACTGGCTGCTGTGGCCATGAACTGAGGACTGCTGAATCCAGCTAAAAAGTAAGAAATTAACTAACCCAATTTTAGAATAAAATACAGATAACAACAACATTCATTTATTTTCAGGCAACTTTATTTCCATAGACCTTACAGACTAACATTCAAATATATTTAAAAGTACATATTATGTTAGTAACACTTCACTTATGCACTATGTCACTATGCGAGATAAGAACAATATGATTTTTGGACCGTGAGATAGCGAAAGCTTAACCTTAATCGACAGTAGCTGTTACATCTCAGCCTGATTAAGATAATTATTCTGATTCATCTGAAAGATATGTCTTTAGAGATGGAAATATAAATTTGTTCATTAAATATCAACATTTTTAGCCACTGATTAAGTCCATAAATCGTCAAATCACATAATAACATTAGTCATCTGTCATAATATTGAAAAAGCTTGGCTGAGATTGAAACTAGAGTAAAAATATACAAAGCTATATATGAGCAGGAAAATTTCAACAGATTAAAATTAGAATCCCCATGCATTTCCCAACTAAGTACACTCGCATAGTCAACCTACACGTAGTAACTGAGAGTGGCTCCTCCTGACGGGTACAGGCAAGAACAGCGGCGCTTTGATCGTGTCAGAGTTGGCGCTTGCACGCCTCCTTATGGGCTTCGCCCGTTACCTACCATTACATCAGGGGTTGCAAGACTTGCAAGTACTTGCAACCGTCGAACCGACCACAATAACACTAAATATGTCTGGAGAGATCGACATGGAGGTAACGTTTCGTGATTATTGAATAAATCTGGGGTGTGTGGGAACTGAAATCTGTATGTTGTTTTTTGAAGGTTCAGTTGTTGTTACCTGTGTTATAGTGTTTTGATTTAAATGAAATGATCTCATAAGTTTTTATTTATAAAGGTCATAAGAAGAAATAAACATTGTTGTAATGCTTTTTAACTCTTTTAACTTATACAGATGCCGTCTGTTCTTAAGTTCAATCTACCGTTACCAACAAATTATGGAACTTGTTTATTCCATAATTTGGATTTTCAATCCTCAAAGTTAATTGTTTTCTACACATCTATCGCTATAATCGTTTAATTCGTGGATAAGATAGATATTATTTTTAATAAAGTCTTCATTCACCTCGGCACGGTAAGCGTAACGAAGATGAAACAATTTTTATATGAACTTTAAGAAGTTAATGCGTAATACGATTCAGATTTCGGTGTCCTGTGATCTGAAGGTAGATTAGACGAGGCTAAAGACAGTATTTTAGTTTAATGGTCCTTGTTTTAGGCAATCAGGAAGATGTGTTCATATTAGAAATAAACTGTATTTAAAGCCTTTGATGGTGAATGGGAGCTTTTACTTCATATTAAGTTTATGTGTGTTTTTGTTTGAATCAGACGAAGGTTTGAATCTTATATTTTGTTCCAGTGTTTTAAAGTGAGATTACCTAGTCTTCTCTTAAAGTTTTCAATACGTTTTTCATTTTTTTTTGCAGTTTTCAAAATATGGAAGATATATTATGTATAATAAAAGATGTTTTCAAATCTAAGGTTTTAAACAATTAAATATAAATAAAATAAATAATATTTGCCTATTCCGCTTAAAATATAATAGTTACAATATTTAAGAAAAAATAAAACAATGTAGCAAAGATTGTACATTCAAAGAAAATAAAAGACAGTGCTCACAATACAATAGAAAAGAAAACATAAAGTTACAAGGTGTGTAAAAGTTTTATTGAATCAATCACAAAAATAACGAGCTTGCCAATCTACACGATACTGAGGTAAAACAATTGAAACTAAGTCGTCGAATAAAAGAGCAAAACAGACAGATGTCGAATTGAATGCCGTACAGGCGCATAAAATGAATAGATAGGAATTTTGTTACAATCAAGAAATAAAAAAAGAAGAAAGAAATATGTTTGTTTGGCACATGCCAAAAGAGCACATGTCATTAAAAAAAAACTTAAATCTAAACTTAAAAAGATATTGCATGTTTCACAGCTGCGCCAAATAATTACAGGACAACTAGTGCTCGACGCTGGTCTTCAACTCGACTATTGAATCCCATCCATCACACCTAGGGCTTAGGAATACTCGAAGAAAATAGGACACATAAATACACACACCAATGGAGACTTTCAACCATTTAAATTTTGTGGTGTATAAATTTTGAAGTAACTCAATTAAACTGAACGTTAATGCCAGTATATGGAGGAGGCCGGGTATGAATCACTCCGTTTATTAACCGGCGGTTAAGTGCGTATCTAACGCGGCAATCGCTCTCGTTTTACAGTTCTCGCGTGAGACGTTAAATTAGCGAGCAGCTTTGGTGGAGCTGGCCAGTCTTGCCACTGTTAGTGCGGTGGCTTATCTAGTCGATCTGGGTCTAACTAAACTGGATATCGGTGTCTCTTTGGTTAGATAATGTTGTTGCAATTTACTTGGAGTTACGTTAGTTTGTTAAACGAATTGGAATGATTGTCACACCAGCTCTTTTTTTTGGAATTTGGAACACTCTTTTCAATATCATTTGTGTAGAACTTAATCTGTATTGATTTCAACAGTTAAGTGGTGTGATGTTTAATCATTTAAAAAAATAAAAATAAGTAACGAATTATAAAATAACTCAGTACTAGTCCCAATTTAGACTGTCGTTCTGTCTTCGTCAACTTCTTGTGATTGACAGAAATAGAACGATTTTGAATATCTCGTTCAAAGCTTAGTGTTTCGTAGACTGCTGTGCAATAAGGCTTTGAATACAAAATTAAATCAGCTGGCTTTATAGCCTGTCTCTACCTCATTAGCAAATCATATCGCTCAAAACAACAACTAATCATCCTAATAACCTGTGAACCTGAAACAGATATCTAAACACAAGGATTAACCAAAACTGGATAAGGCAATTTGTTCCCGTCACTTTAATATAAATTTAAGTATGCACAAATCGCACCGCATTGTACAGGTTGTAATTATTAATTTTGTATGCTTCAAATCCAATATTTCGACTTAAATAACATTAGATACGCTTGTTGGCGGGATGATGTTGTTAGCACCGTCGCTTTTTATCACTTGTTTGATTTGAATGCGAAGATTTATGTCATAAAAGTAATTTTGGTTAGTGATGAATGTTTGAATCCGAAGTAAATCGGACTGTGAACTGTTATGGTGGTCGTCAGTGCATTTAGGATTGGAGGCAGTGTCTGAATTATCTTTAGCTTATGTGTTTGAATTTTAAGTTTTTTTTTTATGGTTAACGCTTTTTTCTTTGTGATTTGATGCGAAAACCCTATCCAGACTGATGTTCTTCCAAGCAATAATAATACTCGTATTCTTATGGTTTAATTTACTTATGTTTAAGTATGGTGACTGTTTTAGACCCTCTTAATTTTAGGTAAATAAGGTCTATTTTATGTTGTGCTCATTTATCAGACGACAACGTCGACAACAGATATTATAACAAGTATACTTCTTAATGCATCATACAAATCTTTTCCTTACTCTCATGCTCTGCATCTTTAAGTACAGTTGGTTGAACCAGTATCTGAATGAACCTTATCCCTCAATTTGAGATGAAGTGACGATAGTGTATATTGATCGCGTCCGTTTAAATTAACAGGCATAGCTGTCACATCTGTGCTCACGGCCCATCGCACCAAACACGATATATTCGCGATATCTGCGCAGGCGCCGAAGCACTTTGATCCCTCTGAAAGCCATCCATTACTCGTGGGAACTTACTGACACAATCTCGAGTATATGAAGGGTTTATTAATGAGCAGTAAATAGATTTAGCGAGGCTTTTTCTTAATTAATTAAAATAATCGTTTAAAAAAAACATATGTATAATTAATAAGCCACTTTATCATAATTAAGGAAAAAGTTAACCTCGCGTTTACCATAATTAACTGGATTCAAATGTAACTATTTCTGTTGAATCAGTTCATTTCAAGAAATTAATTAATTACGTATTCAACAATTACAATTTGAAATAACCTAATATCAATCCAAACATTTTTTGGTGTACAAATTCAAATTCCCCATTCCGCCGTAGGTCCCAGTCCCTCGGTAACGAAGCGGTCTTTACTCAAGGCTGTCATCGTTCAACATCTAAAATGACAGAGCGATGACGGACCATCGATATCAGCCGACGGATTGGGCCCGCCGATCTTCGATTGTTACGAATTACATTCCCTCATTTGACAAGATAAAGACGTTATGACAAATTACTGAAGATCTACATCAATGGTTAATATTTATTGGTAGGTAGGTATAACGTTTAAAGTTGACTTTGGACCTTAAAATTGAAACAGGACAATCATTCTAAATTTATTTAAGCAATGACGTTAAATTCTAAATAGCAGTTTACACAAAATGTCATATATTCAGCTCAATAAAACTACACTAATTGATGTTGTCTTTACGAAGAAAAAATGGTAAATAATTGCAAGAAATTAAGTTCAAGTTGATGAGTAAGTACAACCTCGGACTAAAAAGAGAGAGGAGCTCGTGGTTAAATAATAACAGCTTCTTCGATCTTTAGGTTAAGCTGTGCTTGCCTAGGTTGGTCCGTGGATGGGTGACCACCCTTTACATACTGAGTTTCCTTCGTGCGCCGTTGGCCCCGTCTGTCATTTGTCGATCTTTGACATTCATTAAAGATAGTCAGTGGCCATAAAGTCTGACGCCCAGAATTACCAAGGGGCATCGTATTACTCAGTCTGGGTTTTGGAGGTCAGATAGGCAGTTGCTCCATGTAAAATCCTGGTATTCAGCTGCATCCGGTAAGACTGGGAGCCGACCTCAATAAAGTTGGGAAATGATGATGAACATCGGACAAAGAAGATGAAACAATAACGAAATACACACACAGAATACCCATTTAATATGGTAAAGTAAATCTTTTGGTACAAGCTTTGACAAATAACTCCGGTAAGAAGCCATCCTCCCATTAATTAAACTACTTATTCGAAGCAGTATATCATCATTTTGTTTTGTTTCACAAAGTAATATTGCAATTTAACTTTCATTTTGCAATTTATATAGCTATTACATTAAATGGAGGCATTAAGAGCAATGCCACTAGACTCGGTGAGGAGAATGTCGCGTTCAACTTCATCTGATTATTTTTTTCATACCAACCAACTTGATTATTTATCAACAGTTTGATCGTAAATTAAAACTGGTTCATTAATGATCATAACTTTTAATTTATAGCTCGTTGGTGTACATGTCGATGCAAATATTGTGTGTATACGTGTGAGGTGAATTTATTTTATGGAAGAGATTCTATCTCTGATTTTTAATGTTAAAAGGTCTGTCATACTGGACGCTATAAAAAAAGTTTTATGTCTAGGAAATATTGCTACAAGTTGTGTTGCCGCTTTTGCTTGTTTCTCTTGTAAGCAATTACATGTTGGTATGACATACTGTTTTCGCTGATAAATATTTGAACGATTTGCATAAAAGCCTTTTTATTCTAATCACTTAAGACCTGGTTAAATACCCGAAGATTTTTGCAGGTTTACGAGCGATACAACCTACGTTAATAAAGCAATTTGCTGTATTAATTGGCCCTTAATTCGTTCCGACATTGTCTTAAAAACGACGTGTAACGTACTTTGTAACCGTCACTTTGAAACATGAACATGTTTATAAATTGCGAAGGTGATGGCTGCGCAATAGTTGTACAATTACCGTACACCGGGTTTACTTCAACCTAGAAAATTGCATCAAATGGGATAAAAATTGTCAGAGCTAGTCTTCGGACGTCTATCAAAAGGTCTGAGAACTTGCTCTACTTATCTATATTCTACAATCTAATATTCTGTCAAAGTAATTAAATAAAGTATTATAAATGCATTCAGGAATTTTACCTTTATTGGCTACCAAACGTTCGCGTTGTATGAAGTTACCAATTAGTGTCTGTATATAATATATGTATAACATCGCTGTTTTAGATAATTAAAGATGTCTTAAGTTATCTCAAATCGAAGCTGTGCACTTCAGTCACTCTGAATTTAAATATCCAGCAACTTACTAGAAGTTGCTGTTTAAACAATAGGCTCATTCTTCACTCGTACACGTTTGAGGGCAATGTAAAAACATTGTTGTGATAAACTTGACTCGATTACACCGCAATTTACCGGACATGGAAAAGTGGATCTATAAATATTTACAACTCCTCATATACCCGTGCGCGAAATTGTACGGCTGATCGGTGCATTTTAGCATATCTTCGATTACAATAGCACGTCTTGCTACTGTTGTAGAACCATTAAACTAGCCCTTTTGCGCCTCGCGGTAAAAACTTAAGTGCTGGAGTAAGCACCTAATTCTTCGAGTGTGATTGGTATTAATTCGGTGCATGACAACTTAAATAATAGGTAACATGCATTTTGTATTAAACAAATTCAATAACAACATGTTATCAAAGAAATGAAATATCGACCCGACTGGAAACTGTACATTCTCGTGTAAACAGCTAATCGAAATATCAAGACGTTTTTCAAACGTATTTCCTGTATACACATGTTATATCGAATTAATTCACTTAATCCGTAGAAATATGGTGTTGAAACAAATATCTGAGGCCTATTAATAAATGTTTATTGCCCACGCAATACATTTGGAGCTTTAATCTGGTGTTAGCGGGAGGCCGGCGCCCACCCAGAGGTGTGGACATCTCTAACCAAATCGAATTATAAACCAACCGAATAACGATTACCGATTATCGAATCGTACACCAACATTATCCAAATGAAATAGACATCAGAATCGTTTGTACAAACTTTTAACGAACGAAAACATTTCATTGCTGTCGGATAATGTAAACCATGGAAGATTAGACATATTGGAACACTATAAACCATTTATATACAGTCTCATTGATTAGGGCATTTATAACGGTATTAATTTTGTACTATCCCACGGTGGAAAATTCAAATTAGGGATGTGATCACGGAATATATATTTTTATTTTTGAAAAATTGATTCCGCTGTTCCAAATACAAAATATCTTTGCATCTATGGTATGGCAGCATCTAGTTCGATTCCATCGAGTCTATCTTTACACGAGACTTGTTCTTGCCTACCGTTTTACTTTTTTCCTTATACGGCTATATCATATTTTTTTCACACAAAGCGACCAGCGACAAACGTTTATCATTTTTATAGGAACCTTGGCGCGTACAAATGTAGGAATCATGCGGTGTCTGGAATTCATTCATTGGAGATAATTTATTGTGATTTAAAACAAATAAGATCAAAATTCCCGCTGTGCTGTAATTTATAGGCTCTGAAAAGGAAAGTAAGTCATAATCTAATATATTTTTATTACTATTTTTTTTTTTTAAACTTAATTGGCTATACTTTTAGTTTTGTAACAGACAAAATACTTTGATATTACTGCATCACGATACTTACATTCTTCTGTGAATGTTTTATTTATCACAAAATCTATGAGATGAAACCATTGCGAAGACTTATTTCCCGACTGTAGTTCGTAGTTTAAACCCTGTTCTTTCACATTATTTTTGACAAACCTTTTGCTAGCAAACATTTAAAAGTTTCGTTAGAGGATATTTCTAAAAAGGCTTAATTACTAATAATATTAATTAACTGCAGTATCCTAGGTACTTCGCCAATCCTGAGAACCTGACATCTTTTTTTTAATTCTAATTCAAATAGGTCCTTGTTAGGTAGATAGTCCATCGCTATTCGCCCATTATTGCAACATGAGAACAATTTGCAAATACTTGTGTATGTGGAGATCAAATTGAGCATTCCTGTAGAAAACTGCGTCTGTAAATTGTGATGACTGACGGGCTACTTACGACGAAACTTTAAAAGGACTAAAAAGACAGTGAAAACACAGAAAAACCTGACACATTTTCCAGAAAGAACCCATCTCAAATTTAATTTTACCATTAAATTTCATGCAGAATCCTGATGAAATAAGGACAAAGTTAGATATATTAGCCTATTGATGCTTTTATAATGTTTGCTTTTGGCTGCATGTTTCATACATCTATGCTGCTAGTTAATTTTTGAAACAAAACGTATAGAAAACTACAAACTATTCTACGCGTTGCTTCTATAAACTAGTGTATTTCTTTACCCATTCATCGCAATAAACCAGTACTCTAGTAGCCCATGGATATTGTTAGTGCGAAGTACCCGGTATTTGCATGTGCTCGTTAGCGCATTGCCGACTGAATGACACGCGTCCAAGCAACTGATTGTTCCCAGCGCGACATTCGCGCGAGACGACCGAATTTGATGTTTATTTACACCTGTAATGTATGAACCTGTACACCCTTAAACCATATATGTACGTAATAATGTGTAATGATTTAAAAAGGTATAAAAAGATTTGTATTTTTACATTTTCACTCCTTTCTGGATTTGGATCGGGTTAATTTTATTTAGTTGCTAAGTATAAATGTGTTTCGACTTTCGGTTTGAAGTCGAGTTCGTTTTCGATAATGTCTTCTTTATTTTTTAACAAATTGTTAGTAATAATTTTTACTAAGGAAGATTCGGGGAATATCTTTACGTTTTTGGAAACGATAAATATTTGTTTGTTTAGCTCAAACAGCTGTACCAACGGCAACGGTCCGAATTTGAAATTCGAATCAGCTGTTGGATTTAAAAATAATAATACTGTCGAAATTATCAACCAAGAAGTTAGAAGACCTTTCGGGTCTCTCCAATCACTTAGTAAAAACAAAATTACTTACAGATATTTTGACCAAAAATCTAATTACTCACTCCAATTTCGTCTGACGCCGAACTCGGCTCCAATATGCACCGTGGCTATCAATCGTCCAATCACGGGTTTGATTGAATGTCTGTAAACGTCATTTACTGCTCGTTATCCACGCTCGAGGCGCGAAACGTCCCGCCGGCTTCGGCAGCCAATAAACATTTCATTGCCGAAGCAAACCTCTTTTGTTTTAGTACGTCCCAACAACATTAACACTGGAACTCTCCACATAATCATTTAGAAATCCACTCTTCCAATCTTTAAAGATGTTTATCTTCTAAATCCATAACCGTTTGCGAAGAATTCGGGGATTAAATGAAGTCCCCTAATATAAACGCGAAGCCGAAAATATTTTGTCGTAAAATTCACCTAATGTTCTGTATCAAACAGCTGGGTGTTTTGTTATTTTTCTTTTCTTAATAACATTAGCATTTTAATAATCCTTACTTTATTAGCTGTGGACTAAGTTCGAGAAAATAATGAGATCTCAAACAGCGTTAGGCGCCATATTGGTATTCTGTACAGTTTGCGGGATGGCCATGTATTCAGCATATTGGCTTCTTGTTGTTATTCATAACCGTAACTGCCCTTAGAAAGGATGAATTATAATATGATATTTAAACTATTTTAACCGCAGATTCTCGTAAACCACAACTAATAGTACTCTTATAGTAAGATGATAATGCTGCCGCTTTAAGGAATTCGAAGGTAGCAAATAATTAAAATGATCATCTGCACAATGCGGTTACACACTTAACCAAATTTAGATTTCGACGAAACGCATCGATGCACTTGAAAATGATCTTCATGAGAAAGAAATCAATTACTCCACTTAAATAGTGCCGGTGAAAGGTTAATGTAACCATTTTACAGTCTCATTTAAACTCCAACTTTTATAGGCTATCTTCAAAATGTTACTGTGCTCTAAATTAAATGAAGATACGATCGCTACGGTTTTCATTCAACGGTACTTACGTATTTATATTTAAGTACTTGGGTACTTGCAGTCCTTGCCCCCTTAACTACAAGTTGGCTAGACTCTTTTTATTGTGTGGATTATTAATGCATCCCATTATTCTATTAATGATCCTGCATTCGCGATATGTACGGCAAATCTAAACGTTAACAGCGTAGTTGTTAGTGTTGCATGATTAGAGATGCGAGGAATTCTTGAGACAGTGTCAGTGCGAAATGCAGCAACTAATACCCACACAGAAACTTTTAAAATATTTGTTAAAATTCCTAGCATGTCTTATAAATCGTTTGACGTCGAGTTGAACTTGAATGGACCAATGTGTCAAGTAGTTCAGTTTTAACTACGTTTATTTTAGAGCTACTGTTCTTTACTACAGTCTTTAAAAACCAGCGACAAGATAGTTTAATGGCCTACTTACCTGCACGTCATAAAATTACCCCCACCAATTTTTTCAGTAGTTCAGCTTATCGCTCGCTTTTATTCAAAACAGTTTAGAAATGACTTCTGCTAGTAGTTTTAATAATTTACTAACGCATGGTCTTCGACTAGAATATTAATTTTCTGTGGTCCTGCGTGTCGGTCCGAGGACCGCCTGCATAGAGCCTCCCTAACAAAATTACACACTCATTAGTTCTACGGAATGTTTGTTTGTTTTTTACCACAACTGGCGCCGAAAGACCGCGTTAAAGCTAACAAAATTAGTCACAGTCAACATGAAATTGATTTAGTTTATTGGGTTATAGGAGAGGATATTGTTTTTCGGCGGCTATCAATACTCCTTGATGTTCAACGGTGGCACCAATTAATTCAACTGTGACAATGACTCAGGTAATTAAACAGGTAATTTCTCATTGCGAGACGCCAGACATGGCATGTGACGTCATGTTGTCTTCGCATCCCCGTAACATCTTCGACAGATGAATAAGTGCGTGTTGATTGGAATTTTAATGGGCGTTAATGGGCGGGACAATGATGAAATCGTCGCAGCGGAGATTTTATCGTTTCTATGCGCTGATAAGGGGTTGATCGCCGGCAGTTTCAAAGGCAAATTGTGGACAGACTGTCGTTACCGCATGCGGTGGTCTTCAGCGAATACACTTGAGATGTTGCGCTGTTTCTTAGCTGCTCAATGGGTTGTAGGAAATAAAGTAAAAAGTGATAAGATTGAATCTCTTTTCAGCTTGTAAAAGCTGCAGGAAACACCTGAACAACTAAAATATTCCAAATAAAATTAATAATTATTATTATTATTATTCCGTATTGTGCGTGGGAATGTGTCGTGGACACAGATAGCACTATTAGGCTTTAATTGCAGCTATTTCAACCCCTCTCCGGACATAGCGTGGGCAATTGTTTGGATTTGTCCGTATGTCCGCAGTTCGGCGATAATGACTAAACGCTTTATCGAACCGGCAAATCATTATGCGACGGTTTGGACGTGAGAATTTATAAATTATAGCATCTGCTATAATGTTGGGAAAGGGACGTAAACATAAATGTCCATCTTAATAAGTTCCAGGTAAAAACAGTGATCATTTTTAAAAACCGCATATATGCAAAACGGCTATTATTAAATGATTAATGAAAATAGTGAAATATAATTGAAATAGACAGCATGATTATTCAACTTATGGTATATTATATTTTTAAGTTAATTAAAATAAAAACACTCAAGTATATAAGGGGCCAAAATTGCAGAAACTGGCATAAAATAAATACTGTCTATTTACTTTATGCCAGTTTCTGCAATGGTACTGGTACGGCGTTTATACAAAGATTGTGATTGAAGTAATGTTTCATCTGCTGAAGTAGCTGTGAACAAGCACTTTCGACACGCATTTCCTAAAGATGTTAATATTACGTGTACCTTTGTATACTTAACCGTCCAATACCCGTTCAGATACGGAAGCATTAAATTATATTTTCCATGACAAACCACGGTGTGAAAAGGTAATGGCTATAAAAATATTGCGTATGAGGTAGAACAGCTAATGACTACAGGAACTCGACGTCCGTTTGTGACCTTTTGACCCGTCGCAATTTGGGGTTGACAAATCACGGAGTTGTGTGATTTAATGATGGTAGTTATGCATCGTGAGAAAATTCTATAGGTAAAGGCAATTTTTAAACTGGCTATGATTTACTGTTACTAGTAGGAGCTCGTGGCTAAATAATAACATCCGCACGGGCCAATCTTCATGGTTAAGCCTCGCTTGCCAAGGTCGGTCTGTGGATGGGTGACCATCATTACATACCGAGTTTCCTCCGTGCCTCGGAAAGTACTTACGTTAAGCCATTGCTCGCGGCTGTCATTTGTGTATCTTTGACAGTCGTTACAGGTAGTCAGTGGCCCGAAAGTCTGACAACCAGACTTACCAAAGGTATTATACCAGTACTAACTGGGTTGTGGAGGTCAGATAGGCATTCGCTCTATATAAAATACTGGTATTCAGCTGCATCTGGTAAGACTGGAAGCCGACCTCAATAAAGTTGGGAAAAGGCTAGGCAGATGATGATGATCGCCTTCATCCCACTCCTGGGCTAATGACTTCCAGTTCTTCCGATCCAGGGTCAGTGTGAACCACTGATCGTTGGTTTTGTCCAGCTTATACTGCCTTCTACTACGAGGTCTGCCGCGTCGCCTTCTGGCTGTGTCAGAGCTTCACATAGTGTCTCATCATCATCATCATATCAGCCGTAGGACGTCCACTGCTGGACATAGGCCTCCCCCATGGATTTCCAACAGGACCGGTTGGAAGCGGCCTGCGCCCAGCGTCTTCCGGCTACCTTGACTAGGTCAAGGACATAGTGTCTGTTATAACCCAAATCTCATTGGGGATTTGGAGTATGATTTACCTTGATTTATTTATTCGACCTAGATGATTTAGCTTAAGTTTTCAATTAGTTGAAGCATTGTGTAAATATATCGTTTTAACAACAAGTTTAAGTGGGATTTGCATGAGATTTGTTTTAAAAATTCATCTCGTTCTCAGAAAGATTGGTCTTACATTGTTTTTCTGTCCAGTTCCTTTTTACATAAATGTAACAGGAATATGAAATATGAATACTGAATATTGTTCGGAGTTACAAATAAAAGAGGAGGCATACCGAAGTGCATTTTTGTGAATTTGTAACAGCTGCCGTTCACATGCTTTTTTTGTAGTTAACGGTTGTCAGCCATATGAAAAGCTTTATATTTTTTTTGTTACACCTAATTATAAATGTGAGTATAAAACCTATATTCACCCTTTACCGGCTTCTACTAAATTCAGCAACATTTAAAAACATCATTAGCGACCGTAATTGATGTTTCACAGTATTGTGATCAGTCCCAAAGCATGCGAATTGTCATCATGTTTGGATATTTTAATCATGTCCATTCAATAATATATTTACTAGCAACATTTACGTGATGAATGTTGTAGAAGATGCTTTTAAAACCCAATAAAACATTATTACGATGTTTTCGTGTGTAATGTGAGAACCGAGGCGACGTGTGGAGCTCACAGGGATGCTATCGATCTCTGTAAAAATAAATGAATCAATTTAATTAAAAATAAAGGATATTGGGGAACACTTTCGCTGCGGCAGAGATCCAAAATAAATTTTGGTCCGAACAGCCACAACTTATTCTAATTAGTTGGTACAAAGTTCCAATTAGTACGATTCGGTATCGGATGCGCCTGCGCACTGCGCCGCGCGCCCTGCACGCGGTGGTTAACATAAACTGCACAGATAAAATTTAAACCTTTTAATGAACTCCCGGATTGCTTTATTTACTTAGAGATTAATAAATTTTCGGTTTTCCGTACGCTCAGTAGCCATTTTGAATTTATTCACATGCGTGTCCTAATTCTGATAGGATCAACTTTTTGGTAGCCGGTATTTGATATCGTTCTAATTCGCGAGTTACCTTTGCCAGATTAAATTCTTGGACAAAACTACGAATCATTTTACTAGCGTGTAATCGGTGTACCCAATAACTTACAACAACCACAATTATCGGTTATATACTTATACAAGGTGTTGTTTTTGTCTATCGCACTCATACAAGAGCCGTGGATCCGCAATAACAGAATATGCGGCCTCGGTAACATTGGAGGTAAGCTGATCCTCGACACTCAAGGCACAAACAAACCACGAACCTGCGCCTATATACCAAAAGATATACCACCACACTCACGCAATTATGTTCCAGAGACCAAACAGCCGTCAGGCTCAAAACCGACGGCGACGCACCCGATATCGTCCTAGCCTCCATATACATGCCAGGCGAAGATGCTGACTGCCCACCGAAAGAGATGGCCGATCTGATAAGGTACTGCGAAGAAGCCAACCTGGACCTGGTCATATGCACGGATTCGAACGCCCATCACCCACTTTGGGGTTGCAACAAAGCCAACACTAGAGGTGAGGTACTATGCACATATTTGTTTTCGACTAACCTTAATATCGCAAACCGCGGCTCGGAACCCACTTGGGTCACATCTCGTGGACAAACGATTATTGACCTAACGCTGGCGTCGGATAACGCGACAAAACTTATCACTAACTGGCACGTATCCAACGAGCCTTCCTGCTCTGATCATAGAAGGATTCGTTTCTCACTAGTAGCCAATATAGATAGACCCGGACCCAAGCGTAACCCACGCCGTACCAACGTACCCGGCTACAAACGGCTGCTGGCCTCCCTACTAGCACAGCACCAAACGCCACAAATCCTGATGGACCCCAAACAACTAGAAGACACCATAACAAAACTATCAGAATCGATAATCGAAGCCTACCACGCCTGCTGCAAGCTAAGAGATCCAAACACCAAGAACAAGGTTAACTCCTGGTGGAATGTGGAACTTAGTAAGCTCAGGCAAACCATGCGCAAGCAATTCAACAGAGCTAAAAACTCCAGACTACCAGAAGATTGGGACGCATACAAGAAAACACAATACACCTTCAAGAAGCAAGTCAGGAATGCCAGTAGGGCAGCCTGGCGGAAATTCTGTGAAGAAATTGAATCAAACAGCGAAGCCGCGCGTGTAAGGAAGATCCTATCTACTGATCAGGACCGCTGAAAACCTCAGACAACACCTACACCAAGTCGGACCACGAAACTAGCAAAGTCCTTCTGGAGACCAACTTCCCAGACTGCAATCTCTCTGAAGACAGAACCTGGGCGAGTGAACCAAGGCACATACCAAATGACCAAGACTGGGCCAGAGCCCACACCATAGTGACTACAGAGAAAAAAAAATGGGCAAAAAAGACTTTCAAACCATACAAATCCGCAGGCTTAGATGAAATCTTCCCAGCCCTGCTACAATGGGGAGTAGACGTCCTAATGCCATGGTTGACCGTCATCTTCCAAGCCTGCATAGCACAGAAATACATACCACTGACATGGCGGGAGGTGAAAGTCATTTTCATCCCCAAACCAGGCAAACCCGACTACACACAACCCAAGGCGTACAGACCAATAAGCCTGACATCCTTCCTACTGAAAACTCTCGAGAGACTCTGTGATCGGCATATTCGGGACGGACCTCTTCGGGAGCGGCCACTTCACAAACAACAACACGCGTATTCCACAGGAAAATCAACAGAATCCGCACTGCATAGTGTGATCTCCAAGATCGAATGTGCAGTGGACTACAAATGCTCTTCACTAGCTGTCTTCATTGATATAAAGGCGCTTTTGACAAAACCATCTTCCATAGTGTCAGCGCAGCCCTCAAGGAACACGGTGTGGACTCGACCCTGCGGGGATGGATCACAAACATGCTCCGACTAAGGGCCGTACAAGTTACGGTAAACGACACAACTAGAGCCATGGTAGCGAAGGGCTGCCCCCAAGGTGGTGTCCTTTCACCGCTACTGTGGAACCTTGTAGTAGACAGCCTCATCAAGCGTCTCAATAGCAGAGGCTACTACACGGTGGGCTACGCTGACGATCTGACCATAATAATAAATGGAACACACGAAAACACACTATGCAACCTTATGCGCCAAGCCTTGAGGATAGGACTGGTGCAAAGAACATAAATTAGCAGTGAACCCTACCAAAACCGAACTCGTCCTCTTCACAAAGAAAAGGAAGCTGCCAACTTTACAGTTACCAAGCTTCTTTGGGACCACACTAAGCCTGTCAACTGAAACCAAATACCTGGGTATCTTTTTGGACAAACAGCTGAACTGGGCGAAGCACACTGATTACATCACCACAAAAGCCAGTATAGCCCTATGGCAATGCAAAAAACTACTCGGGAGAAATTGGGGCATAAGCCCCAAAATCACCTACTGGCTATACACCACAGTTATCCGACCAATCATCACATACAGCTCTTTAGTTTGGTGGCCCAGGACCAATCTTAGTACGGCACAAAAGGATCTCGAGAAAACACAAAGATTTGCCTGCGTAGCAATCACCGGTAGTATGAGAACTTCTCCCACTGCTGCCTTACAGGTGATGCTGGGGCTACCACCTCTACACCTCATCGTAAGAGAGGAGGCGGCCAAAGCGACTTTCAGACTCGAAGCATCCGGCACCTTAAGCAATGATTCCAGAATCAAACACACACGCATCAGAGTAGATGCCATTAAAGAACAGCCTATGATGGCATCACCCATCGACAGAACCCTGAAGTCCCACTGCTTCCAAAAACATTACAACATCGTACTCACAGAGGAGTCGTGTGACTACTCAGGTACAAACGAGCTAAGAATCTACACTGATGGATCAAAAACCGATGATGGGACAGGTGTCGGGGTGTTCTCCGACGTCCTAAATATAAAAATATCCAAACCACTTGGAACGCTCAACTCGGTTTACCAAGCTGAGTGTGTAGGTTTTATCCAAGCGGCACACGCTATAGAGGCCAGAGAGGTTACGTATACCAATATTCGAATACTTTCTGACAGTGCCTCAGTTCTCCAATCCCTAAACAGTAATCAGATCACGTCAAAACTAATACTAGAATGCCATTATGCCCTAGAACGAATCACAGTACTAAACCACAACACGGTAACACTACAATGGATCAGAGGACACAGTGGATCCCTGGGGAACGATGCGGCGGATGAACTTGCCAGAAGAGGATCCAGCACAAAACCCTACGGACCCGAACCCATTGTTCCCATTCCTTTCAAGCAGCTAAATAACAGGTTAAAGGATCACACTCGAACACAAGCGGAAAAATGGTGGACCTCGACACCAGGGTGTAGGCAGTCCAAGGAAGCTATGCCATCCCTTGACGGAAAGCTGACGAGGCGCCTTCTGCGTCTGGACAGGGATAGCCTGCGTCTGGTGGCGGGGACCATCACTGGACACTGTTCACTGAATAAACACTTCTACACTCTAGGAATCACTGACACTCCCCTGTGCAGGGCATGCATGGATGCGGAGGAAACGGTGACGCATGTGCTGTTGAGTGCACCGGTGTCACCAAGATTCGCGAGGCGACCCTGGGAACACCAAGATCCCTTGCGGATGCCCTGAGTAGACCGGAAAGTTTAATCTGCTTCTGGAGGGAGGTGGGCTGGTTGGAGTAACGGCCACTATGGCTCACGCACAATGGTCCACTTAAGGGACTAAGTGCGGAAACCAAAAACCCATGAAGAAGAAGAAGAAGGTGTTGTTTTGCATCCTCGTCAAAATTCAGAAGGTTCCTCTCCAAAGCATTTGATTGCGTTAATCACGACACATTGCTTTTGAAACTTGAGCATTACGGACTTGGTAAACTTGCACTTAGTTTGGTTAAATCTTATTTGAGTGACAGGAAACAGCAAGTTCAAATAAATGGTGTTAATTCACAGGGTTTAAAAGTAAAAATGGGGGTTCCACAAGGCTCAATATTGGGTCCTTTCCTCTTTCTAGTATACATTAACGATCTACCCTATTTATTGAAAAACCAACCTCAAAATATGGTGTTATTTGCTGACGACACTTCTTTAATTTTTAAGATTAATAGACGGGCCCAAATTCTAGATGACGTTAATATTGCCCTACTTCAGGTTCTTAATTGGTTCACTGCAAATAATTTAGTATTAAATGGAAAAAAGACTAAATGCATAAGATTTTCATTACCGAATGTTAAAAGTAGTGATTGTGATATAATATTGAATAAAGAGAAACTAGAATTTGTCGATGAAACGGTTTTCCTGGGGATTACGCTTGATTCAAGGCTGCAATGGGGTTCTCATTTAACATCTCTTGCGGGGCGGCTCAGTTCAGCAGCATATGCTGTTAGAAAAATCCGTCAATATAGCGATGTAGATACCGCAAGACTAGTATATTTTAGTAACTTTCATAGTATAATGTCTTACGGCATTTTGTTATGGGGACGGGCTGCAGACATCGAGTCTATTTTTATTCTGCAAAAAAGAGCCATCAGAGCCATTTATAATCTCCGTAGGCGAGATTCTCTAAGGGAACTGTTTAAGGATATTAAAATCATGACGGTACATTGTCAATACATTTATGAAAACATTATGTACGTAAGGAAAAATCTGCATCTTTTTAGTAAAAGAGGTGACAGACACAATTACAATACTAGAAATAGAGACCAGTTAGTTCAGCCAGGCTTCAGACTCGCTAAAGTAGACTCATCTTTCATGGGGTACTGTTTAAGATGCTATAATAAAATTCCACAAAGTATTCTTGAACTGAGTGAGACGAAATTTAAAACATGCATTAAACGCACACTATGTAAGCAAGCTTATTACAAATTGGACGATTATATCGCTGATAATAATGCTTGGCTCAATGCCGGTCCTGCTCCACAAGGACAGGGGCGCATAAAATGATAGCATAAAAAAGTATTGTTGGAGCTGCTGAAGATTGTACAACCATCCTTGCATTGTATAAATTCAATTTAGTATTATATAACTGCATAGCCCATATTGTGTGAGTACTATATACTAGCTATCATTTACTGGAAACCTACGTCTTTTATTGACTTGAATGTGCCCTGGCGGTTGAGAGTATGTCATGCTCACTTAAATGTCACGCTGATGGTGGCGGGTGTGTCGGGTCATTTAGTTCCCTTCAAAATGGTTGAGTTGAATGATGGCTGACCCATTCGTCATGTTCGTGAACGGGCGCTATCAGTTGTGCCTGGTCATCTCTTAGTTGCCACGGCTTATTTCGAACTAATTATTTTATTTTTTAATTGTCTTTTTATTTACTATGGACACTTTTAACGTGCACGTCTTGCTACATCGTTCTCACATAATGTACCATCTCAACATGAATGATGTAACCAAGGTTTTTGTAACAAGATTCTGATTTAAAAGAGTGTCCATGGAGTTTCTTGCCCATTCTTCTCCATAGAGATCTACGCTTTGGAATGGGCAACTACAGTACTTTCACAGTTATTATGTCTTGTGACTGGGACTGTAGCTTCATTTTTATTATTGTTTGACTATTCAAAAGTGCCTGTAATTGGCTTACTTGAAATAAATGATTTTGATTTGATTTGATTTGATTTGTCACAAAAGACATAAATAATCAATTGAAATCACGATACCTAGTTAATTATTAAAAACGCTGCTTTTTTTTCGTTGTTTAAATTTTTCAGTATTTCAGAATAACTCCTTTAAAGTGGTTTAGGGAATAAGAAATTATCTAATAAACGTTTGAGATGGTTTGTATGTGTGGAAGCGCGGTTATAGAGCGAAGGTCAGACGTGTCGCGTTTAAAACACGGGCGGTTTAGATTTACCGATTTCAGTAAATAAGCCTAAAAAAAACCTTCCCATTTCATTATTGATTCGGGACGAGAATTATTAGCATAGTTACCTCCTTGAATGTGACGACGACGCAAAACAACAGCTTGTAGAGCCAATTAAACTTTCACGAAGAGACTAGTCAAAAAAAGGGATGCTTTATTTATGTTTAAATAGACTTTAATATTCAATAATTGACATCATATATTTTTAATATAACAACATCGAGTGACATAAATAAATTGTCCATAATAGCTGCAGGTTTAATATTAAAACAAAATCGAACTTGTTGGAGTGGTTGCAGATCGACGGTCGACGGTCGCTCAGCAATAATCAACTTAATGATACCTTACAGAAAAGGTGTTAAAACGTTTATTGGAATACGTCTAAAACATTATTAATAGCTTTTTAACAAGCCGACGCCTCATTTTAGGTGTGAACCTAAACTTTTTCCGATCCGTTTTTTTGTCTCACGTAAAACATTCTCATCTGAGGAAAGATTGTAATTCAATTATTATGATATTCCGTGATAATGGCACATGATAGACGTTAATACCAGGTTCGTCGTGACACCGATGTCGCCTCTCGTTTAAGCCGAAAGCGATTTAAGTAAAGTGATGGCATAAATTTGATTTCACGGTCTTAAGTATTATAAACGAGATCCAGCAAAAATAAAGTATACGATGTAAAATTAAGTTGGACGTTCCCATAAATGGTTACGGGGTACACAGTAGTGTGGTGAGTGTTCTTAGTATTTACTTCGACATACCACAAGGTGACCAGACATATGTTAAGTAAACCACGGAGAGAGATCCTGACATGTTACAATCAAGCATGATAAGGAAGGATCGAAGTGCCAAAGCTTAATAACCCCCTAATCGACGATTCCTGCTACCGCTATAAAATTCACCGGGCTCAAGAGAAACCGTTGGACCCCGCCCCGTACATTTTGTGCCAATGTCGATAATTTCAGGCTAGTGCTCCGGACGAACGCTGTCCACCGGTGAATTGTGGGAGCATCGATTTATTATTGAAATCAGCCCGTCGCACGCGCAGGCTTCCTGTTCTCAAAATTGGTTATAAAATTGGCGACCGCTCGTGCCGTACGCATGGTGGTTTAATGATACCAAAAAAACTTACAAGACTTTACTTTTCAATTATGATTCAAGATTGACATATGGAGAGCAATTTATCTTGTGTGTTCAAATATACTTTTTCGTCGCAAGTTACTATATTTATCGCCAAATGAAAAAAAAAAAACTTGCGTCGATTGTATTAATTAACACTTTGTAATGTTATTTCCGAACGTTGCCGTTGAATAAATATAATTATTCCGATACTTGTACTGGTATCTGTTTGCATGAATAATGGAAATATTAAAAGTTGATACGTAGTAAAAAAGATGTCTTCGAAATTTTCTTTTTAGAAGATGGAGGAGGGCCTTATAAATACATTTCGCTTAATTAAACGTGACATAGAATGGCTTTGTGGAAGAACATGTGATAAATACTCATTATTTAATTATTTATTGGCTCATTAAAACATTAAAAATATTTATAAATTGTTAATATCTACTTCGAAAAACTTCAAAAACTTCTAATAAACGTCTAATACCCTCCCTTTCGGCCTGAAAGCTCTGGTGGGGGCGCACGTGCCGGTCAGTGCGCACGCGCAGATGTATCGCGACACCTGCCTTGACGGCTCAACCTCTCTCTCACACCCACATCATAACCTATCGCCATCTCTTTCCTTTAACGCGTATTTTTGATTCCAACAAAGTAATGCAAGCGCTGTACGAAGATCACTGCATTTTACATTATGTGACCTGTTTCTTAATGATATGTTCTAAAATATTCCTCTGTATTCATTAGTATTCCCGGTGCGAGTGATCCCACCCCATAGTCTATGACCATGTTTAAACCTGCAGCCTCCGACATGTTTGGGAACTTGTTCTAGTACCTGACCACATACTTCTGTATGTAGGTGCTTGGGTTAGTCGTTTAAGCGTTTGTCGGATGAGTCAAAACTAGCACATACCGTTTTTGCTCACACAAAAAATCCTGTCCAGTTTACATTAGATAAAATGTGACTTTAATTATTAAAACGTTGAAGGAATGTAAAAAGAAGCACACAAGGACAGAATATCTTCAAAGTTGCAGTTATACATGCAAATTCAACTTCATTTGTTGTTCAGGAATGCGAATTATACATGCAACCAAACGTCCTCATATGCATCGAGTACCTGTTTAAATACACTTTGTCAAAAGGCATTTGGCAGCGAATCAAATGTTAATAAAATGGTCTAAGATTTTGATTTGACCTTGATTAATGATGGTACATTGACAAAAGCGCAGCAGGACAGACGGCTTGCTGGGAAAATTAGACACAGCCCAGCACCCAAACAGGGGCAGCGTGATGATACGTAAATGTCATTCTTAACAAGTCCTTTTATGTGGGCAATGTGGGCACACTGAACTGGCAACATTCGATTTAATTGATGCACGTAATTATTGACATGGAAATTGGAAACAAAGAAATGGTTGTTGGGATTGTTGCTTGTATTTTCTAAGTTTAGTTTTTTATTTGAATAAATCTGTAAATGGAGTGTAGTCCAGTAATTATACTAAAGAACAAAATATTGATGAGCGAGAAATTAAAGATCTCTTGTAAGTGTTCGATTAACTTAAGTACTTGGTCTTCATACAAATATTATTATTGTTTGCAACCTGCACGATCAACGCGACGCGACGGTGGCGTCTATTTTCATAATAACAGAATAATTTGAAATTAAGGTTCACTAACAATGGCTAATAATTAGTGGCGGTGCTTTGGCTTGCCCTTATAATGTACCAATCTTCATGATGTTAGGGTTTCTGTACAGTTAACTTGTCTTATGGGCTTGCCGTATTGTTCGCCCTTAGACACGCTACTGGTACTAATAACTAGGTAGTAAGTAACTTTATTACTAAAGCTTCTGAATTCTTTTATTCAGGCTTACCCCGCCTCTAAAGCCTTTGTTTTTTTTCCCATCAAATTACAAGATACCTTTTATAGCGTAAAAATTCCTTAATTAAACAACAAATATGAATCTATTCTTTGTGGTTAACGCCTTTTTTGTTAAAGGATATTGCCGCTCATCAATTTAATAACTTTATTTTTTGATGTGTAATAATCTGTTTTTTGTTCCTGTCCTGGCATATAATATTTTTTATTGCGGATAGTAAAATGATGGTGCCACTATTGCCCTATTTCATATTGAGGGTGTATCTTCTGTGTGATCTTAACCTTTTCATCGCTATTGTTTGCAAGGTCGTTAATGTATCTAGCTGCTTCAAAGATTTGCAAATTATAAAATTACTGGTTCTCAACTAAAAAGAAAATTGACGTGTCTTGATGCATCTAGGAAGTTTTATGAGTTACTGCGAAGTAAGATCGCAGTAACTCATAAAACTTCCATTTTCTGCCCACAATAGCCAGCTAAAACTACCTTATTCTAAATTCTCAGGATATAAAACAGTCGCGATCTCGTTTATATAAGTTTACTGCTCAGTTAATGACTGTACCGTAAGGAATTACTCCTTAATTGATAATCGTTAAAATGTTACATTTACTACCAGTGCCATGCCCATAAAGTTTACATTCACTTCTAACGTTTAGGTACCTGCAAGACCACCGAGTGAGGGCATCTCAGGGAAATTCGCTGAGACGTCACAATTTAATTAAGGGCGACCTCCTAATTAATGTTTCCTTTGCCGACTGTGACTCGGATCCGGATGGTTCACGAACGATTGAGCAACGACTCGTACGCGCTTTGGGGACAAATCTCTTGGAACTTGCCTAATGTTCAATAGTGCAAGAGAATTTGGGAAATCACTGTTGCGATGACCAACTGTTTTTTATACATCCCTTTTTTCCCACGTAACGAAACAAGGTTAAAAACAAAATTCTTAAATACCAAAGTTCTAATTAAAATACTCGACTATTATGCTAGCACAATACATTTATTCAGTGTTCAATGCTCTCATTTATCGGGGCTCGATATAAATGACCGAAATTTTATCAGCAAGTGGATCTCCCAGCCACCGGGCAAGTGATGTCTTAATAATGACATGAGGTTAAATATCGTGAGACACATCTCGGGAACAAAACCGAACGTCACGACAAAGGAGCAATGTCCCGAGTATTTTGTCACTGTTTAACTGATCCAATCAGTGCTACGTGAATCGTAGCTACAAAAAATAATACCGACATCCGAAAGGGCTGATACAAATTATTATTAAGGCATGCGATTATCTTTGTACGATAAAAAATGGGACGGTAAACAGCGTTGTTAATTTCTATCATTCGGTATCCGGATACTGTTCGGTATTATTAATAAGTAATGTCACGAAACCGATTACTATTAATAAGGAACCTAGTTGGGATACCACACGCAACTTCTACTTAATAGACAAAAATAAAAGTGCTACCAAGTGGAACGTGTAATTTGAATGATTCGGAATAAGACGTCAAATGAATTGTTCCGATGAAAGGGTTTGTTTTTGTAAGAATCAATCATGTTATTATTTTTAATTGAGCTTGTGATGTAACATCTGCTTGTTTTGGTTTTTAGGTGCCCCTATTAGCAAGTTAACAATACCCTAAAAAGTTGATAAAAAACCATAAACAACATTATTTTCTAATAAGATCTCATTTATTATGAGATATTGGTATAATTCCTGGCAATAGTTTCCCTTATAATGTGTGTAAAAAGCATGTATTCACATCTTACATACCCAGTGCACATTCTACTTGCTAGCATTCACCCGACCTTGTAAAAGGAAATGATCCTGAATATCGGCACAAAATCATTTAAATGAACATGCGCTCCTGAATTAACAATATAAGAAAAAAATCTTTTTGTATGAAATATATTCAATTTACATAAACAAAAGCGCCGCACAGCGTCGTTGGTGTCATATTCATTATTGATATTTCCATGTCCGCCACCCAACGAGCAAAAGCGTTGAATAAAATATCAATTAGAGCACGTTTTGAATGGTAAAAAATCTCTTTATTTCTCAATTTCGCTAAGTGAATATGTTGCTCGTGTATTGGCGTATGTCATTTGCTGTTTTTGCATTCTGTATGTCGTCGGTTTGGGCGGTAAGGTAATGAGGAAAGAGAAGTATTTATTACAACGCTGCTCTCTTAAGGCGCAGCAGACCAACTCAAAAAATATAACAGATGGGTCACAAAAAACTCACTGGTCGTACATCTTCAATGAGACTCTAAACATAAACTATTACAGATGAAATGTACCTGATATTGCCTTATTAGTCGAACTACTTTTTACTATGAAGGCTTCGAGGCATAGCTTCACCTTAAAGGCTTCAAGTGCAGCTCTGGTTGTTTTTAGGGCTCGCGACAATGTCGATGGGTATGTGTAAACAACGGACCGCGGTAACACGTATTTTTTGTGCTTTGATTTATTGTTTCATGTTTCAAAAGTTGCTTTTTGCGCTGTACCACACACGCACAACCTCCGCGGTTGATATATGCAAATTGTTGATTTTTCTTTCTAATCGAGTGAACTATTGGAAATTTATACTTAAGCCTTCGCTATTCTACAGTTTTATTTTAAGAAAATGATTTAGTAGTTTGTAATATCAACGAAACAAATGTTATTACCGCCTGGGGAAATTTATTACATTTTAAAAAGTTCATTTTGTTAATTCATTTAATATCTTGTTTTGCATTTAATAACTTAATTGCGATATCATAATGACTGCGACAAAGTAGATACATTAGTTTTTATTATAAGCTCTAAATCCTCCTTGGATTAAAACTGTGCAGGACCAAAGGACCCTACTAACAAACACACAAATATTAATAAAACAGTGTATTATGCATTCGAAAGTCTAATCTAAACGACGACAGGCAAACCTTGTAAGACTGAGCAACGTTTATTGGTTGCTAAAAGCTGAGTACACGAACGCGCACCCGCTTCCACGATTTTATTATTAAGCAGTAAACGTCAAACATTTAATGTCGCTCACATAAAATTATTAAAAGACATTATAATAATGCCAGCACTCGCGACCCTCCTCCTAATTGGCACCTTATTTAAATTCCTACTGGCGATTATTTCGGAACTGGACTTGCAAATGTTGCAAGTCTGGTTTCTGTGTAAAATCTACTTCTTTATTATGTGAGGAACTTTTATATTCGCGTAATGGTAAGCATACTCACTAAGCGATCCGGTAATTTCATTGGCACTTTATTTCGTTAGCCGTATTAACCGATCTCGGCCTCTTATGCGCGGATAAAAAAGAACTCATGTAATCTTGTTTAAGTGCACGTCTTCCCGATATGAAACGGTATAAACTTAGGATTTTATGGGGCAAAAGTGGTATTTCTATTAAAAAATCTATTCGGGCTTAAATAGATACAGCCTTTTGTAATTCGATGAGCATTTAATTGAGAGTAAAATGGTTTTAAAGATCAGCTTTGGTGCGTTGGCGTCGCGCGTCGCTACTAGTTCGAATATATCAAACTGCGAAAGTTTTTACTTAGCGATCGAAGAGGAATAGCATTAATTTTTATGGAGGCATAGTAAATTCTCACTAGAGTGCGGTAACTCCCCGCTGGCGAGGCACCACGGGGCGAGCCTTACGAGCGCCAAATCGGTTTTTACCGTATAACCCGACCATTTGTAGATTAAGGGAAATGTGTTATTTATGCATCGCAGAGAGGTGCGCACCCCACCGCGGCATCATGTTAATTGATCGGCATTTCATTAATCCTCATTGTTGCTATACAGTGTCTCAGTTTTTTATTCGGCCTCCCGTAGTACGGTCGCGAGACGGACGCTTAATTACAATCAGGCTATCATCATAATGATCGTGGCGGAGGTGCTGAGCCTTTTTGTTATTATTTAAATACTCCGGCGCAGCATTGCGATCGATAAGATGAATCCTAAAGAGAACTAATTTGGTCGGAGTAGAGTTGAAATTAGTGCTACTGATCGCTCTAAATGTAAAGGAGGTATTCTTACTTTGGTTTTGAGAACTTTTGGCTTCATACATATTGATGTGTTACGCATTCTAAACAACGTTAGACTTTTAATTAGTTGAAATGTCTTCATCAGCCTCGTAAGACAAAAAGCGTCGGTAAAACTCATGTGAACTGCTGGGCTCGGGGTCCATTTTATTCATTTATGGCGTCGTAAACCCTTAGATTGCTAATTAGTTTTATGGGCATTTTATTCTAGTGACAAGACTTGGATGATGTTCTACCGTCTTGCGTTTCTTGGATATTATTTGCCTGAGGTTGCAACGACTCTGGGTTGTAAAAACTGCTTCGAACAACCTTCTAGAGCAATGAGGAAGAAATAATTAATTTGATTATGAACTTTAACGTAGTCAGGGGTGTTTATGGGTTATTATGTAAAATAATAAAACCATAAATAGAAGAGCTGATTAAAAAACATTTACTATCTTTTTTTAATTGGAAATGTTTTACAGTCACCTGAAACTTTCTCACGGACAGCAAAGACGTCTTACATCTCACACACTAATATAACTGCGGGTATAAATATTCCAATGACACGTCCGATTCTATCAGACAGTCACATTTAGCAGTGCTGCCTATACCTAGCCGGCGAGGCGTGATGTATGCGCCGACGCGGGTGGCGGCTTTTGTAAAATAAAAGCGTGACTTCGACATTGTTGAAATTATTTATTTCCTTGATGCCTGTGTAAACTTTTTTGCGAGTGTAAAGTTACCTACATATTGGTGTTAGCATTAATATCGTCACTTTAGTCTTTGTTTTAATATGTGATATATTTATGTATGTGTGTATAAAAGTTTATAATTTTTAGTAGTAGATATATAAAGCCTAAGTATTTTTTTATAGTCGTGTCGTTTTATAATAAATTTTGTAAATCATATTCGTCGTAAAAGTGACCGCCGTAGTATAGTTATTAAATTAAAAATTAAAGGAAATGTAAATGGGCACTTAGAAAAAGTTTATTTTTAATTAAAAGAAACATAAAAATTGTCGGTGGCATTAAGCTTATTGAATATTGATTGATTAGCATTTTTAGTAATACTTAAAAACTTATCCATAAAAGTCGGTACATTTTTCGCACACGTCTAAAAATATGCTATTAGCATAAGTATTATTTATTTTTAAAACCAGGTACATTTATATAAATCATGGTTTTACCCTGTCGTTCACATTAATTTTATTTGTTTCGTAAATTTTTCCCATCCTGACCAAAGTATGTTTCCATTACATTTAAAAGGGCACTTTATAAATGGCCAGTAATCATTTTAAATTATATATCGCTGTTTAACGTTGGCGACTTTCTTTTTTCACATAAGTACAATGAATGGAGTCACGTGGTCCCTCGCATCATTGACAATTGCCCACATTTGCCATTGTCAAATTGCTACTTGCAAACTTTTGTTGGGGCCCATAATTAGAGATCATTGCCTTATATCAATTCAGATAATTATTTCGTTTATATCATACAATGTTTATGACGAAGATGTAATAAATTGGTGCTGTCGTTTAAAACTGTTTAAGACGAGAGAGATTGTTTTTGTTTTTTTGCTGAGTTTCCGTATGTAACAAAGAAATTATTATTGATTGTTTTGAAGAGTGGCCTTTTTGTTGCAGTTAGGACAAGAACAGTATAGAACTGTAAAAACCGTTTTTCTTTGTTCAATGCTCAAAGGTGAATTTATCTCGTTTATGTCTTTTTTTAGGCGAAAATAAAAATCAAGATTTTTTAATTTAAATATTATTTAATTTAAAAAGCAAGTAGAATGAAATTTAATAACATTTAAATTAAACAATGCGTAGAAGCCCCATCTAAGAACCTGTTTCATTTTCAGGAAGAGAAAAAAATACATGAGCCCTGCAATTTTAAATTGTATTTTCTATTTACCCCTACACATAGCCAATCACAAACAGCCCCAGACGCCTAATCAATAACCCGTCCACGCGCCACAGCCACCCGAGAAGACAATAAAAATCTGGCGCCTGCGCCGGTCACAGATTATGACACGTCCCCAGTAATGACGGGGAAATTGTGCCTACGTGACAGTGCGCACCTCTATTTTTTCACGAAAGTAAAAGTTCCGCCCTCTATACCATAGTGTCGCGTATTCGGAAGCTGATTGTCAATGTGACATGAATTTATAATTGGAATTGAAACTCTTTTGTGAATGGGATGTCGTTTCTGCGTAGTCGTTGGCATTTTGGAGAAGTGTAGGAGTAATTTTGTTGATAATTAATGGTTTTATTTTTGAAAGGTCATTATAATTTTATTAGGTAGGTGGATTAATGTTGTGAATTTATATTGTTGATAATTATTAGTTTTACTTTTTCTTATGTGAATATTTCTAGAACAGGCATTTTTAGATAAATACACAGTGGGATAAACAGGTATTTTGATAATATAATTATTTAACAACTCTAACAAATACCCCAAATGTATAAAACTGGCCATTTTACTCAATTGACGTTTTTCACGGGAAGGAAAATCATAAAATGAAAACAATAAAATAAAACAAATAACATAGCACAAAACCAATAAACGCACTATATTTCCAATCAGAATAACACCAATTAGTCGCCACAAAACCAACAAGAACACCACGGTGGATATCTAATTCGGATCACCTAAGACACTGGTCCTATAAGATAAACCAACCAGATTCTAACACCTAACTAGAGCTTCAATAAATACCACCATTAATTACCCGCTAAATACCTCCCAAGCATGCGCACTGAGTTCCAACGCAAATCTATTGCTAGGCGAAGCCTCCTCGCCGTGATTGGAGGAGCCATTACCAAGACTCCGAAACAGAACCAATAGGCTTGCTTCGTCCAACAATAGGTGAATAGAGGTACGCCTGTAACGGTATGTTGCTTAGTTCCAGTTAGAATGAGCTTAGATGGCTTGAATCTGATGTGGAATGTACTTAGTTTTAAAAGTATAACAGTACGGTTCAACAACTGTGTGTTTCAGTATTTATAAATGAGTTAGCGAGTTATTTTAGTTGCTTTAATCGTTTTTCAGGTAAGCTTGCGCTAATTCAACTGTATGTTTATTCAACTTATAAATGATAGAGTGTTATGTTTCCCGAGCCTTTAAACGTCGTGAATTTGAAACACAATATACGTAGTTGGATCCAACTGTTGCCCACCTTCCTCTTGAATCATTCTGTTTATTGATGAAAATTTGCATCAAAATCCGTTGCGTAGTTTAAAAGATCTAAGCATACATACTGCGGGTAGCGACTTTGCTTAATGCTTTGTAGAGATTTCAGTTATGTTATAGTGGCCTACTTAGAATAGGAAGTATAAAAACCAGTGGGATTACTTGTTTTAAAGCATGTTGCGAGATGTTTACTGGAATTAATTGAAATAAATTTTTCGTTGAGGTTGCTCGGTTATAGAAAACCTGTTTGTTTGACTATTTTTTTAGATTTAATCGCATTCCTACATAAACCTAATTTTAATTTATTTAATATAAAAAAAAACTACCTACTTGTTAATCAAAATACAGTAATTATGCCCGATTAATTTATATAAGTATTCTTTCCTTTTTTATTTACAAGAAAAATTGTAATACCATTTATTTACCTTACCTTAAGAAGCTCTATATCATGTTTACATACCGTACCAAAAAAAACAAAAAATCTTGTAATTAATACAACATCGCGAACGCCCAAACATATGTTAAGAAGTAATTTAACATTAAATCCAAGAGATAATCATTATGTTAATCTTGTTTTAATTAAGCGAAATGATTAATTAATAAGTGGTTCCTGCGATTAAGTACACATGTACCTACAGCCTGACGTTTCAACCGCCTCAGGCATTTCACCCGAGGCCACAATTAGAGTAACACGCTAAATATTGATAATTGTTTTGCGCCCTCTAATTTCAACGTCTTTGCCGTCAGTTTGGATACTAAACACGTTGAAGGAAGCTCGACGACATATTTATGTGATTAACTTACTTTCAGTCATTATTTTGACAAGTAACAATTTTACTGATATGTAATTTTGGTCCAAGACAATACACAACATTTTTAATATTTTGTTTAATGATTGAAATGAATAAATTGGACTAAAATTTATGAAAACAAGGCACGCAAGGTTTAAGAGTGAACTGATACTTAGATATCAATAAATAAGCTGCTGAATGCTGTCGTTACTTGTACGTTGCCGCATTTTTAAGACCAGATCATTATAAGTACACGTGGCCGCAAGCAGTATCAACACCCCATGTTGATGCAACACGCATGATATGTACACATTAAACGAGCATCATTTCTTTACTCTCATTTGGTATAATTTACCGTCATACATGCAACATACACCATTCAACAACCACATATATACAAAACCGTCTATTCCAATCGGTGCTTCACTATATGTTCATAATTAATAATATACACGATCCCACTGTAAGATCAGAGAGATATTCGTTTGATGAAGCTCCGCCATTTGTTTGATAAATGAATAATCGCCGCAGATGAACTGAAAATAAAAAACAACACAACACTATGGTGTGCGAACTTTATACTAGAGGTATAAATAAAAAAACGCCGCGTTGTTTAAATACACTCGGTACCCAAGTGCGGTACAGTCACCACTTAAAATTTATTGCAATATTAATAATATTAAAGTGACGTTTATTGTTCGCTGGCCATCGTTTACGCATGAAGTATGAGAACTATTTTTTAGTAGTAACAAAGTACAATCGTTTAATGTTAATTAATAAAAAAGATTGATAGCAAAAAGTGCTCTATCTATCTATACCGATTGGTGACCTACTAGAGATTTGACAATCTGTGTAACAATGTAGAAAAATAAGTGTAACAATAATTCCGTTGTAGATGTATTACGAGTTAAAAGATATCATTATTCATTCTAATCACTGGTGATGCGCGGTCCAGACTAGAGCGTAACGCAGGTCTATGATGTAGGTGCGTTTACTGGAATGGGCTACGGCTGGTGGCGCGGGCAGGGCGTGCCCGCGGGCCGAGCGCGGCGACTCCGCGAGGCACACGAATGCGTCTGTCGCGTGGTTACGTGCTATTAACCGTGTCGGCCGCTCGCTACTAGTCGACGGACTACTATAAATTACACGAATTATACAGTGTGGCGGCGTACGCGAGCATGTGATATATTGTGGTATGGCGATCGCGCCGAACAGCCTCCGTGTCAGCGCACGTGAAATTACACACCGGACCGCGATGTTTGCGCGCAACACCGCTAATACCCCGCACACGCGCATCGCATTTTATTTGCGATTGTTATTTCGTAAATGATAGGCCTACGCACGCCTAGAGAAGTTATTGCCGCAAACCCAAAGTTATTTACCGAGAGAATGAGTCGCACAACGTTTGTTTTGATGACAATCGGAATCTGTCTGTGTCGCGCGACGTGGTATTATCATTTGTATTGCTTGTAACTCCGGCTAAAACTGCGATGTAACTTTAGCTGACTGTATAATTTATTGAATAACGCATTAAATAACTATTTACACGAGCTCGTCCGTACATACGCACGATCGATATAAATTATTTTAATAACGCTTTTCTGACGCTGAATATAATTAATTCTTGAAACCGATGCGGTTATTAAAAATGTAAATAAATTTGTGAAATGACAACATAATTACGGCGGAGGCCTATTTAAAAGTCTGGTATCGGCAAAAACGCGAGTGTACCGAGTTGCTTCCAATCAAAGTGGTAGGCCGCCTTTCTCAATCCATTAAGTCAAAGGCTTTATAATCCAATTAAATTACTTATATCGATCAAGATAAATTTTACATTATTGTCTTAATTACGAGTTATATGTCATCCTTGACAGCATCTCGCAGAATTTAGATCGTCATCGTTTAAAATTAATTCACTGCACGTTGTAACGACAAAAGAATTGAAGCCCAGTGAACTCTATGTCATGCTTATTACTTTTATATCTCGTCAAACCTACTGAGATTTTTTAAAATTAAATTTCGAACGTACAAAATGTGAGGAAATAGTGCGTAGCGTAGCGTAGATCAATAACAGCTACGAAACTGTTGACGAGCACTAAAAATTGATTTCAACATTCCCACGATTTGATTTCAATTACGGAATTCTTAATTAAATAGACGCACAAGCATAACTACACTGATTTGATACAAGGTGTTGTTTTGCATCCCCGTCAAATTCAAGGAGGTAACTATGCTGCTGATTCTCGTCCCGAATCAATAATAAATTAGGTAGGTAATTTTTATTTTTTTCTTATTTACGGAAATCGGTAAGTGTGAATCACCTGTGTTTTAAACGCGTCCCGTCCGATTCTCGCCCTATAACCGCGCTTTCACACATACAAACAATCTTAAACGTTTATTAGATAATTTCTTATTTCCTAAACCACGATTAGGGGGTTATTCTGAAATACTGACAAACTTAAAGTACCAAAAAAATCTGCGTTATTTTAATACCGTAATTTTAATTGATTATTTATATCTTTTGTGACAACCTCCTGAATTTTGACGAAGATGCAAAACAACACCTTGTATATCTTCATTGGTTTCTTCGCTCGTAAAATCGGGCTTCGATGTTATCGAGAGCTTTACTGAGGACGCGAGTAATTAACAGGGAGATAATAAGGTTCGGGGGGAGTATTTTATTATATTTTTAATTAATAACATCATTTGTGTGATTTTAGGTGTGAATCTTGCAGCATCTCCCGTGTTACTTGGTGTAATTGGCCTTTACCTACCGTATCAATTAATAGTAATGGCATACTCGGGAAATTTCTACGATGGTTTAATTTCGTAGCGTTACGTAGCACACGTTTTATAAGTATCATTTTGTTAACGACTCATTACAATCGAACGTTTCTCGGGATTTCGACAAATTAAAAATAACTTATATTAGGAAGGAAACACGAATAAAAACATAAATGAATAAATAAAATATATCTATCAGCTTCTGTACAGATTTTTTTTATGCTTAATTAGTAGGTATCTATTACACAAATTAAGATATTCATCCTTATGCATTTATCGTTTTTAATATAATTTAGCAATTTTATCCAGGTACATAGACATACATAGCTAAAAAGTTCAGTAAATTTCACTCTAATAAGTCTACTCTTCCTTTTGTGATACACGCCATCTATACAGCCGAACATGATTCAAAACTGTGTATACTCGAACCCACCCTTAAAAACAACCCTTGTGCCGATCGAACGCCATCTGCAATCTTTTTTTAGAATTGGTTGCCTTTGGTTGGGGCGATTATCGATTCTAGTTTGTCTTTGTTTAAGGGTTGGGCATAGATGTCGCTACTGTGCTGGTGTAAGGGTAGCTTTTTAAAAAATCTGTTCTGGATTGTGTATGACAGAGTGTGTGTGTGTGTGTGTGTGTGTGACAGAGCGAACGTTGATAAAGAGCCACGTTAGTCCTTCCCCGTAAGTGATCTCTTAATCACATATTTTTACCCAACTCAAAAGGAACATATATCTTCTAGCCTAGCCTGTAATCCTCGAAAGATTAGACAGTTTACCTGATAGTACACCCCAATTACACAGGTTATGTTTTAAGGGCCATGTAGGTAATATGGGACGAGCCTAATGCCATCGACCGGGCCCAAATCGAGACTCCTTGGCTGATTATGATTGATTTTGGCAATCTATGTATGAATTATTGTATTTTGATTTTTATACGGGTGTTTATGTTTTCTTAAAAATGTGACCTTTTCGACGAATAAAGACAAAACTTTTTATCATGTTATTTTTAATTAATTTCTTTTTATACCAATGCTCTGTAATGATATGAATATTCATAGATGTGTTTCAGGTCTTATACCTATAAAAAGAAATAATTTATTTTCTGTACAAGTGCACATTTCATTTTATTTATGTTTAGACTATAAATGACATTCTTATATGGCATAAATTAAATAAACCCACTGTGCTTGCTTGCTACTTCGTTGATTAAGAAAGTCAATCTATTTATTTAGCATACAGATAGAACAATCAATGCATTTATAGTTGTCAATATCTTTAATGAAATATAATAATTTAAAACTACTCTATCGTTGGGCACCAGATAATTGCTTCTGATAATTTAAAATCCAGGCCAATTATTTCAGGTTATCACAAAATACTGGTAACCTGACTTTTACATTAAGTAAAAGTACATCTTAAAATCAAAATATATTCAACTAGCTGTCCCGCGCAACTTCGTCTGCGTCAAATTTTCCCCGTTTTCGCAACATTTTTCATTGCTGCTCCGCTTCTATTGGTTGTAGCGTGATGATATATAGCCTATGTCCTTCCCAAGGTTGAAATCTATATTTTTGCCAAATTTCATTAAGATTCGATCAGCAGTTTATTCGTGAAAAGGTAACAAACAAACAAACAAACACACAAAGAGAGTGACATTCGCATTTATAATATTACTATGGAAGTATGGATACTGCCCTTTGCATTCTTACATTTCATTCCAAAATAGGGTAACACCACATTATACAAGTGACGTAGAAATAGCAGGACAGTGACGCGAGCCGTTACACCTGCCACAAACAACCTGCTGATTTGAATCACTTTGAGGTTCAAATGCTATACCATATATGCTAATACTGGCTGTTTGTGTGAGTTTAAATGTTTCTAAACGCAGCCACGATACATGAGAAATTCCTATTGTGGGGCAAAAATTAAAAAAAAAGTTACCCACGTTTAAAAAAAAAACAGTTCACACGCTAATTAAAGCTTTCAGGGATAAGTATTAAAATTTAAACGTAATCTATTTCAATTATAAGGCAGGTATCACGTACTCGTGATTTGAGAATGAAAATTGTTATAAGGTCAAACGCTTTTCAGACTTATGCCCTGAGTAATAAAGTTGAAAAGTGGTCGACGTAGAAATAACTCGCAATCATCACGCCTGTAATCTCCGCAGGGTTACTAAGAGATTTCGCACATTTCTCACATTTCGCTAGTTTTGTCTAAACTAGAAGTAAGTAAGTATAGGGAACAGTCGGTCAGTGTCACGCGCCCTTACACCTGCCACAAACAATCTGTTGAGTTGTTTTTTTTTTTTACTATTGTAGTTCACAAGCTAATAAAAGATTTTAGGGATAAGTGTCAAAATGTAAACGTGAAAGAAAATGTAATACATAAACCCAAGGCCCAAGAGTTAGGCCTAGTGAATCTATACCTAATACACGCATCTCAAAAGTTGTATTTGAATCCGATGTATGACTTACCTGACCTGGGAATCGAACCCCGATCCTCGTGCTCATAAAGCCATAATAGTACCTATTATAGGCGTATTTGAGAATCGAAAGTGCCATGACGTCAATATCAGATAGTACGTGTCATCAGACGTATGTGAAAACAGACGACAGAAAGTGTCGCGTGCCAATATTTCTATGGAATTAAAGATCAATTAATATTTCGGTGAGAATCATAGATCTATGGCAAGAACGGCGTGCATTCAATTGTTTTGTTTTTGGAATCAACATACTTATAGGTTTCGAGTGTTGTTTTGTTTCAATCAGTAGCGAATATTCAATGCATAATTATTGCAACTTCTATTAAGTTAAAATAAATGGTCATAAAAAAGTACTGCCACAATTAAGGTATAAAACTTAATAGGTTGTTTTTGTAAAAAACACAACTTCATTCCAGACAACTTAGTATTCTAATCTATCTCCATGCCGGCTAAGAACTTAAAGAGCGGCTTGTAAACTATAAATATCAAAAGATCTAACATTATAATGAGAGTAAGCCATCAAATAAAGTGCCATTGGCGACTCACTGGGCTAGGTTACGCATGAGCGTCATCAGTGCACCTGCCCTCGGACCCCGAGACGAACCAAACGACTTGTGCATAATGAAACATGAACTTTTGAGACAATCCACTCAAACTATTGATACAATATGGTAACGTAGTTAAGTGCTACGCCGTAGACGCTACGTAGCAGTTAACAACTCGGCTAACTAGTACACGACTTTTCTTTAAATATTTTTCTATAAAACATTATAATATCTTGTAACATACATGTAGGCACTAGATGTTTACACAGGCATTTTTATACGAGCTGTATCCCAAAAAGTTTACAAGGCTCATTTGATAAAACAAAAGCTCCGAGACAATATTAATAACGCAATATCGTCGCCGATCGGTTTACAGCGTCTATTCTCTATAACGACTTCTAAATAGAAGACGCGAACAGAGCCCGTCTTCCGAACATGGTAATGGACAGGATAATTACGCGCAACGACGTGCAACAATAGCGGCGCGAGCTTACCGCTCTATGGCATAATAAGCGCCGGCGTATTTTGATCGGCGCAACAAGTAGCGTGCGGGCGGCGGGCCGGGCGGGGCGCGTGCCGCGCGCGCGCCGGCCCGCTCCCCCGCCCCGCTCCCGCTGGCGCGCGCGCTACTTAGCGTCGGGGGTGCGCGCCACCTCCGCCAATCCACCGGCAACCTCCGCGCGGCACAGACAAGTCCTCTCTCGATACACACTCCCAGTTCACTCGTACATTCGCGATGCCGATGGCGGCTATTCACACGTACCAAAATCTCGGTGTTGATCAGAAACTGACGCACCTACAATCCCAGGCTCCACGGAGATTAGCACCTGCTCCAGTGGATCCCAACCGCTGCAAGAAAAAATCTTCGTATCTTCACCAGCCCTACCCAACCCAGCCTGCCTCTGTAGCTCGGAGGAACGCTCGGGAGCGGAACAGAGTTAAGCAAGTAAACAATGGTTTTGCGGCACTTCGTCAACACATCCCGTCAGCTGTCTCCGCAGCTCTGGCTGGAGGAAGAGGATCTTCAAGAAAACTGAGCAAAGTGGACACTTTGCGGCTAGCGGTAGAATACATCAGAAGCTTGAAGCGGTTACTTGAGGAGAGCGAAGAGGGCTGCTCCGATTCGTCAGGAATAGTCATGACGAGCAGCGGGCCGCACACTCCTCCGCTGTCTGAGGAGTCCCACTCACCAGCCCCCTCGTTCGTGTCCGAGTCGTCAGCCGGCCCGGGCTGTCACGACGCGTACGACTCCTACGAGCCCATGAGTCCTGAAGATGAAGAGCTTTTAGACGTCATATCGTGGTGGCAGCAACAGTGATTGGAGGTGAGTCGAATTTATTTTTGTTGACATTTTGATAGTTGATTGATTTTCATATTGTTTGTTGAAATTATCACATGGATATATATTGAGGTTACCTATATTTTCCTTGAGATAACATTGCACGATATTCCGTGAATGAATTTTAAGTGTGTTAACATAACCTTCAAGGTTTGATAATGCTGTTCTTATCACTGTGTTTGCCTTCGTCGCGCCGTCTGTTAATATTAGCATCAAAGTTATCAAATTTTTATTAGTCAGTCATTTGTTAAAGCTGGTTGAAAGGTAAACGTTTTAAGCTTATCACCGTTTTAAGTCAAAAATATTTTTATCATATTTATTGACGCTAGCAAACTTCGCATAGAGTCAGGTAGTTAAAGCCTATAGTATTTTTTATGACGATCTTTTAGTCACGGTTGCCTTAGGGACCGAATCTTTTATATTGCACAATTTGAATGAAGATTCACCTTCATCCTAAGAAAAAAGTAAACACATCCACCATTATGGGTGAGCATTGAACCTTAAGATAGACTTTATCTTTTCATTGTAGAATTAGGAGGACACAATGGCACGTCTTCAACAATGGCGAATGTTAAAATATGTCGCTTTATAAAAGCTCCCAGCTAGGTAACATTTTTTTATGATCAAAGGTAGACTTTTCTATTCCAAGTTGTAGATAGTAGGGACACCCGCATTCCACCTTCTTATTTGCTTCAATAGCCGAACAGCAATTACTTCTAACAATCTTGCGGTTCGCCCCGCATGTAGTGAGAAAATTGCACATAAAAGTGATCTATTCTAATAATAAGTAGCAGATGACTCCGATTCCCAAGTGGAAACATGTTCTGTTTTTCACTGATATCTCAAGTTAATGTGTTTCGTCCGGTCAGTGAGAGCTTTTTGCCAAAAACTCGCCATATGGTCCGTCCTGATAGATTAAGTAGAACCGGTAGCGCCGCGACTAAAAACACTATTAAAGCCCGCAAAAACTGTTTTGAGATGCTTCGTCGGCTATTAATTTATTGTACCGGAAGACGAAATCTCAAGAGGAAATAGAAGGGCGGCAAGCGAGGCACACGTGTTACAATATTTGCTAAGCTCTATGCAAACATATGGCGATACCGTGCACTGTTCATGGGAATTATATAGCGTCACGAAGCTTTAGGACTTTTAGGACTTAGATTACCTGTTATTGTCAAAGCATTGACGCAAATCGTACCGATATTGACTTTTATCCTTTAAACATTTCAAATATGCTTTTCCTTTTTCCCAGGAACCGTACATTGCGGTGATCAAAGTGCGGCCAATCAGCGGCTTGGTGATTATGAAAAAACGAGTAATCCTCCAGAGGAGCCGAGCATCGGAGCGCGAGGGCTCCGAGAGAACCTCTAATTAAGCGCAATCAGTATATTCCTAATGAGAGGGGATAATGGTGGACTGTAACGACCCCATCGATGCATTCCCCGAGCGACTGGACACCGAACGAATACCCCCACTGCATGTCCCACATCGACGGAATAGCACTAAGAAGACTGAATCGATCATTTATTTGTTCCACTTAAGCATTTAGATGTAATGTTAGTGATTCTACATGACGCTGTGCCTTATTGTAGCCTTACGTATTAGGTACTACTTCCACTTAGAATGTAATCTTTACAATTGTTCATAATTGTTATCTAGTCATTAATGTTTAAGGATAGTTTATGTTCAGATTTTTGAACGTCTCTGGGTACTTTGTGTTTTATTCCAGTTCGTTCAATTTGTAAAATAAAATTTTGAAAATCTTGAGACAAAGACTTGTAATGTAAATAGATAAGTTAGCACCCTAAGACAGATTCCTAATATTATAAGATTTTTATGAAATAGTTATAAAAAATATCAGTATTCAACCAAGTGGTTGTGTCTGTAATTAAATACATTTTTTATAAATTCCTACATATGTTTTTCAATCACCCAATTTTACCTAACCGCACTGAAATATGCAAGAGAAGCTAAGCTGAAAAATAAGGGCCTACATTTATATTAAATTATGGCAAGATACTAAAAATAAAGTCAAAATTGCACTCATAAATCTTTGCATACCTCTCGACTAATTTATACGATAAAATATTCCTATTTTAAGCTCGTAGATAAGTGCTAATAAGCGTAAATGAACAAGCGTGATTTATTCCCAGTACTTTACAGGCTTACATAGACACAGTGCCTCTCGATCCTTTACAATTATACAAAAAAGCGAGTGTGGAGGACTAAGTGATGAAAATAATGAAGCACTACATTCTGAAGTAGAAAAAACTGCTGCGAATTTTGGGCAATCACAATTAGCAATTGGTATAAGAATCTAGATGTATATATGAGCCTATAAACAAGTTGTGTGATTCTTAGATTTTAGGTATATATTTCTTATGCTGAATTAAAAACGTAAGTACCTAGGAGATCAACGGGACTTCGCGAGGTTCCTCAGAGAATTGCGTTCTAGCCGCAAAGCATAGATAAACAAATAACGACTGGCTGGTAACACTGGCATCAACTACAATCACCAGAATAACCTGTTTCTCTTAGTTAACTCAGAATTGCTCAGAACGATAAGCAGCTGATACACTCCCTGTTTTTTTATTGTCATCATCTTACAGAAGTTAATCTCAAATTCACACCTCCATTATTTATCTTTCTCTAGTCGTAACTCTAAGTTAAACAAACAAGCTAGGTTCAATTACTTTACTATAAATTATCACCCACACTATTGACATCTATAACTTGTGACTGCCAATGCATTTGTCCTTGAAATAAATAAAAAGCAACATTATCTACATAGGTTTGAATATACAAACACAGAACACAGGACGTTGCAAAATTAAAATAACAAAAGGTGTTTTTTCCACACGTGCCTCTGCTCAAGTTTCATTTTGCAAAAGAAAAATAATAACATAGAACTACTCGAAGTGCACAAAATGGGGGGCCTAAGCATACTTTGGTGCATTTAATTTGAAAAAGACAATTCGTACAACAACTGGATCACGTCGCTGAACCGCCCACCGAAATCAAATTGCAATAGTAATTTTTGATAATGGAAGGGAAGCACGAACCATTATGGGTGGATATTTCCGTCGGAGGATATTAATTGTTTGAACTTGTTCAAGTTCCATACAAAACGAGATCTGCTAGATATGACAGGAACATGACGAACACACCTGTGAATTTGCGAATAGCTTTGTAGTTCACTCTAGTTAATTTTCTTAAGTATTAATTGTTGGTTATTATGCGCCGGAGCATCCGTTTGCAACAAACTTGTTTCTCATTATCTTGTCTGTCTTGTTGCATACCTAGTGTCTACGTTCGTTTATATAGCGATTATCACAATCTTTCAAAAAAGGAATGTTAATTTTGAATTCATCGTTAAGTATTAATTAATGCGAGCAACATTTTGGGGGCCCGTATGGAAATTAAAAAGTAGTTTACTGATAAAGTAAACACAAAAAAAAAGGTTTGAATTCGTACCTAAATTGCTAAAATATAACCTCGCAAACTTTCTAGAACTTCAAAGCTCGTTGTAATATCGCGGCGGCATCAAAAGCTGCGTCTGCGCCGCCTCCCAAAGTTTGGCGGCGTCTGAGTTCGGCGTGCGGCGGCACTGTCTCGTGCGCGCTCGGCTCCGCTCGTGCGTTTACGAGGCACGCGACCGTCGCGCGCGCAGCCCGCGCAGCTGCCTGCGCCTACGACTGGTGACCACTTGCCCAGAACTGATTGCTTGGATGTGATTGAAAACATAAAATTTGACTTGATTTTTGGTGTATGGATTATTTTAGAACTGGATTGTGAATTTATAATTTTAGAGATAAGTTTAGCAGGTACCCAAAAATGCGTTTTCCATGGTAATGTAAAAAAAAACTGGTTTTCGGTCATATTCACATTGACAGTCATAGTAGCTATTTTTGAATGTATGTTTTCACGATATAGCTGTCTTAATTTGTCATGGTTATTGGCAATAAATAAATAACCATCAGTCTCCATGCCTATTTGTAAAACCCTATTTCAGAAGCTACCACCCATGTATTCAGCAGACACTAAAATATTTTTAAGCTTTTGGGAAACAATGGACCCGTAAATATTACCAAATTGTATTTGGCCCCACTTTATAGCAGAGCGTGTTACCGAAATGAATTATTGCGACTTAAAGGAAAAATACTTCAATATTTCCTTTATTTTGAGAATATCTCTATATTTGGTACAAAACATCAGTTTGTCCATGCAATCATCGTAATTTGCTTCGTTTCAGTTTTGAACTGTGGTTCGGAAGACACGGCTCAACACCTTTTCGAACTAACCAAGAGACATAGAACTCTTTTGTAACACGGATACAAATCTCTTTTTGACATCTTAATAGACAGTTATCTAGTTACAAAGTAACTATTTGAAACCAGCCAGTTTTGACACACTATCTCAATATGTTTCGAACTAAGCAAGAGACATAGAACTGTTTTGTAACATGGATAAAAATCTCTTTTTGACCTCTTAATAGACAGTTAACTAGTTACAAAGTAACTATTTGAAACCAGCCAGTTTTGTCACACTATCTCAATATGTTTCGAACTAAGCAAGAGACATAGAACTCTTTTGTAACATGGATACAAATCTCTTTTTGACATTTTAATAGACAGTATTCTTATAACAAAGTAAATATTTGATTCCAGCCAGTTTTGACACTATCTCAATGGGCCTATTCGAAACTACCAACTCTCCAAGGGCTACCCGGGCCCCTGAGCCCCTGGCCTTGGGCGCAAGTGTTACGTTGCCGCCAATACGCGTGTGACCTAAATCCCTTGCCGGCGCGCACGCACAACACGCTGCTATTTTGGAATATCGATCAAGTTCAAGTGCCACTACGATTCGGTCGGTGTATTTTTTTCTTAGGTTGTTTTTGTACCAGGCGTACCAGTGGATGTTTACTAGTTATGGCTTGCTTCCCTTATGAAAATAAAGATCACACACAAAATGATCCCTTGCAAATACCTACTTTTTAAAATAGTATGGTTAATGTCATAGGTATCGGACCTATGAAGCTGGCCACGTAATAATACTGAAACCACTAAAACAATAAATAAAAAGAAAAAACTCATAAAATGAATTCAACATAGTATATACATCAATTATATAGTTTTTTCGTAACCATAGAGAAGACAATCTTCAAAAATATATTTATTGCAAAGAACTGCAGAAATGGTGGTGGTGCTGATGAATGAGAACAGTTAGGTATACGCACTTTTTATATAAATTCTAAAGATAGTTTCAAACACGCCGATCCCTTTTGAATTTGTTGAAGCTGCGATATAATAAAAATACTGAATTCCAAACGGGACGCACAAACTGTAATGTCCACAGATAATGTCCTATTCAATGACTATTTAATTAATCAGTCGGCACAGAGGTGCCATAAATTCAGAGTCCGCAATAAACCTCATTAATGGCCTTTAATGAATTGGAACTCAGTAGCAGGTAGTTTTATCTAAAATATCTCGAATAGCTCCGCCGAAATTCCTATAAAAATAACAGTTACATCACAGGGTGTCATGTCACCGCTCTAGGAAATGCCACCCTTAAACTTCGCATTTAATTGCCACACCCAAAAATGCGACCTTTGAATTCTTTACGTTCTTTATAACGAACCTTGTTTTTTCATAAGCGAGTTCATCAACAATGAATTTTAATATTTAACAAATCATATTGGACGATATAATAAAAAGCAGAAGTTCAAACATTAGTCAGCGGTTGTTATTATAATTTTATGTCTAATGGCGCTGCACTTGCTACATAAAAAGGTTGGAAATTGTTGGAAGCAGTGGAGTCGAAGAATACAAACAGGTATCTAAAAGACATCGTAATAAATGAAATCATGCAGCTAATACCCGATACCAGCTGTTGGTGTTTTAACTTGATAAAATCAACCTGTGTTACGCTAATCATTTATCAAATTTATCCCGTGTCATTTTTCGTGACATGGCGAATTTCTGATTTTACCATATTTTTATCATATTCCTTACAGGCATCACTTACACCATTAAAACTGCGCTCATCTGTATTCAGTTAACGCACTTCATCTTGTTTAAATCGTCGCATCATATTACCGAGCTTGACCAGAGTTTTACGTGTTCATTTTTAATCGCGAGGGAACCTCTCACATTCGCCAGTTCCGAGTTAAAAACAGATTTGCAGTTTCAAAACCCTTCTCTATAATTTTCCCTGTTCGAACAAGTTATCGGCTTTAGTCAAAGGGCCGTCGTGTCGCGCTATTCAAATAATTAGGGCCGATACAACCACTTGCTTCGATCGAATTAAACCACATAAAATCGCCGTGAGGACTCGTCCGCCACAAAAACTTTCAACCATCAGTGATATATAGAGCCTTTGCAAACGTCGACGATCATTTACATTTGTATCCAATAAAGCCATATAGAACTCTAAAATAATGATCATCCGTTATTACTGAATCCCCTCGAATTGTAAGATATTTGGTCACGCCGATTATATGTTTACGTTACCAATTTTGGTCGATAATTTTGTTGAGATCAAAATGGAAACATGTATCGAGTTCATCGACCCGTCCAGGTGGTAAGTGACAGCAAACATTACTTATCAATAAACGGAAGAAATTACGATGCTATTGGTGTCAGTCAACAGTGAACTGACCTCTCATAATGCGCTCTAGATTACGTCTTACATCAACAATGTCCACAATCAATTTAATTTTATCGGCGCGTGTGATCTTGACAGCTGTCAAAGCAGTGATAACTATTTTAAAAGTATTGATAGCCGAATTTACTTTTCTTTAACTTTTAACTCAGACATGAAACTCTCTTCGAATATTTACATACCTGAAATACAGGGTGACTTAACTTCAGCCGCACAATTTACATACACCGTAAGTACAGACACGTTCGCAATTGTCCAGGAAAATCTCAGCAAGAGGTAACATGTCATCCAGATCGACTCTAACGAAGGTTTATTCAAAAAACGGTGTTCGCCTCCGGTGGTCCAATGCTGTCAACGCAACCCGTCTACGCGAGACAGGGCTCGTTATGCAACAATACCGATGTGAATTACTTTACAAGGCAATTATATGCCCAATAGTCGGTAAATATTCCTGCTAATTGAGTTAAGTTCTAATTGACTGTTGCATGTGTAATTTGTTGCATGACAGGACATGTGTTTCGTAAAGGAACTGTTGGAATTTCTTACATATATGGTTATAATTCATGCTGTTTATAAGTTCTTGTCACGTAGCTCATGAAAAATTTAGCCTAAAGGTACGTCTTGTACCGGAAGACGCTTGCATATCATCAAAGGGTACATTACTTCAATCGATTTCAAAAGGGAACTGTAATTGGCGATGCTGATCGACGCATTGTATGTCATAGGCGTTTCCACCAGATCACCAGATTACGAACAATCATCAAGTATTTGAAGCCAATTTCCTCTTTCACGGTTATTAAGTTTAATGTGTGCGGTTCAAAATTTGCTAATAATGTACCACTTGGTTCTGTTCAGTTTCGAGCCGCTACGGTACTTAAAGTATATTAAACGTTAAGGTGTTGGTACTGGTAGGCATTCATTACGATTGGCACCGCCCAGAAGCCTGGTCTTATGCGATGAAATGTACGATTATAAGGCAGAAATCAGATACGAGGTAATCGTAGTGCAAGAAGCTTTTCCGCAATCATGCGATCATGCTGAAGTCTGAGCCTTTGATGTATTAAAATGCATGAGTCGGGGTAGCGGCGTTTATTAAAAATATTTTAAAGATATTCCCACAGTGTTAATCAATGCTCTCATCATGATATACTGCTTTATAATCACGGAGTAATCCAGTCACATTTATCAGACGTTAACGAGCCGATAAATTGATCACTAGAGATAGAACCATTCACAAACAAGTAACATTACAAAAATATCTGTCTAAAAGCAATTTGTTAATGCTTATTTCTAAGAGGTAGCGCGGTATAGCTCGGCTCACTTTATAAATGTTTCATTGGATTTTAAGTTTGATAAAGAGCCACATTAACAAAGTGCGTAGATAACGTTCAGGATATACTAATTCAAATCCAGTTTAAAATATATTATCTTTTTTCTTTTCGACTTAGATAACGCTATCTAGATCGGCGCCCCCACGAAATTAAATAATATTTTACGACATGTTTCTTAATTCATCAGAATCAGATAGGTTGATGAAGTGGTAGAACAAGTTGTTAGAGAAAAAAACTATTGGCGCATGTATTAAATTTGTTTAGTTAAATAGCGTTATAATAATTTCACGGTTCGAGGGATGATTTCTGGTAATTCCAACCACACTGAGCGGACGCAGATCATACGCCACCATCTAGCGATCTACTCCGCCAATGTCAGTGACACTTAAAAACTATTAGTAATAAGTAGCGGGTCATCGTCTGGAAGGATTGCTCTGACCGCATCAATTTTCTCACTAATTTTCTATTTCACTGCGTAAACCATGGTAAGGCACGAGTCAGAGTTGCTGAACCGAGACGGTTTAGAATATTTCCGAAATATTGGCTGTGACTATTTCCTTTGTTTTATTTGATGATAGACCTATTTGCTCGGTCACGTCTCGATTGTTCGTCGGCATGATATTTTTTAAAGACAGTAAAGACAATGAACTTTTTGAGAAATGACATGACTTTACAGACGTATTTCAACTAGTTGTTAGAATATGGAGTGAAAAAAGGGTCATACAAGACATTCAATAATTTTCGAAAACAAAAGAACCATTATTTCCAAATTCCGATGATCTACGAAATGTAATCGAAAAAGTATCTTCGAAGCGAGACCACCAACGTCAGGTGTAAGACGGTGGTATCTTAATTAAAGGTTAGGAACTTGATCGCCTGCGTAGTTCCGGCATCGAACCCGCACCGTGCCGTTGATTTTGGATGTAACCACTCTTTAAACCCTAATAAGTGAATATTGAGATGTTTCGCAGCGATTACTGACGCGTATACGGTGAAAAACGCACTACGTTTAGCATAAATAAGGTTTTTTTTTTGTTTTTTTTTTGGAAGAAGACATATGTTTTTGAAGTATTGATTTACTTTTTGAAAATTTGTTGGTGAAAATATTTGGACTCAGATTTAAATAACAGAAAACACACTTTTCAAAAAATTTCACAGAAGACAAAACATAGCCACGTAATAAAATAGAAACTAGAACTCACTAGAACATTTAATTATTTAATGGACTGTAACTAATCGTAATGGTTATAATTGTCGTTAAGACAACAATGTCAGCCTCCCGGCACACCATAGAGAATGCTGTGGGGGGCAATCAGTAGCAATCGGGTAATGGGCGGTAGTCGCATATCGAATGAGACAATCAGAGCCACTGGTGTGGAAGATACGGAACTAATTGTAGTGGAATAGAGTAGTGGACAGGAGCCGTTTAAATTGGTGGAAACTTCATTTTTGGGTCAATTGCTGGGGTTGTTGACTTCGCAATATTAGTGTCACTTCGCAAAATTGTTTACTAGGTCATTGGGCAAGTTTGGTTTAGTTTTTGAGATATGGGACTTTTCACCAAACTGCAGCAGTAACTTTGTTTTTCATTAACTTATTATGAAAAACAAATTTAGTTTTGCGGTTGAGTGGAAGTTTACTAATGAATGATCGTTCAAAATATTGTTAATATATTGTTTGGGGCTATGGATGGAACCCTGTTAGCGAGAGCGTGTTACTTAGATCGCAAAAAATAAATAATAACTACTAATATATATATCATGTGCGTGTGTGCGAGCAAGTTTTGAAAGACTGCATTTTAAAATTTTTGAATTTCTTAATATACGCCATCTCTAATAAAACCCAGACTGCATTCTGAAGAAAAGTCAAGTATCGGTCTATTACATATCATTATTTATCTCTCATACTTTTTACTCGGAATGGAGTTATTCCGGTGGTCCCACAGTGGCTTGCACCGAGATCAATGTAATGACGGTGACGAATCGAATGGACCGCCGCTCACCGGTATTATTTTAATGGATTTATTACCATACATTATAACCAACAAAAGATCTAATCCAATACGCTTATTAAGGCTTTTAGAGTTTTAATTGGAAACATAGTCATAATTTGATGAAATATTAAAAATTCTAGTAGCTAAAACTAGTTAATGTGTAATTGAATCAAACTTGAAAGTTATATTATTTATGGACTGTGTTTTGATTCACACGCTGTCAGGCTGAAGCAATTGATTTAGATCAGGCAGCCATCTACGATTGCGTGCGACAAAGATGCTCACTAAAAAATTGCAGCTCTGTTTCTTAAGAATACTCATTTATTATGTTATTTATAAATCTGAATCGCAATTCAATAAACGATTGCAAAATTTACTTTTAATGTTAAAAGTCATCATAACATGAATTATTCAATTTACAAAACGCATTCAAAGCAAATAAAATCATTAGGGATTATTATTTCACGCAGGAGTATAAGTTTTAACGACGCCATTAATTTTAATTCACATCAGAGTCCTGAACAACATCTCATAAGCTGCCTCTTGGTTGCAATGGTAGCGGTCACGCATGCTTCGTACGATTAATTCAAGCCAATCAGGGCCTGATTACACGCATTACGTACTTACAAACTAATAAATGCAGCCTTAATCCCTCTTATCCTCAAACAAATAAGTGTCGTTTTAATAACGCGTAAGTGTATTACGTTGTTCCCAAGTAGGCCTGTGTTCAGAACCGGGTTGGTCTTTAGTAGATTTTACAAGGATTTCACGCGATGCCACTCGCCTCGACGGAGGCGTGGTATAAATTCTAACCCGCGGCAAACAGTTACTGTATTACATGAGAATCTATCATTATACCTTATTACCTACTCTAGAATTTTAAATGGTGGCATACATTAAACATTAAGTTTGGTTTCGCTTTAAGAACATGAGGCTTTTAAAATCTATTAGCATTTAAAGTTTTGGTTTACCACCCATGATACAGTTTAATGTGTAACCAAAAATCACCAAGTTCTGCTAGAATGTGTCATTAAATAATAATTTATTTTCAATATTCGGATAACAGAAATCTAGCATACCTTATACCTAGTGTTAGTACACAATAACAATGAGTTTGAGAAGCATTTTGCAGAGAAGATGAACAATTTTTTTGGGCGCAGCGTCGCGTCGCGTCGCGTCTCGGTGTGAACTGACCCTTAAAGGGAAAAACACACTCTCGGCCACTGTTTTTAGGATGTTGTTACCACTGGCCCGGGTTCTAGTTGCCAGCGACGCTATTTTCTTTCGCGCGATTGCGTGAAAGCCGTGTCAGTACGCTTCAATGTAAACATCTCTGACGCGCTACAGAACCGGGGCAGTCTCAAGAGCATCCTAAATTAAAGCCTACACTTTCAGCTTAAATACCTAAATAGGGACTTCTTTGAGAAGAAATCAATTCAATTTTCAGTAAAAATTACCAAAGGGCAATAAAATAAAAACCCTTAACCCAGCCCCCAACGCAGATCATTGAATCAGCGAAACCCCACACAAAACCTGTGCCATTGCTAATCTAAGATTAGTAAAACCGTAGACATAATGTTAAACGTTGTCTAACAATCAGTAATTTGAAACCCCACATTTTATAATACGAGAAAACCTTTTCAACGCAGCTTCCAGTTAAATTCTTATTAAGAGGAGATGCCGACTTCATTTTATAAGTTTGTGTTTTTCAACACTGATTGATGCTAAGTAGCATTATGATATATAAGTCGGCAATTAATTATTTAAGGAGATAGACTGGATTATGTTCGTATAGAACATCCATCGGTATATCCATCAGTTGAACGGTACATCAGTTACGTATTTCGATACATTTCTTAATGTCAATGTAACACGTTATAATACATGCATGTTCCAAGCAGTAATGCCATGTGCAAGATACTGTTCGCAATTTTATAAGGGGCACCTACTTATTATGGACTAGCTTTTGCTCGCGGGTTTTAAATGTAAGAATCGCCGTGTTGCGGAAAGCACGTTAAGCCGTTGTTCCCGGCTGTCATTTGTAGAATTTCGACAGTAGTTACAGGTAGTCAGTGGCTCGAAAGTCTGACAGCCAGTCTTAACAAGAAGTAGCGTATTACTCAGTACTAACTGGGCTGAGGTCAGATGGGCAGTCGTTACATGTAAAATTGACCCCAACATAGGTGGGAAACGGCTAGGCAGATGATGATGCTTCGTAACAAAACTAACCGAAAATCTATAAGTACTAATATTATAAATATAATAAAGCTGAAGAGTTTGTTTGTTTGTTTGTTTGCTTAACACTGGTCCAATTTGAAAAATTCTTTCAGTGTTAGATAGCCCATTTATCGAGAAAGGGTATAGGCTATATATCATCGCTACGACAAATAGGAGCGGAGCAGCAATGAAAAATTTTGAGAAAACGGGGAAAATTTGACGCAGACGAAGTTGCGCGGGACAGCTAGTTATAAATAAAAGAACAAAATCGGATATGATAAACCCTTTAAAATATTCCCTGTAAACTTTTCAAATTTTGTAAGTATTTACTTTAAGTCCATTCAGTGTTCAATACGTTCGGTATCCGAACTAAGATGTATGGAGAGATATTTATCTGAACACAACGTCGCTAACGAACTGGTCACACATAAAATGTTCATAAATGGCATTAACCAATGCTATCTTTTGTTAGATGTATGCAACGATAGAAACCTGTTCTATGTCTCGATAGGGATAATAAACACGTGCGATTTATATTGTTGTGTATAGTAAATAATGTACAGTCAAAAACTGAAAAGGTCAGGCAACATAGGTTAAACATTGCATCATCCAAAATAATGTTTTCAGGTCTGGTACAGGCTTCCTGCCAATGAGAAGCTTGCATCAAGCTTAATATTTTTCTACTAAAGCCTACTTAGTTCCTAAACTGCATACATTTCAAATGACAATAGCAGCTCAAGAAGGTTCTGCTAAATAGGAAGAAAAGTTATTGAAAATTGCTAGACCTTTTTTGTCTGTGAGTGTACAAGTTTTCAGCGGGACATTAATGTAAACATACGTGGTATGGTATAATGGGCTGGTGTAGCCAAGTTTCGATAACAAGTACTACTGTTATGTAGGTAAATGCTGATTTATAGTGACAGACAACTCACAGTAGAAAGTGTCAATTGGGCTGTAATGTAATGTATTTAAATTGCGATTGAGGAAATTTAAACAGGCCATTGTACCATTATACGAATCACTTATCTTCAATTAAGTGACGAAGACACTATTAAACCTTCGTTCATCATTATTTTTTGCAAACTAAAGCCTATAAATTATTACCTCAAGGTATTGCTTTGTACAATCATTATTACTTACAATAATTAAATTATCAAAAGAACACAAGTGTTCTCAAGAAACCACATTGTAACAAATGATTGCTATAAAGCCATGTATTGTTTCGTTTCATCACATACAATTATAGTTGTGTTCATTTCAGCTCCGAGCACGGCAAGCCAGACGTTGTTCGACCAAAATCATATTATTATGTGGTAATTGAATTAATTTGATAATTCTTAAAAAATATAGCGTCTTTAAAGGTGTATTGTCTTCGGGGTGAATGTATCCGACAACAAGCATTTAATGAATAATGTAGTTTGTGAAGAAGTCTTTATGAGTGCCACTTATTAAGTTTGTTATTGTTAAATATGGTTTTGCTTTTGGTAATCATTTTTAATTCAATTAAAACTGCTGTGCAGAGTAAGATGTTGTGTTCTTTTATCTTACGAACACTTACTTACTTTGTATGAACACTTTGAATACAATTTATTCTCTTGTTGTTAATCTATTACAAAATTGTGAATACAAAAAAAGTTCTCAGGGAATGTAAACGAAAAACAGAAATGAAATAAAGCTACCGAACCAAAATATTTAAGGCAAAGCAATTTTATTATTACCCCCATTTGTGAAAATTGGAATATTATTGTCACTTTTTGCACTATTATAGGGTCCAAAGGGACACCCACGTCACTTATTACTTCCGATCACGGAAACATTGACACGAACGTTCGAAGCCCACACAAATTACTGGCATCTTTTTAATCTATGTGGCAAAATCTTATTACTTCTAACAATTGGACCTCCTGCGTTTAGCAGTCAGTAAATATGCCAATTTGTCACATATCAACCCTTATGGGTTTATTTCGAGAAAAGTAAGATGTCACGTTGTGTGGTCAGATGCCACCAGCAGCTACCTTCCTGTATCACGCTGAGAACGGACATAAGTTTTGACACCATTAAAGATAGAATAGAGATAAAAATAATCAGAGTTTGACCACAAGGTATTCCACGTATTATACAATGTCCATAGACAAGACAAACGTGGTAAAGGAATCTGAACTCTGAGTCCACGTAGTTGAGGTGGGTTTAAAAGGCTGCCAATTTGCAACAAAAACTATTCATTCCGTACCCCTAACATCCCTTTGTACTATCTCTGATCTACTTACTTGTTACATTTTTTGCTCCGTATTGTTTCTTGCGAAGAGTAATGGTGTTTGACTTTTTGTTTTAATCCCGAGATGGGAGTGCAAATAAATTTAGCAAGAAACTGCTCTCATGGTGGTTCACCCTTATCTTGACGTGTGCTGGTCACCCAGATTAGAAGTGTTAAATCTACCCTAAACATGTTTTCGATGTTAAGATTAAAATACCTTGTCCCGTAACGGAATTACGTCAAACATGGCGTCCATTGTAATGTTTGAAAAGCGAATTTGATGTGTGCGCTCCTGTAGTTCCTCATTATTTCCTTTCGATTTCAATCGCGGTTAAAATCTTCCGATATCATTAACGAAATCGAAACCTACGATTCGTTATGTGGCTGAATGTCCTGCACACAATGGCGGCGTACAAAAGCGTCCAGACCGCGCAATAAAAGCGTTCCCAATAAAAAGTAAAATCTGAGTAAAGGAAGTGCACGTCGGGCGGAAATGCAAACTCTCATTGTGCGAACTTGCACGTGTTCCGGAGTGTTTTGTGCACGCCCCTGCAGTCGCTACCAAAGGCACCGTGAAAGCCTTCCCGAATGAAATTATGCTTATTTTCAGATATGACTTAGTTTTTAAGATATGTCGAGAACAAATAGTGGGCCTAACAATAGCTGCTGGAATTCTGGTGTGATATTTAAAGCGTTTAGATTGCGGGAAAAGAGGTTCAAATAAATATCGAGAGTGTATTTTGTATGGAAGGTTATATATATTATAATCCATAATAATTCAACGTTTTATCTGAATCCATTATATATATATATATATATATATCCATTATATATAATCCATTTAATAGTGAAAATGCTTTGAGGCCATGTGAAGTTATTAATATTTTAATCTAAGCCAACATTGAAACTAAAATCATATATCTATTTTATTTTCTCTATCGGTATGCACGGAAGGTCCTTTGGCATAGCAAAGACCACAAATCCACCTCACAATAATAAGGTGCCTACCTACGGGACGATATATCATAGTGCATCTTCTATAAAGTTTTTTTTTAACGTACCCCAAAGTACGAAATGTACTTTTTCTAAAAGTAAAGCTTCAATAAATGAAATAAAATACGAAATTTTGGGCAAAAAAAATTGTTCGGGCACACAGCAGGGTATGTTTGTGGCTTTGTCGCGCCCACAACTTGACAAAAGGCAAATAAGAGAACAGTACCGTGGTTCGATGAAAAAACATCATCTAAATACCGTCCTATTCATGTTTAAAAGCCGTAGAGAAACGCGCATTGTTCGCGGGTCGAATGCGGTGGCGATATTAGATTCGTATTATTTCGCGATACCAAGTGCATTTTAAGACGTTTCGTATTGAAGATCCCAAAACCGTTAAAATCGATGAACGTCCTCGGACACTGTAATAAATAGCCGTCGACGGAAAAATTCTGACATCGTCGATAATTTTATTTATGTCCGCCTAAATATCAAATGACCACACGGTCGGCGTATCAAAGCGGGTCCATCATACATACATCAGGGGTACCTCGGTAACTTTGTGGGTAATTGTTTGCAGAGCGTTAACGCAAACAGTATGCTGGCAACATTCAGTACAAAAACTATAAGTTCCTCATAAACAGTGAGTTGTTTACACCGCGGTGGCGACGGCAGATTCGTTGTTTTTTTCTACATGTGAATTTTTTTCGTTCACCACCGTCGCAGGGCCCGTGGCCAAATGTAATTCGACCTGATCGTATCAGGATCAGGACACTTTTTGTCCTTGTGGTCAGAGACAGCTGTCCTATAAAGCGCCGTGTTTTGAACATTGTTTATAGACTAGCGCCATAATGACATTGTCAATCAGATATATTATATGGACCTTGCTCACGTGAGCCACATTCTTTATAGTATGATTTTATATCCAGGAGATTAAGGAGCGGATTCTATAAACGATAATAATAACGAAAAAAAAACAAAAGCAAATATTAATTTAAATGGCAATCTATGATTCTATAACCCACAAACCGTAACCCGCTATACAAAAGCATCCAAAAATGTATATCGAACAGCAAAAAACAGACTGGGTTAAAATTTCGCGCAAAAAACGGAAGACTTATGAATAAAATCTTAATCAGCGGCCAAGACTAAAAGGCTAGCAGAACAAATACGATAATTAAAAACAAATAGGTCTGAAAAAGAGGCGGGCTGATTAATTTTGTGGGCGAAGGGGCGCGCCTTCACCTGTGATATTAAATTGGCGAAGCGTTGTCAAAATTGACGCGGCCTATGTCAAGGGTGACCATGAGGACGAAGCTAAGAAGATATTCTCAAAGGAACTGCTCGCTTTTCTTGATCTGCCTAGTGCTAGAACAAACTTTATCGATCGGTAAAAATATGGTTTAAGTCAATGCTGGACTAAATTCTGAGTTAAAACTTAAAAGACTAAATGATGATGAAAGATGTACTCTCCATTATCTATTTAAGTATGTTACTTATACGTTATAACAGATGGATTTCAAGCAAACAAAAAAGGAAGATTTACATGAACAAAATTTAAAAAAAAAGATGGTTGTGCGTTGTTTCATCGCTAATTGTTTAATCGAATTTTGTTTCACATAAATTGTTTCTCATATTATCATTTCATAGAATAATCAATGCGCAGAATACTTACTTTGAAGAAATTTAAATCATCGATTTTTGTTTCAAATAAAGTTTAATGTTAGAATATTCATATCATAGAATAACAAATCAAATATTATTTTTCCACATATTGTTTGTTTCACATAAAACTTATTACGAAGAATAACATTTTAATCGACTGACAGTTTCTAAAATTCAAACCTTTGAAAAATGCATACCCTCCTACAAAATTATAACACGGGGTTCACAAAAATAATGCGGGTAAATTATTGTCAAGCAGGAAAACAATCTTGTTATTCTCACTAATGGTGTCCATGCCTGTTGCATGCAGCATGCAACTTACAGCATGCAAGCATGTAACATTCAACAGGCAAGGTTTCTGTCACGGCTCCGGCGCTGCGGGGCTCCGGCGGCCCCACGCAAGTTTATCGTCGCAGATGGTATTAACGCTCACCACTGCAGCTTCGGCTTGCTGGCCGGCAAGCCGGCCAGCCTCAGCCACGGCGGCGATCATTAGAAACCACCTGCTCCTCAACTCGCGGGCCGCCTCCTCCCTCCGCGCCTACGCGGGCTTAAATTACACTCTAGGGGTAGGGCAAACAAGACTACGTGGAGTCTGTTTTGCAGCCATTCCATTCGTTTTTGTCACTAACTTTAGTAGTACAACATATTGACTTTTAAAGACAATATTTTAATTTAAGGTTAATAATTTCGTTGAAATAAAATACCATGGAAATATACATCGAACAAACAATATTCGTTGAAAAATAATTCTGCTGTTTGATGAGTTGGTCAAATAAAAAAATGTGATTGTAAAATTCTTTGAATTGTGTTTCTGTAAAATATTTTTCATTCAAGTAAATAGTAGTCGAAACAAAAATATTCGAAATAAAAATACGGGGACTAAATATTATGTGAAACATTTTCTGGGAAACGAAATTCTGTCAAATTTCTGTCTGCGAAACAAGGTGACACCAAAAAAGATAAATATATTTAAATCTTAAGTATAGGTTTTTACAGTCCTGGACTTACACTGATTATTAATTTCAGGACCTTATACATACAGTGTTTAAAATTATTTGCCAAATTATTCTGACAGGTTACCGCTGGTCACCCTACTGATACATTTAACGATTTTGAAACGCGTTATTAATATTTATAGTTTTAGTTAAACGGCATTTTTTTTACTTATTTGTTTAGCAGCACGGGGCAAACAGGTGCCGCCTTTGATGTACCGCCCATGATTGATTCAAAACTGAATTAAAACCCTTACCGTAAAATATGCCGCAAAATTACTATTAAAATTTATGGCTATACTCATAAAATTGGCTTAAACAACTTAATTTTTACGTTAAACTTTATTTAAAACACGATTTTAATGGTAATATGAATCTATGTGTAAATTAGCAAGAAAATTACATGTTATTAAATGGACAATTTACTTACTAGTCTGATAAATCATTTCATACTTGACACTTGCTATACATAAAATATTTTTTTAATATAGAACGACAATAATTGCAGATGTACCTATCCGTTCTTGTAAAATATGTGTGTGAAATGTAATCAAACTGCAATTCTTTTCATGTAAATTCTATGGCATATGTATTAAGTGGCTATATTAAACCGATCCAATTAATTTGCCCTCACAAAAGCTGAGACCAACATTCTGTTACTGAGCATTTTGAATCGTTCTCCCTGCCCTCCCGATTTTATGACGCCAATCAAGCTATTAGGCCTATTAGAGATCATTATGCCTATTATTTTTAAACCAGAAAACCCGTAGGAGCATGTCATGAATGATAATACATAGCTTGTACGACGAAACAGTATGTATAACATTATCTTATACGAGCCCATAATATTTGATTGGATTTTATTAAATGTACGCGTAGAAAAAATCGTGTATAATCTTATTGATTTCATTATTACATAACCTCTTGCCTCTTTAGTCGAATGCTCAGCACGAGGTCCTTGGGTTCGAATCCTGGTTCGGGCAATGTGTGTAACTGGTTTTTTCCGTCAGGCATTTCTTAGTAGCAGCCACCTATTCTGGATTTGTGCCCAGTTGATGGCAATAGCCTCGCACCTATTACATGGGCGTTTAACATAACTGGCGAAATGTGGGTGTATTATTAGTGACGCCTCAGCCTAACCCTTCGCGGATTACACCCGTGATGTTATGTTATGTACTTATAATGGTTCCCTATCCATTTGCATAAAATTTTAAGACCTAATATAACTTAGCATAATTTTGTTTGGCATAATTATAATTTCGCATAATATAATTACGCATAACAGCTTACGCTTATTTTTTTAAGCATAATTTCTCTAACCAAAATAATGATTAAGTATTATAATATTCTGAAGCATAAATTTATTTAGCATAAAGTTCTAAAGCATAACTTTTTTATATGCAAGCATACAGCATGCAAGCAAGCATGCAGCAAACAAGCAAGCATGCAGCATCTCTTAAAAGTTAGAGTGAACAGGCTTCTTCTGGGTAAGCTCGTACCATTGTCGACTGCGTCTCTGTCACCTCTGACCGAGACTTGAGACAAGGGCAGACTCATCGCAAATAAAATGATTAAATAAATAGGGAATTTTAGCTGTGGTTCTCACACAGCAACCCCTAACAGAATTAACGGGAACAAGCCGCGGGCAAAAATTGCCATAGTAAAAAATCAATCAGTCCAATCACAATCGTTATCGGTATTCGTTAACTCCAGATATACGGTGCAATAAGAACAGAGCTACTTATAAATAGATTAAGGTTATAACCATGGCAATTTCAGTGTTCAGGTAAGTTAACTATTACATTTATTTAGGTTTAGTATCTAATAACTAGTATGTGAACTTAATTATCTGATTAGTGCTCATTTTACTGCAACAATTACAAAAATACCTTATAAAAAGGCTGAAACATGTTACAACTGTACTGCCTACATGTTAAATCTTAAACATAGAAAAGTATTTATTTCCTATGTTAACAAACTACAAAAAGCGAAGCATCTTCCAAAGCTAACTAAACTAAGATTTATAACTACCAAGGAATTGTACCATACTATTAGTAAATTTAACTCCAAGTAAACAAGATTTAACCATTTGCCCTCGTTAATTATCTTTTTGCGAATTACTAAGGATTCATCTAGAACAGAATACTCTGCGGTAATTTATTTTGAAACAACAAGAAATTGCAAATAACGTTCATTTTTCCATTCCACAAAATTGTGTATATTTTTAAATATTCTTTAAAAAAAACATTAAAAGTTAAAAAAAAAAAAATGTATCACACCGGTATCGGGAACAGGGTCCATTATTATCATATTATTATCATATCTCCACTATTATTAAAAATATATATTCAAATCAACATTGCGACTATCTTAAATACATTTTCAAAATCCATTTTAAGTACCACACATCCGCTGGCGCGCATTAATGAATGTAAGTCTGATATCAGACGTAACGGAGTCTGTCCAAGATCTCATTTTGTGATAGTCATCAGGAGGCGAGACTTGCCAACCGCCACATAATAACCCCAGCTACTTAATTGGAACCCTTTCATTGATTTGTTAATGGTCTTGTTAATTTTTATTCGAATAATAAGCTACATTTTATGAATATGCGAATTATGATCTGATATAAAACTGCCCTACCTACAGATTCTTATTCTATTTCGAGCTCACAGGCTCTTTGTTTTCAGATAAGTTCTATTTTTTCATTTGTATCATCGACTTCCATTTCTGATGATAAAGATTATAAATAACATGATTATCGTAACTTCTAAATTAAGAAATAATATATATCGTGCGTTCCCAAAACTAAACGACCCGATACAATATTTTATAACTTAAACTGTTAGAACCCTAATTAAGACGTTTGTGTCCGAATAAAAAGTGATACCAACGAGAACTACTGCCGCCGCCCCGGGATATACGACGCCTGCGCCTCGGACACAAAGCGGCCGAACTAATACCGTCCAAATCCAAAATTTATTTGCTCTTAAACCCATCGGAGGCTCAGTAAAACAGGGCATTAATAGATGTTGATTGGCCGAAGTGAAAGCCTTTAGATGAGAATGCTCGAGCACAACTCATCAAATTTGCATTTCGTTTGTAAACGGTGCCTCTTTGGACACTAATGAGGTGTTAGAGAATTAATCCGTGAGATCTCCACTCAGATAATCAAGATCTTACCGATAAAACGGTAATAGGTGGGTTTTCGTGTGACATTAACGAGTGACTTCCGATTTCGGCTTTTCATTACGAGCATCCAACATCGTCTGGCTAGTTTTAATTGCATCTATATTTCCCGACGATGATGAACAACTTCCTATTCGTTAAGATTCCCTTCTTTATACCACTGCGGCTATGTTCCACGTCAGTAACTAAACCCACTCCTGTGTCGACGACGTCAATTGTGGTCATAATTGCACCATTAGGAACTGTGAAAGCTATAAATCTAACGATTTTGTCGGCGGTGATACAAAATCAATCGTTGGTAATAGTGGGCCACTGATCATGGCTAACAAGCGGCACGTGATTATTAGGGCAATCACATACAAAAGCGGGAGCAGCGCTCATAGTTTTGAATATCGAACGTCTGATCAATATGGTTATCTTGCCTAATGGGTGCACGATGACTTTCTATAAATTAATAACAACAAGCTCGTGGAGCCTCCGATGATTGAGCCAGGTTAATGAGGAAGCACATCTTCATCTTTGCCTCATAATGAAAGTGTGCGTGTTTTTATTGAGTTCTGCTTCTTATTTTTTTACTTTGTTATAACTTCTGTTACGTCCGGGATTGATAGCATCTTTATAAATGTGACGTGTAAGTTTATTTTGTAAGATATCTTGTTCAGGTTGCCTGTAATATATCTTTATGTATATACATGTGTAATAATAAACAACGGGTAACTAACTACTGAGAATCTTCCCGTTGTAAATCATCGTTGTAAAAAGCTTTGTTATGGCAATTTATAATGTTTAATACGGTAATTTTTGTAAAGGTTTTGCCATAAATGTTTTACAACTGAATGATGGGTTTACTGCTGTTATTGCAGTGTTACTTCCTCTGCCGGTGACTGGGGCGATTCAATGCAACCGGAAAGAATTTGTTACTCCACAAGTGCATTGTCAGGATTGTACAACGGAGGTCTACTTTCGATCAAGTTAATTTGAATAGCCTGTGACGTTCCTTTATCCTGTCACTAACTTTCTACCGTATTCTGTAAATCTGAATAGAATTATGATAGATTACAGTATAGAATGTTGCTATTTTTTAATTCAAACGAAATACCTACCTAGAGAAAATTAAAATCTGCCTTTTGGCTTAATCATTTTCAGCAACACCTAGTTTTATTTAATTAACAATAAGCTTTTATACGTTACAAAATTTTTTATTGTTTTTTTTTTTTCAGGAACCACAGTCAACGGACAAAATGGAAGCACGAGTCAGAACAAGCTTAACCTAATTCTATTGTGCTTTATTTTCACAAAGGCTTGTGCCGCATACTCAAAGCCTCTTCACACATCTGGTAGCCACATTGTACTATTTATTTATAATGTTGGTAACAATACGAGATAAACTCCAAGTGCAAATTGTCATCTAGTGAAGGACATCGACAATGGCACACGCCTCGAAATTTCCGTGTAATTCTACCTTTTATCTTTAGAAACCTTTGTGGTGTGACGTTGGCCATTTATTCTCAATTATTGTTTCTTCACCAGGGGGAGTAGGTTGCGAAGGCGTTATGTTTGCTTTGATACCACTTTGAATTCATTATTGGAGAATAAACCCTAATTTTACTACAAACTAATATGAATCTTACTCTCCTTCTCTAAGATTGAATCTTGCTGTGACAGCGTGGTGGAGTTTGGACTTTCTGAGTCACAGTTTTGCTGGGTGTAAATTGTGAATGAATAGGTTTTGTCGCGTGACAAGTGAAGCACTTGTAATGGGACAAATCGGTACAATGTGACTACTCCTCGCTTGTGCCAAGTCATTTGTTACAATATTATTTAATGAATGCCGACTTTTTTTTTAATTCACTATCATAAGTTAAAGTCAACGTATAACTGTCACTAATACAATTTTAATATTTTTGAATGTTATACATAAAACAACAGTAAATCTAAAGTATTATTTACATTATACTTTAGATTTCAGCTTACGTCAAACAAAATCTATGATTCCAGGACACCCCCGCAGTCTATTTCAGCTTGATAAGATACTCCTCCTGTTTTGTGAAAGTACTCCTCAAGTATACATAAAGTCAGGATATTTATCCTACAATTTGGCATTTTCGTGCAAAACAATTACTTTGGCCCGATGGAGGTGATAACTTGTGCACTGTGCAGTCTGGGCTAATTGCTTGGTGTCGGGAGTGCTCCAGTTTAATTATTGTGGTAAGAATTTCTGATACAATCGCGACAATTAACATAATGAATTTATTTGGAACTCTTTCTTCCTCTAATTTATTTATTTGTGCTGGTACTGATATCATTGTTTACCTTTTTTTTGAAAATGTGCAGTTTTCATGTTGGTACAAGTATGAAAGAAGAAATTTAGAAAAGGTAAAATAGAATGTAACTTAAAATTTTCAATCATTTACACTAATCTTAAAGGTAGTTTATATTAAATCTTTATCTTGTTGAAAAGTTAAATATAAACAACCAGTGCTTTAAACAATTACTGACAATCCCAAGAAAAACAACAAAATTAAGCCTGCATTTGAGATTCGCAGTTACCCCCAAGGCCGCCATCTGCCATCAACTGCAGACGAGCAGCGCGTGATGAATGGCCGATCTAAAAATTTACAATTTTAAATGAGTGTTACAATTGAGGGTTTAAATTACAAATCTTGGACGCACGCGGAAAGTCGTGGAATGTATTTTAGCCAGACGCGTAGCCCTTACAATAAAACTGCGCACACGATTGTAAACAATCAATTTCAGTCGAATAAATCTTTTATACTTTGTACCGAGAAATTTGATTTATGATCGTGACTGTACAAAGGATGCCTAGGAAAATGGAACTAAAATAAAAAAAAAGTGATGTAAGTAATTTATCGAGCGTCTTTAAAAGAACTCCATGATATTTATTCTCTGATACGTGTTTCCGCATATTTTCTATGAAATTACAATACGATTACAAATAACATACATGTGACATATTTGTATTGAAAAGAATTTTATACGACAGCACGGAATGCTGAAATTCTTTGTACGCTTTCGCATTTTATGGTATCATCGCGTGCTTCGATTTTATTATTCTTGTTTAAGAACCTGAATATCTGTGCTCGGCATAATCAAATGTAAAGTGTTGTTATCAGTACAAATTTCTAAGTAATACTTCCTCGGCGGCCGCGGTGCCGTCTTCTATCTTCAGTAAATATTGACCGAGCGTGGGCGAGTCGATTTAAACGCAATCAATATCGAGTAAGCACTGACTTGACGACAGGAAAGTGCTTCAATGCGTGCGATCAGCGACAAATTGAACAATTTGTGCCACCTACTTCACTGGCTTTAAAATGTTTTCGTAAAGGTACTACCAACTTGTGTGACTACGCACTTGTATTTTGGGACTTGTTGATTTTGTACCTGAGCATGTTATTGGATCTCGAAAATAGTGAAAATTAAAATCATCTTTACTAAATAAAGTCCACTAAATGTTTCGTGAAGGCACCCATCAGTTTTAATGTCAACACATTAAGAAAATTTTAACAGTTTAAGACGTCTTGGTTTACTTCTGTATCCTGATTAAATCTGGCGGCAAGCTAGGTTTATTTTTATTGGTTCATACCTTACCTATTAACGATAGTACAACACGGCCATGACCTTTCAATGACACGGAAAATTCGTTTCCTCAGTCATCGCCTCCCTACAATTAAAATACAAAACAACATATATTCCGACGTGTAAATCAGATATCATTTAATGATAATTGCTTGACAGAGTCTTCTGAAACAAAACTGTTTGTTTATCTGGCTGTAGCACTTGATATTTAAATAAAGAAATCAACGTAGTAATTAAAAATCAACATTGTAACATAACCTGGGATTCGCAATTAGCATTCAGAATCAAAGTGTTTAACTAAATGTCTTCAACAAAGTAAGAAGGAATAGCCTCCCCGCTGGCTAATAAAATAAGATGATATCTTACTAATGTTTACGAACAAAATTATACAAAGTAATTTTCGGCTTAGCTTTGAATCGCATCTCTGGAACAATTATTGTGATACCATCGTGGACTGGTCATCATCACCACAAGTACTGGATTTAAATGCTAAAAAGATAAAGCTTATTAAAATTCTGCCATGGAAGGCTGCATAGCAGGTATCAGAACTAACTATGTCTAAGACTGATTCAAATGAGGAATATTTGAGGCGGAAATAGTTATGTCAATGCGTAGAACTCAATTAATTTCAATTTGATTCTAGCTATGTATCAGCTACATCATCTCTTTATTACTAAGAACAGACTACACTATACAAAGAATTACAGTTGAATGTAACAAGATATAAATAGCATCAGGACATTGAATAGCTAAGGTTAAACGGTTTAGTTGCGCAACATATATTAATAACACACTCATAATCTATTTCCTTTTACATCTACACCAGACTATACACCACAGTACATTTAAATTAAGGATGACATTACTTCGCAAAGAAAGCAGTCTATGTGCCGTTACAAATTAAGCGCAAAGGCCGCAGTACCTAGAGCGTCTTGACTCTTGAATTAATCTCAATTTGTAAGCCGCGTCTTGTCACGGTGTTTGTATAATGAAATGGAGCAAGTCTGTATCATTCATTAGAGTCGGACACTTCTATACAGTTAATTGTTTGAACTTGCCCGGGCTGCCGTTTAACATCGTCTCGGCTAATCAAGCCACGGTTAACAACATCCGCTCGGTAAGTGGCCGGCCGATGACTCGACGCATCACTCGATGATGCAATTGTCTCCAGTTCAAACTGCTGGGCACAGAATCGCGTCTTCATTCATCCGACTTCCGATTGAGTGTCAAGGATGTTTTGCGAATGTCAATCGAGTTGAACTTGTAAGTCGAATGCATTAACTCGACCACTATTCAAACGGCAGACGTCATGTGATTAATGAAGTTGTAATTTATTCAAGAGTATTTCTAAGAACTAGATTTATCAATGGAGTCATCAATTGATCGCATGTATCGATCGTTAGTCTTGTAATGTATTCATTTGGGTCAGAGTGATCGGAATGAGTCATAAACATGTTTAGTGAGGAAACGATGTTATGCGCAGGAAATTTCATCATTTTAAATCGATTCCAGAAGTAATATGAGCTAGTAAACTGCAGTGGGATAACTTTATATTATTTTGTCTCGTCGGTCTAGTGGTCGCAATCATGACTGCTGAGCATGGGGTCCTGGGTTCGATTCCCGGGTCGGGTGAAATTGTTATTAGGTTTTTCCATTTGGAATTTCTCATTTCTCTCCCTTTTTTTTTTCTTTACGGATGGGAAATTATCAAATGACTTCTCCCGCTCTGAGCGGAGCGGGAGCGAGTGTCAGACTTGTACTGACTAAAACCCATCCATGTTCCTTCTTCGCCCTTTGTGTTCACGGGCCACGGTATCTCTTTCGAACAGTCCCGCAACCCTGGCAGGCATCGGCCCTCTCGGACCCCTTCCGGTTTGCTGACATCTCCTTGAGGCGCACGTGGAACACGTATGCGCCGTCGACACGGCCTGTCGTCATGAGACGGACGGACGGTGAGCTAGCCCATTACTCACCGTCCACAAGCTCGCGCCACGGAGCCTGGATTTGTGCCCGATTTATGGCAATAGGTTCGCCCTCTATTACATGGGACTGACTTAAATATAACTGGCGAATTGTGGGTGTACAATTAGGTACATCTCTGCCTAATTCTTCGGGGATTACAGGCCCCTTATTCACAAACGTTCGGATTCGATTTCGAGTCGATAAAGTCGTATTTCTATCATGTTTTAGCATGACGAAAACGAGCAAGATAGACCTATGACTTTCCGAATCGAAATGGAATCCGAGCGTTTGTGAATACGGGTGCAGGTGTGATGGTCTTGTGTCCCTCCATCTTTCTACGACCTGCTTGCTTTATATTCCCATATAAAATGTCAGCCAGTACACAACATTCTTAACATTAGTGAAATGCTTCCACATAGTTTAAGATACCTTTGATTGATACTTATACGAGTATTAATGTGAGTACCCTGTGGTCACTGAAATGACTAAAGAATCAAACTATTAAATTAAACAGAAGGCGAGCGGCTCGATGAATGAACGTTCACGCAACCACTAGTGCTGTCATTAGCTTACCGGTTTGTATCGGTATCTTTATACGGCTTAAAATTACCTACCAATTTTGTTAAATCTCTAAAGATGTTAAACCTGCTAAGAAAATAATGAGTTTGATACCTATTAGAATATAGAAGGTGTTTTTTTGCATCCTCGTCAAAATTCAGCAGGTTGTGACACAAGACATAAATAATCAATTAAAATTACGGTACCTAGTTAATTATTAATAACTGCTGATTTTTTTGGTTGTTTATGTTTGTCAGTATTTCAGAATAACCCCCTTAACGTGGTTTAGGTAATAAGACATTATCGAATTAAGGTTTGAGATTATTTGAATTTGTGGAAACGAGGTTATAGGGCGAGAATCAGACGGCCCGCGTTTAAAACACGGGTGGTTCACACTTACTGATTTCCGTAAATAAGAAAAAAAGTAAAAATTACCTAGTCATTTTATAATTGATTCGTGACGAGAATCATTAGCATAGTTATCTCCTTGAATTTGACGAGGATGCAAAACAACACCTTGTATATAAGTATATATACAGGGTGAAATTGAACAGATGCGATAAATTTAAATATACAATAATACGTGTTGTCAACAAAATTCAGAACATATCAAATGTAAAATTAATAAAGAATCTAACAGTGTTACGAAAAACGTTAAAATAATTAAAGTATCAAAGAATTTCGCGTACTACCGTTTTCGCGTAGTGGGCACGATTTAGGTATACATTCTCGCTATGAATGAATCGCGCCGCCCCCGTCCGCCCGGCTGCCCGCGCCGCGCATCTCTTTCCCGCGCGCACGATTAATAAAATTTTTGTAAACCTTTCCCTTCATACTTTTGTCGGCTGAAGACGATCAAAAATACAATAAAAGTAAATAATAAAACAATGTTTTAGTAAGAGGTATAACCTGAATAATGTTTGTTACAACAACAAATCAATTATTGTATTTTTGGCGTATTTAAAAAGTTGGAATTACAGTATTTACAATAATTAGTAAGTATTTACACTAAATCAAATCAGTACACTTACGTGTATTTTAATAATTGTTCAAAATGTCCACCTCAGTTTTGTAAACACAATTGAGCACGGCGCCGCAAATTGTCCTTGAGTTTTATTAAAGTTTGTGATTTTACAGTTTCGAATGCACTCCTGATTTTTTGTTTTTTAGCTCGTCTGTCCAGCATGTTTTGAGTGATTCTTAGAATTCTTCCCAATGAAGGTGGGACATTAGGATATTTTAGCCGAAATCTTCGCTGCGTTTCACGTAGATTTCTTACGGTGTTGTACCACACAACAATATCAAGATACTGTATGTTTGTTAACGGTTCACAACTATTTCGTCTCGTCCTAGGCACTGTTATGACAAACACAAGACAAAAATACAAATTATTCGCAATACGTAAAGTGGGATTTGAGGAATGCGCACGCGACCGTGACCTACAAACGTTTTAGGACGACTAATGAACTAAGGAAGGGTGGGCGGTCGCCGGGAAGGGATGTCGGCGCTGGCGCTTATGCGAGGTTTGGTAACGTCGCGCGATACTTACACTAGAAAATAGGCAAAATTAGGTAAATTACCGCTATGAACGGCAACGGGATTATTGTGCACTGCGATGAGTAGGACGAGATTTTTTGATAGTTTAATTTTTCTTATTTATTTTGCATATTAATTTATTTTGCTGGAGTACCGATAATTCGTACTTAAATAAAGATAATAACATCAATGGACCATTTTAAAGCGATAATCACGTAATTTTTTTTAACGATTTAGATTGTAGAAAAAACAGTTTATAATTACTATGTTACTGTAACTGAAGCTCCCATTTCTTTTTGTCGCATTTATTCAAAGTCAGCCTGTATATATACATATATTTAAAAACTTTGCCCCACCCTAGGAATTTCTCTTGTATCGTGGGTGCTTTTACAGATTTTACATATAAAGTCACATAGGTACACAAACAGCCAGATCCGAAACAACTATCAATATGTAGGCCATACAAATATTTGTTCCGTGTTTTTGTGTATTCCTAATTTTCCAATTATACATTTTTTCAGTTAACTTCGAAAGTTAGAGTTCACATTCACCGTCAGTTTTCATTTTATGAGTAACATTGCTTACTTTTCTTTTCCTTTCGTATCTTTCTACCAAAGTCCAAAGATATTTATTTATTTAAACTTCATGTACAATTTAAGATTATCAGTCATCACTATTATCAGTGAAAAAATTGAAAGGAATAGGTAGAGAATGTCTTGTGGCATTAAGTCCGCCTATGTGTGGTACATAGGCGGACTTAATGCCACAAGATGATGATGACTGATAATCTTCTATACATCTATACAAATAAATAAAATTGAAGTGTCTGTTTGTAATATTGAAATAACCGCTTTTTACTACATGCATATGAATGTATATACGGTACATATACCAAAATAACATTTTAAAATTTTTGTCTCTCTGTCTGTTTGTTCCGACTTATCTCTGGAACGGCTGGACCGATTTTTACGGGACTTTCACTGGCAGATAGTTGATGTAATATGGAGTACCTTAGGCTACTTCTTAAATTTCACGCGGAAGAAATCGCGGGCACAGCTAGTATTTAATAAAAATGGATAAGGTACGCACAGAACCGGGAAGAAAAGAGCAGCCCAGCAGTGGGTGATATGATGATGATAAAGGTATCAAAATTTTAATTGCATTTGTTACATGAAAAGGGTTGAAATTAAACCACTACATAAAAATCTGTACTTTTATCGATATGTTATTTCAATCTCTATACCAGGACAGGTCCAACAGCGGTTGCATCAATTAAACCGCCCGCCACTACAATTCATTCACGATTATTGTAGTTCGGCGCTGCGCCCGCGCCGATTCTGACGTCGATGCGACACGCGAATTGATACGATATGTTTTTTCGCATTGTCGAAATTCACAATTCGTATTATTCTTTAACGAGAACATGATTGAATTCCAGGAATTTCCTGAATTTAATGGCCATGAGTGATGAGCTTATCGTTTCCTGAAATTTCAACGCTGGTTTTTTAGTAGGTAGAGCATCAAAATTGATCATCAATTATTGAAATCTTTTCGTGCAATTGTGGCAAATGTCTGTTGTCTATTGCACCATCTAAATCAATCATCATTTTATTCATTGAACTATGAATTAGTAGTTAAATATGGCACATATGTGCTCGTCGATTGAGCAAAAACCTGCCATCTCTTAAGCTTACGGAAGTCTGGCGTCAATATTTTGTTCACATACGACCGTAATCAGTGCACTTCCTAATTGTATAAACGACGTTCAAAAACCCACTGATGTACCATATAAGCAATAAACTTTAGACTCAATCACATTGAATATCGTATCATGAGCACGTATTCGCTCGTCTGTAGTTACTGCTATGGTAATCATTTACACCTTCACAAAAGTCATTTACAGATTTTTCCCACACGTACATTCCTTCGAGGTAAATATCAAGATCGGCGGCAAATTTTCTCAAGTAGGTGAACGTATGGATGGTAAAAAAAAAGCGAAACTGTGACAGGAAAACGTCATTCAACGGCATTGCGAACTCCACAGCGGATTGTAAAACAGTATCCTTGAGCCAAGATCCCGAGATGTTTATGATATTTCCCGTAATTACTGTAACAGTAAAGGAACCATTTTAATCGTCCATACTATCGTTAATTACCTCGCATATATAACAGCAGTTCGTGATCTTTAACTTAATTCGTGCACTGTCGCTATTCGTAATTTTTCAGCAAAAACACTACGTTATGTTCTGAAATAATTATAGAAGATAATGGCACGTTTACTGCTATCAATTATGTCGAATGAAATGTTAACATATATTTCTTTAATTGGCATATCATTCGGATATTCGTCAAACTTTTGTGAAGATGAAAAACATGTGAGCCCATCCTATATAAGTTAAATACTCGTTGTCGACATTTCTAGAAAATATTTGAGGGTTAAAGCAAAGCAAATTAAATTATAAAGTGCACCATATGTAGTTAATTAGTTTGATCTGGAATCGTGTTTTAATAATTACTAAAAAAGTTATACGTCGAATCGAAACAGTATCAATTACCAGCAATATGCTGAAGAAAGTTTCTCATAAAATCAAGTAAATAAAGTCCAGATTAAAACCTCACCTGTTAGGGCTTGTTAAAAACCCATATTTTTGAGCTAACCATAGGCTTCCGCGTCGAGTGCGGGAGAGCCTTCGAAAAAAAGTAATTTCGTGTTACATAATTCTTAGTTTTTGAGATGAGGCACTTCGCTTTTCTTCCTGACTCAAATTAATAGCGGCATAATAATGAACTGCGCTTTTAGTTAATAACAAAACCTCATATTTAGCGAAATCGGAGCAATTTATTGTAAGTAGAAGTATCTTATTTAATTTCATGTCCTTAACTTCTTGTTAGGAGATTTTATCTGTGTTATTTTGACCAATCTTATTCCTGCCAGTCACAATCGAATGACACGTCTGCTGATTAAAAAACGATAAATTTTCCTAAAGTAGGTCCCGCCGAAAACATAATAATACGAATTTCGGCTAATCCTTCGCTGACCTATTTATTATAGAATATCTTGCACTCAATATCTTGATGAAATAACTGTTAAGTTTTTTACGAAATCGTAAAATAGTGCCATGTCTTTCAATAAGATTACCTGGTTTTTGTAGGGTTTTCGTAAAAGAAACACAACGTCTGAGTTTTGTTAGAAAGACAGTTACAATTTCGGCCGTTATAATTGTATAGAATTTCTTTGTGAAGCGCAAGAACGGAACAGTTAAATGAATAGAGTCGGTCGTTTCTAATTTGAGCAATATTACTTACTACTTAATACATTTATTGTTCAAGTATTCTCCACTTGAACAATAATGTATTGTTATATATATATATACAGAAAACTAAGTTTCTTGGCATTAGCAGGACTTTGTTTCATCAATCGCCAATCTGACACAAAAACACAGTTTTGGTTTTTCAGATGTGGATGAGGTTGCTTCATTTCCTTGCAAGGACGCTTTCCTTAACTATCTTTGAAACCTACGTAAACTTATGCAGCAATTTTGCAATTAATTTTGACGCCAACGAATTTGCAGCAATCTAGAATAGTAGAAAATGAGGTACCGTATTTTAAAAATATTTGTAATCCTAAAGCGGCTCCATAGATTTTTGTCTAAGACGCGTCGTACCTGACATCACTTCGCGAGCGCTGAGAAAATCTTCCAAAACATAATCTATAATCCATCGGCAACACGTGCACGGGGCTATTATATTGATTTTGCCGTTTTTTCTACAAAATTGCATGCCCGTCCCGACTTGACATTGAAAAAATATCTAGTAGGGTGCCGTGTGAATGGGCCTTATTATAAGCTTGCGCAATGACATTTGAGTTTTTGTGGAACGTTCCCAGTCGCGTGGCGTTGACAGAGGAATGCGAAGGCTCCGTGAGTTATACATACTTTTAAGTCTGTATAAAGATAAGGCCATTAATACACTCGTATAAATAAACTTAATTTTACTGCAGTTAAAATGATAAAGTGACAAAACATGGTAATGTTCCCCAGATGAACGTTTACTTCAGAGTGATGCATGGTCTGTGATAACATGCTCGTTTATGTCAGATATGTTGTTTTAAATGTTTTTATTAAATTTACGATTTACATCGACAAATAGACTTTCAAATGGAAATGATTCTACCAACATCGCTTTTTCCAAAAACCTTTTGTAACAAAACTAGCCAAAGTATAAAATAGTATAAGACCTACTATCATCATTAGATAATTGTTCTTTTCTACGCGTTATAAACTTATAATCATGTGGTTTAAAATAAATAGTGAAAATAGGCTAAGTTTAAATAAAATAAAAGATTATTAAAACTTTTTAATAGAAACAACAGACTTCACCACCCAGTTACCTTTCTTGGTAACCTTAATATTGATGCGACTACAAATAAGTATAAATTTTCTAACTGGCCCTTGAAATTCCAGTAGCTACAAAAAAAACGTTGAAAAGAAAACAAGCTTTTGTTTGTACGGATGTCAAAATGTCAACAGATCCTGACTTTTGAACCGTCGATACACGGCTCCCGGAAAAAGCGTTTAAAGTTTCATGTGATGGCATGTTACCCTTTTATAGGAATACAAATATTGCTTAACCCCTTCTTCCACTGGGATTTACGGAGCAGGCAACGATGCTGGCCTGTTGGGAAAATATCCAAGCCTTTACTAAAAACAAAACAACTGAAAATTACGTATAATTATGTGTATGTTAATCCATACGTATAGATTTAATTTTAATGAATAAATGCAAATTATATCGGAATGGATGTGTGTTTAAAAATGTATGAATTGTGCTTATTGAATGTGCATTGCATATCGCAAGATATTGGTCAGAAAATAATATCGCACCGGAGGAAGATCGTCAATTTCTAACAAAGTGGAGAGAACGGAGCTTTGATAACAAGATCGACTCTAGATAACGATGAAACAGCTATCTCTTGATATCTAAATAGCATGCTCTCAAATGTTGTAATAGTTTACCATGTTTCGTTTAAATATATTTTAGAAAACTTCGCTATTCACTTAGCGCGACTAATTAAAATAAGCTTTTACGAGTCCCAAATAATAGGTCCCCTAAAGAACTCATTCGTAATATCTATGACACAATACCACAAAATAGACACAATCGGAGATAAGATAAAGAGAACCACCTCTCAAAGGAACGACACTTACTATTCTATTACAGATTACAGACGTGGCGGAGATAAACCAGGCGATAGATAGCTTAATGCTTTAAAGACCGATGATGTCAAAATATTTATTATGTCAATGAATTTATTAAACATATAGCGGCTCGAGCCGTGAGAAACAGAATAGGGACACATTATGAAGTGCATTCGGTATCAAATAAGAATGCATTTTAATCTTTTCTTTGATACGCTAAGTGTGAATTTATACCTATAAAAAAGCTGTAAGAGATTACTGTAGGTGCCCATGTATCCTGAGCTTTATGGTTTCTTAAGCTTAAAAAATACGCAACAATCACATCAACGCTATCTTTGAATTACAGGTAAACTTAAATATTGCAGTTAAGATCCTTGCTTATGGCACATTTTCCTGTACTTTATACGGCAAAAGCGATTTTATGCCATTTACACGTATAATAACTTAATAACATAAATATTAGACAAAAAAAAAACTGGTAGCATTATGGCAGTTTAAAAAAAAATATTAAAAACAAACTGCTTTCTACAGTAACAAAAGCGGGTTTTAATACAATTTCTTTGCTTACTCATCCTGTGAGTAATACGATATAAGCAGTATTAATTAAATGATTATGCATGTGTGTGCAAATAATTGTATTGTATGGAGGCTATAATCATTATACAGTAACAAAAGTCGCAGCAAGTTTTGTCTACTTCGCATTATTGCAAAATGATGTCTACCTCAACTTTTGTAGTAATTTATGAATATGAATTAATATGAATATATTATATATACAAGGTGTTGTTTTGAATCGTCGTCAAATTCAAGGAGGTAACTATGCTAATGATTCTCGTCCCGAATCAAAAATAAAATGGGTAGGCAATTTTTATTTATTTTCTTATTTACGGAAATTTGTATGTGTGAACCACCCGTGTTTTTAACGCGACCCGTCTGGTTCTTGCCCTATAACCTCGCTTACACACATACAAACAATCTCAAACGTTTAATTGACAATTTCTTATTCCCTAAACCACGTTAAGGGGGTTGTTTTGAAATATTGACAAGTTTAAACAACCAAAAAAATCAGCGTTTATTAATAATTAACTAGGTACCATAATTTTAATTGATTATTCATCTGTTATGTGACCACCTCCTAAAATTTGACGAGGATGCAAAACAACACCTTGTATATGAATATGAATTTATGATTTTTCTAAAGTGCCAATTTCCAATTGGCATAGAATAGAGATACCAAGTTTTATACAATTCGTATTATCGAAAACTTTTCATCACGGATGATCATGTCAATCAAATACTCGTTTTGTTTTTTGTTTATTTTTAAAACATGGAACCTATTTTTATGAAAATGCGATTATAAAATTAATAAAATGAAACCTCACACGACTCATCCGTTGGTAACACATCCGACATGCCGACTACAAGATTGATGGCATAATAAAATCAAGTTTTTATAACTATCATTATTGCTTTATAATCTCAAATTTGACTTTTATCTTTAGAAAGCTTGTATAATAGATAAACTATCTTTGGGGACACGATTTTGTTGATTAGTCAAACCAACTCATACAAGTAAGATGTCCAATTAAGACATATAAATAAAAATAAGTTACTCATAATAAATTTTAAAAGTGGTTTTAAAGAATTAATGAGTTCTTTCGAACACCATCATGCGCTAATTTATAGCTGTTCATAATTACGTTTTAATATGAAATGTCATATAATTCCAATAGAGATCACATGGGAGATTAGTTGAAAATAAACTTTTATAATGAGAGAGAACACTTTTCGAACATTTCGTTTTCGTAAGACGCCTATAAACCGTGACGATTATTGAACATAAATTTTATTAACATTTGAATGTATTTTTGTCATTTATTTTAGTAATTACAACGACAGGCGTAGCCAGCTAATTATAACGCTTCATTAAAGATATTATTACCTTTGTATTTTATTGGGTATCAAATACCATACTTTTATACACATCCGATAATTTTAACCTCATGACGTAAAAATTACATCAGAATGCAAATAAAAAAAGAGGCCGAATTCATTGCATCCCAAGGGGAAATTGTTAAAACAGATCATTCCATTTTCTTTCAATGATGAGAAAATTTTGTCTTTGCCTGCGAAATATTTGCAGTTAAACATACACATACATAACGGCATTAGTGCAAAGCGACACATCTAACATACAGCACATTATCAAGCATCAATATCCTAGGAACAACTAACCTTCCCAGATCACAAAGTATAATAACAATTCAGCTACCAGTAAGAAACTGCTCAATCACAGAATCAATTCAATGTTCATACATGTAAGTACAGTACGTCGTGTCACAGTGTTCACGATTCAGAAGCAGCATCCGCTTCTCGCCAATAAATACTTGAGATGGATGGTCTATGCGTGAGTGCACTATCAGATGACACCAGCCCGGCAACGCAGTGTGTTGGAACTTTTTGCGAACGTTGCAGACATGTCATCGTGCACGCTGCTTGCGTGCTTACATGCCTATTCGTCATTTTTATGACGTAATATGATTGCGTTCAGTACGAAATTGTTGGTGGGTGCTGAGATGGGAATAGACACGGCTGTTTGATTTGAACTTTTAAATTCCTTGTAAGAAGTGACCCGGCTTAGGTTCGCTCAAATTCGATCTACAGAGTTTACACAGGATCTTCTGTATTCTTTTAACGAATGTAAAAAGATCCTTTACGAAGGCGAAAGACAATGTTTCTTTCAGTGTTATATAGTTTCTTGTGTTATGGTGTCGCCTGGGTGATGGGTCTTGTTTGTTCATTTGTTTTTCTAAACTTTAACATTTCTGGCATTTTGTAAACTTATTAGAATGGTACGCCAAACGCCGTTGCTGAAAACATAACTTTTTAGAATAACATCAATGTAGATTTTAAACAAGTGATGAGTAGTTTTCAGTAAAACTGACGCTTCTTTAGCAAGCAGTCAACTTTACTGCCAGTTTTCTTGACTAAAAAAATTTTATTATAATAGGTTAGGTAATCTTTCACCAAGATCGAGGTCTCTTAAATAATATTTTATACTTGTCTGCACCCCTCGCTTGTCTGTGGTTCTCTGGTATCACAAAGCAATGTCATTCAAAGATTTCCCGAGTGAAGCATCTCTCGGACTACTGTACAATTGTACATCCATTTTTTATATCAATAAGAATTTGTTCCTGGTTGACGAGTGAAGGAATCCCGCTCGTTCCCTTGTTACATACCGCTCCATCATAAAATGTAAATATAATCAATATCACTCATTTCAAGTCGTCGAACAATTACAAATAACTCAGTGTAACTACATTTTCGAAACCCCGAACCGGCCAGTGTGAATGAAATGCTATTCATGCGTCCAATGTTTTCGTTGGCACAAAAACGTTTCAATAATCAATCGTACGTAACGGTGTTTGTTATTAACTCTTCAAAATGCAATCACTTCCGGAAGCCAACGAATGTAAGATTCAGACGTCGGTCGGTCAATTAAATTGTTGATTTCATGTTCAAGTTAAACACGTGTCAACACTTCCAGTTCTTGGCATCTGCTCCTACGATGTCACCTGTATATTTTTAAGTGGAGACCGCACACTAATGAAAAAATCGCGAAAGTTGAATCAGGATGTAAGGCAACGTAATATTTCGTTCGGCTTCATGAATATACACGTGCCTTTATTAATGTCCTAAAAACCACAGATATAGATATACTAGATAACGCAAGCAATCGTGCCATTTTTTGACTACCTACTATGACGTCATAAGCTCTATTCAGTTACTGTACGAACAAAATAGACTACGTTTTCGTTCTTTAAATGTCTAGAATTAAGTTCTTGTGTTGTAACGTTGTTGTTTTAAGCAGATTTGCTGCAACAGTTGCCACGTTAAGCATAAAATGCTTAGGCCGGGCACGCTCAGTGGTGCTCTTGCGCTATAGGTATTACACATCTATATCTATGGTAAAGACACGAATGGCGGTTAATCTGCTTTCATTATTTCAATCTACTATATATATGCGGGATTAGTGGTATATACGGGGCATTAAGCATCATCTTAGTATTTATTATGGCTCAAAGGGAAATTAAAGTAGCAATACTGGAGCTTACTGCCGATTATGCTAATGAAGTCATCATGCGCAGACATATCAAAGCTCATGGTTTCCTTATAGCTCCTGATGTTACACTATAGAATAGTTTAAGCGTTGAATAAAATTGGTTTCTTTGCATTATTATGTAATTTTCTTTTTGTATCTATTGTTTAATTATCTTCCATAATCAGTATCGTTGATGGAAAAGTTATAAATGTACTTGATTGTAATTAGCTACTGAAAAACAAATCTGTAATCGGACCATCATCATTCTTCTGCTCTTATACCAATATATATGTGGTCGGCGCAGCATGTCTTCTTCTTCCATACTTCTCTATTACTCTTCAGCTCATCAGACACCTGCTTCCCTGTCTGCAGGCGCATGCAGGTCAATTATCCTATATCCATTGCTATTTGTCACTTATCTTGCCTCTTGTCCCGCCTGTATACTGTTTGTTTTTATTTTAAACAATCATCACCTACTTTAAACTTTAAAGTTGCAGACATTTTCTATTATTCTCTTATTTAACTTTCGGATAAAGGCGTCATTCGGTACTGTGACGACTTAATCCCTTTACTCACTTACAATCGCGTGCTAACATTTCTTTTACTTTCAGCTTTTACTTTCAAAGGTTACGTTTACATTCAGATGGGATCACTAACGCTAAATTTAACGCGGGACATGCGCAAACGCAGACGTGGCGGCGGCTTTGGTTCTTTTTGGCTCGCATCGCATGGCTCTTCGAAGAAAACGATACCCCATTGTTATGCCTGTTACTGAGTGTACTGTTACACTTCTTCATGCCACGTTACTAATGTTCCCTTTGTATAAGTTTTTGTATCTCAAGTACTGGCTCTTCGTCAATGGCTACGTTTTGTTTGCGAAAGCTTCATGCGATTGCGTTGAAAAAGTGCTACACAACAATCTATGTTTAAACTTATTTTTTCATGCTAAATATTAACAGCCGCCCGGTTCGATCTTTAAGGTTAAGCCATGCTTGCCGAGGTTGGTCCGTGGATGGGTGACCATAATTAAATACCGAGTTTCCTCCGTGCCTCGGAAAGCACGTTAAGCCGTTGGTCCCGGCTGTTATTTGTAGATCTTTGACAGTCGTTACGAGTAGTCAGAAGCCAAAAAGTCTGACATCCAGTCTTACCAAGGGGTATCGTATTACCCAGTTACTGGGTTGTGGAGGACAGATAGGCAGTCGCTTCATGTAAAATACTGGTACTCAGCTGCATCCGGTTAGACTGGAAGCCGACCCCAAGATAGTTTGGGAAAAGGCTAGGCAGATGATGTTTTACTAGAGAACACAAAAAAGTTGAAGATTGCTTATTAGTCTTTCAGACTATATTGTTATCAATTAAATACATAGTTGCTTAACTGTTTTTCAACCTATGCCACCACAAACCATATCTGCACACGGAAACCAGAAAAAAAAACACTATCAATGAAGCCAATAATTTGCACAAATACCTACCTAATGTTGTGCAGACAGCATTCAGTTTAAGCATTAAAAACTAATTGTTATACAGCCGGATGTTTTCTGCCATTTCCCTGTAATAAATCTTAAGACACCTTTTATGACATCGTTCACTCACTTGGCTCTCCAATCAACTCTTAACTAAAAACCATTTCAATCAACTTGCTAACAACACACATGAAAGAAAGAACCCTTTCTCAATAAAAGTTTATTTTGCATAAGAAAGTACAGTTACTATCAATGTGGGTAGTTTAATTATTCCCACGTGGCCATTAAATAAATCCTTTCCCCCTTTTTTCAAAGGACACTGGGCACTTTGGGTCGTAAACTAAACAGAAACAAAGATAGAGAGAGTTAAGTAATGACAATTTACTAGTCCTGCGATAATGGGAACCCGTTTTACCTTCAATACCTTGATTCTTACTTACGCAGGTTGATTAGGCGCTACTTCTCTATGTTTTACTTAAGGCTTGGTGCAGACCACGGTAATGACTGTCTTTATGCCATCTTTAGGCAGACAGTCGCTTCATGGAAGGCAAAATGTTTTGTTTTTGAAAATCAACTTTACGACTCCTGTGCGCGTGATCGGCTGAACAAAATATCTACTCAAGTCTGTCTTTGGTCAGAAAATACATAATAGCATTATGCCTCATCATGCCTTGTACTCCCTGATGGGTTAAGCAGAGGTATCCTTAATAGCACACCCACAGTTCGCCAGTTACGTTCAAGCCCCATGTAATAGGGGGCGAGCCTTTTGCCATCTACCGGGAACAAATCCAGACTCCGTGGCTGCTCTGCTACTGAGAAATTACTAATGGAAAAACCCAATAACACTTTGCACGACCCGGGGATCAAACTAAGGACTTCATGCTCAGCAGTTGCGCTTGGGACTTCTACACCAACGAGGCTGTCAATAAAATTAATTAATAATAATATCTGTCTGCTTGTTCCTGTCCCACAGAGCAAAGGCCTCTTCCTATACAGAGAAGGCATGATCACCACGATTACTCAAGGAGGTTATGAAATTTTTGACGATCAATTTATATAAGTTCATGTCTTACGAAGCTTTCCCTCATAGACAATAGCAAATTGAATCGGCTTATGTTTAACAAAACACCGGATATAAAAGTATATCCTTAAAAAATAGTACATTATTAACCAAGGGGATAAAGCTGTGTATTCTGTCGCGGGTGATGATTTAAATCGCGAACGTAATGAAGGACTCGAGGTTTACTCCCGAGCGTAGCGAGGGTGTTAAAAAATAATCACGAGCGAAGCGAGGAATTTAAGACGAGTCCTGAGTGTAGCGAGGGATTTAAGCTCACCTAAGACTAAGACAGCTTTATCACCGAGGAAAATATTCTACTTTTCGTACCATTTGGCGAAAAAATTAACACAATAATAATATGAGATAAGCATTTATTAAAAATAATGACAATTAAAAGTAAAAGTTAACATTCGAAACATTGGTCCAATTATTGATAGAGAGAGTTACATTTTTGTTCGGTACATTTATTGTTGATGAGTTGATTTGAGTATTTCTCTGTTCTTGCGTCTGAGGAACTTGCGTTTTATTGTAGATAGTATACGTCGGAGATAGTGGTGGTGGTGCATCGTGAGTTACGGACGAAGATAAGATGCCGGAAGTTGAGCGCCTATTTCTGTCTGCTGGGTTTAAAGTAACCTAACACGAAGAGGATGACCTCCCCCTTCGAACCTAACCTGTCCAAGTCGGGGTGCCCAATGTCCCGAGCTCGTTTCACTCGCACTTGCGTCCTATGTTCTCCTTGCCACAAAATTTGGTTATGATTTACTACATTTGGTCTTTGAATACAATTTGTTTTGTTGTTTAGTATTTTTTTTTTATAATGGAGCTTAGGACCTCAAAGTACTTTTTAAATAATAATAATAAAAATAATAAAATCATTTAATTCAAGTATCACTGACTCATAATAAAAATAATACATTAGCACAGTCACATTACAACCACAACATTTAAAAACAATTTCATTTACTTAATTCAATTAATAATAATTCAAACACAAAAAATAAAATAAAAATAACTCGATTAACATTTTCAACAATTCAAATTTTTGGTATCCCAAAATAAACTACGACAAATCTAACCAAACTGTTGCTTTCCGGAATATGACCACTGTTCTGTCTACAACCCACAAAACTGCTAATACCTCGATGTGCACACTGTTTTAATCCTAACATCCCTATATTCGCCACAACATCTAAGAAAAGCATAAAAACAAAAAACAAAACACACCGATTAGATAGCAAGAATATTTCTTGATAGCTTTTATCAATCAGTTGTTTCTTAGTACCACATTACTGTATCGCTAGGAGGCGCATCCGTAGAAAGAGCTCTTCAATCATGTTAGAAGCTGGTAGTTTTAAAACAATTATTTAGCTTACAGCAAAAGCGGTATTAAACCGCCGTAACTACTAGCTTCGGTTTGTGGGTACTTACTTTTAGTGTTTGTAATGCAGTCAAACATTAGCTTTAAAACCGGCCAAGTGCGAGTCGGACTCGCGCACGAAGGGTTCCGTACTAATATTTATAAAAACCGCCATATATGATCTGCAAATGAGACTCGTTTTTAGTACAACTGACGCTTAGCGCCATCTATCGACATTTCTATGGAGTTGTTCGAAATTTTCGAGTCAAATACAATTGATCGACTATTACTCGTAAACTTGTAAAGCCCACTTAAGTGTGATAAATTTCCTTTAAACTTCGTTATATTTAGGTACTACTGCCGTGACATTTGAATTTCTAACTACAACCGTTTATTGGTAGAGGGGGGGGACACTTGACTCTAACGAAAATTGGTACTTTAAAGCTTGATAAGTCACGAACGGTTTACTTAATCAAAAAACGGTCTTCCCAAACCCCTTATATTTAAAAGGTCTATTCAACGATATCCCATACTATGGGAAGGACGAAAAAAAAAATATCATCCATACTTTACATGTAGCGGAGGCACCCTAAATAATTGTTTTTTTCAAAATTTTATTTTACCTCTTTTCTAGCGTCATTAACGTGTATACTCATGCAAAATTACAACTTTCTAGTACCAACAGTTTTTGAGCTACACCGCGGACAGACAGTCAGACAGACGGACATACCGAAACTATAAGGGTTCCTTGTTGACTACGGAACCCTAAAAATGGATTTTAAGGTAATGTTTTTTGCTAGAATGGTGGAACTCGTGGCCGAATAAAACCACTCGGCTCGTTCTTCAGGTAAAGCCGCTTGCCTCTTGCTGCTTGGTTGGTCTGTGGATGGGTGACTACCCATTACATACCGGGTTTCCTCCATGCCTTGGAAAGCACGTTAAACCATCGGTCCCGGTTGTAAGATCTTTGACAGTCGTTACAGGTAGCCTGTGCCCCAAAAGTCTGACAACCAGTCTTACCCAGGGATATAGTATTACCCAGTAATAACTTTTACTGGTTGACTGGTAGAAAATGCCTAATGCATTAAGTCCGCCTCTGTACATTGTACTTGAAGTGTTAAATAACTGGGTTGTGGAGCTCAGATAGGCAGTCGCACCATGTAAAGTATTCAGCTGAATCCAGAAAGACTGGAAGCCGACTAGAATAGGTGATGATGTTCTTTACTAAATTGACAGTACTGTAGAATGCATTTATTTGTCACTTGAGCTTGCTTTAGCATATATTATACATCGTTTTGTGGTTTTTAAAAGATTTATGTTAAAACAGATATTATGAGACTTTCTTTATCAGAATGTCTAAGTTTACTGCCCTGATAATGCCGACCAAGATATGAAGTGGATCTAAAAAGGCAAAGAATTTAAAATATTACAGGATAAGACCGTTTCATTATATCTATATCTAAAATGGTACCGACCTTACACTAATTAATTAACTTTTAATCAATTAACTAAGTGATTTGATTGTGTATCAAGTACCATTTATAACCATAAATACAACTAGTTTGATACCACTTTCTACGTAGTTTTATTAAGCGAATTTGTTCATTACAGGTTTTAAACCAACATACAACTAACATGTTCTTCTGATATCACTATGATGAAAGTACAAAAATAATCATTAGCTTACAATAAAAAAGTCTTCGATAAAAATTCGTTTTCTACAATTCTACATAGTTGTTCGAACGATCCACCAGTTGGACCACCGCGTAGAAAATAAGACGTCAGGCAAATTGAAACGGATCAAAGGAATGAAAGCTTCGTGAAGGCATTAGAATTGACCGTTTTCTGCGCGTTTCAAATAAATAATACCAAATACGAGACTCTTCCGATATTGCGAACATCGACGGAGATTTAACTTAGATACAGGCTGTTGCTTTTACAGAATCGAGAAAATGTTTAAGTTTGGATTTATTTTTAGGTGGTGGATAGATTTGAACAAAGAAATTATCTAAAAGGTCATTTACACGCCGAAAACTATTTAAAGGAATTGTCTACGAGTATTTCCAGTTGCTTTTTTTGTGTTTTGGTCAGTTTATTCGTAGCTGTGTCAATACAGCTTCCTCTTTATCGTTCCAGGAAAAGTCAAGAAGTTGGTAATTATTATTTTCATAAACATCTTCATCAAACAAATCTCCTTTATTTAACGACTCTGACCACAATCAGGTTTTCAATCTCCAACAACACCCATTTCTCTTCATAATTATTAATTACGTTCAAACGTAACTTTCGTAAATTCTAATTATCTCTTCATATCAGAGTTAACTTGATAACATAATTCAAGAGTCGTACCCAAAACGAGTCATTAGGCCCTCTTTAGATATTATCATCGGTAATCTGAAAAAACAAATCACTCTTAAATGTGAACTGTCTTAAAAGTTCAATCGCAAATCGAAGGGCCACCCGTTACCTCGCTTTCCCCGGTGGTCCAATCTTCAAGATGATTAAATTAGGATACGAACAGATATAACATGCGAAATGATATACAATGAACCGAGTCCGATTCTGCATAATGAAGCAATCAAATAGTTTCCATTGTACCCTGGCTGAGCCTGACGTAACAGTTGTAACGTTAACTTTTGCGTTTCGTTAGATATTAACTTTCAGAGGATAAGATCTGGAAATAATTCTATATAAACAAGATTGTCTGCAGAAAATCAATTAAAACTGTCAGTTTATTGCAGTTACCACATTAAACAAGTATCAAAGATTAGTCTCACAAATAAATATCAAGTCTCTATCGTCCAAAACATCAAAGTTTGCGTTTGAGTTACGTTTATTAAGTAACACCGACGCTTTGCTGTCCGTGACCGCTTTGCATACGGTAATCCCGTTGGAATACTCACACAAAAAGTCGTTGCATTTTAAAATCCTTTTCGAAAGCAAACATTTGACGTTTCGAGGGAAATTGAGCGGAAGGCTTTTTGTACGCTTTTTTTCAATGGATTAATGCAGGGTATACTTACACTAAGCTGACGTTCGGTAGCTCTCCATTTCGAATTGGAAACAGCTTTTTGACTGGTTCTACACCAAAGATGATTTAAGCCATCATCTTTATTGATTTACTCCGATCTCGGGGCTGGGATATATTTTAACATGGCGGGCTGTCCGAGCGTCCGTTTATCGATGTTACATTGTCAATATGGCGCCTTTGTTCGCGCCAAAATTTATAAGTTAGACGTGTGTCCATTGTATACGGCGACGTTAAAGGAAGAACTACAATGCGAAGTATTTTATACCGATCATAATCCTGACGTGTGGTCAAAATGTGTCGAAGCGAAAGATTTATATCAACGGCCAAGAGTTTGGGCTAGTAGGTCATTTATTATCTACCTGGCTACGAAAATTGATATCGCTGCTTTAAGAATATCTGCAAAAACGCGCGAAATATCGTTTGCCATTATTACTCTGGATCTAAAGCCAGTACCATTCTTGGATTTAAAATTAAATGAACATTTTTAAAAATCTTTAACAAATTACGTAGGTTAAAGGCGAAGCACTTACACATGAGTAAAAGCTTGAATGTTATAAATCAATACTTAAATAGTGGGAGAGGATTAATCTTAAACGTAGGTGGCTCTACTAATCTGTATATTAATGTATCAGTATCAGTCTGACTGTCATGTTGTCTACTTTTCTTACTAAGTATGAATAAAACCTACAAACGTGTAATATTTAAACCCGATATTATTTGTCATGGAATATAACATTTCTACATTCGTATTGCAAAGTATTGGAAAACTTCAATTACCTGTTAAATTTTTTAAATTGAATTAGAATATCGAGCAAGATTAAGAGCTTAACGATCTCCCAGATTCTTAAGAGGGGACTCTAGTGGTCCTTTCTCCATACAAACGTATTCCGCTGTTTTCTTCGGGGATAATGAGTCTAGAGCAATGATTTTGCCGCCATGTTCAGAAGACTATCAGACAAATTAGATAAGTTTTTACAAAAAAGAAAATAATAGAAGCATAGATTTACTTTTCCTCTAAAATTTGATATGAGACTTATTTAGATCAGTTTAGTTTTGAAGAAGAAAACAGCGGAATACAAAACGTCTTTTGGTCAAGATTTTTGTAGGTAAAATCAGCCTGAGCAGCAAGAAGTTGACCCTTTCGTACTTTACGCTCGCTTGGTCGGGCGCAGCGCGACGGCAATAGTTTCGTCAAATACCTATTCTTCAAATTCCTCGGCCTAGAGTCCCCTCTTAAATCTGCTTATTGTGTCAAAATAACAAATTATCCAATTAAATCAATAAATTCGACATTTTATCAGACTTTCAGAAACTGGGTAACCTGAGGTAGGTTACCCAGTTTCTGAAAGTCTGATGGTCAATCTTCCCTCAATAAGGCAATCAAATCCATTGGCAACCGCATTATGTGGCTTAGTAGGTGATATACCTTAGTAAACAATGCACCTCCTTCTAGCGTGTAATATCGTGGTACTGAAAATACTTTATGAACGTCCCTTTACGAACGCAAGTGTCCTGACTGAGTGACTGACTTTTGGTACTTTTTACTCTTTTAACAAATCACGTGTAAGAAAGAGACAGCAGTACTTTGTAAAATATTTTCTTTTGTTTTGTTGTGTTTGTGTGTCATTGCTGAGCGTGCCAAAAGTCGAAAACAAACCGAGCCGTGAGCCGTGAGAGATCACTCATTAATGTTTATTTAATTTATAATTTATCCATGGCCACAAAGTAAAATAGGTATTATTTTTAATATGTTTCTGATATTACTTTGCCTCAAAAAAGGATGCGTCCGAAACACCACTTAAAAATATTAATAATAATGAAATTCCTGTTTCGACCACTTCGGCCGAAAATCAGCGGCCGAAACACCTACCAAGCCCATTATGTGAGCATGGTGGATACATTTTACGGATCACTAAATTCCCACATAATCTATTAAAACATCTAATCATACGCCCCATAGGACATAGAACATTTTAACGATGTCAATGCACAATAAAACCTACACACTACCACCTTAGTAGGTTTGTACCTGTACGAAAGTCAGCCAATACATCCATAGACCCGCCCCGCACCGCGGCGTCTCTTAGCTCATTATTGTCACAAGAAACGACACTAATTTTATTTATTAGTATCTTTTATGAGTTGTCAAATTGCGGAATACTTCTACTACATAGTCGGTGGGCGGCGCGGTCGGCTTTTTGTAACACCGCTGTGTGTCCAATCAATTTGTTTTAGGGTTCTGTGCTTTGAAATCGAGAAATAGAAGTATAGGAAAAAGCTCTGAAACCAAAAGACGTATTGTTTTGTATAGGAACTATAGTTAATTTGAGTTAATATAGTTAATATAATGATATTATTATAGACGATTTAAGGTGAATTTGGTGTAGTAAAATTTTTGGTGTTACTCTAAGTGCGCCTTTAAAGTTAATTGTTATTAAATCCCAAGATAAAACAAGCAAGATTTTTTACGTTTTACGTAAATAAATATTACCAGGTTTGTGTAACCTGCCAGTTAAAAATAGGTAATTCATACCTATACTAACACCTATAAATAAAATTAAAAATTCGGGCTGCTTCGGACTTGACCAATTTTTTTCTGCAACGCGGAGACGTTTAATATGCCAACGAATTGTTTTACAAACAAAGTTCTTTTGTTAAAAAACTCATAAACATAGAGAAAGGCTGACACAAACGAGATAAGAAAGTTGTAAATTATTTTAGACAAATTGCCAAGCGTATTAATGTATGCAAGACGAGTACAAAAAGGTTTTAATGTTATGCGAGGCTAAACATGGCTACTGTGTATTTTTTCTCATACATACCGATCGGGACATCAACTACGTGAAGTTATTATCGGTATGATAACTGGACATACGTAGGTATTTCAATGGAGTTTGCCGAATACTAATTTAAAATTTCCAATTATTATGTCAAAGGCGTAATGAGGTTTACTGACAAGCACAACTGCGCTTTTATCTTGAATATTATATACTAGCTTATGTCTACGGCTTCGCCCGCGTTTAGTTTGGTAAGTGTCCCACGGGATCGCACTACCGGGATAAAAAACTATCATATGTGCTATTCCAGACTACTATCTATCCTTGTGCCAAATTTCATCTAGATCCATTCAGTAATTTTTGCGTGTTAGAGTAATAAATATCCATCCCTCCTTACAAACTTTCGCATTTATAATATTAGTAGGATCAGTCCGGGGCAGTGGTCCAACTGCTCTGTCCAACTAGTTGGACCATGGGTCTTAAATAGGGGCGGTAGTCCAACTTTAAAAATAGTTGGACCACAGCACCTTTTGAGAGTTCCATGGTCCAATTGATTTAAAAAATAACTTGCTAACTCTGAAAACCTCAACTGTATCTTTATGCGTGTATGGTACCTACTGTATACAGTTATACGTTGGAATAGGTAACAGTGTAATATAACACACACCTCGGGGTTCTAAACTCTTTCACACCTTGTACTCGGTCAATAAGGAGATAATGTACGAACCCTAATAAAGCCCATATCGTATTGGTCAGTGACTGGCGACTTGGAACAGCCCTTAGCTTGTCTGACACATGACCGTTGAGAATAACGAACGACTTATTGATTTGGTAATGCATCTTATCGTTCTAGAAATCAATGCTTACAACGTATAGTTCTCAATTGTGAACAAGGTTAAAAAGAATACTTAATTAAACCTAAAACAATCATCATCTGCCTAGCCTTTTCCCAAACTATCTTGGGGACGGCTTCCAGTCTAACCGGATGCAGCTGAGTACCAGTATTTTACATAAAGCGACTGCCTATCTGACCTCCACAACCCAGTAACTGGGTAATACGATACCCCTTGGTAAGACTAAATGTCAGACTTTTTGGCTTCTGACTACTCGTAACGACTGTCAAAGATCTACAAATAACAGCCGGGACAACGGCTTAACGTGCTTTCCGAGGCACGGAGGAAACTCGGTATATAATTATGGTCACCCATCCACGGACCAACCTCGGCAAGCACGGCTTAAACTTAAAGATCGACCCGGGCGGCTGTTATTATTTAGGCACGAGCTCCTCCAACAATATGACAATAAAATTGATTTGATCCATTTCTGGTACCATTTAGATATCACTCTCAGAGAAGAGGTCTGTGTTCCAGTATAACGAATGTTAAATTTAGGCTAAGCTAATTATAAGGTAAACTGTACCTGTAACAGTTTGTAGTAATATGTTAAATTCTATATAGTAATCACTCAACCTTAACAAAAGTTTTTTTTTGTGGTTTTTTTATTACATGTTTTTAGTTGACCATTAGAAAACAACACTGCTGGACAATCTAGCTTACCGTATGTATCGTTTCTAACATCTGCCCAACCCGTGCATGCGTAATCAAAATAAAAATATTATTTTAGTAGATTTATTCGATAGTGGACAGATGTGTCGGCGCGCGCTCCTGCCACTCTATTTTTCTTAACCGTTCATTGTATTTGGGCTAAGGGCCCTAAAGGGTCAATATCCAAGACTTGGGCTTCCGTTCGATATTCGATTCACGTCTTATTTTGTCTGCAAACATCTTAAATATCCGCCGTCAATCATTAACAAAGATTTCGCATTAGCTGAAATGCTTTCTTTCAATTTTATATTAACCCTTTAGTTGTAAGGTCTGCTGAGGCTATTTAAAGCGTGTTTGTACTAGCTGCACACCAGTTATTCGAAGGTAGGGTTTATATTATAATGCAGATTTTATTTGATTAGTATTGGTGAAATGTAGGAGTACATGTAATAAATAAGTGCACCTCTGGCTACCACCATTTCGGGGATTACAGGCGTGATGTTGCGTTATGTAAACACAAAAGCAAATATTTTACAAAGTATTGCTGTCTCTTTCTTACACGTGATTGGTTACAAGAGTAGTAAGTACCAAAAGACAGTCAGTCAGTCAGTCAGGACACTTGCGTTCGTAAAGCGACGTTCATAAAGTCTTTTGTAGATTAGAATCTTCATCACGCCTTTTAGACAGATTTTGTTATTTAAATCAACGTGTTGCTTTAATAAAATATTTTTTGGAATTTAAATAAGTTTGCCAACTAGGCACTTGTTTTGTTTGTAAGCCCTACCCAAGCTTAAAAGAGGCATGAGTAAGATAATAATAATGAAAAACATAAGTGAGATGCAAAATTAAAATGAGCGACGAAGAACTGAGAAAAACAAAAGAGTGCTACAAATATGTAAATAAAGCCGTCAAAATCTTGTAGATAGACAATTAAAAATGTACACTGTGTATTAATAACTATAAACGTATAAACAATACAAAAAAACATATAGTCTCACCTAAGGTCAAAACCTTGGCAAGACTTTAAACAAAATTGATTCTACTTAGTTGTCAAAATCCAAATGGTTGCTTAACTCGCTAATGTGAAATGATTCCGTTCAAACGCATGTGGCAAAAAAATTAACTGTTACTTTAGTACAACAATGGCCGAGTGGCATTGCAATAACTAAACAGCAAATGCTTATTTATATCACAGCTCAGACAGTACTAAAGAACGGCACAGCGTCCGTCGCTAGTCGGATTAACACTATTTACTTCTTGTTTCGCGGGAGCCAGTCCACTTAGTCTTTTTAATGTGTAAATTAATTTAAATCGACCTTTGAAGCATGAAATTCCCAATCCATTACGAGTGAGACAGTTTAATGCGCCGCCCGAGCCACTCGACGCAATAGAACACAGCTTCCAGCGAAATCCGCGTATTCCCAACATACTGTACACAGGTGGCGGATTCTTGAAATAGAAAAATCGCCCATACATCTCCTTAAGTACATTTTTTCCGTTTCATTATAGACCATAACGAGGAACTTTTTCATTTTAATTAAACGTGCATTAAAGTTGAAAGTCGGTGGCTTATCGCATGTCTAGGTGTTAAGGACTAATTGATAATCGAAATAAATGGACGCCTTTCGTAGGGACTAATAGCCGTGTACCGTGAGAAGGAGTCGTAATCAGCAGCCACTTCTCAGTTGTCGCTCTCGCACGATAATACCTGTGAGCTGATCATACCGGGGCGAGAAGTGGTCTCACTAACGAAACCAGAGATTACCTCACAATCTCATTACTGCCGTGCCGAGTTTAATAGCGGGGATAACACTGGAATACGTTTTAATTTCGCGTCCAAGCTCGTTAATACGTCGCTCAGATCAGTTTATACTTAGTGCCAAGTTTGCTGCAGAAAAATTGTTAATTACTTATTTTAAGCTCGCTTTAATATCGTGGAGTAGGAATCCGATTCTTCAAAACTTTTATTTTATTTTCTGTTATTAATATACTTAATATTTGATTCATTTGCAATGTATTTATTATATTGCGACCGTATCGAATACCGTCAAAATAAACAAATAGGTCCTGTATCTACACATTCGAATTTGTCTTTATCATGATGCCATGAAATTTTTTAAACACACTCTTTTATTTTTTAATAAATACGCAAGTGCTAGACTCCCCTTCGAGAAGGATAATGCCACAAACTAACATACTTGATTAGAGTTGTTAAATAAAATAATTGAAGCATTAATTATTTGTAGACGTGTAAACAAATTGAGGCGAAAAATATTTAATGACACGGAGTAGGCATAATTGACGTTATTTATTTGCCAGCAGATTTATAATTTTGTACCGAGCTTTTCGATAATATCGTAGCGCCAAGCGGATCTTTTCGTTATTATTATCCGTTCTGAGCATTAAAGATTTTATGTGTATCTTGATTTAAAGTTTTAATACGGACAGACGCGCATCCGTTATAAAGAGTCAATTGACAATCTGAGCCTCACGCCTCGTGGCGACTGTATAAATGGCGACCGAGACGGGTGATTAAAAAATATGGCCACTTTAGAGTGTTAAATATCACAAAATGCTGGCAATATTTTCAAAATAATTACGTCAATAATTGGCACGCAAGCCAACAGTAACTCGAAGGAGGTTCGTCTCATTATTCGCGTACGGATTTTACCACCAACCGAGACAGATTAATCGTTTTAACTATATCATAAGTTTATATTCGAGCGTAGAACTGCGCTGTGTCAATTACACGGCAAAAATACAGCTGTCTATTATTCATGGCGTGGTTCATGAACTATCTATGCTAAGTGAAATCCATATTGCATGCGTGGGAATGGAGCGGCGCGTCCTACCAGAGATTATGAATGAAATTTATTTATTCACAGAAACCTGTAGGTTAGATAATGTATTGCGGGCACTAAACAGTAGTGAAACTTAAATTAAATCACTTTTATGTTTTGAGTCTTTCGTGTCGAGTTGGTGAATAGCCCATTTGGTGAGTTTTACCTACTAACCTCCCTATGTTCACTGTAACTTCAATAGAAAAAAATCAAAGAATAGTGAAAAATTAAACACTTCAAAGTAAATCACAGAACGAAAGACAGCAAAAAAAACATTCGATACAGAAATTATCTGTCGAACAAAAGGAATAAAATCTGTCAATAGTCCGATGACAAACGTTGAATGTCCCTCAACGTATCCATTCAACATCAATGATCTTAGGATCGACCTCTCAAAGCGCCCGAAAGTATACAAAAGCGTTGAAATACATGAATACTATCGTCGATCAGACGGTATAATGGTTCCTTATTCTCACTCACACTTTCAATATTACGATGTGGCCAGTAAAGTAGCGAGAGACAGAAAGTGTGGGACAGAAACTGAAACTTTCTTTTTCTTGCCAATCTTGCCTGTCTTTCAGACTGAGCGGATCAGATAGTTCGGATGGCGTGTTGGGCGCTACTTCAAGTAGGGTCTGCCCTATCTACATATTTATCTTTTCGAAGTCGCTGACTGATATGGTCAAAAATGTCGGGATAAAGAAACTAAAACTGTTATTTTTGACAGTTGTCTGTCAGTAGGCACAAATTTGTCAAAGACCTGCCCACTACATAGACACACTTTCTTTCGAAGTTTTCAAAGAAAAAGCTCATCACCTTAGAGTGTACTACAGTTTTTAATTTTCTGAAGTAGTAGTAATTAGGTACTACAAAGTAGTTAGTCAGTATTGCGCCTATTTTTTTTTACATAATTAACACTTCTATAACAATAACAGTAAACTTAGAATACAAGCCATAAATAGTCAAAAGCATTGAAAAGATATTTATTTGTGCCAAAAATTTGAGTGGATGAACAAATCCAAGTACTGTGATATCGACGATGCCCGCTGACTCAATGGCCCCAGCACCAAAGCTTTCTGACAAATGTCTACGTCACTGATATAATCAAGGACGATGGCAAAGAATAGCCATGAATGCCATGATACTTGTGGTCAAAACAGATAAACATGGTGATTGTATTGGCCATTTTGTTATTTTTAATCGTTTAATGATTACGATCTGAGGTGTGGATAGCCTCTTAGAAAACATTGCAGCTGAAGCAGTCTTTTATACCGTTGTTATCTGTTATCTATCCTCTTAGAGAGTAATACTTCTTTAAATATCCTTTGAGTGTATATTTTCTTGTCGGGTTTTAGCTACTTTTAAGTGTAATCTGAATAAGTTCAAGATGTGTGTCGTAAAAACATCTGTGACTCTGTGAGTGATGCAAAATATGTCTTCTTCCATCAATGGGCTAAACCTTGTGATTTTATTTAATTATATCTACAAACAAAGAACTCTGTGTCTGCAATATTACTAACTTATTAGTTTTCATTAGATTCCTTATTTCATTATTTTTCATTATATTTTTTTTTTAGTTAAAGAGTATCAAATGCGTAGAGTACTCGTTAAAAAGAGAGAACAATTATAAAGGGTCACACATCAGAATTAATAATAGTACTAGACATATCCATACCCTCTCACCCATTTCGGTTAATCACGGGTACGCCCGGGTCATGCGCTTGCGCCGGTGAACCGGTGACGGAGGGTTAGACTTGTTCAAACAACACGTTTATTTGCATTTCACGAGTGTAACGAGCTTTTACTATCGTTGAGTGTCAGCCGTTTGTAGTGTAACCATTTTTCTAAGCACGTTAGAATTAGCATATTTTACTAGACTGGTTTTCTATGGCATGAGTCATAGTAGTTAATATTTATATATTTTGAGCACGTTCTGAATATTTGCATACGATTAGGATTACTGGTTTTAGCTTTATTGTATTTTTAGTAACGGATTGTCATCTTATGGTGAAAATAAACTAACGTTCAGTTCTTTAACATTACACTCCATCTGCGACTGACAACTAGTTAGCGGATAATCACTTCTACCTAGGTATATGACTTGCCATTATTTTTTCTTTTTTGTGTGGTTAGTACTGATGTTAGAGTTTGTATGCCGCCCATGGGCCTATGACTTGGCTTTACATGCCGTCGATAAATATCTCTCATGAATGCTGGTTTTGGTTTTCTCATGATGTTTTTTTCACCGAATTAAGTGATAATTACACACTACTGGGCGTATGCGCTGAATTGAATTGAAACGAAAAACCTATTACTTGGCATTTCGACAGACACTCTAGGCTATCACTGCCACTTGCCATTGAATTATTCCGATCCCCACGATTGCCCATTTCAGTGTGTCGTCCAAAACCGCAAGCCAAAGTTGCACTCAGCAAGCAAGGAGTCTTCTGACGAAATCTTTCAGTGCATTATGGAAGTTGGCTTTATGAATAGGATTGTGCCCAGCAGAAGCGATATTCCATTGACTAAGCTGTTAATTATCACCATAATTTACCAATCTTCTGAACCACCGATAATTAGAAAGCAAATAATATTTTCAAATTTTCCTTATCAAACGGCCACCCTACATGGAATACAAACAAGTATAGTATAGTTATGCGTTGTGGCCTGACATTCCCTCAAATAAGGGGTGCGACACACCTGTCCCGCACCCTCGCGACACGCGACATTTACAAGTTGCACAAGCTCTTCTACCAGTGTAAGTAGACCTTAAGGGACGTAGGTTCTTAAACATTCCTCCTTTTAAAAGTGTCCACAATGTACCGGTCGCCAAAGTTCAGGATAAAATGGTTTGAATTGTAATTACGTAGGGTGCCCATATAGCAAGCTCAAAATCTGAGCATGTGTAGAGCAATGTGCATTGTTATGGATATAGTGCAACGCTTTTGAACAAGTTCGGCAGGGGTGGTTTATTTTTATTATTACTCAGGTTTTTGGTCTACCTGATTGACCTCGGTGTTTGAAAAAGGGGCATTATGGTGTATTTTTATTTACCAGAAGATTCTTCCAAACTGGTAAAGAAAGCGCTATTTGTATTACAAGTCCCCAATATATTATAGAGACTGATCGATGAAGGCGCTTCTTCGCCGTGACTGTGATCAATCGACCATTGTGCGCGCTCAAATTGGTAAAATGTCTTTACAACCTATTTTATTGTTGTGTCGACAGTTTACAACTGCACCTACGAGTCGTGACACCTACATCACTGATAATTCGATAAAATAATGCCGATCAACATGAAGTTACTACTGTGACAACAAATATACGTTTAATCTTCCTTTTTCGTTTAACTTGTTTAGTGTTTTCAAAGTGGTTGCATAAGCAGCAAAGCACTGTAAAATATTATAAAATGAATGCTATACTGAAAGAGTTATTAATAATTTACAAGCTCATATAATATTTAATACAGTGCGAAAATAATTACAAAAAAGTTACGCCCGGACAAAAACGAATATAAAATTAAAAACGCAATCACTCAACCAGAATACAATATATAAATTACAATATTTATGAATTGCTGAACAAAGTTGCTTATTACGGAACCCGTTTTACACGTGTCAAAAAATACCGTTGAATAAAAATAATGGTATGATAATAAAAATTCAACAATCGAACGTAGAATAATTGCGGAGGGAATCGCGAGCGGACGGCGCGTGGCAAGCGCGCGCGCATGACAGGTGTGCCTCAACCCTAATTGTTCGCTATGAAAGGGAGGGCGAGAGGGTGAACTATGTAGATTTGCATTAAATTATATATGTAACGTCATGCTTTATTGCCCCAGTAACAGGATTAGGGGCAAACGAGTTGAATTGAAACTGTTTGTTCAAGGTGAATTGCAAAGCGTTTTCTCATTCGTGTTTTTGTGCTCTTGTCCATTCAAAAGACCTCAGACTGATACTGTATTTGTGTATATTTAAATAAGAATCAATTGGGTAAAGTCAGTTTACGAACTTAATTTCGCGCACTTATACCTAGTAGTACCTACAGCCTACTAATAAGGCGAAGCATTTACTTTGCCACATAAGTATCAGCCACAACCATGTCATCAGATCTTATCTAAAGAAGAAGTTATTTTTTAATCAGCTATCCCATTACAAAAGACCTGGAAGTTTCATAACAGCCAAAGAATCAGAACAATCTGTTACAACAGCTACCTTAACCCGAGGACATAACGGCCTTTCTATCCGCTCGTTAGCCCAAAACTCGTTGTATGTGATCAGGGTCTGTACCTCCATATCTTAGTAGTAGTTTTACTTCAGTGTGAGAAAGGGACGGAGCTAGACGTACTGTATAGCTCCATCTCTTTCCATCCTGTATATATTCTTTGTATCTAGGTGATGGTGAGCTCTCAGTGCCGTACCGACAATGCTGAGGCACAAAAAGCTGCGCAAGCGTCCGTTTGAGAACGCCACCGGAACACCTCAGGCGCAGGCTGTTAAGGAGCGTATGTATCGAGTCTTATGTTGAGTAATGTGGGAACTGAATGGTAAATAGGTTAACAGTTTTGGCTTGAAATTGCGGTTACTGTTGTGTGAACCCACGATTATTGTCAAAGAAATTTATTTTTCAATAAGAAATTACAAGGATTTCACTTACTTGAGAACATTTATCGAACTTAAATATAGTATTACACATTAACTTTGATATATAAACTGAGTAGGTACTGTTTTTCTTTATAACAAATTGTCACTTTTGGTCTTATTTTGGTGAATTAAATAGTATGTAAATAATTCTTTTATGTATTTTTATTTCAGTGGGAAATGATCTCACAAGGCGTAGACAATGTAACATCATATCTGCGAAAACGATGACGTAACAGTCAAAATTGTACTGGTATGATTTATGCTACTAAAGTGCTGAAAATCGTTGTAGAAATACGTAACGCTTTGTAAGCAATAGGGGATAATCCATTTTTTTTTCTTTGTCCGTCCGGTAGTTTATTGAAAAGTATTGGACACGTATTTTTTCTTTTTTCACGTGGTCATAAAATTACGGAGATATATTGAGTTGAAATGGCGCATGACGTCACATGTAGGTAAGTTTTATACCTACTTGTGACGTAGTAAGCCCCCACTCTCCAACTTTAATGAGTTTTAACTAAGTAATTTTTTGATAAAACAATAAATACGTGTCTAATATTTTTGTAGTACCTGTCTGACGGACAAAATAGAATGTCGTTTTCTTTACCCAGTCCGATCCCCTATTGCCACTTGTCTAAACCCTCAGGTCGTTTACATTCCACTATTCTCCGAATGGCTTAATAAAGAAGTACCTAACTCTGGTATACTTCGATTTTTGAATAGACACTTAGTTTATTTTTGGCTAGAAGATAATATTGAAGTTCATTCAGAACTCTTCATTTCACACAGCAAAAACCTACGCAAAATCACTACACAAGAATAAATCCAAAAGAAATATAGAGCAACATCCTCCTACAACAAGTGAAAAACGTTCCAGTTTCTCGAATTAACATTGCAAATAAACTTCTCAGATCTTAAGTAGTGGGGGTAGTAAATAAATATGAGTGTGTCCCAGCAATCAGTGCAATATATAGACTGTGGAATTAGCTTGCCGCCGGGGGCATGGCGTCGCGCGCCGCCCTTGCGCTGTGATGCGACTTGCGACGTGGGTGGAACTTGTGTCGCGAACGATAAATAAGTCGTACATTTTCAGAAGTTTCTATATTTTATACTAAGTTTTGCCTTTGGGTTCGTTAATTTCGTGGAGGTCTGAAATTATTGCAAGGGTAACAGCTATGTCGTAACACAGGTCATGGTTCATTCGTATGCCAAATTTCATTGAAAATCGTCCAGCCTTGAAGGCATAATATTATACAAATTAGTTTTCACATTTGTAAATTCCAAAAATTTACAAATGTGAATATTAATTTGTTTATTTAAATTTATTTTTTATTTAAATTAATTTTCACATTTGTAATTTACAAATATGTGAAAATTAATTTGTATATTTATTATGCCTTCAAAGCTGGACGATTTTTAATGAAATTATAGATATAGGTAATAACCTAAAATTATAATAGAAATAGTTTATTTATTTCGGTATATTTTGTAAGTATTTCGGTGATGCATTTGAGGTAGTGAACGTGAAAATACTGAATGAATTGTGAATTCACATTTCATTCAGTATTTTCCTTGTTACAAAATAATGTTTTGTTCTTTCAGCTATAAACATGTTCTTAGTGACCTAAGCCACTATTATGCTGAAAATGCTTTGAAACCAAACCCCTCAAAAACGCAATCGTGCGTTTTCCACCTCCGGAACAGACAAGCGGGTCGTAAACTGAACATCTCTTGGCAGGGGATTTCAATCGCCCACAGTGATAACCCGAAATATCTTGGTGTAACTTTAGACCGGTCACTCACGTATAAAAATAATTGCCAAAATATAAAAACGAAGGTGCATGCCAGAAATAACTTGCTGCGCCGCCTTACATCTTCCAAATGGGGGGCGTCTTCCCAAGTTCTGCGAACAACTGGAATGGCGCTATGCTTCTCCGCTGGCGAATATGCTTGCCCAGTATGGGACCGATCTGCCCACGCCAATCTAGTGGATACAGCTCTAAATGAGACGTGCCGAATTATTAGTGGTTGCCTTAAACCGACTCCGGTACGAATGCTGTTTCCACTAACTGGGATTGCGCCTCCAAAAGTTCGTAGGACCATAGCCAGTCGCATCGAGAGGACGAAGCTACAAACTGACTCACGCCACCCAATGCACAGTTACGTCTCAGTACCCCAGAGGCTGAAAATTCGTAAAAGCTTTTTTGGGTGCGTTGGCCCAGCTAATAATAGCAACGCCTCTATAGCGAGATGTGATCTTTGGCGGGAGTTGCTTAAGCCCCCTGACGACTTCATCCAGCCTTCCGAAAGCCTTCCACCCGGGCATGCTTTGCCGTGGCCGACCTGGAAATCACTAAATAGACTCCGAACCCAGGTCGGCCGTAGCAAAGACAATCTCTTTAGATGGGGGTTCTCGGACGGCTCAGATCTCAAGTGTGTATGCGGCGTGCCTCCTCAGACAATGGCCCACCTTCTATCTTGCGCTGCATGCCCCGTCACCTGCACACTTGAGGATCTCATGACTGCATCAGCGAGCGGAGTTCGCTTGGCTGAGTTTTGGGCTAAACAAATTTAGCGATTTGCCATCGACACGCTAAGAAGAAGAAGCTATAAACGATAATTTGAGTAATAAGGTAAAGTTTTAGAAACTTAATATGTTTTTACAATATAATACCAAGAACTTGTTACAAGACCAAACACTTTTATACGACCGTTTCACGTCTAGCGAAGCATCACCGCATCAGCGCCACTAATTGCAGGCTCCCGTACCGATTTAAATCGTACCCATAAAACATTTTGTAAAATCCAACATACACAATTTATTGGTGGGATTTAATAATTGCTCATAATTGAAATGCAAGAGCAATTACGTATGTTACCTACCGCTTTGTATAGCCGAAAGCCAAAGGCGTTTGTTTACAATGAAAATTATGCAAAGTGCAAGTTTGAGCGATGTTGATGGCTATTTAATGCATCTCGTAGTGAGTCATGTTCTTCTATTTAGCTGTGTAATTAGTCATAAATCGTTGTCTAGCTGTCGCACGTGACATTTTCTCGATTTATTATTAAGATGCACTTCGTACGTTGAGAATACTTGAGAATTGAGATCATTAATCTAAATGACGTGACGTAGGAAGCTTTCAATCATTAATCAATAACTGAAACCTCGTTTTTGTCTGAAATTCTTAATTGATACAAGTGAAAAAGAAGTGGTATATGTATCTTAAGCTATATAACTAGCTGACTGACGTGACTTACAATTTAAGTTAGTCCGTTAAAACCTGTTTCAGAAACACACAAAATAACGTAGTGAAGCGTAATACAGGTGCATACAAACCGCGGCCATCATCTCAGATTAACTTATCAAGTTACGATTTATACCACCAATAAATGTCAAGGCGATGCCCGGACGACTGAAACTGACCGAGTGGAGTAAACTCCCCACTCTTACCAAGAAAGTTATTAAAAAGAAACGTTAGCTCACATCCCAACATCGTTGCCAATTTATAATAACGATCCCACTTACAGACAACGTGTATTTTCAGCTGCTAATATAATTTTAACCTGTGGTCGTGATACTTGTAAAGCCTTTTTTAAGCTCGCGCCAATGACTTAATCACGCGTTTCGGATGCCACCATTCTTTATACATCCCTTATTTGCTCTGTGCTGTGCAAATACTTACACATTCATTGGACCTATAAGTAAGGCTTATATATATACATATATATACTTATAGAAAATTACAAAACAAAATAACAAAGTCAAATTATGTTATAATTTCACTTTTGTTTTCACAAGTAGCAAAAGTGAAATTAAAACCAAAAAGGACATAAATTTAGAGGTTTTACTATTTCCATGATATTGGCGATGATTTTTGAAATTGAATTTCGATTGTCGGTCGCGATCGTGGGAAAGTTTCAATACGCCAAAAGTGACCATCATATTGTTTCTCAACCAAGATTGATAGCGGAAGCTCCATATCTCATGTCTTATTGCTTTTATCTGCAATTTCCGTCCAAATTATTGAAAACATATCATATTCATGGAATCGATTTAATCCAAGTCATTTTTATTTCTTTAATTTATAAGATTGATGCGATTATAATTATAAGTTACGTGTGAAATGAACGGATATCTGTTTAAAGATTAATTTAATTCGCAACTAATAGTTCGGTCGGCCATCAATCATGCCAATTTCCTTAACTAGGAAACGAATGGATTTCGTCTTTGGTTGAAAAAATATCGGCAAGTGTCGTGGGTGTAGCACTAGAATCGTTATAAACACATTTCGTCGCCGCGCGAAGTATAGGCGGAGTCGGGGGGCGCAAGAATTCATATCGAACAATCAGGAATCGGATGTTCTTAATGAATGAGATTAATGACCTCTACTACCTGTACCTACTGCCTGATACCGCAAATATTACCGTGCCCTTGATAATTGTAAGTTTGTACATTTAATTAGTGTGCAGAAGCTTTTAAATCGAACTTAAACACAGTACGCAGCAACCGCTTTATATTCATAGAAAAAATGCAAATCAAATCGGTTTCGATGTTTCAAAAGATCAAAGTTAAACGACATTATCAACTCGGTTATCAATACGTGTCATTTGTTAAATGGAAGTTGTATTTATTCGCAAGCAAAGAGTCATCTCGCCAGCTGAACACTTAGGTGATAGATTTCGCTTTCGAATTAATCAAAATTACTAATCAATCGCTAATTACAGATCATCGACCCGCGGTAGGCACCGAGTCGCCCCTGTCCTAATTGCTGGACGTTTTAAACCCTATACGGCGTACGTAGAGGCTTTATCTCAATAATTAAAGGCTTATCTTCGAGTCAGAAACGCCGTCAGAACTTTATCGTACCGTGTCCACCCCAGCGTTATCTTCATTACGACTCTGCACCGCAACTTTAATTCACGTGTCCATTAATTTTAAAAGCTGCCGCGTGCGTTTGTTAAACCAATGATTATCTTAACAGTAATACGGCCCTAAGTTTCTCATAGGGCCATAAATCATTGCAAATCAAATGATGTCGAACCGCACCGGATAATCTAGGTTACGTTGAAATGGCAGATTTAAGACTCGCAGCATGTAATTGCTGGTTCTCGTTACAGCTAGTGGTTGAAGCTATGGCGATAATTAATGCTTTGTGCTTTAGGATTCTTCATTGAATCGCGTTAAAGCTGCTTTTGCGTAATCTAATTAAAAACCTGGGTTTGATATTTATTTGAGGAGTAGTTACAATTAGAAGTGTCTATCTTCATTCTTCGTCTTTTTCTATTATTTACTTACATTCAGTGTTTTTAAAAACAGATCTTAGGATTAAGACGGTAAGCAGATTACCCAGTTTAAATGACAAGCGTATAAGAAGAGAAGAGATAGGAATTGAATGTGAGATAAGATAACAAATGAAGACCAATGGTTGGCTCCTTAAATAAACGCAGACGTCTGGGAAAATTCAAGCATGAAAAAGAAAACTAAAAAAAACAAATGAATAAACACAAGTAGTATGCAGAATATAGCCAGTATTAATGTTTCACTTAAACTTTTTTTCATACTACCTGTGTCGGCACGCTTGATCTATATAAAGTTACTAACAGTGACAGATAGCTATCGCCCTCAAGCATCAAGTTACTAGTAGATTCCTCACAAGAATCTTATAACTTAAGGCGGAGATATACCAGTGATACACTAAATATTTTCATTCCCACAATTATTTAAAACTCTGAGTAATAGCTAGATAAGAATCAGTAAGTCTAAAAAGACGAACAATCTTGCTTTATCGCGAATCTTCCTTGTGTATTAAAAAGTAATATTCTCAGTTTTTCTTACTTTATCGTCACCGGTATTCTACTTGGTTTTCCAATTTGATTTTAATGTGATTTGAATCTCATTATCTTGAGCCGTCTCTTTATATAAGCGCGAACTAGACAATGATTTGTGGGGCTAGTTGACGGCTCGCCATTGACCATGGACCACGATATCTCCCACACCAGACCACATAGTAACACATACTTCAAGCGTCCTCACTAATAACAATATTAATTACACCGCGCTACTATCTCGTAGAAGTAATCGTTTTAATTATTAATAATAGCGCGTAACAACAGAATTCTGTCTTGATTCAACGCTCGCGCACCGGTCATGTTATTAAGCCCTATTTTTTTAAATCTACATTAAGGTCTTGACTGTTCGTACGTACGGAGGTATGTACCTCTATTAATAAACGTTTATAACTATCATTTACCATTGTACGGAGGTTTGTAGCGTAACTGGTAGACGAGTTTATGTCCACTTGGAATACTTTCGGTCGTGGAACGAAGGATACGGATAAACGTTTTGGGATGGTTTTTCTCTGTCCGTTATTTGTAGTTTTACGGTGGACATAATTGAAGTTTATTGAAATGGCAATTTCAATTATTTTAAACTCAAAAGTTGAAACACATTATAAAATATTTATAGGTAATTATATGAAACATTCACGTGTTAAAGTGTCACTAGATTAACACCGGTGAGATTGACTACGCACCCCTTTTACTTACCTACATAACCTGAAAACCACTTACTTACTGGTGGGTGCTTAAATTTAATAACTGCAAATCTCCATAAAGATCGTCCGATTTACTTCCTGTTCGCAAAAACGAATATATTTATTCCGTCCTTATAATCAGAACAAGCAAACCGACAGCTCGGACCGAACGCTCGCCTTTTGTTATAATTGAATTTTGTTAACAGCACAGTTATCCGGTTTTATTACAAGAAAATTAATTTTTATGAAGAAAAAACCATCCTGCATTTTCATTACCCCTAATCTCGGCAGGGTTTATTGTTAATAAAACAAAGGTAAGAACTATTGAAATAATAATTAGTGAAGCATTTAGTATGGAGCGTCTGACTCCCGTACCATTGAGCCGGCTTTAAATGGATATTTCAATGTCAAAAATTACGTCTGCCTTTGTTCTCAGACATAATGGAATGAAATTAAACATTTCCATTTTACCTTAAAAAGTTCTATAGAGCTTCATAATTCGCTTCACGCAATAAAACTTTTGATACTCTTATATCAAACACCATGAAACATTAATTTGGTCTGTGATAAAAAAAAGATAAGAATTGTACACAAATAGCTCCTGAAAATACATAATACGATTGTGTAGAATGTCTAGTTATAGAACGAGTAGTGAAAACAATAAACCGGCCAAGTGCGAGTCGTACTCACACGCACACAGGGTTCCGTAGCACCAAACAACACGCACAATGGTCCACTTAAGGGACTAAGTGCGGAAACCAGAAACCCCATGAAGAAGCACCAAACAATATAATAACATTATTATGAACGGTCATTCATAAATAAATTTACACTCAACAGCAAAACTAAAAATTGTTACAAGCTTTTATTTCAGAATATACTAATGAAAAACAAAGTTACTACTGTAGTTTGATGAAAAAGTCCATATCTCAAAAACTCAACATCAAATCTTATTCAAACCAATTTTCGTTGTATGTTTTTTTTTAAATTCTACAAACCTAATTTTTTTCAGAATTTTACTCTTACTACCTACTACCTTACTTTAGAAATTAGAGGGGTGGACACACATTTTACCACTTTGGAAGAGTCTATCTTTCAAACGATTGACTTTGAGAAAAAATGGTTTTAGGAACCTCAATGTAATTATTAATCTACAGACATTCCGCACCTATAGGTTTGATGTTTTTTTTTTTATATTCAGTTCCATGTATGCACCCCCATAATCTTTAATATTTTTATTTTTGTAAATCGTAAAGCGGTTCTCAGATTACATCTACCTACCAAGAATCAACTGTGTAAACCTAATATTTTTGAAATGAAGCGGCTGTGACTGTGGGTACGGACGGACAGACAGACTTGACGAATCTATAAGGGTTCCGTTTTTGCCTTTCGGCCACGGGACCCTAAAAAACTAGCAGGACAATGTCATAAACATCATTATGATCAATACTACACATCATGCAAGGATATGATGGTAGTAGGATATTTAAAGTAAACTAGAACCTCTTTGATATTCGCTTGCAAAAAGAAACAATAATAGGGGACCGGACTGGGTAAAGAAAACGACATTCTATTTTGTCCGTCAGACAGGTAATACAAAAATATTAGACACGTATTTTTTGTTTTATCAAAATATCAAAAAATTACTTAGTTAAAACTCATTAAACTTGGAGAGTGGGGGCTTACTACGTCACAAGTAGGTATAAAACTTACCTACATGTGACGTCATGCGCCATTTCAACTCAATATATCTCCGTAATTTTATGACCACGTGAAAAAAGAAAAATACGTGTCCAATACTTTTCAATAAACTACCCGACGGACAAAGAAAAAAAAATTGGATTATCCCCTATTGTGGAAAAGGGCTAGTACGACTAACTTGAGTTAACTTATTTACAATCTGACAATACATTCCTTGAAGGAGGAACTCGTGGCTAAATAATAACAGCTGCACGGGTCGATCTTTAAGGTTAAGCCGTGCTTGCCAAGGTTGGCCCGTGGATGGGTGATCATAATTACATCCCGAGTTTCCTCCGTGCCTTGGAAAGCACGTTAAGCTGTTGGTCCCGGCTGTCATTTGTAGATCTTTGACAGTCGTTACGAGTATTCAGAAGCCAAAAGTCTGGCATCCAGTCTTACCAAGGGTATCGTATTACCCAGTTACTAGGTTGTGGAGGTCAGATAGGCAGTCGCTTCATAAAATACTGGTACTCAGCTGCATCTGGTTAGACTGGAAGCCGACTCCAAGATAGTTTTGGGAAAAGCCTAGGCAGATGATGAATACTTTCCATGAATATTTGGAGTTTTTACATTTATGATAAAAAACTACAATCCATAAAATTATATTTATCTACAGCATTCAATTGAATCACTAAAAAATAATTTATAAAATTATCTCTCGCTTCTGTTTTGATCGTGGACACATACTCGGCCCACCCTTAATTGCTTGTCAACAAATTCTGGAATGGACAGCTCCGCTGGACACACAGGATTCCTCTTTTTACCCACCCGAAATACTCGATAAACAAGTCATCAACACTGGAACCTTTTCGAATGAACTGAATCCCGTGAACAAAACGAAAAGTACTCGATTTCTGAACTTTTCTTACTGCTACAAAGTTGCAACGTTATTAGCGTAATAACGTTATACTTTCGTATCAATTATATTTTAATGAATTCAACAAACGAACCGGTATTCTGTGAGCATCTCCGTACATCGACCCTATTTCATTGAACTAATTTTTTCGTAACTATATTTCTGCTTTCCTATAATCCAATACGCGTAAACATTTTATCAAATTGACTGTGTAATACTTTTGAAAACATGTATTCTGACGGAACTTGCTAACAACAACACGTAATGGCGGAATTGCCGAGTTTCCCACATTAAACAAGTCTTTAAAATACCCGACAAAACAAAATAGATCCCATAAATATTCGTGATAAAAAAAAAACATACAAATGCCTATCGCTAGTTCTTAATTAAACATCGAGCCGAGGTATTGTCGCTTCGCTTATTAAGAAATAAATGAAATAAGCGACGAACAGATTAATTCAGCATTTATTACGAAAACGAGAATTCTCGGGTGCTAAAACGTGAGTAGATAGGTATTGTAATTAATATGTATGGAGAGAAGGATAAAGTTTTAAGAGGTCTGGTGATAGGCGTCATCGGGCGCGTGTCTTTATTTTTATTTCGGAGAGATCGTCAGCGCAGGCGGTGGAACCAGTCGGGATGCGCAAGAGTGGCGCGTGGCACTCGCTGCCACTCGCCGCCGACGACACACGCTCGGTTTACATACGGAATGACTTCAACCTGTCGCATCTACCTCATCAAACACACACACACTATAAACCTTGAATGAATTATGCTGATATTAATTAAACAGCTTTTTAACGGAATTTCTTCATTCTTTTGTAAACTATAAAAGTGGCAGACATCCTAACAGATCTGGACTTATCTTCACCATATTTACAGATGACACTTAGGCCTGAAAAAAGTAAATTCTATTCAATAATTCTAAGTTCTATTCAATAAGGCGTTAAAATAAAACAATCATCAATCACACTTAAGGCTTCAAACGCAATAGTCATTTCAGCTGCACTCTGCTACGCAACTAAGGCTCTAACAGCACAATTAAAATTTCAAATTCCAATTTTGGAGTTGGCTCTTTTTGTTCGACGCTGCAATTTCACGGCGGTTTTTGTAATGGAGTAGACAGAAATAGATCATGGCATAGCTGGGTGTTGGCTAGGTGGAATCCGCTCGGCCGACCTTCGATTATTCGCCATTGCCAGTTGGCACAATAACCAGCAGCCGATAACCACCGTCCAATTAAGTTCGGTAGCGCCTCTTAAAGGCTCACAAGACAAGTTTTTGTCACGGACCATGCGCAGACGCTTAATTGGCGGATACTCGTCATTAGGTATGTGCAATTCAACTTTGCGGTTAGAATTACTTTTTGCAATTTAATTTGTGTTATATTTGCTTATCCCTTTATTCTGGAGCTCCGTCATATTTTGAATAACTGATGATTTTTCATTTTTATTGTAACAGGTACCACGTCATTGGCCATCTATCAATCTAACAGTTTCTAAAATAGGTTTTCGGGGTACATTTTACAGTAGAACATAAAAAAAGAAGTCTTAAACACGTCATCTATTATTAAACAATTAACATGAACGCCATTTATTAAATGTCCACATCACGTTTAATTAACATGAGCTTGTTCATACAAAATTGTGGCTTGATCGATGTGGAAGCCCATCCAATTACTTCTCTTGTCGTTGAGATATTATTTACAGTCATCTTCTGTGTATTTATCATGAGATAACGATAAAATATTGCGTGTACAATCTAATATACATCTGCGGGATTGTTATTACTTCGATTAAGACCACGGTATTTTCAGACAAAAAAGAAGTAATCATTTGCATGAACTTGTAAGTAAAAGATGAAGATTCTTTTATTATTTTATTTCTTGGTTTAATTTGAAAACACAGCATCCATATTTAAAAGACACATAAACACTGACACATCGTAGACTTTTTGAATCCCTTTATTCATGAAATCTTTTACTTGCTTTGTTTCCATTTAATCTTCGAATTCACAAATGTCTCCAATTCTCACCGTTCCTGGTACACATCCACCAGCGACTAGCATGCTTTGTACCACGGGTCTCTGCTGTTCTCTTGGTCCTTCTTCTTGATCTTCTTTGTCAATCCCATTATCAGCACGCTCCATATCAGGAAGAACTGTGGCCAACACAACACTTGTTAAACATAACATGACTAGTAACAGAAAATAGGTCTTCATTTTAAAACGCCTTGCCACTTATGATTGAGTGTGATTGAAACATTTCTTTATAAATGTCATTGATACGTTCATTAGTCAATTATTGCATGCTCGTCAGCTAATTATTAGTTTCATTAATTAATTTGAAATTTACATATTTTGAAGTTGGTTAAACGACATCCCAATTAAAGGTTCCTTATAATATATTGCATTAGCACTTTTTAATTGAATTTTATGAAGTAGTTATGAGTCTAAGTAAGTAGTTCTACTGGATTTTTATCAAAACCAATTAATATTCTGGATGTTATTTAAAAGATAAAGTAACTGCCTATTGATAAAAATTATAGAAACATGTAAGCTAGTTAGCTTAATTGGACTGAAAATTAAAATATAACAGGCTTAGAAGTAAGGTCCTAAGGACCTAGCTGGCCATAGAAGTGCATAGTTACGTTAATTAAAAGCCCGAGCATACACTTGCATACACAATGACAAAGTAGCATGCCTCATAAGCGCATTCATCCTGAGAATTAGATGGAACAGTCTGGGACGATAACATCCAAGACCCGCTGCTAAGCCCGCTTCAAAGAAAAGCAAACGTGAACGCGTGCGTTTGTCATCGCCATCGGGCCACGAGCATTAGCCTGTAATGGGTATGATCGAAAACCTGCTGCGGTTACATATTATGTCCATAGCTCCCCGAACTGGTCCCAATATCGCTTATTATGTATCGCCTTTGTGTTAATCATATCTTTCGCTCAGTATGGCAACCGTGGCGGCTACCGGTCGTTGGTCTATTAATAAAGGGCAGGCTTCCACTCGACGGAATGCTCGCAACCTGCTATTGTAGTCTAGTGGTTGAGGGATTTGTCTTTTTAATCGCGCTGCCTCTCCACTGCCCGGAGCCTATTATTAGGGTTAATTGGAATTATTAAAGTTTTTTTTCACAGCAACTAGAAGTTTTAGCAGATAGTAGTGATGCACGCGAGATAGCTTTGAGTGAGCCAAGCTTTTAGATTAATGTATGGTTAGAGTACATGTTATGGAAATTTTAATAGAGTAAGCTTGGGGAGGCGTACGATCGTGACCGTACGATTTCTTTCACTCGTTCTTTTTGCATAGGAATTAGTCTTCTTAATGTGATATAGTAACATTACTTACGACCATATACCTAGACACATACTAAACTTTTATCCTTTTTTCTAGAAGCTTGTTACTCGTTTACGATGTTTCAAATTTCTTCACGTAGTTGCGCTTGTTAACTACAAAATTATACTTAATGTTAAAGCTCGCCGTATGTTTTTTCGATCAGTCGATTTTCACTTATTACTGGAGTTGGTCGCATGTACTGAGTATTGAGTGTGGCGTGTCATTTGCATGATTGTCGTTAATTAACTCATAAGGACCGTGACGGTGTACGAGCGTATAAACTTACTGTAGCATTTATCATCAAATTGCCCGGCTATCTCAAATTGCCGGGCTATCTCGGGCTACAGTACAATTACGGCCAGTTTAAAATGATTCAATGTCGCGAATCACATTTGAGACAAGTTTAAAATGAGATATTTTTTATGTCATTGGAAATGTTGAACTTAAGGAATAATCGAATGTTACCTACTTGCCAGCTGATTATCAAAGTAAAGTGATAAGTGTGCAATTTTGTACTTATAATGTTGGAACCATAAAGTATACTGTAATCTATTAAAAGACAGAGAATATAACGGTAAGAATATAATTACAGTGTTACATTCCACGTTACCGCGGTAAAAAATCCTAAATCTCACTCCATATGGATAAAATCAAACACTATCATAGAACAATTAATATAACACCCAAAACACTACAGAACACAACAGGTAGAAACAAATTCATTATTGTAACAACTGAGATGGTTACAATTAAACATGGTACATTAAGATATAATGTATACAGCTTCAGGCGACAGCCATAACTTGTTATCCATTAAATCTAAGACGAAACACTCTTTATCATTAACACAATATAAATATTTATTTATCGATGGCCGATCCGAAAGTTAATTCAGAAGCGAGTGGTTTAGAGTGCGTACAGATTAGTGGTATACAAAATTAATAACAAAATGAAAACCGTAAGCGCATCACAGCCGTAGCAACTAGTGTCCGACCGAATATTCGGTTTCGGTTTCGGTCGAGTTTCGGCAAAAAAACAAGTTTCGGTTAAGTTTCGGTTTCGGCGGCAAACCTGCCAAAACTACGACCAAAACCGAAACCGAAACGTCCCTACAAGGATCATGTTTTGAGGGAAAAATGAAGAAAACGGTATTACCGTTATATTAGACCGTTGCCGAAATTCGGTTTCGGTTTCGGTTCCGGTCGTAAAAACCAGTTTCGGTCGGACACTAGTAGCAACGTTACATAATCGCGGTAGTAACGCTACACAAACGGCGTAGCTACGGTACACAGTTGCTGTAGCCACTCTACGCAGTCGCCGTAGTAACGCTACGCAGTTGCTGTTGCCACTCTACCCAGTCGCCGTACTATCATGGCTGGTGGCAGTTATTATGTCAATTAGTTTAACGAAAATAATTGACAAAAAAAAAACCTTACTTGAGTGTGTTTACAAAATTATTACCTATTTAATGAACTTAAATTACTAAGTGTCGTTCAGCTAAGTACAGTGATCAGGAAAAATGTACCTAATGGTATACTAGGCCAGGTCGCTGCTGAAGTAGGTACTTTTGCAACATTAAATTACGTGATAGAAATTCTTCACCATTGTACAGTCACCTTAACTCCTAACCAGAACACCAAATTCGACACTTCATTAAGGCGAGGCAATACGCTGCGCCCGCGGCGATGCCCACTAGCGCCACTAAAACAAACAACTCTATTAATTCAAACTATATAAAGGAATCCTCTACGAAATTATACCGTGACCAATATCAATCATCCGATGTGTCCAAAGCGATAATCGATATACAATCGAATATTCAAATCGAGAACTAACACGGTATGCATCGATTAACAACTCAATTAAAATGAATTATTATGAGATTTTTGAAATAGCTTCTTAAAACAGAATTAGGTTTTAATTTTCTTCTGCCATAATAATAGTTCTGATTGAATAATGAAAGAAAAACGTCAAGAAGATTACGGTTTAGGTACTACTTAAATTAAAATCAACATAAATATAACAACCAAGAACTTTAGATATTCGTTGGTATTAAACTTAAAACCTGTCCCTATTTAGATGTTCTAGATCCCATTTACTTGCTACATGCAAACGTGCAGTTTGAACGTTGGATGAGAAATGCTTTTAAATTAAGTACAGTACATACTTTACTCGAAAGATCATCATCATAACAGCACGCCTGTAATCTTCAAAGGGTGAGGCAGAGGTGTAGGTATCTAATAGTACACCCATATTTCGCCAGTTATGTTTAAGGGTCAGCTCACACCGAGACGCGACGCGACGCTGCGCGCACCTTGAGAATTCAGAATACGTTGCGCAACGTATTCTGAATTCTCACAACGAAATGTTTATCTTTTCGTGTAGAAAATAAAGTTATATTTTGAATCTCGCTCTTTTAAAGTGTGCGCGCAGCGTCGCGTCGCGTCGCGTCTCGGTGTGAGCTGACTCTAAGTCCCATGTAAAAAGGGCGAGCATTTGGCATTCAATCGGACTCAAATCCACACTCCGTGGTTGCTACTGCGAAATTCCTGATGAAAGACCCAATAACAATTTGCCCGACGCGGGAATCGAACCAAGGACTTTATGCTCAGCAGTCGCGACTGCAACCACTGGACCAACGAGGAACACAACTCTAAATATATGCATACAAACTTCTGCATAAATCACATAAAGGGTGTACGACACCTCTTAACGAAGCCGAAAGGCACTGGTTCTCCCTGTCATTGCGATCATTTTTTGGTCTACACCATACCTGGGAATCTTCTAGTTACGAAGATATTAGGGGTCAAAGTTCCAACTTTTTGACAAGTATTGTTTTAAATACAAGTTTTTAATGTAAGATTTTTAAACACCTCCACGACCCCCGTACTATTCAATCCGTCCATCAGCACTATGTTTTGAGCGCGTTACATTGAGTTCTACCACAAAAAATGATTTTACACCCCCCAAAAAAGTAAAAGTCGTTTCCCAGCAATATTTTTTGCGTAAAGTTACTTAGTTTCATGTACAGAATGCTTGGTTGACGGCTTCGTGATGAGGTGATTAAACACCGTGTATTTTGTGAATATTCCAATAGCATCAAACTTCCAAGAATGTCAAAAAAAAATGTCGTTCTTAAAAGTTTACAAAATTCATTCATAATACAATCTTTCATTCTCAGGCGAATCTTTTAGGGAAAAAATAACATTATTATAACTCTCACGCTCACTCAACGCTTTAAAAGCACTACCATAAAAATGCTCGATATTTTATGATCTACTTAGCACAAATCCGATTGTTGGAACTTCTCTGTCGGTACCCCTGTACACAAGATACGAGCGAGAGAAATATGTTGCTAAAAGGATAAAGTCTTCATTAAAATGTATTTAACGTCGGATCGGATTCGAGTAAGCTTGATCAATACACATTCTATTACTTTTAATATAATTTAGTTCCCACATATTCGAGTAATTCTCAACTTTATTTGTATTTGTAAGGCTATTTAAATATGATACACTTTTTTAGAATAAGAGTTTTTATGTAACAATAAAATATTTACATACAAAAGAAGCGTTGCCGCCGAATGATAAACGCATCATAAGTGCCTCAAGGCATCTCGAACGGCCGATATCTGTTCTGAACAAATCACTGTTTTATCGTTACTCCCATCGTAAAAAATATTGATATCAACATAAAAAAGTGGTCCAAAAACAATAGAACGGATGGATTGAAAGGATTCCTGCGTCAGATAACGAGTCGGTTTAAAAAAAAGATATGTATTAATAATAGCTTTATAGTGACCATCTCCGAAACGCTGGTCATTCTTTGTTGTTAATGGTGTCATTTTAAATTCTATCGTTGAAAGATAGTTTTGACACTTTCCTAATACGAGACATGATGCTGCTGATATCTCTATACTTAGCTGTTTTTTGGTCAGTCTAATTGGACTCCAATGAAATACTCTGAGATGTTCAAACTGGAAAAAAATGATTATTTATTAATGATTTCTTTCTTTTTTTCATAACTGACCATCTTGATAGAGATATCACTGTTGATAGGTTCTACAGCTAGGGTTCCAATTCCAGGGTCCTAAGTTTCGGCTTACCATAAAACCTCAAGTTCTGGCCTATCATCCCCGAACTCAATCCGGGGATATTGGGGGTATCCGTGCACTGAGTTCAGGACTGCATCATCCGGCATATATCAGCACCAGATACCAACGAGCTTTGCGTCGGGTACCCAATTTACCCGCGTGGCCTCATCGTGATGCTTCGGGTCAGGCCAGAACATCTGCCGACCTTCACACTTATGGTGTCTGCAGCGTGACACACTGTTGCGATCTTTGTCACACCAGGCTGACCCAGAAGAGTACTGTGATACTCCTAAGGGATTTTAAGGAAACGGATTTGTGATTAACCTACCTACCCGCTTTCTCACTTTTTTATTAATATACTAGCTCTACCCGCGACTTCGTCCGCGTGGAATTTTAGAGTAGCCTAAGTTACTCCTTGTTGCATCAGCAATCTGCCAGTGAAAGTCCCGTCAAAATCGGTCCAGCCGTTCCACAGATTAGTCGGAACAAACAGACAGACAAAAATTAAAAAAAAAATGTTTTGGTATATGTACCGTATATATGTTACGGCTAATAGCCGAAGTGCGGCTACACCTAGTTTTAGCCGGCTACAACTAGGTGCAGCCGGCCACATGCGGTTAAACTTAGATGTATCCTACTTATCTTCGGTTAGAACGAGGTTTAGCCTTCATCATAGCGGCTAGAACTAGGTGCAGCCGCACACCGGTGGTTAAACCTAGGTGTATCCTATTTATCATCGGCTACAACTAGGTTTTCAGTTCAGTTAAGCATTTTGGTTTTGTTTTGAGATTCTTGTCTTGCGTTTCCCAGTTGATTCGATTTCGTCCGAAACAAGATTTATAATTTTAACTGTGTAACTCTAAATGTCATTCAAGTTTATCTTGTTTGAATAAGTGATACATTCTTGCAACATACTATCACATGACGAGTTTGTTGATTGTTTTTTTTTATAATAAAAACTGAAACAAAGAGATCTTGTTTGTTTTAACATAAAATGTGAGAGAGGAGTACAAATACTTGGTTGATTATTTCATAGTTAAGAAGTAAAACTTTATTTTTTTATGTTTCAATTTTTTATCTTTGCGCGTAAGATGTCTATTTCGTTTACTTCTGCAGAGAAATTTTAAATTGTGAGTTTTATTAATTACTTATAAGTATAATTATAAATGTCACTTCAACATCCTTGTCTTTTATTTTTTCAATATAATAGAATCGATCGGGAAACACAAGACAAGAATCTCAAAACAAAACTAAAATGCTTAACTGAACTGAAAACCTAGTTGTAGCCGATGATAAATAGGATACACCTAGGTTTAACCACCGGTGTGCGGCTGCACCTAGTTCTAGCCGCTATGATGGAGGCTAAACCTCGTTCTAACCGAAGATAAGTAGGATACATCTAAGTTTAACCGCATGTGGCCGGCTGCACCTAGTTGTAGCCGGCTAACACTAGGTGTAGCCGCACTACGGCTATTAGCCGTAACATATACATTTATATAAAAATGTATAAAATCGGTTATTACAAACAGATAGTTCAATTTTATTTATTTGTATAGATGTATAGATTTTTTATGATGATAAGTTTCTTGGTCTTATTCAACTCTCCACCAAAAGTAAACCCGAATCCGTCACGTACCTTTACTTAATAACATTATCAGGTAGTCAGAAAGAATTTCTCGAAACAGCCAGCCAGATTCGAAAACATTAGGCAAGTAACATATTGTCAAAAATATAAAATGCACAAATTATGGGCCTTCCACTTTATTTTATTTTACGGTAATTACCTACATTTTTCTGGAAAGAAAAACAAAAGTTAGTTAATAACCGCCAAATATTAATCGCTATTATTTATCCCCGACCTGCCTTAATTTACCGAATGTTAATCGTTTTACCACGCGCTAGGCTATCAATAAACACATAATTTACTTTTCAACGACCACGTTGTAATCTAATAACTAATTTGCTTGATTGGATTAAGACGTCAAAGCGTGCTTTTGATTTCACGGTCGGCAGAAAAGATCATGTTACTATCTGAGAATCTGTAATCGATATTTTGTTTGACGATATTAAAATTTATCGTAGATATAACGGAGATGCGTGTTAGCATACACATTGAAAATATGACAAGGATTATCTGAAGATACTACCTAAATGAAGTACTTACCCACAGAAAAACCAGAAAAATATCGCACAAAGTACTCATAATGATCAATACTTTTAAGAAACACGATGACAAAAGTAGTGAGAAAAAACTGCACGCTGTTAAAAATAAACGAAATATATATTTACTAGTATAATCGAAGAATATTTTAAACAAAACACGAAATAATACTAAAACGTGCCTTATTTATTACTTTTTCCAACAATATTGTGCAAATAGAGTTAAGAATAGCTAAACAGAATTACAAAAAGAGTATTTTAGCAGAGCGTGGTTTCGATCCACGGACCTCTGGGTTATGGGCCCAGCACGCTTCCACTGCGCCACTCTGCTTGTGTCAGATGTAAGCGAAATTATGATACTGTATCTGTTGTGTAATCTAAGTACGGGCATGACTCATAATATTAGTAATTTCCACATCTACGAGTAGGTACAATACAATACGTCATGTACTTATCTAATATCGCATTAGATAATAATCTTTCGCTTTTCCTTGATATGGCTGATTTTCTGTAAGTACTCCATATTAATAAATATTTTTTTATGTATTTGTACAATCAAACTTTTTTGCTAACAGTATTACATATTTCGCAAATATTTAATGAACTTCCATTCATAACCGTGACAAAAATTATCACTGCAAAACTAAAAGAACAAAACAGCCAGCTCGAGAAGATGATTAGAACCTAGACAATCACGCCAATGAACAATTTGTATGCAATTTATGATATTATATCTGCAATTAGCAGTGAAATATCATTCATTATAACTCGTTAAATATTTAAAACAGCATTCGTTGCATCAATGACTTAATTAATATCACTGTTCTATACATATCGTTAAGCAATATATTGCAAGAAACACCTGACTCAGGGAGGTAAAATGATGTGTAATGTTTTTAATTGGATTTAATATTTGCTTCAAATAAAAAAAAAACATAAATTATTATATAATGCTTCTATAAACCAGCTGTTCCAACGATCTAATTCTTATCTGACCGTATTAAAACATGTTCCGATTCTGTCATTTCCATATTTCTTTTATTTCGGCAAATCTTGAGAGCATAAAGAACGCTATCGCAAAACCAGAGGCTTATCAGAAGTTCCCTTGTTTTGCGGCAGCAATAAATTGTTTAAATATGCCATAATTCTTTGCTTCCTAAGATCAAGTTCCGATAAGTGTTTATTAGAACACGGGTGGTAGAAAACTTGTGCGATATCGACATAAAAACAGGTGAACAACAAAAAACTGCCGACATTTTTTCCGTTTGCCAAATCTTTAAAAGTGTTCCGAAAATGGTCCGAGCTTATTCGACCCTTATCTCTGTTTGTTTAGTAAATAATGAGCGATCGCGAACTTGTTCACAAGTTCTGAATTTGTGTTCAAACTAAAGATTAGTTGAAAGGTAAATATTAAAATGTCTCAAAACTTTTAATTGAAGAAAACCGTATGTGTTGTCTTAATAACAGTCTAACAGCGATGGGTCTGGTCTCCTGGTGGACGTTATCTCAAGCCAGCCGTTTCATAACATGATTACTGTATTAAAAAGCAAAGTGGTCAGATATTGTTGGTATTTGCATAAAGGATTGGCGGTTGGGCGTCGCGGCGTGTGTGGTATCCTTCTGTCTCTGCTATATGTCAGCGTTCAAGCAAATTGAGGTTTCAGGAACACTCGTTAAGAGCCCCGAGCTATAAGAATTTCATCGCTACGTGTAAATACAAGTGGTAGTTACAGTCAGAATTCGTCATTTACGCTGTCAGATATGATGTCTTAAAAAATGCTGCTCCTAAACTCGGCTGCGAAACTCAAATTAAGAAATTTAAGATAAAGGCGGCACGAAGTGCCATTTTTTCTCCTTTCATGTCAATTAAGTGGATTTTATTTAAACGATCGAAATGAAGTTTCAGTAATATATCGAGACAGTTTTGAATAAATGACATAATAAAGATGTGAATGAATTACGATATCGATATCCAGTGTAGTAAATTAATGATGCAGATCGACGCATCCCAAAGATATTTATGAGATAAATTTGTCTCCCGCTTGCGCAGTGTCTCATTACTGCTGCCGACAAAGCTGCGGCCGGCCAGCATTTGTCACCCGAACAGTTGCAAATAGCGAAATTCTTTATAATTTATAATTATGTATTCGTGATGTTTAGTTGCTAATTAGGGATGTACCTTGTTTTGCACTCACGGGGAGTAACGAGCAAGAAAATAACATGAGAGGTGACAATAAATCAGTGGAGAAAAAATTTCGCGTTTTTGGATAACTACATCGATGTTTCCGAGTACCAGTAAAGTGGTGTGAGGAATTCACTTATTAAGTGGTGCTGAGATGTCTATCAAGTTTGATGCAGCTGAGCGGAGCAGCGGTGCGGTGGGGAGCCAGGGAGGCTGCGCCTGCGCCGGCACGCGTTGCTTAACATTCAGCGCGCAGCCGCCCGAGCACCAACTGCCGATGACTCGTGCGCACTTCCGCACAAAACTCATTAAAATGATGAGCATTGGGGTTTTCTTATAATAAAAAAATAATTTTGGACACTTTGGCTCGTTAATTGAATAAAATTTGCCCGTATTAATCTGCAACAGGTTATCGGCTTCCTAAAAAACATGTTACCCTGTTGTTTGAGAACCAAAGAAAAGGTAAGAAAATTGGTGATGTACTGCGTAAACGCGGCGTTCTGTACATCAAACGAAGTAACTGCGCAAACATTTTTGCTGGGATACGACTTTTTTTTTGGGTGAAAAATTACTTTCTACGATAGGACTCAATGTAACGCATACTAAACACTGCACTGATGCATTGTATAATACGAAGGCCACGGAGGTATTTCAACTAAAGTTATAACAAAAACAAGTATTAAATAAAAAGTGAACTTCGACTCCCAATATCTCCGTAACTAAAAGGTTCCCAGATATGGTCTAGAACAAAAAAATTGGGAAAACAAGTACATTTAGGCATCGTTAAGGGTATTTTACCCTCCCTTTTTTAAGGTTGGACAAAGTCCAGGCAAGATAATCAGAAAATAATAAAAAAAAAAGAATTCTTGGTACGTTCTGAAGTTTTGTCCCACATTCCAAAAATTCTTAGTTTTACCCAAACATTATGCTTTCTAAGTCACAAAATATAATTTTAATTTATTTATTCCCGCTTCATCCAAAGCCTAGCAAAAATTAAGAAAGTTAATTTAATTATGTGTAAAAAACAGAACAAAGCTTCGATAAAATAAGCGCAAGACTAGACTAATATAATTAGAACACACAGAGGAAAGGCACCCACGGCTCATGGATATTGAGTACATTAGCTAGATTTTAATCATATTATTATAATGATTTCACGAACGATAATCTTAAGTCTGAGAAAAGTTACAAAAAGTAATAACAGCAATTTCAAAGAGGAGGCAAATATGACAACATTTTCTTACTGTTGCATATTTTATTGCGTCGAACCTTTCCTGGCTATATGACACGAACAGTTCAGTGAGCGCAACAGTAATTGATCCCTTGATTGAGACCTCACTGCTGGTTTTGCAAGCGGCTCTCCCGCGGGCTACCGACTTTTACGTCCAAGTCTTGCTCTTCATAACGGGACACCCGCTCGTTAATATTCATTTGATATTTTTATGTCTTTTACTAAGTATTTTTATTCATTAGAATATTATGGTCAAGAAAAAAAAACTGCGCAAACACGACACTGTAAAATCTGCAGGGCATTACGTCTCCCGAATATATCTCCTTCTTCCCACAATGGGATCGAAAAACTATTACCGCCTAAGGTATGAATGTACGCAAATGCTCCCAACAGTATATTGAGGACATTTAATGCGGATTCCCAAAGGAGTCTCCAGTAAATAAGGCTTGTTTACGAGTGCCGTGCTGTGGAGGCGGTATGCCATTGTAGCAGCCTTCGACGACCACACTTTATTGGCTAATTTTATTCAATTAAATTGTTCTCGTTGCGCGCCGACACCCTTGCCCGGGCTCATTTTAACGCCTCGGAAATTATTGCAATAGATAACATAATACACGGCGTGCGTTCGAAGGTAAGTGATTTAAAGACAGCCTCGCCACTTATGTTTCGCAGCCACTAGTGCACGCTCGAATTTATTGTAACGGCTTTGACATGCACCGCTACTAGAACTATAAACATAAACTAATAGAATCTTATTGCTATCTTCAACTGTCGACGATGAGTCGATGTATGGGGTTAAAAATTATTATAATATGTTAATTCTGAACAACATTACAAAGCGGGTGGTAGCTTCCAAACAGTGAACACGCCGTCAGTCCCATGCTGTGAATCCACTAAGACGTCTCATCACAATATTGTCAAGAGGACAAAACTATTATATCTACCCTTTGTTGAGGAAAAAACTTGATTTCACTAAACTCAGTTCGCGTCATGCTGACAACGCATTTCACAAATCGTTTATAACAGAATTTTATTTTAGCTGGGATGCTTATGCACTCCGTTGATAAGTATCGTGGTTATGAATGTTGACATATGAATAACGAAAATATAAAGGGTTGTATTGTTGAAACGTTAGAAATTTATGAGCATGATATTATATAAACGTCGGCAGGTTTGATTCATCTCCCTATCTTAAGATCGTGACCATATAACGTTGTAAGACTCTTGCCGTTCCTTTTTTGGACTCTCTGACAATCTATTAAATCTTATAAACATCTCCAAATCTAAGCAAATCATTAATTATAAAAAAAAAACAATATCGGAAACAACAACCTTGAACCCATCACAAAAAATATTGGCGACATGTCTTCGAGCTTCCTCATCATAAAACACGTCAAAGTCCTGCCGAAGTGTCCACATCTATAAACAAGAAGATGGCGTATACTCATAAATCGTTAGAAAAACAAATAAAATTATATTTAATAGGCTCGTGAGAACTGTCGCCCACCACCCACTGCGACAGGTTCGTTAAATATTTTAATTGCGACGCTAAAAAGATCCCAAAATTTTATTCGTCGTAAATCAAAGCGGTGTCCACGGTAGTCCACACGTTTTTTCTTTCAAATACTCTGTGGTTTATATCTGATGAAGAGACACAAAATAATGTCAGGAGTCTAAGTTCCTCAAAAAATGTATTCCAAACTATACCTTCCCTAGAAAAAAAAACAAAGGGTGTAATAGCAACGTCATCAATGAATCGTGAAACGAAATCATACAGATAGACATCGATTAGGATCGCTGCCTACGCTCCGTCAGCCCAATCTTTTCGCTTCCAAAATTTCGTAAAACTTGATATATTTACCGCAAACCGATGAACAGATAAACCTTTGATAGTACCGTTCTATAATTTTGGTAAATGATATGATTTACTGTAACCACCGGTGACCACATCAGTGCATAAGAACAAGATTTTGGAAAGGGGGACGTTTTCTAATAACTAAATTATTATCATCAATGAAATGTCAAATCATTTACCTCATTCTTACATTTGAAAAATCAAGATATAATTTAGTGAACGGAAGCATCATTCCGTCAAGGGTCGACAGTCATTCGAAATCCATCATTCATTCGCAACTAGACATTAAAACAAAAATTTCCGACTCAATAAATGTCTCTGTTTGTTTTTCTAACAGGAAACCTATTTAGTAAAAATATTGATAAAAAAGAGAGACCATGTGGGTGGTAGTAGCTGACGACAGTTTAAGTAGTGTAACTCGATACGCGAGTCCAGTAGTTTGTTTTCCTTGCACACTCGAAATTGTCGGAAGCCAATGAGATGATGATATTATTTTGCTGAAGACCCGTCTTTGAGTTTATGGGTTTGTGTCGGCGCGTCTAAATGTTTACGGAAGCGGTTTTTTATGGGCACTTAAGTGTAAAGTTGGTTTTAATGTCGTCATTACACTTTGGGGCAAAAAGTGTTCCGGTTTTGGATCTATTGCAACTATAACACCATCACCAGTAAACCAATATCCGTTTTCGTTAATTGCTTAATTCCTATTAGATGTTGATGTGCCTATTTTTTCTCATTAGGATTTTGTTTTTCATATTCCGACTGATCCTTACTAATATTATAAATGCGAAAGTAAGTTTGTTTGTTACCTTTTCACGACTAAACGGCTGATCGGATCTTAATGTAATTTGGCAAGAAGATAGATTTCAACCTGAGGAAGGACATAAGCTATATATTACGCTACGACTAATAGGAGCGGAGCCGAGCAGCAATGAAATATGTTGCGAAAAAGGGGAAAATGTGACGCAGACGAAGTTGCGCGGGACAGCTAGTTCAACATAAATAGATACATTTTCAAATCTACGTTTATCTAAAAATCAGTCCACAAACCGCTATCGCTGAAATTCTGTACCTGTCAGTAACACAAAGCAATGCTACGATGGAATTATCAAGTAACGTTGAAATCAATCAATGTTGTTTGTTTTACTTCCGAAATTAAATTCAATATGTAAATATTGCCTTTTAAATAACACGCTTACTCGGAATATTAATCATTTCTACATTAATTAATCATCCAGCGATGATAATAATTAAAACAACATCTACAAATCACGTTAATTCAGTACTCGGCCAGTAACAAAATTAAAAGCAGAGATTTTTTCTCTAGATCAATAAAATGATCGAGGGTTCCCTGGTATCTATGTGTGCGTGCGCACCGGGGAGGAGATCACGTGGCTGAACCCTCCACAACCCCTATTCATATCTCTCCTCCCTTTCTACCATTAATAGTTTCAGTGGTAAAGAAAAGGACAGAGAGTTCACTTGTGTGCGTAAAACGGCGCGGGCCCAAACATCTGCCTGGTTCCTGATATTTTTTGGTCGGATAAGTTAGTCGAATAATAATACTGAATTAAATTTGATTAAAGTTGGAATTGATTTTACTGTAGCTTATCAATTTTGATACAGTTCTAATGTAAGATATCCGCTTGTTATAGTATACGGTACGGATATCGATCCATTGATTTTTGACATTATCCGATAGGGATTAAGGTTTAAAGGGTCTTGCACTAAGTGCGTTTACTCGCACTAAGTGCGTTTACTTGTGAAATTAATAAATAAGTAGTACGTACTTTTTTTGTTAGTAAATAGTCCTTAGCAACTCTTATTGCCATACAAAAAGTTAATTCACAGCATGTAACGGTTTTGCCATTGAAAACAGGAGACCGAGTTGAACAGAACAACTTAAAGAAAAAACTTGATCTTGGACCCTTACAAAGTTATCCAAGGCACTACTTAAAGCAGCATAATCAGCAATTGTATAGAATAAGGTAAGAAATAGAACAGGGGGAGAATTATGTGAGTGCAAATGTAATGTTGTTTTGTCATAAGAAGTTGGCAAAGAGTTTATTGAAAACGAATGCAGTTCTAAGGTCTCAGAGGAAGGGGCAGGTCTAAAAGTCTCGCTTGGTGTTAAACAAAGAGGTTGAAAGGAGTATTATGTCTGGACCACGGTCCAATGAATGCACCTCGTACTGAGCGAATACTTTTTAAAGGTAGGTAAGTACTCCAAATTTCGATATTTAAATGCAACAAATGAACCAGACGGCTTTTTTATAACCAGCCTTGAATACGAAAACTAGTTGGTGTTTGTATCTGACGCTCTTTGTATTTGAGCTGGATTTGGGATTATTATACGGGTTTTTTGGCTAGTGGTAGCAAACGCGACTGCTGAGCATTAGGCCTAAAACTTTTATTTTCGATTAAACTGGCTCCAATGGCTATCAAAGACACCTTTGTCTCTTTGTTTTCCTTCAGATTCATACCCAATATTTTGAAGCGGATATGCTTACAACTCCCCTTTGCCATAAAAACGTCTATTGAATAGCTGGTCTAGTCGTCTAGATGCAGTCTAAGGGTTCCAGACATCTTTTGTTAAACTGACCTTAGCTTATTTAATTTTCAAGTTGAAGGTTCTCCTTTATTCTTGTTCTTAGTTTCTTATAATAGTGTACGTTTGGATCGGGAAAGCCCTCAATAGCCTAGCTAACTCAAGGTGTCCTATATTGAGATAGGTTATAGTATGGAAGGTAGGTAACTCGGTCGGCACTATTCATAACACAGCTGTTTGGGATGAATGTGCAGGTGAGCTTTTGTGCGTTTGTTTGGTCCAGACTAAGACAGGTTTATAGGATTTGTTTTCTGTTCAGAAAATAAGTTTTCCATAACGTTTTTTTAGAACTGCCAGCTATTCAGTTGATGTTTTAAGTGTTTCAATTTAAGTAGTGCTAATTTTTTGTAACTCAATACACAACTCTACAACTTGGCACTTTATTTCTTGGATTTAAAGTTTAAATGGATATCTGAATATTTTTTTGAGATTAATATTAAACGCGTTGTGTTTTCAGGAACTTGGTTAAACAATACGACTGTGTTTAGCATTTGAATATTTACTTACTATCTAGAAATAGTAGGTATTCGTCTTATAGCTTAATTATGCTTGGGAAATAAGAATCTACTTCAAATATTATTTCAGGACAAAAACAAGACAGCAACAAACAAGACATTGATGATGCTCCAAAACAGTTCCTTTTAAAAAGGGTTCGAATGTTTTGACAGATCAATTCGACTCGTTCGAATGCTGTGGCATCTCCGATTCGATACACCTTCCCCTGCCAGCAATTACCATATGGTCTGGCTAAATATAGCCAGGATAGAATGCACCATAGCCACACTTACGGATCCCACATGTTCGCAACATGTTGGAGCCTTGCCGTTCGCCTTACTGCGCGGACTGCCGCGAAAAAACGAGACATCTTGAGTTACAGGATGCACTTTTGAGTATTAGGAGCTGCACTCGCCTTACCTCACTAAGCCAAAGACAGTTTAATGTTTCGTTGTTCGAGTTACTTTTTAATTGCACTTTTTGAACAAATGTTCAAAGGGTCGCATCTCAAAAGGATGTGAGCATTTCAAAAAACGACTCGCATACCGAGCAAGTAAAAAATTTTGTACAAAAACCTTTGTATTTTGCCTATTTATATTGTTTCTACGAATGCAAACGCCTACAAGATCTTTTTGAACTCAAGTAAACTCACCGGCGATGCTATATGTTGCCTTTTTAAAACAACAGGCGCTTGAAACATCTTGTCGTTATCTGGCTTCTTTTATTCAACGGTTGGGGTTTCTTTGCCATAATTGGGTATAAACTTGGCCATTTTTAGGTCTTCGAATTAGCTATGTGGTTACTTAATGGACTACCTATTGCCACAACATTTCTTTGCTTTAAAGACGTAAGATTTCAGCTGAGCAACTAATAGTGAGTCGCAAGAACAAGGTAAAATAAAACAAGGCGTTCCGGATAAGGTCATTCTCAAAGTTATATTGCAGCTTATCTTTTAAACTTTCCGTCAACCAAACAGCATATCGCATAATATCACGCCTGCAAACCCCAAAAGTATAGGCTAATAGGACATTTCACCAGCTATATTTAAGTCCCATGTAATATCGACCAAGCCTATTACCATCAATTGGACACAGATCCCGACTTTGTGGCGGCGACTAGAAAATCCCAATACCCGCCCGACCTGGGATTTGAACCCAGGACCACATTCAACAGTAGCGAGTTAAGTGTGAAGACAAGAGTACTAGCTGTCCCGCGCAACTTCGTCTGCGTCACATTTTCCCCGTTTTCTGGACTGTCTCCTATTGGTCGTGATGATATATAGCCTTTAGCCTTCCTCGATGAATGGGCTATCTAACACTAAAAGAATTTCTCAAATCGGATCAGCAGTTCCTGAGATTAGCGCGTTCAAGCAAACAAACAATCTCTTCAGCTTTTAATATTAGTATTGGATTGTTATCTTAGCAATAATTTAATAATAAATACAGTCTCATCTCATGACTAGAATAAATCATTACTATCTTATGTAATGTAACGCTGCCCATTTAAATAAAGCTTTTTTAAACTATTCAAGTGTCGTTAACTTAATACTTGCAACCACTAGTACAATAAAACAAATATAAATAACACACAACTATATAGCATAGAACTATTATTTCTGGACCTTATTTAGGAGAACTATAATGGGTAGCTATTACTCTGAGTCATGATAGCTTTTAGTACTGTCTTGTTATTTAGTTACAGCACGCATTACAACATTTGTGTCACTTGTTAATTTAGTATTATATAATACTTATTTTCTTTTTTTGTTGTTGAATATACTGTTTTTTTTACTTACGTATTGTTTGTGAATTTGTGGACATTGTAGTCTTTATAGATTCCTAGATCCTTGGTAACTTTTTATCTTGTTCTACGTTTTGTAGTAAGCAACGACTTATTGTCGGGCCTATGATATCCTCCCATACTTAAGTAGTGACGCTGTAATATATAATATTGTAAAAACAAAAGATTTTAAAAGAGTATCCATGGAGTTTCTTGCCGATTCTTCTCCATAGGAAACGACCATCCCGAACCATGCACCTTATTGTCGACGTTTTATAAGTGCCTATGTGAAATAAAAATATGTTGATTTGATTTGATTGATTTATATAAAAACCCTTTTTGACATAAAAAGTGGGGAGAAACAACAGGTTAGCAATTAATTCTTAATTAATAATAACATGAGGTAGGGGTCGCCACCGGCTATGGACAGCTTAGATTCCTATTTTCTATATCCTTACCTGAAATTTACTTCCACTTCAATTAATTCAGTTTCTTCATAAACAGACTGAAAGTATGAAATTAATTAGATTAGATTAGATTTGTTAGAAGCCACTTGGAATACGCGTCTGAAATATGGAATCCTTGTTACCACAAATATATTAATCGCATTGAGAGCATTCAAAAAAGGTTCATAAGGTATCTATGTTATCACCAAAAATTACCTTATCATTCGGAAAACTACCATAACCTATGTAAAAAATTTCATATTATATTACCTTTACTCAACCGCCGCCAGATTTCTGACTGTGTGTATTTGTTGAAAATCTTTAACAATACTATAAACTGTTCCGATATTTTGTCAAAATTTTACTTCAACACTCCCATGAAGTCTAAGCGATACAATCCACCTTTGCGCGTGCCATTCGCCTCAACTAATTATAGGCAGAATTCGTACATTGTGCGTGCAAGCAGAAATTTAAACAAGCTTTGTAAAGAGCACGATATAGATCCGTTCCTAACCAGTGTGTTGTCAGCCAGGAAGTGCTTAAGCCGTAACTTCTTCATGTAATTAGTTATGATGGTTGTTATGCAGTGCGAGCAACATAGTAATTATGCTGCAATATCAGCAATATATAGCAAGTATGTGTGAATGTCCTTACATTTTTTTGTTTTTTTTTCTGTCTTTTATAAGTGGAGACCTGTAATTGGCTGTCTGGCTAATAAACTGTTCTTGATCTGTTTGTCTTAGCTGTAAGTCTCCCATGTTTTTTAAATAAATAAATAAATAATCTAAAATAACGAAAGAACCTCCGAGAAACGCTGAAAGTTTCCCATTGAGTAAGGAAATCTCATCGGGCCACCATTTTTCCTTTTTTTTTTAGTTACATCTCTTTTTGAACGCTGTTGAGAGCTGACTGTATCAATGTAAGATTGTATTACGATTAATTGTAATAAAAGTGTCTATGGAATAATATAGACCTATGAACTTTTACCTCCAACTGTTCCCATCCAAAGTCCCTTTTCAAAAATCCCACTTTTCCAACAAGTTTTGTCATACACCAAAAATCAACCCTACTGCATTAATGTCAAGAATTAAAATGGTGTATCAAACTACAATGCAGTTGTACTGGAGATGGGACAATGGTCTTGCTAGGACAGTGGCGCGTGCCACAACACAAAAGCTAAAGGGCACGCAGCTGGCGTGGGTGTATGTACACACACACACACACACTCACATACTAACAGATCGGTTAGAAAAAAAAGGCTAATTATATTTTATCTAAGAGATAAGTTCTTTTGAACGACAGATTAAGGTAATGGCGGTTGTTTTAAACGGCGGATTAAAGTCCTCGTTGAAATTTATAAAAATAATAATTTTGGAAGTATTAGGTGAAATGAAAAATAACAGTAGAAATCTAAAATAAATAAGAAAACCGCTATCGCTTTAAATTTCTAAAGCTTTAATCAACTTTATGCTTATTTTTTCTCATAGCTTCCGAAAAAAGGTGAAACCAGTAATAATTTTGCAACTTTAAATGAAGGTTAATTCACACATCACAGTTCTTATGCAACGATAAAATTAATTTTATGAGTACTTTTGGCCATGCCTTACATTAAATTCCATTGCCTACCCCTTGCGCCGCGCCGGCGCAATCATTTCGGAGTTCCATTCAAACACGCGAACGGTTTTAGCTCGATTACTTCACATGTGTGAACTATCTATATTTGTGTGCGTATATACCATATAATAAAGGTATGTGTTGGTATGTAACTGCAACTTACACACACCGATGTAACGGTAGTTGGGTGCGACACCCCATGAAAATAATATTATTGTCCTGTATTCTGTTCAAGTTTTGGGGCATCGTTGCTGTTCAGTGTTCACTGTTCATAGTAGATAACGTTTGTGATTTGAAAAAGAGATTTTTATACTTCAAGTAAAACATTGCAGAATTATGATTAAACTATCAAGTGTTATTTTAAAACTATACTTTGAGAAATATAAATCACTGAATATCTTTGAGACAGAAACATCACAGAAAAAGAAAAAAAATTGTACTTAAAAAAAAACAGTGGGTATTCCAAAATTATATGTAAAGACTATTATAATATGTCACTACATCCCAAATTACAATTTAATATGAGCAAAGCCAAAATAAAACATTTCCATGGCATACTGTAGCAAAAATAATTCAACGTATAAAAAATCTGAACAGGAACGCTGCCCCATTCCGCCCTTTGAAAGAGCATGTGTGCAACTAGTAAACGTAAGTACCCCTGTTGATCCCCCCGCGGGCCACCCCAGGTGCGTCCGCGCGGCACGCGCCATTCCTGTCGCGGCCGGCGCTCTGACGCCATCGTATACTCCTACTCCACTTTACTAGAAAACAGTTATTTTCTACGTGATCCAATCTTACCAAACTCCGCAACTAATCTAAAATAAACAATCGTAACATGTGAAAACAGCAACTCATCGTGCCGAAATGAGTTCCATTGGCGTCGTCGTCTTCCGCAACTCGCCGCTCGGTAAAGCGCAGGTGCTCCAAGAATCCTTGAATAATACCGTGAATATATCAAACAATGACGCCAATCAAAACTCTACACGTGAAATTATAATAGTGAGAAAGAAGCCCAAGATTCAATCTGTACCAGCAACCGTTTCAGTGACGTCATTAGTGCGTGCTGCTGAGCCTATAACGTCACAAGCTTCAGTGGCTAAGAAACCCCGGCCTAGTGAAAATAACGCGGAAGAATCAGTGCAGTCACCCACACCTCTTGCAGTAGCTCGACGAAATGCGCGGGAACGTAACAGAGTGCGCCAAGTTAACGATGGTTTTGCCGCTCTTCGTAAACATATCCCTGAAGAAGTGGCGTCTGCCTACGAAAATGCTAACTCCAATAGAGGTGCTAACAAGAAGTTAAGCAAAGTGGAAACGCTGCGTATGGCAGTCGAGTATATACGAAACTTGGAAAGTTTACTGAACATTGGTCATGATAAAGAAAATTCTTCACGCCCATCAATGGAATCATTCCCGTCCCCAGCATCTTCGTCTCCGAGAGAGAACAGTCAAGAAAGAAGTTACTATTCCCTGCATTCTCCCGCTGTCGAAGACGATGATATGGATGAAGATGAACTGGATGGGTCAATGCATCTTCCACAACAACAATACGTCGACTTACAGGCAACAGAACAGTTTCAATTAGTGGCCACTCCAAACTTATACGAGGAAGAAGAAGGTGCTGGGCAGCCTCTTACTCCATCATCTGACCTTCTTGGTCATGAAGATATAAACCCTCATCTATTGGAAGGACACTTCGCATTCCCGAATTCAGCAGAACAGTTTACAGTGATTCCGGAACGGCATTACCTGAGTGAAAACGATGTGCCAATGAATGAGAGTGAATTTGAAGTTAAATATTCTGCAATCATGAATCAGCAACTGCATCACAACTTCACTGAAGAGACCAGTCTGCCTTCGATTGATCCTAGCTTGATGTTATCTCAAAATGTGTACAAATTTAAGCCAGAAGAAACCGCATTCGTTGAAGACCAATTTAATGATGATATAGAATTGAAGAAAGAACTTCCCGATATCCAAGTGACACCGGAGGACAGAGAACAGTTTGAGGAAACGCTAAAATGGTGGCAAGAGAAAACTAGACTAGCACGGTTATTGAAGAACAGCAACAATACGAATTAACTTTAAGGATCATTTGTAGTTTCTGTGTAGATAAATGTAATTCAAGATATTTATTGCGATAGAAGTATAGTGGAAGTAGTAAAACACAACATACAGCTGTTAGTGCCAAAGTCGGTTGACGTGGCAGGCGCAAGGTGTGTCGTAACGGTCGCCACACGAGCCTGAACTTCAAGCTTTGTATATTTATCGTGTTATTTATAAGGTTATTCTAGTAATGTTACATAGTTCAATGTTAAACTGCAGTCCAGTGTATTGTAGAATAGAGAAAAGCTTGCGTGAATAGTTCAAATATTGTAAATACGAGTTCCAAAGGGCACCTCATAATACAAATGTAATAACCTAATTTAGTGCCTTCGATTTTAATAAACATTGTGATGTTAGATGATAGTTATTTTACGACATTAGATAAATTAGTTCTTAAAATCGTAAATTGTTTTTCATTTTTCATTGGAATACCCACTTAGACTTACTTACTGGGTTGTGGAGGTCAGATAGGCAGTCGCTTCATGTGAAATACTGGTACTCTGCTGCATCCGGCTAGACTGAAAGCCGACCCCAAGATAGTTTGGGAAAAGGCTAGGCAGATGATGACCCACTTAGATTTCTCTAGATTCTGCAAAGATTCCTGAAAAGTAGTTTTCAAATTAATAATGGGTTGAATTTATTCAAAGAAATTTACTGTCGCTTTATAAAAGTACCCTTTCCCTAATTCGTCGATTGCCAATTATCTAGTGAGCCCAGTAACAACACACCCCCTTAATACCAACCCCACTGAGACAAAGACCCTTATGCTAATGCAACCAAATCATTCGACAGTTAATGACCTACTTAAAACGCTTTGCAGCTTAACATAAGCCGATGGCCGATTTCACCGTCATCTAAAGCTCTTGTTGACTGAGGATTAAACGGCTCTGAATTATTATTGGGTCCAGTTTATTTAAACTAGACTAGTGTTTATCAACAAAATCACTTGTAGAAGGGACCTCAAATAATCACTCAGTGGCCAAAAATTATTACACACATTAGTGGAACAACAAGAAAAAAGTTCCTTGTTGATTTTTTGAGGTACAAATGATTTTCTTAACAAACACAATCCTTTAGAAAATAAATATTTACGACCGGTTAAATGGAGGAAACCTTCGAGTTGTTTAATCTGTAAAATTAATTACTTTGTAGTATTATAAATTTATAGGTTTATACATCAAACAAATGTTTAATCAATTATAAAATATATTCTTTTTTATGTTTTTCCCACAAAGTTCGTCGTCAAACAAAATTCTTAAACTCCAGTTAACAAAATCGGTGGAGTCAGCCCAAAACCCGAGCCGTTAACGGTAAGGCGATAGCGCTATTATGGTTGTAATGTGCCGCCGTTATCCCGAATAAAAAATACCAAGTTTCAAGGGAGAACCACACAAACGGGTTGATTACAGCTTGGGTCGAGTTTACAAATTTGATTTTTGTGTAGTTCATTTATGGATTTTCAAGTTCATTCTAACTGTCGTTTTCAATGTGGGTACGAATAATTTGATCGTTTTTATTGCTTGGGATTGTAATAAGAGAAGTGTGGGTCAGTATTTAATAATCTGTACACTTAGCAGCTGGCGAATTGTAAATCATTAAATTATTAATGAGTTTTCGGTTGCAGACAACTCTTGCTTACAAAAAAAAACAACATCAACTATTCTGAACATTCCTAGTTTTGTATCTTCAACTTTTAATTTACCGTTCTTAACAACGCCTTCTTTCAACTGAATAACGGAAGTTTCGCTACCGAAGAATGCGATGAATTTCAAAGTTAGTAAACACGAAAGTTCGCCTATTTCTTTCTTCGTCGGTTTCGTTACGCACGCTCCTTATATCCGAGACGGTAAGAATGTTAATTTCTCCCTTATTTTTTTATCCACATCAAAATATCGCCATATTTTATGGGGTAGTTGCACGCTATTTTGACTTCCATTTAAATATTTTCCACTCCATTCGTCAGGCGCTGTTTCAAATTATTAAAGTTTTTGATGCACATGGGTGAATATCGATCACAGTTAGCGAGTGAGTTTCCGCTTCGTAATAGTGCTACAATATTCAAAAAAGATACTAACATGAAATAGCACGAAACCCCGAAGGTTTAGGGAGTCGTGTATTGTCACAAGCACAAATATGGGCACAACTTAGAAACAATAAAAAGTTATTTTCTACTATAATAAGCCTATATTGTCCCACTGCAGGGCAAATGCCTCCCTTCCCTCCTTCCACTTTTCGCGATCTAGAGCGATTGTAGGTGAATCCTTAGAGAACGAGTCCAACTCATCCCGCCATCTCCTTCTGGGCCTGCCGCGTGGTCGTTTCTTGCTATCTGGTATCCATTGAGATGTTATTTTTGCCCATTGCACCTCCGACATGCGGCAGATGTGACCAGCCCAGTTCCACTTCAACTTAGCAACAGTAAAGCCAGCATCCGCTATTAAGGTTTTGGAACGAAGTATGGAGTTTCTGATCTGATCTTCTCCACTAAAAACTATTACATTGTTTCATGAACATCTCAAAGTAAAAATCGTTATTTCACGAGATTATCGCTTTTCAATTTAGTTGTATATCGATGCTCGTAACTGTACTATTATTAGTAAATCCACTGAAAAGTCCATGAAAGTCATACGTAGGTACCTAATCTGATGTCTGGTACAAAGAAAACAGTAAAGGAATTTTAATTGCATTATTTGCGTTACAATGAAGCAATTAGACAAAGTGTTTAACTATGATTGCATTAGTCACAATAATTACAAGACAAATAAAACAAACTAGCACAAGATGATTCATGTCTGACTAAATTTTACGACAAACACTAAGTACAATAAATTACAGTTAGGAGGGAGGTCTAGGTAAAGGGCAAAATTAAACAAGTTTTCTCTGTACATAGGCATCATAGCAAAGAATGTCCTTAATCCTTATTGTAAGGTCACCAAAGAATATTTTTAACTACGAGTAGCTGTGGCCGGCGACCTTCGTCCGCGTGGAATTTCCTGGGTTTTTATTAGTTTTGCACGGAACCCTAATCGTTTTTCTAAAATAAAAGTAGCCTCTTATAACGTCAGTTAACGGCCCGTAATAGTCAAAATCGGTCCAGCCGTTTCCGATATTAGCCCAAAAAAAACAGTCAGACAGACAAAAATAGAAAAACCATTTTTTGTTATACGAGTATGTACCTTATATACTTTCATATACATTCAGTAAAAACCTGTTATTTTGAAATTACAAACAGAAACTTAAATTTTAGTTCTTTGTGTAGATTGCATTTCTCTACACAACGGTAAACGGCTTCTCTTTGAAAATGCTAAGAACACATAGTTTCTTGAGCAAGTGGCTATTATCCTCTGAAACAAGTGTCCTCTTAGACCGATGTCTTCGTACCGTTATCTGCAGTTCAGTTTAACGTTTATTTAAACTATCAATAACTGCGTAGATTATTACTGCACTTAAAACGCTTCCAGACCCGTTCTGTGGAACAGGATAACTCCTTATGTGCATCTTCTGTGGTTAGTGTTAGTCTTTTTTTACTTCTTAATTACTATACTACAATGCGTTTGCCATCATTTAATGGCAACGGTTGAGTTTTATTGCCTAATGCGATTGTTATTGTTTATGTATTCTCGATGGATCAAAGTTTATCAGGCTTCAGATTATTATCTTTACTAATTAGTACTAATAATAATTACTCTTTCCTTTACCGGTTTATATTTCAATTGCTTACTTAAAAGCACTACATCTACGTTTATTTCTTGCACGTGACAAAATTCTTCAATGCAATAAATTAAGTCAGTAATCAGGTTATGCGATGCGTGGGAATGGCGGGTCCCTTGCATCACAAAACCTACAAGGAAGATATCCTGATCGATGCCGCACGGAAAAAAAGTCCGTTACGAGCCGCTATGCCTTTTGTTGTCTTGCGTATAGCGCGAGTCACATGATTTGATACTTGAAGCTGCGGGGTGGGTAATCGTGTAACACACGTGTATTTCCTTCCTACTTCTCATTTTGACAATTCGTTGCGTCTTTTACGCTGTCGACCATTTGAATTTTTCAAACATATGAAGCTATGTGATTATTTTGATACTAGACATAATCTTATCTGCAGCTATTTAGTATCAATGAGTTTTTTATTGCCGTCGCACCTGAAAATGAAGCTATTCCCGACTTGTTTTACAACTGCAATTAAACATGGTTGTATCATATTTTTGTGTCGTAAATATTGATTAGTCAAATATTGTTTATAGTAAGATTTTCCTTGTAATATATCATCAATGTTAACTGATTACTTTCAATACAAAATAATACTTTTAAATTCCACTTCCTGCTTTCAATACTTGAACCTTGAATTATATAACAAAATTTTCCTAAAGACGTTAGAATTCTAAAGATCAAAACTGTTCCGTCGCCCTACAAAGTAAAGTAAAGTCAAAGAAGCTACCCTATTGTTGTATAATATTTATTCTTGCGTGGATCTCCCCGAAGTCTTTCAGCGAGGTCGTCGCCTTTTGTCGCAGGGTTCATGGGAACCAGCAAAAAACGGACTTTACCTTTAGGGTACTACCGATTTTACTAAAGAAACTGAATAAGCATAAGCACTTTTTCTACATAACGTTCGCGCATCCACGTGTTCCAAGATTAGGATGACGTATATTTTTGTATTTAATAATCTGTGCATCTTATGCAAAGACCCTCCGGGCGAAACGTGAAGATTTGTACAAAAAATGTCTGTTTGTTTGTTTATTTAATTAACAAAGATGACATTCTTTAGTTCAGCAAATCCTTTTGCACGTGAAGACCTCTGTCATGCCCTGTCATACTTAAAATGTTGCGATCTTAAAAACAAATTTTGCCTCGTTGGAAAATGTTTCTATAAGTAGTGTATCTTTAGTAACCTTGTATCTAACAATAGCGCCTGTTTACCCCAGCGGGATAGGTAGAGGTGTGCCTATTAGTGCACCCATACTTTGCCAGTTAAGTCACATGTAATAGTGGTGAGCCGCTTGCCATATGCCATCAACCGGGCGCAATTCCAAGCTCCGGTCACCTACTGAGATATTCATGTTGGAAAAACCCAAACCATGACATAATCGACCTTGCATCTGTCATGTAAATAGTAGACATGTAACTAGACTTCGGAAAATCTCGTTACACAATCTCACTATTTTTGAGTGTTTAACTTTGATAATATCTGTTACATAGACTATCTTGACACTCTGATAGTTTGATTTAACTAAGACTGTGAAGGCCACAGTATGTGTATTTTGAACTACATATTATTAAAACCAAACAAGTGAAAGTGCTTTGAACATCTTATTGTAATAAAACCTACATTTACGAATAAATTTCAGTTGATTGGGAAGCAAATAACGATGTAATTTATTTCAATTGGAAAAATAAATTCCCAGCTGATCAGAAAATAACCACTGTGATGTTCTTCTGTCTTCTAAAATCGATTTGCTGAAATCTTCTTATGAAGTTTTCTTGAAAACATCTTCTTCGTCAATGAAATGCGATAGTATACACTGGGTTATTTTTATTTCTCCGTTTCAACTACTGTTACAAAAAACAAAAAAATAAATAAAATACCAAAGTAAATAAAAACACATCGAGTTCACACCAAAATGTACGAATTAATTAAGCAATAAGACTTCAACATTTATAATGTCTTCAAGAAGTGCTAAGGTCCAAGGCACTACCTATTTACATTCATTTAAATATTCTACTAGGGCTAATTCAATGCCACAAATAAAATTTCAAAATCGTTACCTTCACAGTTGCAGCTCTATTTACCATAGAACAGAAGAACTTCTTACAATATTTGACTTTCTTAAAGCATGGTGGATCCATGAGGTCAAGTTGCAACCCTTTTTCCCAAGAAATAATCCCAAGAACCGAATTATCGAAACGCAACAATATATATCTTTTTGTGTTTCCGACGTGGAGCCAGATTGTTTGAGATAGTAGACAGTGAAATTACGCCAGGTTCCCGCCGAAGTCCTGGCTGACGCCATACGGCTTGCGCGGGCGGACCGCAACCATCTGGCGATCAACAGAGATTCAACAAAAACTACAAAATAGCTCTCGACTCCATGGAGGAAAAAGTTTGAGTCACGGTGGCATATGCTTTTGTTTGCTCATAATTAGTGTAATTCTCTTGATGGTAAACAAAACATATGCGTTGAGGGTTGCTTATGGTTTTTATTTGGTTTATTTTCAATTTCATCAGCAACGGTGCAGAGCTGAGTTACGCTAGCAAGTTAACGCTATCGTTAACGCTGTTTAAGCATAAGCTGTATAAGCATACAAGTATAATAAGCCCATCCCGTTCCCAACGCTGCGACACAGGCGTCTTCATGTCATCTCTTCTTATTTTTAGTTTTAGGGCATGTCCACTTCCTCGTGATGTTTCCGGGTTTTCGTGTTTTTTTGTGTGTCGATGTGTGTGTATCTCATAATTTTAGCCTATTGAAGAGCTATGGCAGATTATTTTTAAAGCAAATTCATTTGGTCCACTCCTCATCTACTCCTCAAAGTTCAAATTAACCCTTAACAGAAAAACCCAGTTCCTTATAGTTTCCCAATTCAGAAATCCCAGACGATAAAGACATACACTATCAATTACAATAATCATAAATTATAACTGACCTGTGTTGTTAATTAATTTTACAATAATACAATCTTACTTTCTTAATATCTATCTCAGACATTTACTTAGTATGCACTGGCATCGGAATTTATTACTGGTATTTACAATAAGGTAACATCATATCTTTCCTTTTTAGGTTTCCGTACCCAAAGGGTCAAACGGAACCCTATTACTGAGACTTCGCTGTCCGTCCGTCCGTCCGTCCGTCTGTCACCAGGCTTTTTTTCATGAACCGTGATAGTTAGCCAGTTGAAATTTCTACAGATTATGTATTTCTGTCGATGCTATAACAAAAAATACTAAAAACAGAATAAAATAAATATTTAATGGGGCACCCATGCAAAAAAGTGTTTTTTTTTGCTCGTTTTTATAAATAACTAGCTGTCCCGCGCAACTTCGTCTGCGTCACATTTTCCCCGTTTTCGCAACATTTTTCATTGCTGCTGCGCTCCTATTGGTCATAGCGTAATGATATATAGCCTATGTCCTTCCCCAGGTTGAAATCTATCTTCTTGCCAAATTTCATTAAGATCCGATCAGCCGTTTAGTCGTGGAAAGGTAACAAACAAACATAAAAACAAACAAATAGAGTGACATTCGCATTTATAATATTAGTATGGATGTTAAGGAACCCTTCGTGTGCGAGTCAAACTCGTACTTGGCCGGTTTTTATTTATTAAGGTGTAAGCGCCAGAAAAGACCGTGAAATTTAAATTTTGTTGTTTTTTTTGCAATTTGCAGGTCAGTGTCAGATTGTATGTTCATTTAAATATGATTCGAAGCCGTAACAAAAATGGCTTTACTGTGTTATTAGCTTGGTGGTAATATGAGTATTGGTTGGAGTGCGGCATAAGACAGGGTGGTCTGACTTCGCTCAAGCTCACGTACATGTACGTGGATCGGCTGGTCCGTGAGCTCAGCAGCACTCCGGTAGGTTGTTCGATTGACAGAGTTTTTGTTAACAATATAAGTTATGCCGACAATATGGTGCTGCTGAGCTCATCGATCAGTGCCCTCAGGCGCTTAGTACGGGTATGCGAGTGCTTTACCATAACATAACATCATTTTATTTCAAGCTACAATGGCCCATAGGTAGGTATATACCTTATAAACTAACAGATATAAAGTAAATACAAAACTTGCGTTAATAAATAAGACTTAAAACTATGTTAGTAGCACTTCACCTGTTCACACTTCACTTGTGCGGGCTGACCAGTATGAATATATAGAACTTGTCCGTGGAAGTGACGAAACACCACGTCCTGCGGCCAAAAGTCTTCCACCATCACGATGGGCCGATATCAATTCGGTACTCGCACCACGAATGCCTTGAAGTTAACGTTGCGGCGCGACTCCAGTAACTGCACCCTCGATGTCTAACCCGTCTTTTGGCGCACGTATCCCACGATGTCCTCTGCTTTAGTTGTGCAAGCGGGAAATAGCGCTAAAATAAAACATCGGTGTATTCGGCTAGGCAGCACGCAGTCTCACTTCGGGCTCCGCAGGAGCCTTGCCGCAACGGTTCTTGGGTGGTCGTGAATGGCGCTTCCTTCTCTGCACCGTCACGAAACCCTCATCATCATCAGCCTTGTTCGGTGCCTTTTCAGGGACAGGCTTCTGACTAGGAGCAGCCATTGGGGCCTGCGGTGACGCTGGCGTAATCCTTTCGCAGGGCTCGGGCCGCGCAGCAATCGACGTTTGCGCCAGCGCTGAAACTGCTAACGCGGATTTCGACGACGATATACCGTGGCCGGCTCCGCGACACGTGTCAAAGCAAGGCGTATTAACGGCTGACCTAGTTACTGCTACTGTTGCGCAATCCACAAACTTCTTTGCGCAAATCGGTGATGATGTTCTGGGATGTTTCCAATTTCGCTAGCACATCCGCAAGACTGGCCTATGCGGAGGCCCATGGGCTCAGGTAAACCTGCTCCGGTTGGGTAGGTCTAACTTCGAGAAAGAGGTCAATCGTCGAATCCGATTCGGCTGGGCAGCGTTCGGGAAGTGGCGTGGTATCTTCTCGTCCAACTTACCGTTGTGTCTCAAGACGAAAGTCTATGACCAATGCGTGTTGCCAGTGATTACATACGGGACCGAAACATGGTCGCTCACAATGAGCCTCATCAAAAGGCTTAAAGTCACCCAAAAAGCAATGGAGAGGGCTATGCTCGGAGTTTCCTTGCGTGATTAAATCAGAAATGAAGATGTCCTCATTTCAGCGGCCAGCTACGTGACACCTTTTTTTTTTTTTTTTTTTTTTCGGGTGAATTTTAAAAATTTCGGAAATCATCAAATGACTTCTCCCGCTCTGGGCGGAGCGGGAGGGAGTGTCAGACTTGTACTGACTAAAACCCACCCATGTTCCTTCTTCGCCCTTTGTGTTCCAGGGCCGCGATATCTCTTTCGAACAACCCGCAGCCCTGGCAGGCATCGGCCCTTTCGGACCCCTTCCGGTTTGCTGACATCTCCTTGAGGCTCGCGTGGAACACGTACGCGCCGTCGACACGGCCTGTCGTCATGAGACGGACGGACGTTGAGCTAGCCCATTACTCACCGTCCACAGGCTCGCGCCTACGGTGGCCGGGGGCCACTGGTTGCCCCCCGACGCCCGGGGCGTCTCCCGCGGCTGAGGTTCTCTCCCTCTCACGTTCCGCCACCTCCTTCGCTAGCATGACTGCTTCGCAGAAGGAGGCGACGGCTTCCCATTCCCTCTCGCTCCGGACCATGGATTGAACCAGGGCCGGACGCGAGAGGTCACCGCCGCCAATCGCCGCTACGAGGACACGGCGGTGCTCAGCCCAAGCGGGGCAGAGCTCCACCGTGTGCTCCACCGTGTCCTCCGGCCGATCCTCGCAGTGGTAACACCCGGGCGTTTCCTCCCGCCCGATTCGGTGCAGGAACCTCCCGAAACAACCGTGTCCGGTGAGGACCTGCGTCAGGCGAAAGGTGAGGGCGCCGTGGCGCCTCTCTAGCCACTCCTCAAAGAGGGGACTTATCGCCACTATTGTGGCGTGCCCTGCACATGGTTGCGACAGTCGCTGTCTCCATGTCGCCATGAGATCACGCCGGAGGTCTGTCCGCTGAGCGACAATTTGTGAGTTTCCCCCCGGCGTAGTGCCTCCGCGCGCCATTCGTGCAGGCGCGCGAGGACTATCGCCTCCAGATCCCATGGCGCGTAACACGACGCCGGCACTTCGTGTGCAGTAGTTGTTAAGTTATTTTTGTACAAAATATTTATTAGTTTATAGTTATTGTTTTTTATACTTATATAATTATGTATTGTGTTTTATGGGCCCTAGTTGCCTGAAATAAAGGATATTGTATTGTATTGTATTGTATTTCTGATGCGAAAGAGAACTAAGGAACGACGCAGCCAAAAGAATTGCCAAAATTAAGTGGCAGTGGTCAGGGCACACTGCTCGCAGAACGGATGGCCGTTTCAGAACTTTTCTGAAAAGGTCTATGTGGCGACACTTGGGGGAGGCCCATGTCCAGCAGTTGACGTATTTCGGCTGAAATGATGATGATGGCATAAGTGTTTTGGGCTTATGTACTATAGATATTTGAATAAGCTACAAACCTATATGTTTTACTTCAACTTATTCAGAACATCGATAAAATCAAGGAGATTTTTAAATAATTGCGATCATTAACTTTTTTTTCGATTATCGATTTCATTAAAATATTTCCCTATTAAGATTAATAAAGTTTAAATCTGTTTTTTTTTATGTTAAATGTCAAAGCACAGGTATTAAAAACAAGTAGTACTATACATTAATTTTAATTACAAATTTTATAAACATAAACTAAGCATAAACTACGTGCTCCCTTTCACCGGCTTCATAAGGTTCATAATTCATTCGTAGGGCTTGGTATAACATTTTACAACAAGCTACCATCTTCCTTTTTAGACTTGCCATTTAATGTGTTTAAAGCTAAAGTGAAATCTAACCTTTGTTCAAAAGCCTACTATTCCATTAACGACTACTTAAACGATAAGAATAGTTGGTCGCTGGGTTGAACTCAAGACAATGTTTATGTTCTTTCTTTCTCTAATTAGCTTATGGTATTATATAACTTCACGCGTAGTTTTTTTTTTTTTTTTTTTTTTTTTTTTTTTTTACTTTATGTTTTATTTAATTTTTTTTATTTTATTTTACTTTATCTTTATTATTATTTATCTTTATTTTTATTTTATTCGTCTGTATGCACGTGTAAGCGGGCACGCCCTTTATGTCTGGAGGCTTTATTTATTCTTGAGTATATTTTTTAATATTTTATTTTATTATTGGTGTGTGCTAGCTGACATGTGACATTAATTTGATATAATGGATTCCTTGTTTATATAAACTTGAACACTTTTGTATAGAATCTGGTTCTTCTAACCTAACAGACAGATGTGTTGCTGGGGAGTTTGTTCCGCCACTTCTTCTTCCCAGCTAAAACACTAGGAAGTGGCGAAGGGCGGGCGTTTTGGGGGACTGTCTCTTGTAATTTTGACGTTCAAAAAGTGCTGATTATCAGCCTAGTTTGAATAAATGACTTTTGATTTTGATTTGATTTTGATTTTTTCATACATTCCTTAATTTCTAAAACTAAATATTTAGGTACATAAACTAACTTAAAAACAACAGGACGCTTAGGCGACAAAATTTTCCTCCATTTCGCTGTCATCCGGAATGCCAAAAAGACTGGCAGTATTGCCTGCATGTTGAATGGCAATGCTAATTCTTTGCCCAAAGAAATATCCAGCCCTCTATGTCTCGCGAATTAGTGTCAACCAGTCGACGAGATATTTCCTTATAAAAAGGGAATGCGTCCTTGGGCCCCATGATCCGAGCGTTCAGACCACAAAAGGCTCAAAACTAACTGCCATTTAGGTTAAAGTATTTACGCCGTTTGAGGTTCTCAGCAACCGTAGCAGCAGCTCCAGCATAGCCCGCCGTGCTTGCAACATTAGATGGCGCAAGGGTATCGACGCAAGTTGCGTCCCACACCAAAACTCTCCCCATCAAGTAGGTAAAACATAAAAATATACAACCGAATTGACAACCTCCTTCTATTTAGAATTCGGTTAAAAATGGTAAGAAGTGAACAACATACTCGTACTAGTAGGATAAAGTTTATATCCTTTACTCATAGACCGAAACTTATATTTTTTTCTGGATTAAGTTATGGTCCTGCCTTTATTATGCACTTGTAATTTGATTGTGGTGCGTCAGTCATAGGTACACTGCTTAGAGCGACTTAAACCAATAATAGTACAATTGGCAGATCGAAACTGCTTTCAGAGCTGTCAGGGTTAATGTTTCTCAACAATCTGACACTTTTCATTCAGTTTAATTTGTGAAATTTGTCCTTAGTCAAGTTACAAGCTAAGTAACACTTTAATGGGTGTAATTAGAGACCCTTAAGCCGAAAAGCACTTGTTCTACCTGTCATTGCGATCATTTATATTGTTCTGATCCATAACCGGGAACCTTCTAGTTACGGAGATATTGTAGTTCAAGCTTTATAGTGTTATAACTTTACTTTAAAAACCTGCAGACCCGTTTACCATGCCAGCTTACCCGAGCTATTTCTTGATGGCATGTAAAGCCAAGTCAGAGGCTCATGGGCGGGCATATAGGAGTATAGGCATAAAAACTCTGACACCAGGTTAACTACTAACCACAAATATATATTTGGCCATTCACGTAGTGGCAAATAACAAAGCCCGAATTTTATCACCAGACTATTAAACCCCATAAAATGTTGCATGTTTCTAAACCGTGTGCATTATGAAAGACCCAATTACGGCACTCAAAATAGAACAGGCTAAAACGAGTCATGTGTCTCTCTACGGAAGCATGCTATCCGGTGTAACATGTTACATAAACGTATATGTTTTAATGCCATATGGTAGATTACCATAACTCACGTGGACTATGGTGTTTATTATTCAAGTTCTGTTAAACTCGTTTAAAGATTTAATCGTTGGATTTTCTCGATTGCAACAGTAACCTTACATCTACTACGGTGTCGTGGGTGTTTTCTATGTTGAAAATCGATGTGTAGCTTTTAATTTTGTTGGGGATTTTGTTTTAAATAATTTAGGAATTTGAACTTGAGTTGTTTTAGTTAGTTTCACTATCTATCATATAGCTTTTTTTCCATTGACCTAGTAACCCTTAGCACTGAGTTGATAAAATAGTCTGCACTTATCTTCCTCATCATTTTAGCTACACACTGTTTTCTTGAGTATAATTGCCATTGAGCTACTGACTTCTGAGTTTCTGGTCTCAGCAGCCTCGTTACTCCAGATTTGATTTGTTGGGTACTACTTGGAGTTTAATAGATTAGTTACTTATACACCAACCCGCACTCCAGCCGCCTGTTGTATATAGAAAAGAGGAAGGACTTCTAAGCTGGGTGTCAAATGGCCATGGGAATCAAAATGGCCGCTTTAAAACGGTCACAGATGCAATTAATATAGTGAATTGTTCTTTTGAGACCATTTTACGAATTGTAATGTTATTCATATTATATTATGCTATTATGATTCTGCTAGGCAGCCGTTTAGACCGCTTGATCTTTACAGTCTTTTGAATTATTACCTTTTTACAATTTATTTTACAGCACACTACCTACCAAAAGAATTTTGTGCAGAAAGCACTGGCCATGTAGCCGTAGTATGTCGTAGTAGATAATCGCGTAACATCGCACCATTGGATTAAAAACAACATCATCGTCTTCCTCCTCCGAACCCCTCTATTACTCGTCATCTCAACAGACACCTTCTTTCTTGCCATATCATCCTTCACACAGTCCATCCATCGTTACTTTGGTCTTCCTTTACTCTTATAACCATCCACATTCATACTCAAAACTTTCCTCACGTCATTTTTGCTCATTTGGACAAAGAACAAAATCACAATATTCTCTAGAAAAATAAAAGACAAAAACCATTATTCGTTGTTGATTCATACTAAAATATTCAGTGTCGACCTGAACAATGAACGACATATGACATATGTAAATAAGCAAATACTATTGGCAAATAGTTCAAGAAACTCCATATTATGTCACTTATTTTTTTGCATTTAGTGCAAAATCATTCGATATTTAAATACTGTTTGTCTTTTGTCTTTGTCCATAAGTAACATCTGTCTGTATGTTTCAGAGGTATTTTATAAACAACGTTTTATTCTTTATTTATTCTACTATTCCTTGTGAAAACAAAAACATGGCATAGACATTACAGTGCACACAGTACACCTGAAATATTGCGACTTTCTCTAGTTCGTAATGTATAAACAAACCCATGGCAGTTTTAGTACTACAACCGACCTAACCAAATGTCCTTTCTTTGTTATTGTTCGTCGTGTCGTTGAGCTCCATAAGTACGAGTCCAGCTATACGATAACTGACGAATGCTTGCACTCACTGGACAGGGCCACTCAAATCTGTGTAGTTCTTTCTTCAAAAGACCATCTCAGTCAGATACTAATCGGTATGGTCCTCATGTGAATAGACCAAGATTATGTCTGGACCTTAAAAGAGACCTCTGAGTTGGTTTCGACTGTTTTTTCTCAGAGTTGTCAGGTATAAAACGTGAAGTTCATCTAGTTTAAAAAAAAAAGACGTGTAAAAGTACTATTTGCAAAATAAACATCATTACAGAGGGTTGTGTTGCTGGACTAAATGGAATGTGGTCTAATTTGACACCCTATAATAAGATTAAATTTAAAAAAAAACAATATTTTTGCATTACTCTTTTAGTTAATGAAATAAGTTCGGATGGCTTATTGAAAATTCTTTACAAGAATTGTAACGATCTCTCTTAGATCTTTTATGTAAATTGTCCTTAACGTGCTGATTGCTCAAAATTTAATTAAATCTAAAACTAAGACAGCTACATCGCTAGCTTCTTATGCTTATAAATTAATTGAGAAAGGGAATTTAAATCAGACATATCAAATCATCATACGTTTATTATTTAATACTAATGTCATAATAAATGAATAATATATTTTGAAACAATTTTTCTGGGAGACTTAAATGGTTGGGATCATAAATTAATTGAGTCGACTAGGTACATGACATACTACTAGACAAATGAATGTCAAAACAAATGAATGTCAAATAACAACTATCAAATACCAAAAATAAACTAGCCTACCTTCGAATTGGTTGATGCAGCGGTAGCATCAACTACGAGACGTGAACAAAGATTTGACACGGCTCGATGCAGCATAACTGAGTGGCAAAGTCGAATATACAGCGTATATAAGAAAGGTACTTGTTGAGAAAACCTCTGCCTAACCTCACAAAAGTGCACAACGCCGTAAAGAAGATTAGGTACATTTAAAAAAAATACACGATTTTGAATTTTTTGCCATTCTTTCTGACTCCTTCTATAATACACCGTCTAAATCACCTCATCACGAAGCTGTCAACCAAGCATTCTGTACATGAAACTAAATAACTTTACACAAAAATTATTGCTGGGAAACGACTTTTTTTTGGGGGGTGTAAAATCATGTTTTGTGGTAGAACTCAATGTAACGCACTCAAAACATTGTGCTGATGGTCGGATTGATTAGTACGGGGGTCGTGGAGGTGTTTAAAGTAAAAATCTTAAATTAAAAACTTGTATTTAAAAAAATACTTGTCAAAAAGTTGGAACTTTGACCCCTAATATCTCCGTAACTAGAAGGTTCCCAGGTATGGTGTAGAACAAAAAAAATATCGCAATGACAAGGAGAACCAGTGCCTTTCGGCTTCGTTAAGAGGTGTTTTAAACCAGTTTTGTCTCGCCGTTTAATTATTTTCATCGGCCCATCTCTCTTGGAGGCGACCATGCCTTCTTTAGCTTTTAGCCCATTTTTCAGCCTTAAAATGTGCTACATGACCTACCCACTTCCATTAATTTTTTGTGAGTGCTTAAGGCTTCCAATACTCCCTGGGATGGTCTGTAATCATCATCATAATTTCAGCCAAAAGACCTCCACTGCTGGACATTGGCGTCCCCCAGTCATCAGTACAGAACTTTTCGACCCCATCGCCCATCCGTTCTGCGAGCAATGTGCCCTGCCCACTTAAGTTTGGCAATTCTTCGGGCTACGTCGGTCGCCGGTCGGCCAACGGTCGTATGGCCTGTACTAGCACTAGCTAGACAGAAGATGTATGTAGGATTACTTGCGAGAAGAAGCCACTCAACTTAACTCGAATTGAAGAACGGTAGCCGACGGTAGTGTACGACGATAAGCTCAAGCTGAATAAAACTGAGTTGTTCAACCAATCATGCCGAATCGAATGTGCCGATCCTAACGTGTATTAATGTACTTAAGAAATATACATAGGTTTTAAATAATGCCAGTAAATTACAAAAATAATTTAAGTTAAAATAATTCAAACCCCGCCGGAATCACGGGTAGCATGGCGCACATGTCAGTTACGCGAGTCGGGTGCATGTCAACCTTGTTTCCTACTCACACTGCGCGCGCGCATGTCACGTGTTTTACTAAATAATTCACCCAACGTTTGCATGAATTCATAATTAATAGAACGTAAAGGGATATAATTGGGATAATAATTTTTTATTATTCGTGAATTTTTGGTTATAACGTTTATAAAATTATTGAACAAACGTCGACATCCTTTTTTTTTTTTTTTGCGGATGGGAAATCATCAAATGACTTCTCCCGCTCTGGGCGGAGCGGGAGGGAGTGTCAGACTTGACTGACTCAAACCCACCCATGTTCCTTCTTAGCCCTTTGTGTTCCAGGGCCGCGGTATCTCTTTCGAACAACCCGCAGCCCTGGCAGGCATCGGCCGTCTCGGACCCCTTCCGATTTGCTGACATCTCCTTGAGGCGCGCGTGGAACACAAACGCGCCGTCGACACGGCCTGTCGTTATGAGACGGACGGACGGTGAGCTAGCCCATTACTCACCGTCCAAAGGCTCGCGCCTACGGTGGCCGGGGGCCACTGGTTGCCCCCCGACGCCCGGGGCGTCTCCCGCGGCGGCTGGGACGTGAGGTTCTCTCTCTCTCACGTTCCGCCACCTCCTTCGCTAGCATGACTGCTTCGCAGAAGGAGGCGACGGCTTGAACGTCGACATCCTTTGGCAACACATTTGTAGGAAATGTTTTATTCCGATTTAAAAATAAGATGATAAAAGTTCAAGGAAAAAAAAATAGAAGAATGTAAGTAGGTACCTAGGTCATCTACCGTAAGGACATCTAATGCAAATTGACGTTTCGAAAAGCTACCGAAAAAACCTTGCTAAATCCGTCTTTATAAAATATAACAACGTTTTATCTATAAGTACCTATACATTACATTATCTATTACACAATATTGTCTTGATACATAGTAGATCACTGTCACGCTTAAGTACCCTGTCAAGATAATAGATTTTTCAATGAAAGACATTGACTTATTTCAAAAAACCTCGACCAGTTAGAAAAACATTATGTTACTTTGTTCATCTGGACAAATCTAAAATGTCGTCTTCAAAACAGTTCTATTTGACAAAGACTTCAGAGGTCACAGTAGCAAAAACTATGTTATTTTATCGTAACAAAAAAGCAATAACCTAACTAAAAAAATTAAAAAAACAAGCTTTTATTTAAATAAAAAGTACAACATTAGGTTTATTCATTAACATGGAACGTGTATGCAAAGTTTCGTCTCCGTGCTATTAACCACTGAAGAGTTCTCTCCTGGGGTGGCGATCCTGGCTGCAGGATCAAGTAATGTCTGTCATAAAAACGTATTTGTCACTAGAACCAAATACCTATAACGTGGGCAAAATTTCAGCTTAATTGGATATCTTTGACAGATCTAATGATTTTTCGACCACTTGTTGTTATGAACAGCACAAGTTGAAAAAAACTTAATGACGACTTTAGCAAATTATTCCTTAGGCAAAAATTCCCATTTGGAAAGTTTTTGCCCACTCATAAAACATTCAGATAAGAAAATAGGTTGAAAAATAAAGAAGGTTAGTGGATGAAAGTGAGTAACAAATATTTTATAATCTTTTTGTACACTCTGTATAAGGTTAAATAAAATACCCACTAACTATGAGTAACGTAAGGTTTTTCAAGAATTAGGACTAGACTCCACCGAAGCGGATACGAGGGGAAAGGACAGGAGATGTGTTGCAAATCATCTACAAGTAGAACAAGAAGGTCGTTATTTAAACTTCTCGTCTCCGCTTAGCTTTTGCTGAAGCGATTGAGCAGAGAGGAAAAGAGACGTCTCTTATTAGTTTAGGCCAGCCTTCGCATTTGGTGGCTGAGCAGGCAGCAGTGCACAGCGGAGGCGAGAATTGAGCGGCAAGGCATGCGGTGCGCGGCGTCCGGCGGAATTACCCTAGCTCCTGAACCTCTCCTGTCCACTCCGCTTTGCACATCACTACAAAGCTTCGATGGATACACCCTAGCTCCTATACACCTCCTCTCCTCTGCTTTGCATATCTCCGCACGTCTCATCTTTGGTGGAGTCCATCCCTTATACATTTCTAGTGTTCATCAAAATATTTTTTACAGGCAGTTTGACGTTTTATGTGTACTTGAAGAAGAATTGAGTGAGTAAATAATGTGATTTCTTCTCTCTTTGTGACTAGCGCTAAGCACACAATAGACAATTAGATCTGTCAGAGCTATCTCTAATCGCACATTAACACAAGTCAACAAGTATGATTCACTGGATAACAAGATAAATGCAGACAAGAGTAATAGTAAATAAATGTTATTTTGTGATGCCTCGTCTGATAATATAAAACACACACCATAATGACAAGTTGTCATTAGTATCTAGACATAATTTTATCATTCTAATGAGAGAAATCCTAACACTGCTTCTATGTCATTTTACAACCACGTTAAGGTGTTGGTCCCGGCTGTCATTTGTAGATCTTTGACAGTCGTTACACGTAGTCAGTGGCACTAAAGTCTGCAACCAGTCTTACCAAACCTCTCCTAACTGTGTTGTGAAGGTCAGATAAGCAGTCCTGCCATGTAAAATTTTCAGATCAGTACTTACGAAGATTACTCTCTACATACAAACGTACTTACAAAAAGGAGGCTGGCGAAAATGGACCCAAAGAATTTGAAAATCAACTAAACTCCGTTCCAGTGTAAATATAAAATAATTATAACTACAATTTTATGAGATATTTATTTTTAAAATATTGATTTTTTAGGACACGGGAATCAAAAGTTATAAATAATTTTCAATTTACTAAAATTAAGTAATCGTGCAATTACAAAACGCAACTTTTTTCCGATTACGTTCCAATCCAATGACATGTGTTTTTGTTCATGGGTTTATTACCACAAATGGCTCTTTCTCTTAGTTTTTATACATTCAATTATGTCAAAAATTCATAAAAAATAACATGCAAACCTGATATTAAAACGCCAATTAACAATGCAAAAGCATCTAATAAAAATGGAACTGTGGCGATTTTATAGTATTTCTAATAAAGGAACGTTATCAATGATGATCCATTGAGTCCCGTCACTACTGTCACTGTCAGATCTGTGATCATCTAGTCCATCGTTATGTTTGTATTTTTGTCTGGGATTTTATGTTTATCATTGCGATTTTGTAGATTCTCGACGACTTGGCCTTTACATCTTGAAATGTAGATAATGCACCCTGTCTTAGACTACCGCATTCTTCTCTGGACATTGGACAATTAGTTGCTTTTGATTTCGACTTTGATTTTAACCAAAAACATGCGTTGCGTTAATTTCTTCTTCTCTTACGACTTGCGCTCTTACGGAGGCGTCGTCTCTCTGATGAAGGTGCTCAGAGCTTTGAAAAAGTTCAAAGATGGGTATATCCACGTGATGTAAGTATATTCGTAAAAGAACATGTATTCATATCATGAGTAAAGAACTTATTTAGGATATCTATCTGAACAACAAACTAAGATTCGTTTAGCTTTTATATGCATAAATACATACTGTTGCAATCTTATATTAGGCTCATTCTTACTGTTGCCCAATACTTTATCGCACTAAAACTAGCCGAGGTAGCAGTAGAAGTATTGTATTTTACTGAGATGTTTCAGTCATCAAAATGGAAGATGGGTGGCTGTTGCATTTTGTCTTGAAATATTTATATACCGCTCCACAGATATCAGAGGTCATATTATCTTTCATATCAAACGACATTTCTGTTTTTCTTTTCGTGGGGACCTGGATACACTCTGCGAGTCAGGCACTTTTGTTACTTATACATGGAACTCTTTATGTTTATTACACTAAAGGTGTTTTTTTTTTAGTTTAACATAATTAATTAATTCCAGATAACAGGAGACAACTACCTTTGTCACTCATGTTGGGGGCTGATAAGCTTCGACCCTGAAAATGAAACCCGACAGCAACTTGGCCATCGTAACGTCTGTGTTGCATAAAATAAAAACTATGTAAAAATACCAAAAAATAAGATTTATTGCTCATCGTTTTTTTATTCAACAAACCCTGCTTTTCAATAGCTGTACATAGCTAGTCAGCTCTGGCTGTTATAATTTATGTAAAACAATATTATCTACTCTCAGCGTAATAAGAATCGTTATTACGCTGAGACTATAATTCGCTTATGGATCAAAATCGTAACGACATAGTTTTAATAGTGATTGAACTAATTACAGGGTTGGTAATCAGTTTAGTCTCTAGCTGCAGTCTAGCAGTTTTATGATTCATCAATTAGGTACAGGCAATGAAGTAAAAACTCTGGTTTTGGCTTATGACGAGAAGCAAAACACGTAAAGTCAGAACTAAAACTGCGATTGAAATACAGTAGTTTATTCGAATCTTCTTTTATGAGTCGTCTTAAATATTATTATATTTTGATTCATCTTAATTACGGAGTCATTCCACTGTTAAAAACCTTAATCGTAAGATTTTTAGGTTATCTTGTGAATAGACGTATATCTCTTTTCTCCCAACTTTTCCGTCTTACTTTCCATTTACTTTTCTGATAGTCTTTAGTCGTTTTACAACTACGTATAAGTTGTTATGATGAATGCTAACTCTAAGAGTGGGTCCCAAAATACATGTAGTCTCGCCCGCCTCCTTTTACCTCTGTATAATATTATAGAGTAGATTAGCTAATATTTGATCTCCAAAAATGTGTAGGCTCTTTCAATGGCATTTCCATCATACTTCATACCACAATTGAAAGGTCCACGACATTTAATTATTAGAGAAATAATAATTTAGAAACAGTCATATTTACTAGGTTGGTTTTATTTAACTTAATAATATGACACGCTAACATACGATGTTTGCATTTTGATAGGTTCGTCAAATAGACGACGCTTTTCCTTATTATAAAGATAAGCACATATTTGCAACAGTGTGCCAAAATATCATGCAAATGTACAGTCACGAGCAATGAAATGTACACATTAAGCAAAATTCAAAAGTGGTTTTCTCGTAGAATAACGGTTTTCACGATGATGAGATAAGAGAGAAATTACGATAAAATGGATTCCAAAATACTAAGCTCGTTTATCAATACACTAGGAAGAAATCGCTTTTGATTTTTACTAAATGTATACATATCATTGCTTGTATGCAATTTTCAATCATCACATAACGAGCAATTTGACAACGTCTTTTTAAACTGTCCCTTTCATTCAATTTACTGGCAGTTTTTAGTCGGAACACACTAAAAACTGCCAGTAGGTAAATACATAAATGATAGGTTACAACATAGGTAAATACATAAATAATAGGTTATTTTTTTTGGAAATACTGATAGTAAATGGCATTTATATCTCGCACGTATCTAACAGAATCGATAAATAGCTTAATATAAGTAATATAATTTATAACCATGCATTTAAATTGTATGACATTCTGACTACCGCATATGACGTCTTTGATTTCAATAGTTATCGATATTGAATTAATTATTTAATTAGTTCATCATATAATTTGGACCACACTCTTATCATTTCTGAATTAATGTGGGTTGAAAAGTTCACTTTTAAGTTTTAATGAGACAACATGAGAAAAAGCGTTAGCAGATTTTTAAACCATTACCTAAGTACATCTAAAAGGTAAGTTTCAATACTTTGAAACTATTAGAATTAATTGACGCACCCACAGAAAACTACTATGTCATGACCTGCGATAAGATATGAAATGTCATGCATGACCTCATGACAAATTTACAATTAAACATTTTATTTAAAACAAAAAGCATGTTTAATAACTCATCTTGGTTCTACTGCATCCAATTTTATGTAACCTGTTTAACTTACGCAACACGATATTCATATGCAATATTTTAAAAGCTGTTATCATATTATCTAAATCACCTAAATCCAGCCAAGGCCTAACTAGAACACTTGAACTGTTATCAGTATATTTTATATACATACATAGTTTAAAACAGGGCATTGAACATCACTCTCAAGAAACTAAAAAGTGAAAGAATTCTCATAGCCCTTTGCCCTCTGCACAAACCGGGTTGATATTTATGATTTCGCTTTCATTTTTATAGGTAACGACTCCACCCACTTCGAAGGGTTCAATAAAATTCTAGTCAAGTTTTTTTTCTATCTATTCCACTTCTAATTGATAGCACGTGCATGGTTTCCGTTCAGCCACGTGTCCTATTGTAAATTATTAAAATATTCGTTCCGCTCGGATTCCATCGTGCCCTTTAGAACCGCTGTTATGATATGCAAGTAGAACAGAACGGGATGAAATCAACTAAAGCACAGGAACCACTTGACATGAAAATAAAGGCAATTTGTTGATGCATGCTTTATTTTAGAATTTCGGTAACGGTAGGATTGCTCTTGTTATTGGCTGGTTATTCAAATTAAATACGGAACATAATACCTAAAAAACTTATAAGTAGGTAATCTACATTTGAATGCGGAACCTTGAACCAACAATCGAATACAGATACGTCGCTACCGTGAACCGGCGCACATGTTCATTAACAAGTTCCTGACACTTTACTTCATAAACACTCAAGTCTACTATAAATAGACTAATCCAGTCTCCAGATGTTTTCCTGGTAGTTTTTTGTGCCCAAACATGTCGCGTACCAACGTGGGAACTTGGATTTGGAAAAAATCTTCACAGATGTAGCGAATCTTGGTCTTAGACCACGTGTCAGACAGGAAGAATCGATAATTTATGTAGGAGACGCGTGCCACTTGTGTCAGACTAAAAGTGAGTTAACGGACTGTGAAATTGACCTACTGTTTTTATTACACGGTGCGGATGGACACCCTTTTAGTAAACGTCTTACAACAATTCATTTGTTCCGCTTTGTAAGTAGAAAGTAGTAGCAATTAATACCAGAGTGTGTTATGTTTAATCGGGTTACTTTTGTAATGATCAGCACGCGTAGCATGACCGCCGTAGCAACCGGCTATGTCGACGGAAGAATCGACAAACTGATACATTGTCATTGTTTATCTATCGGTTCCCTATCCATTTGCATAAAATTTTAAGACCTAATATAACTTAGCATAATTTTGTTTGGCATAATTATATTTTCGCATTATATAATTACGCATAACAGCTTATGCATAATGTTTTTAAGCATAATTTCTCTAACCATAATAATGATTAAGCATAATATTCAAAAGCATAAATTTATTAAGCTTAAATTTCTAAAGCATAACTTTTTTTAAGCAAGCATACAGCGTGCAAGCAAGTATGCAGCAAACAAGCAAGCATGCAGCATGCAAGCAAGCATGCAGCATGCAGCAGGCAGGGTTTCTGTCACGGCTCCGGCGCTGCGGGCCTCCGGCGGCCCCACGCGTACTAATCGTTGCAGATGGCTTTCGCTCACCACCGCAGCTTCGGTTTGTTGGCTGGCTTCGCCGGCCAGCCTCAGCCGCCTGCTGCTCAGCCCGCGGGCCGCCTCGCCCCTACGCGCCTACGCGATTTTAAATTACACTCTAGGGGTAGGACAAACAAGACTACGTGGAGTCGGTTTTGCAGCAATTCGGTTCTGTCACTAACTTTTGTTGCACAGCATATTCAATTTTTAACCTAGTTAGTTTAATTTTTAGGCCTACTTACGTTATGCGAATCAAATTTATGCCAAAACAAATTAGTCTTTAAGATGATTATGCCAACATAAAATGTATGCCTAAAAAAATTATGCCGATGTATTATTATGCCAAAACAAAGTGTGCCAAAATCGTTATGCCAAAGTATATTAGGACAAAGAACATTATGCGAAAAGAAGGGATCCCTTATCTGTCATTATGTCGATTCTTCCGTAGACAAAACTCGTTTCTGCAGTGGTCATGCTTCGCGTGCAGGCTAGTTATTAAGGTTTTATTACAACGTTCGAACCTACCGAAAAACACTCAGCGGTATAGAAAGTGGTTTGAATCTGGGATTTGTGAACCAATTAAACTTATTCAAAAGGATTTTTGCCGAGTTTAAAGGAGTTGTGGTTTTGCCACTTTCTGTACCACTGAGTGTATAGATGTGCCCCACTCTTGGGGTCAAAACAAAATATCCACAAAATATAGTATAACGAGTAAAGTTTTTCGTCATAACAATATAAATGGTGTTAAGTTGTACTATAGTTATACCTGTTCTACTATTGTGATTCTTGGAGAGCAAGATCAACACTGATGGAGTGAAGGAAAATACCACTGAATAGATACGTTTGTGTTCGATATTATATTTTTTTTAGATCAAGTTATAATTAGACCAATATTCTTTTCCCAGAATAGAGATAAAACATGAAGTTTAACGATATATGAGGCTCGGGTCGTCGAGATTCTGCATAGATATGCGGCAGAATTTATTAAAATAGACGTTCAGCCAGAAAAAGGCCGTTCAACTTAGCTCGGATTGTAACTAACGGATCCATGCTTCGTTCGATATTTACGATTCTAGCCGAGTATACGAGGCGGATACTTTTTAGTTTTCCGTAGCCGAAAGGCAAAAATCGGAACCTTTATAGATCGTCATGTCTGTGTGTTTGTCCGTTCGTATATCACAGCCATTTTATTCCGAAACTATTAGGACTACACAGTTGAAACTTCCTAGGAAGATGTATTCTGTGAACTTCTTTACGATTTTTATGAAAAATATTTTAATCCTCTTCCCTCTAATTTTTATAGTACTATGAAGAAAATTCTGAAAAAATTGGACTTTGGAACGTAAAACACTTTCAACGAAAATTGGTTTGAATAAGATTTGATATCTAGTTTTTAAGATATGGGACTTTTTGACATAACTACAGCCGTAACTTTGTATTTCATTAACTTATTATGAAAAACAAATTTAGTTTTGCTGTTGATTGTAAAATTACGCATGAATGACCGTTCAAAATATAGTTATTATATTGTTTCGGGATCCTGTGTGCGAGTAAGACCCGCACTTGGCTGGTTTTTTATAACTGAATTCCATAAATTTGTTTATGGAATTCAGTTATAACAAACCACAACACAACATCCCGGGACAGTTAGGCAGAGGTATTTAATATGCTTACAGTCGACATAATTATTCAACAAATATTGCTGAACGGAACCTCAATCCGAAAAAATATGTTACACCTCCAACACTAATATGTCAATTTTATTTTAGCTAGTATCTTTGACCCGCAGTTTAGGATTCCCCTGACACATTACAACCTAAAAGGACTGCAAGCCTAGTATGACCACTGTAGAAACGAGTTTTGACAATAACGGTAGAATCGACATAATGCCAGATAGACAATGACAATGTATCGGTTTGTCTATTCTTCCGTCGACATAGCCCGTTCCTACGGCGATCATGCTACGCTTGCTGATCTCAAATATTCTACCTGGACCCGGAAGGGTCAGTCACCTCACTGAGGTGAATGGCCCTTCCGGGTCCTAACAGTGGTCCAGGAAGTAATCTGTGTTCATTTCATAAAAATAAAATACAATTTGGGTTCCTTGGTTCCTACCGAAACAAAAAAAGAAGCAATAGTTACAAGAGAGAAATTTTGCAAGCCCGTTTGCCTGAAGCGATCACCTAACCCCTACCCTTATAAATATCCTTCTAGGTACTCTTCTTCTTTGCCACCTCTATCTTTTTTAAACCATCGACATTTTCAATCAACGTCATTGTCCCTCTCCGAGTGTGCGCTTTGTAGAAAACTTATCGTGCTCTTAAGAGTGAGCTCCTGTTTTGTGTGCTCTGGATGGACCTCAGATGGTCTTGGCAGAGAAAAGTGGGACAAAGTAAGCCCAAGAGGTGGGTAATTTTGATATCAGAATAGAAATAAAATATAATGACATTGATATAAATTGTGACTACTTTTCCTGTACCACTATCTAGACTAAAAATATAAATATCTTGTACGTGTCAAGTGTCATAAAAGTGTATATTAAATTTTTACTGCATTTATCGATATTTGGCTTGTTAGTTAAGCACATAAAGCCAATTCGAGCGTCACAATGAGATACGCAACATTGCGAGAAATGATACCGCACTTATCATTTGTTTGTACTAAAAATATTTTATATCATACTGTAGGAATTATACGTTCTAATGACGACAAGAACACTCGAAAATACAAGAAAAAAATGCAGAAAACATAATGTATTAAGTATGGTATTTTGATTTTCTGCCATGGGGAAAATTTCTAGGAGCCATTTTTATTCTAATTAGGCATGAGTTTGGCGGCGTCTCGCCTGGGGTGGGGCACGCTTGCCTAAAGACCATTTTTGTATTTTTTTTTCAGATGGAATATCATCAAATGACCGGCTCCTACTCTGGGGCGGAGCGGAAGGGAGTGTCAGACTTTTACTGACTAAAACACTGAACATGGTTGGGTCCATTATGTTCCTTCTTAGCCCTTTGTGTTCCAAGGCCATGGTATTTCTTTCGAACGGTACCGCAGCCCTGGCAGGCATTCGGCCCTCTCGGAACTCTTCTGGTTTGCTGACATCTCTCTCACGAAAGCGCCGTCGACACGGCAAGATTACGTGAGCACCGAATAAGTTCCGCGTAAGAAGCATTGATGTTGGATTATTGTTTCGTTTTGCGTACCAAAAGATCCCATAGATTCTTTATATTACATCGTGTTGTGTATTTCTTGTGTTTGTTGTTCGTAAGTGTTGTTGTTGTCAATTACGCAATTATTTGTCATCCATGTGCAGGTTTCTTGCGGCATTCACATTAAAAATTAAAATTATTCATTTGCCTTAAATGTGAAGGCACCCATATGTTTTGACCTAAACAACACACGTTATTTTGTTTCTATTAAAACTAAAAGCCTCCGAGTCAAAGCACCCAATAAAAACAAGGTCGCGGGGACAGATCTCGGACCGTTGATAACAACCATAAAATGTTACATTTTATGAATTTTAATATAAAACACCAATTTGTCCGTTTTTAAAAGCATACTTATGGAAGGAAAAATACTTCTTGCCAACGGTATATACTAACCAGCAAAGTAATATTTAAAACTGGCAAATAAGGAAAGTAGGTATATTGAGGAATTTTGTGAATATGCGTGTGAATGGCTCTAAGTGTAGGCAAAAACCAAAGAAACAAGGATGGCGAAGAAGACGTGCAGCACCGACCCCAAATAATTTGGGATATTAAAAGCACGAGCATGATGACATTGTGTTTTACTCCGTAATCTATACATATATTCATCATCTGCCTAGCCTTTTCCCAAACTATCTTGGGGTCGGCTTCCAGTCTAACCGGATGCAGCCGAGTACCAGTATTTTACATGAAGCGACTGCCTAACTGACCTCCACAACCCAGTAACTGGGTAATATACCCCTTGGTAAGACTGGATGTCAGACTTTTGGCTTCTGACTACTCGTAACGACTGTCAAAGATCTAGAAATAACAGCCGGGACCAACGGCTTAACAACTCCGTAATCTATATTATAGGACAAAAAAATGCCATTATAACATAACTAGATTTGTTTGCCACATAAACCAAATTATAATGGAGTAAAAATCGGGATTAATCACTTGCAAGTAAAACCGAACCATAGATTTCTTCTACGCCATAGAGGAATATGGTCTTGACACAAATACAAGATCATAAACTATAATCGTAATCGATTGGTGTGTTCATATGAGTAGTTGATCAATAAACAATAATAACAAGGCCATTTTAATAAAACTAATATTTAATATCGGTTTTCTATTTTGACTCTTATGGAATAAGTATAACCTTAAACTTACATCACAAATGGGATTCAAGAAATAATACAGTCACAAATTCCATTCTTATAATGTTCTATTTAATAAATTATAGATAAATAGTTTAGTTGATGTAATTTATGCACTATCTTATGTTTAATGTACCGGGCTATCTGCATTGACCATTTAAACTATGCTATGGCCAATTTCAATCAATTAAACTGTAACTCCGTGGTACTATCATATCTAACTAAACTAGGTTAACTAAATCACAAAAATACATACTCATACATTGCTCCTTCTTTATAACATACACCCAGTAATAATTTACAATATAAAATGTATATGACACTTACATATTTAACAAAATACTTTGTTTTACGCAACTCCAATGATAAAAACAAATACGGCTCCATTGATCGGTCACTCAAAACTGACGTTTATAATATAACCTTAGGGCTTACGCAATCACTTCGGAACGTCACCTAAGAGATCAGTTACAAATGCGTAAAGATAACAATCTAAACAGTCATCTATTGATGTACGTAGCTTTATTTAAATATCTACCTCTTTGCTATCTTTTTTCTTGCCATACCTGAAATGCTCCTCTATTTGCAGCAACGTTTTGTCTTTTGTTTCAGGCAAACAGAAGAATAAGAATACGGTACCAATCAAAGTAGACAAACCGTAGAAGAGGTACGTTCCATGGTGACCTATAGTAATGAACATGGCGGGTGCTGTCTTAACTACGGCGAAGAAGGCGACAGATGTCATCATAACACTGATACCTGAGCATACGCCCTTTGTTTCTACTGCGAATAGTTCTCCTACCATATTCCACGGTAATGGACAAATTCCCAAATTAGACACAATAATATAGAATGCCATAAGTCCTAATGAAATAAATGGCGACATGCGATGGACGACGCCGGAGCTGTAAAGATATAAGTACAAAGCTAACGCTATTAGAGATAAGGCTGTGAAGACACCACTGAATATCGCCATCGGTCTTCTACCGGATCTCCTGAGCATGATGCAAGCCGCTCCCAGCGACACGCATCGCAACACGTCTATACTCAGCATGGCGGCGTAGGTGTAAGATCTAGTCGAACCACTACCAATGAGTGTTTCCATCATATCTGTTGTGTACGCACAAATAACGTTGACTCCAGAAAGTTGCGTTATAACGAAGAATGTTGTCATGATTCCCAGAGGTTTGTAAAATTCTGGCTTTTTGATATTTGCGGCTAAAGTTTGCATTTTACTTAAATTCTTTTCTTTGGCTGAAAGATCTGCAATCATTTTATCCAGTTCCGTTTTCATGGCTACACTGTTTCCTCTGTACCATTGGTACGAGATGATGCATTCGTCGATTCTGTTTCTGGATGCTAACCAAGATGGTGACTCTGGAGCGTAGTAAAGTATGAGGCCTCCAAACAGAGGGAAAAATCCACAAAGTAAGGAAGCTAAACTCCAGTGAAGGAAAGTGCCGAATAAATGTGACAAGAACACACCGACTGCGATTCCCAAAGATAGAGCAGCTAAGAATATTCCTCTATAGACTGGTGAACTTATTTCTCCCACGTAGACTGGCCCGAGAGGTCCAAGCCATCCTTGACACAGACCTGTGATGAATCTTCCAATTAATATTAAATACATCAGGTCGTTTGAAAACCCGATGATCAGCCATCCAGCTACAAATGTGACTGCTAGTAATAGGGTAGACAGTCTTCTTCCAAGTCTGTCCATTAAATAGCCTGCCATCAGGTTACCGAAGAACAGGGCAAAGGATGATATTGCGGCTGAAAGATAAAAGAAAAACATAGTGAACTTATATCGTTAGCAAACTCAAAAAAAGAGAAGAGAAAAGACGGTTAAAAAAGCTTGGTCATAATCTAGGTATACACGTACCTACCCAAGATACCAGTTCTACGGAGAAGGCATGCTTTCCTTTGGCGTTCTTCAGCTGTGGTATTAAGATGGCGGAGATGCCCGACGTGGCACCAGCGCCGAGAGTGAGCATGAATACCCCGAATGAAATGACAGCCTGTAAACAAAATACAAGTTAAAATATTGTTTCGCAATATTTTCAATTTTTAATCATAGTCTTGTTTGACCAAATAGACGTTTGTGCGGATAGTTATGTTTTTGTTGACAGATAAGCAAAAGATTGACTCATCTGAATAAACTTGATTCATCAGGAAATTATAGTTGTTGGCATGTTGTGCAATACTTTGGGTCAGATGTTAAAATCATAAAAAGTGATAATTTTAAAGTATCTCTCGTGGTTTCAAATGTAATAATGTTTATTGATCCGATAATTTCAAATTACACACAAGAGATAAACAAACTAGAATTATAAGTACATAGTAAATCTATGATCAAAAACTTGTGTACAAAATTATTGTGTATTCTAATCTATGGGTCTGCCTGTATTTTGGGAGTCCGTTGATTCCTCCTAAATAGCAATATTCTATTTACACTAATTTACAACATACTTAATATTACAATATACTTAATATTATTACAGGTTGGACCTTAAACTACATACAAGTGGTTTTATTTTACTTGTTTATCAACTACAAAAACAGCGATGAAGTTACTTCATGACAATAAGAAGATCTGCAGTCGCTTCATATGTTAACTGCTGTAACCACATTAACCCTAGTTTTTGTTGGAATATACTATAGCTACTAATTTTTGTGATATTCATCCAGGATTAAACTTACAAGTCACGCCTAAAGCAGATTCTCTTGCAAATGATTTAATAATAAGACTCGTTTTACAATAAATCGTAACAATGATTTACTATTGGTGGAAACAAACTGTGTACATACATTGTAACAGAACAGCTGTGCAGTAGTGAACTTTACGCACAATCTAATACAAGCACGTGTAACCTATCACTATCTAGTAGTAGGTAAACAATACATAATAATAATGATGTAGAACATCAACAATATTCTGATAGTGACACAGAAAGTGTGCAAGTGCATTGTATCGACGCAGCTTCCAATAAAACAAAGTATCATTAATCTGCTCAGAATTTGACATTTTTAGTATCTCCGATTGCATTACACTTTGTCAAAAATGGCGACCTTTCACACATTATCCTCTTCTTTTCCCCTTTATTGAATGATTTTCCGAAAATGGTATACGTTAACTTATGGAACTTTTGTGGGACAAAATTCCATGCGTCTATTTAAGACTACGTGTTGGTCTGTGTGAATTTAAGGTTAACTTGCTTACGTCCACTGCCGGAATAAAAAGTCAAGGATTATATGTGCTATTCTAGACTATTATCTATCCCTGTGCCAAATTTCATCCAGATCCATTTAGTAGTTTTTGCGTGAAAGAGTAACAAACATCCAGACATCCTCACAAACTTACGCATTTATTATATTAGTGGGATTTCATAATGCGCACAGCAAAGGACTAGAACTGTCTGCCTGCGTCTGTGTTTCCGAACGCTCACAACCCTAATCTCTTGAAAGAGTGGACAGACTTCTTCTGGGTAAGCTCCTACCATCGTCGACTTTGTCTATGTAATCTTTGACCTAGACTGGACTCAAGAGCAAACCCATCGCAAATAAAAAAATAAAAACAAAAATCGTATCCTATGAGGTAAGAAACACCGCTTCAAAAATATGCCAATTTAACTACAGAAATACACAACAAAAAAACGTCTTCTCTACAATTTTAACGTAAATCAGTTCACACTTTATATTTTCTGGCAAGTTTCTCACGTGCAAACGTGCAATACGGGGATAAAAAGTGTCAGCGGGCTTTAGATAGGAGATAACACGACTATAGTGCTTTAGATTATAAAACTATGGCTTGCATTTTATTATCATGACTATCTTAAGAATTATTACCCAGGGTACCTTATGTTTTTGACGACAACAATGTATTGATATTGTAATGAATTTCTTAAACTAGTTTATAGAAAAATAACCACCTACTGAATTCTAAAGCTGACTATTTCTGCTAAATGTCCTGTTTATTTAATTGTAACCAAATTAGTACCAAATTTTTAAACTAAATTATAAATTACTAGCTGTCCCGCGCAACTTCGTCTGCGTCACATTTTCCCCGTTTTAACGTGATGATATATAACTAATGTCCTTCCTCAGGTTGAAATCTATCTTCTTGCCAAATTTCATTAAGATCCGATCAGCCGTTTAGTCGTGAAAAGGTAACAAACAAACTTACTTTCGCATTTATAATGTTAGTTAGGATTGTGATTACAAACTTTTTATTTTTATCTATTTTGTAACAATTTGCAATACTACAATATGCTCAAAAACGGGATTCGCTGATGTCGACAATAGGATGGTTAGGCTTAAGTGGGATTGGGCGGGCCATGTCTGCAGAATACATCAGGACTGATGGACCATAGTCGTCATGCAGTGGGTGCCAGAAGAGGGGCGTCACGTCGCCAAGGGAGGCCTAGTAAACGCTGGCGTGACGACTTAAGACCGCACGAAGAGGAGAGAGGAAGACTATGGGGGAGGCTTTTGCCCAGCAGTGGGACAAAATAGGATGAAGAAAATAATAAATATGTAAGAAAGTTCCTTCTTCCACTATCTGACGTTAAGAAGAACAACAGCCGTTTGTAACAAATTACGCTTAATCAATGAATTTTATTATATTTCGATTTTATGTGGATTAGTAGGAACTAATAATTCAACTGCTTTGTAGTTTCAGGGTTACTATTTAAACTACAAGCAGGTTTAAGGCTTAGTTGATCATTTAAATACACTAAACTTAATGCGATAGCTAGATTCGGTAGATTATAACTTTATAAAATGCAAAAAAACCTGCTTTCATGCAAAATTTGTGTAAAAATATGGTTTAGTCCCACTTTTATCAAATCTTTATAATACGTAATTAAACACAGACAGTCACGTCTATAAATATGTTAGTAGTTTAATTGCTTAATTACCCTTTATAAATGAAATGTATTTAAAAGAAATACAGGTCCTAAATATCATTTGTTTTTAAATCGAGCCATCCATACTAATATTATAAATGCGAATGTCACTCTGTTTGTTTGTTTGTTACCTTTTCACGACTAAACGGCTGATCGGATCTTAATGAAATTTGGCAAGAAGATAGATTTCAACCTGGGGAAGGACATAGGCTATATATCATCACGCTACGACCAATAGGAGCGGAGCAGCAATGAAAAATGTTGCGAAAACGGGGAAAAGGTGACGCAGACGAAGTTGCGCGGGGCAGCTAGTACAATATGAATGAAAAATGTATAACGAAAGTGTAAATTTTGATCTTATTATTTTTAACTCCCGACCAAAAAAGAGGGGTATAAGTTTGACGAGTGTATCTGTGTGTGTGTCTGTGGCATCGTAGCTCCTAAACGGATGAAGTTGATTGAACAGATTTTGATAATATTGGTGTCGTTTGAGAGATTAAAACGATTAAAACATAATCGAGAGTGTTCTTTCTTAGCTATGTTCTGAGAAAATCTGCTCAGCCGTTTGAAGGTCATTGAGTACCTCTTTTCTAGTTGATGAAGTGATATCAACAATTTCTACGGGTCTAGTCGATTCGAAATTTGAATTCCTGTCACTTGTCACCATAGGCATCGCCAGGCGAGGCTTAACACCCCCCCCCCCCCCCTCAAAAACTTGGGATATTTTTTTAAATTGTAGCTTTCGTTGTTTTCGTTATTAGCGAGAAGCGGTGCAACACCGAGATAAGTGGAAGGAATGGGAGGAGAACTATGCCCATGAGTGGGACAGTCAAGGCTAAGAAAAAAATACTTAAGTTTGAAAAGCATGAAATAAAAATTAAATTAAAACTTGACGCTTGGATTAATTTATTTTTGTTTTTTTTAGAGGATTTTTCCTTCGAGGGTTTTTTTAAATTAAATTTATATTTTAATATTACTAATGGAAGAATTTAATATGATTCAAAACGAATATTCTATTCTGCGTTGTAATTAGAACGTGTGTTTTTTCTTTGTTTTTAGTTTGTAATATGACACTCCTCCGAAGAAGGAAAAAAATAGAATATTTTTAAGTGTTCACGAAACAAAATAGTTGACATTCACGTTTTGCTATGAAAAAGGAATCAACAAACTTTGACATTTGCTTGTTATTTTTATACAAAACAAGATTCAAATCCGCCGTAATAGGAAATCTTATGCACAATAAATGGTTGGTTAACTTTATTGAACTACCTACCTGTTTATTTTTTAATGCAGTACCTAACTCGAAATTAAATTAAACTGACCACGACATTCAATTAACAAAATTTCAATATTTAGCACAAATTATTCCTGCAGATACTAAATATTATCCATTTTACAAGAAACCATAATCTTAAATCTTTATAATATTAAAAATATTTATAGAAACAGGTAGTTCAAAATATTTGTTTAGTAAATAACTTCATTCTAAAACCACCTTAATGAAATGCTCCAATAAGCACATTATCAAGCAACGATATACGTAATTCTTATTTGTAACGTTTACGAAAATATTCATTAAATTACTGTAATAACCGTAAGGGAAGCGATTAATTGATAATATGCGTTGAGGCTATCAATATACTAGATGATCCGTTCGATAATCTGTTCAATCTACGATGTAGGTGAGGGTTAACTAATTTAAGAAGTAATTATACAAAAATATATCAAACCTGTGTCCATTGTTAACAAAGAAAAACGTATCATACGTCACCTGCGTGCACAATCTTTTTATTCATTTTTTTTTTGTTAATTTAACACTTATGAGGATAGATTTTAACACACCTGCCTCCTAAACGGTGCCCGTTGGTCATTATTGAGGTATTCATCCTTAGATTCACTAAACTCCTTGGTATTGTCCAGTCCATTTTTATGGATTTTCTCCAATTCCGGCACAGTACCGTCAACCATCTCTGAATGCTTCCGTGTCACTGCATCACACATGATTCGAAACAACGACTTTATGAACCTCCGAACGCTTTGGAGATTGTATTTTATCTTATCACCCACTCAAGTTAACCGTCGCTCTGTCGTGTAATGACATTTGTATTTTTGTTACGAAAACTATAATTACAATACACGGCGAGATTTGGAATGAAAACTTGTTGTAAAACTGGTTTTCGGTAAACATGAACTTGTTGTATTGGACCGGCAGGTAACCTCTTTCACTGTCAAATGAAGCGTAGCGACTATCACTATGTAGGTAGTTGATAGTTGTCTATCAAAACAAAACGGTGTTTTATTACGCAACATAAAGCTTTAAGTCTCTAAGAAAATTCAAGACTTAGAACACGTGTTATTCATGCCACATATTTCGACAAACAACCTAATTACGGATATATTACTCTCGTGTGAGAATCAGGTTATCATAGCAAGTTTTAGGTATTATATTGAAATAGTTTCTGCATACCATTTGGTAGTATGCGCGCTAGTTCATAATGTACCCTGGAATTTCTGATGGTTTATGCTTTGATTTTGTCTCCATACTACCTTAATCTTGGGTTTGATTAAAAGCCTGAGATCATAAACAAACAATAATAAATGGCGTGTAGCATTCGTGAAAATCATAAATATAATAATAATGTTTGTAACTTTACAAACATTATTATTATATTTGTGTAATGTGTTTTTTAATTATGGTTACTTAACCATAATTAAAAAACACATTCGTTATTGGAGCCTCCTTGTAAGCAAAGAAATGCCTGTATTAGGATTAGGAGACTCCGCTCTTTCACAGCAAGTAGAATCAAAAACAAAAATTAAAATATTAAAAAATAAAATGTGTTTGTGTGTATGAGTGTGTGTGTGTGTGTGTGTGTGTGTGTGTGCGTGTGTGTGTGTAAATAATATGTACAAAATTTACACGGATACGTTACTAGGCAGAACTTACTAATGTTAACTATTTTTCGGTTTTAAACAGAGATTTAACCTTGTCAAAATAAATGCTCGTGTTATCAAAATATCAATCCACCCTATTTAGCCGAAGTGCATATTATCTTTAGACCTTCTTATCATAATTTATGTACATTAGTAGGTGTTTACCAATAATCCATTAATGGGCAAATACTATTAGGGCTATGATGATAAACTAATGATACTTACCCACAATTTATTATCTCGCTTATCATTATAGCCTGAAAACAATCAAATTGACCGATATAATGTATACCGGATCATCGCTGGAACTCAGGGATTTTGTAATTATTTTATTTATTTTCCTTTATTGGCCAACCAACAATTGTTTACACTTCAACATTTTTAAGTAACTATCTACCATATTCTAAGGATAATGTAACAATTTTTTACAGATTAGCACCGCATGCCCTATAAACATAATTTAGGTGTGCCACAAGCACTGTAGGTACTATAAAATTAAATTAATATCTAATTAACTAAAACTAACAATTAAACAAATACCGTCTTAAAACATTATTGTTTCATTCTTATTCCAGAGTGGGAAAGAGATGGAGCTAGACGAGACCTATATAGCTCCGTCTCTTTTAAGACGTCATGGTAGGCCACCAGTTCTATATTCAGAAAAGAACTACCTATACCTTTCTAGACTATAATTTACTTCAATTGCTCAATTACTTTTGTTTATTGGTCAAAAATCGTATCATATACTTAATTATATTATATAACTACGGATGCATATTTAATTATAAAAAAAAAAATAATTTGCAAAGCCGACGAGTGGGAATTGTTCTTCTTTTTCGTGTGGTTAGTGCCAGGGCGCTGATGTCACAATTTTTGCCACCCATGGGTCTCTGACTTGGCTTTACACACCGTCGAGAAACATCTCCAATATGACCAATGGGGGTGCGGACTGGGTAAAGAAAACGACATTCTATTTTGTCCGTCAGACAGGTAATACAAAAATATTAGACACGTATTTTTTGTTTTATCAAAAAATTACTTAGTTAAAACTCATTAAAGTTGGAGAGTGGGGGCTCACTACGTCACAAGTAGGTATAAAACCTACCTACATGTGACGTCATGCGCCATTTCAACTCAATATATCTCCGTAATTTTAAGACCACGTGAAAAAAGAAAAAATACGTGTCCAATACTTTTCAATAAACTACCCGACGGACAAAGAAAAAAAATGTGATCATTAAATAGGCTCTTAATTCTGTCTACAGGGTTTAAAGTTATTGTTACAATAGAATATTTGCAGCGCACTACAATAAAAAAGTGTTATATCTTGGTGTTAATTTGAAATTTGTTTGATGTAACATATTTTGTTGCCGAGTAGTTTAATTATAGTAAAACAATTAAACGGGTTTAAGATCAATATTTTAGAAATGCATACATAGATGTACCTTTAGATTTTTGGTGAACACAAAAATATTATCCGGATTTGTACCGAATTGATGTCAATACGCTCGCTCGCTTACATGCTAGCATTTCGCCAACGACTTCGTCCGCGAACATTGTGATATATTATAGCCTATGTTACTCGGTAAAGATGTAGCTTTGTAGTGGTTTAAGAATTTTTAAAATCAGTACTAGTTTTTGAGTTAGGCGATTAACACACTGCCACGCACCACGCAGCGTAGCGCGTGAGTGCGTAAAAACGGATTATTCCGAACCTGACCCGAAATCCTAACCCGGTCGCGGGTTAGGTTAGGAACTTGGAAAAAATATAAAGGTAAAAACCCCGCACGAAGATGCAGATCTACACTCCCGCCAGTACGCGCGTAGGTGCGTTGACACGCAACATGCAGCGTGATGCGTGGCAGTGTGATAATCACCTTAAATCGTAACAAACAAAAAAATCAAATCTTTCCTCTTTATAATATTATTAGTTTAGAAGACTTAAACATAATTGACGAAATGTGGGTGTACTGTATACTATATAAGGTACACTTTTCCTTATACGTCTCCGCTTTAAGATGTGTTGTAAAATAAGTCAGATACGATGCTACGGTGGAAACAAGCACCGAGATCCTAAGCACCTAGCAGAGTTATTACGTCTGCCGATGGTATCATTGAGTTTCTAATCTTCAATACTCTAAGACCATGCGTGAGATTGGTATTACACTGTGTTACGGCATTTTAGTTTTAGGAAAATGTATCATCAACCAACTTTTGACGACGTTCGACACACGATTGACGTAAGGTTTATAACTTGATTTATTTTCCTGTGTTGTTTTTTGTGATGTGATTATTTGTGTTGGTTTGTTGCATGAGATCAGTGTTAAACGCATTGTGTTCACTAAGTTATGTGACCGTACAAGTTGTTTTGATACAAAACAAAAAATAAACTTTTTGAATCTATGAAATTCTCAACTTAACTATGTTTGCAATATAACGAAAAAAAAGTGTCCTGGTTTATCTTTGTAATTAGATACCGCTCTTTACAAAATGTAATCTAGGTCATATTCTTAGCTTCGTTTTAAAATCTTAATCTTTATGACTTATTATTTTCCATCATAAGTGTACAGACAGATTTCAGCCCGGAATCATCCACTGCGGGGTATAGGCCTCCCCTTTTTTCTGCCACACTTCCTGGTTCTGTGCGCCCTTTACCCAGGTTTTTCTCGCTACTTTGACGATATCATCGACCCAACGAGCTTTAGGACGGCCTTGGTTTCTTGGCCTAATCTTGGCCACCACTCGGTCAAATTCTTGCTCCAAGATGGTATTTAATCCTAGTATTTATTACTAGAAGACCGTTATACCTACCCAGAATTCTTAAAATACATACTGTCTTGAACTCATGCCTGCCTGGTACATTTTGGGGAGCGGAACATTCATAATTATGTGTGTATATTGTATGTGCTCCCCAAAAAGTACGCAGCAGCTCAATCTGACGAAATAGGGGATAATCCAATTTTTTCTTTGTCCGTCGGATAGTTTATTGAAAAGTATTGGACACGTATTTTTTCTTTTTTCACGTGGTCATAAAATTACGGAGATATATTGAGTTGAAATGGCGTATGACGTCACATGTAGGTAAGTTTTATACCTACTTGTGACGTAGTAAGCCCCCACTCTCCAAATTTAATGAGTTTTAACTAAATACTTTTTTGATATTTTGATAAAACATAAAATACGTGTCTAATATTTTTGTATTACCTGTCTGACGGACAAAATAGAATGTCGTTTTTTTACCCAGTCCGCACCCCTATTGACATGTAATTGATAAGTATGGCAGTTGGGTAGGTCTAACTAACAGAAAGAGGTCAATCGTCGTTGTACTCTTGGTGTATGTATACATTTTGGAGTAGTCTAATGTATTTTGTTTGTACACCCTGTGTTTTTAGTGCTCCAGATAAACCCGTGTTCTAGTGTTTCAAATGCTTTATTAAAATCAACAAACCTTAGATACTAAGTCTTGTTATGTTCTTTATATTTTTTTTGTTCTTTATTGTTTGTAATATTTGTCTAAGGGCGTGGATATGATGTATGGTTGAAAAATTACGACGGAATCCACCTTGTTCTTTGGGCTGATTCTTCGGGAAAAAGACTAGGAAGATGATGGTGATTTATTGTAATAACGAAAGAGATTTCCCCAAGAGCCTTTATAAATATAGTCAAAGTATTTAGAAAAAAGCAAACATCACACGAATATGTATATGTCCCACTGCTCATATAGTTAAAGTTATTAAGTGTAGTAAAGATCACTTGGATTATTGCATGATGTCAAGACTTCGAATAACACTTCTGTGGCACGTGTATTTTCTTCCCTTCCCAAATCATTAGAATTAAATTAGCTTACCATCAGAATCTAGAAAGTAACTAAGGCTTACTTCGTCCTAGTGTTACTTATTTCTCTTATGAGTCGGGATATGTCGATGCTTTTGGAGCTCTGCAGCAAAATAGATCCCTCTCGGATCTATTTTGATGCAGAGCTCCAAAATAATAACGCAAATCCGATTTGAAGCTAGCGAGGGGTTTTCAGATTCTGAGAAACTCTTGCTCGCTTTAGGAATTATATACCCGAAAACCTATATCTAAATCTTACTTTAGAAATAAACGCAATAAGGCAACGTTGCCACATTTTAAACAACAAGTGCCTGTCACTTTAATCATAGCAAGAAGAAACTTTGTCAATTGCTAACAATACAATTCAGGTATAACAACGTTATTACAACAGTGTTAAAAGAATCTTAAAAATGCGATTCGTTTTAAGCAACTTATTAGGATTCCCGAATACTGAATATAATTAACATCAACAAATATGACCTTTGTTTGCATAGCATCGACAAAAATACGAATCTTTTGGCAATGATATACAAGGTGTTGTTTTGCATCCTCGTCAAATTTCACGAGGGGGTCACAAAAGACTTAAATAATCAATTAAAATTACGGTACCTAGTTAATTATTAATACAAACACGCTGATTTTTTTGGTTGTTTAAGTTGGTCAATATTTCAGAATAGCCCCCTTAACGTGGTTTAGGGAATAAGAAGTTATCAATTAAACGTTTGAGATTGTTTGTATGAGTATAAGCGAGGTTATAGGTCAAGAACCAGACGGATCGCGTTTAAAACACGGGTGGTTCACATTTACCGATTTCCGTAAATAAGAAATAAAAATAATTACCTACCCATTTTATTATTGATTCGGGACGAGAATCATTAGCATAATTACCTACTTGAATTTGACGAGGATGCAAAACCACACCTTGTATAGAGGATTAGGTACTTGGACAAGCTTAGCTCTATTTATAAATGACATAGGTATTCTACAAACAAATGAAATGCACTCATAAATACAATACATTTGCCTGTTACAAATACCAGTTTTTGCCCGCGACTTCGCGATATGATTGGAAATCACCCCACGACAACTTTTAGAATATGGCCAATGACACATCACATTCGGACATCGAATCCCATTAGAAAAAGAATTATCAGAATTGAATCAGTAGTTCCGAAGATTACTCCATACATCCAAACTTACGAACTCACATGCATACAAACTTTAATTCTTTATAATATTACAGATTGATGAATGATCTTTGTGAATCTCCCAAGCAAAAGTAACACTCATTTGCTTTTGAAAAATATGGAAATAATGAATTTCCATTTAGGTACTTTTTCATATATAATCATTTTCATAATACAACAATACATTAACCAAATCTGAATTTGTACCTACTCTTAATAATATAAAACATTTGTGTGAGAATCTCTAAAATCAGTATTGTTTGGTGTTTTTGTGGCTTGGTACGCAGGTATGTATCAAGTTATTTTCGTAATTATGTTCATGGTGGCCATAAAATAATATACTGGGCTAAATTAATATCTAACTCAATTTAAGGCTTATAGAGTGCTGTTATATTTAGTATACCCATACTAGCTCAGTGTGAACAAAGCTAGGGTTTACTCACAATAGGGATGGTGACTCATTTTTTTTTATTTGTCTAATGGGTAGGTTATTAAAAAGTATTGACACGTATTTTTTCTTTTTTCACGTAATCGCAAAATACGGAGATATTTTGAGTTGAAATCGCGCATGACGTCACGGCTCAGTACATTTTATACCTAGTTGTGACGTAGTGAGCCCCCACTCTCCAACTTTAATGCGTTTTAACTAAGTATTTTTTTGCTAACTTGATAAAACAAAAAATACGTATCTAATATTTTTGTATTACCTGATTGACGGACAAAATAGAATTTCGTTTTCTTTACCCAGTCATCATCCCTATTATGGACTTTCTTTACGAAAAACTCATACAAAACTTGAAACTTTTATAATATCGACTGATTAGGAGTTTTCTTTTGCGGAGCCGAAATGATGAGTACAATAATTCTACTTCTACCTTCAAAAGGGTGCATTTTATAAAAAATAAAATGCTGTTGATGCTAAGCACACTTAGACGAGTTGCTCCCAAATTATGAGCAGGCACGTACAGCGCGCGAGTGACAAAATGTTTCACCTCAAAAATTATAAGTTCATCCAGCTTGCTACCTGTCGGAACGAGCCAATTATATCATTTCCAATAACTAGACATAGAAAATTCACTTGGTCGTGCCTTTTTCTTTTGAATATTCGAATCGTTCCAGGTATATGCACCCATCCAGATCCACTGTCTCTAATACAATAAATTTTTATTTTGATCTGCCAGTAACACAGAATAGAAAATCAATGTTCTCTGGGTTTTTGCACAAATTACTTAGTAACAAATTAATTTTCGAGGTGAAAATCACAATACACAAACGTAATATTACGCCTGTAATCCCAGGAAGGTTATGCAGAGGTACACTAATAGTATACCCACATTTCGCCAGTCCCATGTAATGGGCCCCCTTTTTGGGGCCCATTACATGGGACTGGCGAAACTGGGCACAAATCCATACTCTGTGGCTGCCACTGATACATTCCTGATGAAAAAACCCAATAACACTTTGGCTCATGCTGATCAGTCGCGCTTACGACCACTTGACCAACGAAGCACGTAAACCTTTCTGAATAAATAGGGGTGCGGACTGGGTAAAGAAAACGACATTCTATTTTGTCCGTCAGACAGGTAATACAAAAATATTAGACACGTATTTTTTGTTTTATCAAGGAGAGATGATGAGGATGAGATGAGATTTGGAGAGTGGGGCTCACTACGTCACAAGTAGGTATAAAACCTACCTACATGTGACGTCATGCGCCATTTCAACTCAATATATCTCCGTAATTTTATGACCACGTGAAAAAAGAAAAAATACATGTCCAATACTTTTCAATAAACTACCCGACGGACAAAGAAAAAAAATGTGATATCCCCTATTCTCTTAAAACTGCATCAAATTCTATTGTGTGTTTTATATGAAACTATTTGGACAAACCAACGGACACGCGAACCGCGAATATATTTAATAGGTAAATAAGTGGTTTATAGGTGTTGTAATTATTTGCAATTATAATTGCCAAATTATAGATTCTAACTACTGACTGTGACTAGACCTGATACACAGTAAGTTAAAATTTTATGATCATTATTCCGACAACTACATGTGGGGTACGTTACGTTTCTGCCAGGTAAAAAAAACACTTCTATAGTTCAACAAAGTAATTAAAAGGTTTTAATTACTTTTTGAGCTATAGAAGTGATTTTTTCTGTTCTCTTGTCATTCATCACTCTCTTGCCCTAATCCCAATTTATTGGGGGTCGGCGTAGCATATCTTCTTCTTCCATACTTCTCCTTTAACTACTCGTCATTTCTGTAGTCACCTCCTTTTCATCCATCGGCTTTTTGGTCTTCCTCTACTCTTATAGCCATCTTCATTCATACTCAACATTTTCCTCATTCCTCCACACGACTTTTCAGTCAACGGCGCCACTTTCAGACTTCCTCTTCCGATCGCCTGTATCACTTTTACAAATTGTGTAAAGTGTTTAAATTCGGTTGGATGGTGTGACGATTATTCCAAGTAACCTCAAGACAAGATAAAAAATATAGTTGAAACCCAACTAGGATACTACGCCGCTACACTACGGTTATAAACAAGACACTGATGTTTTCTATTACTATAAAGGGTGTAAAACACCTCTTAACGAAGCCGAAAGCCACTGGTTCTCCCTGTCATTGCGATCATTTTTTTGTTCTACACCATGCTTGGGAACCTTCTAGTTACGGAGATATTAGGGGTCAAAGTTCCAACTTTTTGACAAGTATTTTTTTAAATACAAGTTTTTAATGTAAGATTTTTACTTTAAACACCTCCACGACCCCCATACTATTCAATCCGTCCATCTGCACAATGTTTTGTGTGCGTTACATTGAGTTCTACCACAAAACATGATTTTACATCCCCCAAAAAAAGTCGTTTCCCAGCAATCATTTTTGCGTAAAGTTACTTAGTTTCATGTACAGAATGCTTGGTTGACGGCTTCGTGATGAGGTCATTTACATGGTGTATACTCTATACTCGTACATCTCACATTAACACACGCTATCATCATCATAATCATCATCATCAGCCTATAATGTTCCCACTGCTGGGACAAAGGCCTCGTCTCTATGAGAGGGAGTGGGCTGTAATCCACCACGCGGGCCCATTGCGGGTTGGTAGATGTCACATGTCTTCGAATTTTTAGTTCAAGGACATGCTGGTTTCCTCACGATGTTTTTCTTCACCGTTTTTGAGGGCAGCGGTGATGAAATAAATTACACAAAGTAATGCGCCTGCCTGGGTTCGAACCCACGAGAGCAGCGGTGGCCCAGTGGTGGCAGCCCCGACTTACGAACACGCTATCTCTATTGTATAATAATGTACCTTTATTTTATTTTGCTGAAAGTCTGTAAGCGACTGCCTCGGTGGTCGCAAACGCACTGCTGAGCATGAGGCCCTGGGTTGTATCCCGGGTCGGGCAAATTGTTATTGGGTTTTTCCATCAGGAATTTTTCAATAGCAGCCACGGAGTCTAGATTTGTGCCCGGTTGATGGCAATAGGCTCGCCCCCTATTACATGGGATTTAAACATAACTGGCGAAATGTGAGTGTACTATTAGGTACCCGTCTGCACCCTTCAGGGATTACAGGCCTGATGTTATGTTTTACAACTAGCTGTCCCGCGCAACTTCGTCTGCGTCACATTATCCCCGTTTTCGCAACATTTTTCATCACTGCTCCGCTCCTATTGGTCGTAGCGTAATGATATATAGCCTATGTCCTTCCCCTGGTTGCAATCTATCTTCTTGCTAAATTTCATTAAGATCCGATCAGCCGTTTAGTCGTGAAAAAGTAACAAACAAACATAGAAACAAACAAACAGAGTGACATTCGCATTTATAATAATATATGGAAGTATGGATAAGTTTTTATCAATTTCTACAGTAGTTACAGTAAGCACTGTCCAAACTTCCACTTTCAGACAAGCCTACCTTCGTTATAGAAGATGAAAGCAAACCCTACAAGGCTTTTCGCATCCTGGCACAATAATAAGACTCAAGTGCTGTGTAGAAATACTTACAGTGAACGTGAAGCTCCAACATACTTAGTGTGAAGTGATTTTGGACAATATATTCCTGGTTAAAACTTGACTTTTTTTTCAGCAATATGGCGTCCTATGTCGACGACACCAATCCTGTGAACAGCGCACGGCTTATATTCTACCCCTTAGTTTTCGTCACAACTGTTCTCTGGCTGATACATAGATGGCAGCACCAGTCCAGACTCTTCCAGTTGGGCAATCTTATCCCAGGACCAGAGGCAGTACCGTTTTTCGGAAACGCACTTTTGGCTTTGGGGAAGAAACCTGATCGTAAGTAGATGATATTATAATACATTTCTAAAAAAGTGACGTGATTAAGGTAGTATGGTTGTGTTTTGCACTGCAGAGGAAAGAATTAGTCCCTGTAGTGTATTCGCAATTTGTTTTTTTAGGGTTCCGTAGCCGAATGGCAAAAAACTGAACCCTTATAGATTCGTCATGTCTGTCTGTTTGTCCGTCCGTATGTCACAGCCACTTTATTCCGAAACTATTAGGACTACACAGCTGAAACTTAGTAGGTAGATGTATTCTGTGACCCGCTTTATGATTTTTGTACAAAAAATAAAAAAAAGATATCCTCCACACGGAAGTGAAACTAAAAAAAAAAACCATCATACCTATACATGTGGGTGTCTATAGATGGGTCTTTAAAAATGACATTGAGGTTCCAGAAACCATTTTTTTTAAAGTCAATCTTTTGAAAGATAGACACTTCCAAAGTGGTAAAACGTGTGTCCCCCTCCCCTCTAATTTCTAAACTAAGAGGAGAAAAATTCTGAAAAATTAATGGAATGTAGAACGAAAAAAAACTGCCAACGAAAATTGGTTTGAATAAGATTTGATATTTAGTTTTTCAGATATATGGGACCTTTTCACCAAACTGCAGCAATAACTTTGTTTTTCATTAACTTACTATCAAAAACAAATTTAGTTTTGCGGTTGAGTGGAAATTTACCAATGAATGACCGTTCAAAATATTGTTATTATATTGTTTGGGGCTATGGAACCCTGTGTGCGAGTAAGACTCGCACTTGGCCCGTTTTCAATGGTAAAGCTATTGCTTACTAACAAGTAGGATACCTACTTGATACTTTGGAATTACTGTTGCTCATGATTAAAGCATGACGTTATGCACCAATTGTATTCGAATATTGTTTTGCAAATCATTTCAAAGGGTGAATCTTTTACTAATTTGCAATTAATGGATATAGGTATTTTCACTACCAGGGTTAGTAACAACTATGTGCAATCTCTTAAAACTTGTTGAAATAAAAATAAGCTTTTGAAAATACAGGCGCATTTATTGTAAAAAAATTTTCTACAATGTTATAAGATTGCTTGAGTAACATTAATTAAACACTCAGTCGTGACATTTTCTATAACAAAACGTTTTAGTCCGCTCTTTTTTGGGGTTCCGTACCCAAAAGGTCAAACGGGATCCTATTACTGAGACTTCGCTGTCCGTCCGTCCGTCAGTCCGTCTGTCTGTCACCAGGCTGTATCTCATGAACCGTGGTAGTTAGCCAGTTGAATTTTCTACAGATTATGAATTTCTGTTGATGTTATAAAAACAAATACCAAAAACAGAATAAAATAAATATTTAAGGAGGCTCCCATATAAAAAAGTGATTTTTTTGCTCGTTTTTTAAATAATGGTACGGAACCCTTCGTGCGCGAGTCCGACTCGCACTTTGCCGGTTTTTTTTTTATAACTTTACTTTCGGAAGTCGGTGGCAAAAAAGTCAATGAAACAAACAAAAGTCACCAACTTCTAAAAGTAAAGTTTTTCTTCCACTTTTTAGTGCTTCTTTTGGAAGTCGGTTATTTAAAAATACGAGATTTTTTACAACCAAGGTTCTAATTACCATTAAGTATGGAGTAACTACGTATTAATACAATATCTTAACATTTGTTGATTGGAATCAATTTACGTACCTGAAATAAAACTGAAGCGTTCAAAATACAGGCGCACTTATTGTACAAAATTGTAAATATTTTCTACTGTGCTATAAAAAAGATTGCTTGAGCAACGTCCACGCTAAACACTCACTTGTGACATTTTGCCATACTTTTTCATACAAGATATTTATTTCAGAACTAGTGAACTTCGCTCTAGAATATGCTGATAAGTACGGCACAGTAATCAGAGGTTGGATTGGCTCCAAGCTTGTCATATTCCTTCTTGATGCAGACGACATCGAGGTCATACTGAACAGTCAAGTGCACATTGACAAAGCACCTGAATACAGGTTCTTCAAACCTTGGCTTGGAGAAGGACTACTTATAAGCACAGGTAATGTATAGATGTCTACTTCTTCTTAGCGGGAGAAGATAGTGCTCCTGTGTTTGAGGAAAACGATCAGAAGGATTCTATATTTTTATGACCTCCGTTAAGCAAGTATATGTACTTAAATCTATGAGGTCTTTGTAAGGGGTTTACTGAGTGGTGACTTAACCAACTAAATAAGTTAAAAGTCATTACTTACATTACCAACCTACTGTCTACATTTTAAAGATATTTGCGACCCGTGTGTTAACACTAAAAAGAGTTTCAGAGGTCATTTATATCTTTTATACTTACGCTGTGTATAGCTTATACATGGCTTATACATATCAAGATTAACGTCAGGAGCGTCACGTACTGAATAACGGATGCTAAACAATCATGCCAAAAGATAATTGATGATTAAATAAAATATATCTCTCCACAGGTGCCAAATGGCGTTCCCATCGCAAAATGATAGCTCCAACGTTCCATATAAACATTTTAAAATCATTTGTGGGAGTTTTCAACCAGAACAGCAAGAGTGTTGTTGAGAAATTGCGCTCAGAGACGGGAAAAACTTTTGATGTCCACGACTACATGAGCACAGCTACTGTGGACATTTTGCTAGGTAAGATAACAAGATATATGAATTGAACATAATTTAATCCCAATTTTATAAACATTCTCCACTTCAGTATTCAGAATTTGGGTGATCTAAGGTTAGTTATACAATTATTGTTCAATCCTTTTCAGAAACTGCAATGGGAATAACAAGAAAAACTCAAGATGAATCTGGGTTTGACTATGCAATGGCTGTTATGAAGTAAGTTTTCTCATCATCGGTATCTTAAACATACTTTTTTTTTAACCAAATTAGACACTAGTCTGGCATGTTTTGCCGAACTAAACCTATTTGGCGCAACCGTGAGACACACGTTTTTCTTTTTCCTTGTACCTCATATACCTCTTGTGCAAATTATATATTATATTGTGTGTCTGTTCTAAATAAATGTTTTTCTTTCAAAGAGTATTTATTTATCTCAATGTTTCCAGGATGTGCGACATCATCCACCAAAGGCACTACAAGTTCTGGTTGCGTTTTGATGCCATCTTTAATTTCACGTCATTCTTCGAAAAGCAGAAGAAACTCCTAAGTATTATCCACGGGCTGACTAATAAGGTACGTACAATATTTTTTCTGCTTGAATTATTCTCGCGTGCTTGAAGATAATTATTAAACATTTTTAACTTGAATTGGATAAATCATTTCGTGATCGCAATTGTCATATCCAATTAGTCTACCATGACGTCTTAAAGCAGTATTGTTTTACTCTTATTCCAGTGTGGGAAAGAGACGGAGTTATTCAGGGTGTCTAGCGCCATCTCTTTCGCACACTGGAAAAGGATTAAAACAAAAATGTTTTTAGACGTCATGGTAGGCCACCTGATTATAAATTTAGCATTTTATAAAAAAAAAAACATCTTGCAAAACTTAAAAGGCCACAATGAACCCTAACAAAATTATTAGTCTTTTTAGCACCAATCATCCTTGATCATCGATTATTATGATAATTAGTTAATTACAACAAAGTTATAGCTGTTTTTTATGCAACAGCAAATAATGAAATCGTATTTTCAGGTAATAAAGAGCAAGAAACAGATGTACTTCGAAAACAAAGCGAAAGGTTTCATTCCACCAACATTAGCTGAGCTGACACGAAATACTGACGACGATGATGTACTTGCTACTGAAAACAAAACACTTTCTGATACGGTTTTCAAGGGTTACCGCGATGACTTGGATTTCAATGATGAAAATGATGTTGGTAAGTAAATTATTGTACGGCTTCTTGCACTTAGAAATCACACATCACATTTGACATTGACATCTGGAAAATTACTCTGTCTAGAATGAAGCCTCTAACGTGTTTCAATGAAGAAGAAGTAGTAAAACAGTAGCCATCAAATAGATAAGCTAAGCCAAGAGCAACCATAAAAAGCATTCTTTGGTACAGCTATAATCCCAGCTGTAATTGTAATCCTTTAAATTATGATCAAGTAATAGATGACCGCTTAATATTAAATGTCGTTTAATCTGTAGGTGAATAACATTTAATCCTGATGTAGTACAGTAAAAAAATGACGCAAGAATAATCTTTTTTCCCAAAGGTGAGAAGAAACGACTCGCTTTCTTGGATCTCATGATTGAGTCTGCTCAAAACGGAACCCATCAGTTAACTGACCACGAAATTAAAGAAGAGGTGGATACTATTATGTTTGAGGTAAGATTTAATTTGACTCATGACAAAGGAAGGTTTGCAGCAATGCAAATTAAAACAATGGAATTAGTATTTAATGAAGTAGAATCGGGGGCCTGATGATAGAGCAGGAAGGTGACCATAAAATTTTTGTTGGAGAGCAAATTATTGTTTGCCTTGGTAGACCCAGTAGTAGTTTTAGACAAGCCTAAATCGTAGGCTTAAGACTACGGTCTACGCTTGTCACTACAAATCCAATGAGTTACTCAACAAACCAAATAATAAATGTTTCAGGGTCACGACACCACTGCTGCTGGCTCCAGCTTTGTTCTATGCCTTCTGGGTGTCTACAAGGACATTCAAGCGAAGGTGTACAACGAATTGTACGAGATATTCGGTGACTCTGATAGACCAGTTACCTTCGCTGACACTCTTCAAATGAAGTACCTCGAGAGGGTCATCCTCGAATCATTGAGGTTGTACCCACCAGTGCCTATCATCGCAAGGAAGCTGAATCGGGATGTTAAGATTGGTAAGCAGCGAAAGAACCATCAATAGATAGAACCATTTATCAACGGTTTTGTAAATAAGAGTAAGAAAATATTTAATAAAACCTTTTGCATTTTTGGGAAACTTCTGAATCCATTTAAATCTCTATCTACTGAAGTTATTTTCGAATTGCATCCGTGACTAGATCTCAGAATGCCGCGTCTAGTGTGCACATCCATCACAGACTGAGACTGCTAGTGCCACTTGATTTTATCTTATTTTCAGTGACTAAAGACTACGTCCTCCCCGCTGGCGCTACTGTCGTCATTGGAACCTACAAGTTACACCGCAGTGATAAGTACTACAAGGACCCTGAGACCTTCAACCCTGACAACTTCTTGCCAGAGAACTCTTCAAATAGGCACTACTACAGCTACATTCCCTTCAGTGCTGGACCCAGGAGCTGTGTCGGTTAGAAACCATTCATGTTTTTATTTTTAATAATCACCCAACGTCTTTCCTCATGTGTTGATAAGTACTTATTGCATATTTAACGCTTTCATTTTATCCTGTCTGTCTGCATCCACTAGTTTCATCAAACTTATTTTTAACTTGATTAGGTTTTTAGAAAGCAGCATCTACATCTAATATACATATTGTCATGATATACAATTTAAATTATAATTGTGAAAACAAGAAGCCAAAAGATTAGCCTAGGATTTGTAGATATAGGCTGCTTTTTATTTTGTATATTTGTATTAAAAATACAAACTACACACAGACAAAGTCGCAAGTTATATTGAAATAAATTCTAATTCTACTATTTGTATTTTCAGGTCGCAAGTACGCCCTACTAAAGCTCAAAATTCTATTATCAACAATTTTGAGAAACTACGAGTGTACGTCCGCTGTACCTGAGAAAGATTTCAAACTGCTTGGTGACATTATTTTGAAGAGATCTGACGGATTTAGAATAACCATTGAACCTAGAACCCGAGTACCAATTATCGTAGCTTAGATTTACTCTAGTGTCGGATGCGAAGAGAAAAAACGCTTTGAAGGAGCATAAAATGTTTAGGACATAGTTCCACTACTATATTGTCTCAAGTCATGTCATCATCATCTGCCTAGCCTTTTCCACACTACGTTGGGGTCCGCTTCCAGTCTAACTGGATGCAGCTGAATACCAGTATTTTACATGGAACGTCTGCCTATCTGACCTACACAAAATTGTCTTAAGTCATTTAAGGTTATGATTTTAGCATCAGGTTTAATTTAAAGTCATTGTTCACATGTTATGTTTTTTCAAGAACTGTCGAATTGATTTGTCATTAAATATTGTAACTACGATATTTCTATTATTCTTCAGATTTCAGTCTTATTTTATGATTGATTCCATAAAATTTGCCATTCGATACTTGACCACAGTTGACGCGCTTGACATGTAACTGTTGCATTCTTCGCCAATTTTCAAGTAAGTAAAAAAAAGTTAATTAGCCTTTCAATGTTAATAATAAATAGGTTTGAAATCTCGTAACGTTTTTTTATCCTAATTGGGCTTGCGTTTGGCTTCAACTCGCCTGATGTGAAGCGTTGATGCGGCCTGCTTAAGGTGGATCACGCTTTTTTAGAAGAAACAGATTCACCCGAACTTTGAACAGATCATTATTTTATATGCGATGGGTTTGCTCTTGTCTCAAGTCTAGGTCAGAGGTGACAGAGACAAAGTCGACAATGGTACGTGCTAACCCAGAAGAAGCCTGTTCACTCTAACTTTGAAGAGATTAGGGTTGTAAGCGTTCGGAAACAGAACAGGCAGAGAGTTCCACTCCTTTGCTGTGCGCATTAAGAAAAACGTTTGAAAACGCTTAGTGCGAATTGGTGGAATAGAAATAATGTAGGGATGGTAACTTGCAGTGCTTCTAGATGTATGGATGACAATGGAATTGAAGAAGGGGGCCGATGGGATAAAATCGTGGAGTTCTTGGGCACACTCACCAAAGTACAGCCTGTAGAAGACCGACAGGTAACCTTGTGGCGATGAGCCAAGCTGTGAAATACGCCCGCAACCACGTCAGCACAGCACGAGGGGTCACACGAGGAGAAGCACACTTGCCGCCATGGATATGACGCAAACAAGTGCCGCATTTCATCCCAATCTGCTGACTCGTCTCGTGCCTCTAGGGTATACTGAATGACTGTCTGGATCAGTTGTCAGCAGAAGGTCCAAGCAATTTGGTGTATGGGCGTCAACATCCGCGTTGCTACATTCACCAGCTTGGTTAAATCTAGCGTTAAAGCAAACTTGCGCGCCTCTAACCGGCCATGGTCAATTTTCTGGTACGAGAATAACCACTTTTTATGGTGGGCGTTGAAGTCCCCCAGAAAAATAAGCTTCGCTGTTGGGTACCGTTGCTGGGCTACGTCAGTCGACTCCACGACGGAAAAAAACAGCGCTGTTGTCTCCTGATCACCACTGTGCGAGCGGTATATGCCGTAAATGCAACCTTTAAACAAAATTTACCTCTTAAACCCTCCTTGGTAGAACCTTTTACCTACAAATGACGATATCCAAAGGCTCACAAGACGTCACCTCGCTTTAGTTTTGTTGGCAGTATACATTTTAACTTAGTTTATGACTGGCATTATCTACTTAAATTACGAACACGGCGTGATTGTTTATCAACAATGGTAAATTACAATGCAAAATTAATCGTTGTAAATGTATTCCGTAAACACAAAACTACATTCCATTAATATTTAATTTGTTTCTCCCCCCCCCCCCATGTACTTACTGACAAGCGGCTAAGTAAATACTACTTAGGTTCTGTAGGCTGTAACTACAAGGTTAGACACAGATGTAGTGTAAAGGAAATATTTATAGATAGATGAACCCCTTTTTTATCTCATCGATTTAATGGTGTATAATATAACCACCTCTACTGCTGAGCATGAGGTCCTGGGTTCGATTCCCAGGCCGAGCAAAGTGTTATTAGGTTTTTCCATCAGGAATTTCTCAGTAGCAGCCACGGACTCGGGGTTTGTGCCCGATTGATGACAATAGGCTCGCCCCTATTACATGGGACTTAAACAAAACTGGCGAAATGTGGGTGTACTACTGGATTACCCTCTGCCTACACCTTTGGGGATGACAGGCGTGATGTTATGTTAGACTAGCCCAAGCTTCGCACGCGTGGAGTTCGATCACTGTCCCACGGGATTGTACTATCGGGATAAAAATACTATGTGTTAATCCAGGTTATAAACTACCCCTGTGCCAAATTTCATCCAAATCCGTTCAGTAGTTTTCGCGTGAAAGAGTAACAAACATCCATTTAACAAACATTTTATTTAAAATCAAACGTCAGCAGATAGTTACGGACGAGGTTAATAGCGCCCTGGCAAAAGTCGTTAATTGGTTTAACGTTAATAATCTACTCTTAAATGAGAAAAAAACCAAATGTATTAAGTTTACGATACCCCATGTAAGACAAGTAGAAACTAGGGTACTAATCAAGGATGAAGAGTTGAAACCGGAAGATAGCACAGTGTTCTTGGGCATAACTCTGGATGCCAAGCTTCAGTGGGGCCCGCATATAGACAAATTGTCAAAAAAACTTAGCTCTGCAGCATACGCCGTTAGGAAAATTCGTGGTTTGACTGATTTAGAGACAGCCCGTTTAGTTTACTTTAGTTATTTCTATAGCGTGATGTCGTACGGTATTCTCTTGTGGGGCAATGCCGCCGATATTCAGACAATATTTGTTTTGCAAAAAAGGGCAATTCGTTCAATTTATAAATTAAGTCCCAGATACTCCCTCAGAGAAAAATTTAAAGAGATTGATATTCTTACTGTGCCCTCTCAGTTTATCTATGAAAACCTCTTGTACGCACATAAAAATATTAATTTGTTTAAAAAATACAGTGATATCCACAACGTAAATACGAGGAACAAACACAAATTTGTTGTTCCTGCAACGAGGCTCAAAAAAGCAGGGGGAACGTTCAGATGCCAATGTATACGTTTTTATAATAAGCTTCCGAGCCATATTCAAGCACTAAGCCTAAATAAATTCAAATCGTTTATAAAACGGAAGCTATGCCTGAAAGCCTACTATCATGTTAATCACTATCTCGAAGATAAAAAGGCTTGGGATTAAACTGCTCCAATGAAATTTGCTCTGTGTGATTGATTTGTTGTGTGAGAAAAATGTCGAAATTTCGGACTTCGCTTGTTCATTGTTCATTCCTTATTTTATACACTGTGACATTTTTTTTTATTTTTACCTTATTTTTTTACATTTTTTATTTTATTATTTTAAGTGACATTTACCGATGTGACATGAATACTTATTTCAGTATTTTTTTTTATTTTTTTTACTTTATATTTTATTATTTTTATGTGACATTTACTGATTTGACATGCATATTTACTTTTTTATTATTATTGTGACATTTATTGATATTCGTGATTTTTAAAATTAATTTCGTAAATTATTGTGAATGTGAGGACCATGCAGGTCACATTATTTTTCTCCCACCACTATCTGGCAGTTTGAGTACTTTAAGCGACCTACCCAAATGTCCTTTCTTTGGTATTGTTCGTCGTTTCGTTGAGCTCCTTGAGTTATAAGTCGAGCTACACGATAACTGACAAATGCTTGCACTGACTGGACAGGTCCACTCAAATCTGTGTGGTTCTTTCTTCAAAAGACCATTTCAGATACTAATCTGCATAGTCCTCATGTAAATTGAGCAATGTCTGGACTTTAAAAGAGTAACAAGTTAACAGAGAACCTCTGAGTTTGTTTCGGCTGTTTCTTCTCAGAGTAGTCAGGTACGAAACACTGGATCCATATAGCTTAAAAAAAAAGACGTGTTTGTAAAAACCTACTTGCAAAATAGCAGGTTGGGTGCCAAAAAAAGCAAGAATAAGAACACGAAGTACCTGCAGAAACAACTCCGCCTACGTGACAAATAAAGCATAAAATAATGGAAAGTATCTAATTGTAATTCACTGTGTTCAAGACAATAATAATTGTTACTTACAATACGAATAGGTCGAGTCACATTTCCAAGTTAAATTATCTGCGTATGCTGAAATGATTTTACCATTATCACTATGTCTACGTTATTTATACAGTTTTAAACGACATTTAGGACTAATAAAACTCTAGAACACCCTACGCTAATAAATTAGAAGAATTGTTCATCTGGACTGCCTTGGTGGTCTAGTAGTCGCGAAAACGACTTGGGTTCGATTTCCAAGTCGGGCAAAGTGTAATTGGGTTTTCATTACTCATACTCTGAAAGTAGGTCTGAAGTTGCCTGAGGAGCAGGTGGAAAGTAATACTTTTCATCCCTAGGGAGAATCGCTTTTAACTGATAGATGCCAAATTAAAAAAAACTAGTCCTATTTTCACATTTTTATTGAACCATGTTCTAACTTTCTATGCAGCCACGATGTAAAATTGAAATAACTTAAATTTAAGTATTGATTAAAGAATACATATTTTTAAAATAACTTTATTGACTGGCCACAGAAAAAAAACAAAATAGGCGGGAAAGCGGCAATCCGATTCATTTTTTCTTTAGCTAATTCATGTTTTTATTTTTACTTTCCTTCTATTCGTAATGAAAAGCACAGTGTTTACCTCGGGTTAAAGACTTATTTAGTCCCTCGAACTATTGGCTGAATAAGTTACTTTCATCCCTAGGGTAACAATGTACTATTTTTCATCAAAAACTTCTCAGTAGCAGCCACGGAGTCTAGATTTGTGCCCGATTTATGGCAATAGGCTCTTCCAAAATTAAATGGGACTTAATAACTGGCGAAATGTGAGTGTACGATTACCTAATAGTACATTCAGCTATGCCCAACCCTGGGTTTACAAGCGTGATGTTTTATAATTTTTTAGTAGCGATTTAGGGCTATAAAACTCTTCCTAGAGCATCCAACGATAATTCTTCTTGCAAAACTACAGCAACTTTCACGTTAGAGTGTTCTCAATATTTAACCGTTATGTTTAGCTATTATCTACCGAGCCTTTTCACAGGTATCTTGGGATATGCTTCCAATCTAACAAAATTCAACTGAATACAAGAATTTTACATGGAGTGAATGCCTAGCTGATCTCCACAACCCAGTTACTTTGCGAGACGACACCGTGGTTTGAATGAGTGTGATGAGGAGGTAATACATGTGAACAAAAGAGTGAGGGAGTGAATATAAAAGTCAAAATATGTGACGTGACGAAAGATGAAAATGTGTTGCGCCAACCCTAAATTTGTAAAATGATGAGTCCCTTTTTTCCCAGTTATTTCAATTTCGGTAATACTATAAACCACAGTTATACAAGGTGTTGTTTTGCATTCTCGTCAAATTTCAGGAGGTGGTCACAAAAGACATAAATAATCAATTAAAATTACCGTACCTAGTTAATAATTAATAAACGCTGATTTTTTTGGTTGTTTTAGTTTGTCAATATTTCAGAATAACCCCCTTAACGTGGTTTAGGGAATAAGAAATTATCGAATAAACGTTTGAGATTGTTTGTATGTGTGTAAGCGAGGTTATAGGGTGAGAACCAGACGGTCCGCGTTTAAAACACGGGTGGTTCACACTTACCGATTTCCGTAAATAAAAAATAACCTACCCATTTTATTATTGATTTGGGAAAAGAATCAGTAGCATAGTTACCTCCTTGAATTTGACGAGGATGCAAAACAACACCTTGTAGATATTCATACCTGCCTAGATAACGCAAGTATCACGATCCGCATGAAAACCAAGCGTGCCATTTTTTGACTATGACTTCATAAGCACATTATCATACTATGACGTCATAAAATCCCCTAAAGTCGCTTCTGCTGAACGCATCGACTGTCAGTCAGTATGTGAACCATAGTTCACGTACAAACTAATCTTAAGATATTATTTTAATTTTGTTTGTGTAACGTAATATATTGTATAGTTAATATATTGTATAATTTTGTCAATTTCAATGTAGCATCTTTGTTAATAATTTTTAGGGGTCCGTACCCAAAGGGTCAAACGACTATTACTGAGACTTCATCGTCCGTCCGTCCTTCCGTCTGTCACCAGGCTGTATCTCATGAACCGTGATAGTTAGCCAGTTGAAATTTCTACAGACTATGTATTTCTGTTGCCGCTATAACAACAAAAAGTAAAAACAGAATAAAATTAATATTTAAGGATGATTTCCAGGGATGATTTTTTTGCTCGTTTTTATAAATAATGGAACGGAACCCTTCGAACCCCAGTCCGACTCGCACTTGGCCGGTTTTTAATTTAGTATAATTAATTGTATGATCCAAAGTTGATTGAAATCTATATATATAAAAGAAAGTCGTGTTAGTTACTTCACTTATAACTCAAGAACGGCTGAACCGATTTAGCTGAAAATTGGCAGGGAGGTAGTTTAGAGCCAGGAGAAGGACATAGGATACGGTAGGGTAGGGTAGGTAGGTAGGGTAGGGTAGGGTAGGGTAGGGTAGGGTAGGTAGGTAGGGTAGGTAGGTAGGGTAGGGTAGGGTAGGTAGGTAGGGTAGGGTAGGTAGGTAGGGTAGGGTAGGTAGGTAGGGTAGGGTAGGTAGGTAGGGTAGGGTAGGTAGGTAGGTAGGGTAGGGTAGGTAGGTAGGGTAGGTAGGTAGGGTAGGTAGGTAGGGTAGGGTAGGTAGGTAGGGTAGGGTAGGTAGGTAGGGTAGGGTAGGTAGGTAGGGTAGGGTAGGTAGGTAGGGTAGGGTAGGTAGGTAGGGTAGGGTAGGTAGGTAGGGTAGGGTAGGTAGGTAGGGTAGGGTAGGTAGGTAGGGTAGGGTAGGTAGGTAGGGTAGGGTAGGTAGGTAGGGTAGGGTAGGTAGGTAGGGTAGGGTAGGTAGGTAGGGTAGGGTAGGTAGGTAGGTAGGGTAGGGTAGGTAGGTAGGGTAGGGTAGGTAGGTAGTGTAGGGTAGGGTAGGTAGGTAGGGTAGGTAGGTAGTAAGGGTAGGGTAGGGTAGGGTAGAGTAGATAGGTAGGGTAGGGTAGAGTAGGTAGGTAGGTAGCGTAGGGTAGGGTAGGTAGGATAGGGTAGGTAGGTCGGATAGGGTAGGTGGGTAGTAAAAAGTGCATTGCAACGCATGCTGGGTACAGCTAGTAAAGAAATAAATAAAACAGTTGTCCTAGCGACACGAAGAAGAAAAGACGTCATAAGCACTATGTAGTTGCTAAACAAATCAGATTACGTTTTTGTTCTTTAACTGTCTAGAATTAATTTCTTCAATTGTAATGTTGTTGTTTTAGCTACGTTAAGGCGTGGCAACCCGGATTTATGTCGTTTTGTTAGTGTTTAATTCGTAGATGGCACGGATTAAAATTATGATATATAATATATTTCACATTTCGCTCTACATATTTCGGCGATGCACGATTACTTGAACTTTACTGCATCCAATTAAATCGCAAAGGCATGTCTAAATTCTGACTAATTGTCATTTCAGTTGAGTTATATTAGGCTTCCAACAATTAAATTTATACCATAATAAAGGTCGTAAAAAATGTGATAAAAACGGCCACCATAATGTGAAATATGAAAATACTCATACCACTAATTCCAAAACCAAGTGTTTTCTTCTTTTCATGCGCCCGTACCGAGTTGAAAGCGTTGGATGTCGGACGTGTGCCAACTTTTTCACGCCACCCACACTTTGTTCTGTTACCGGCTGAGCCAACAATTGTTTGTAAAAAATAAACAATACCTGTATAAATACTGCTACATATTTTGCACATCCTTCGCTCACAGTCGAAACGATTCTGTTAGGGTAAACCACACTATTTATTGAAGGATGACATGTACCTAAACGATTAAACACAATGTTAATTTTTCAATATACTTAAATATTTGTTAAATATTTAAATTATAAATAGAAATAAATAAATAAACCAAACTAATAAATTTCGGGTAGTACAGTCTGTTGTCAACATTATCTGACCCACCCTAAATACAAACGGATTTGGACCCTCTACCTGTAACATTAAGGTTTATTCAATCTATATGAACTTTTCGACCCGTGACCCGAGACCCGTGCTCGAGGACTCGACGAACAAATACAATAATAATACAGACACGCAAATTTGATCTTTAACACATAAACAGATAATGTTGACAACAGACTGTACATCAGACCCCTACTACCCAAATTTAACTTTTTTTTGAAAATATGATTTTAGAACAAATGCAAAGATTTTTCAATAGACATAAGTTATTGCATAATAAACAGTTCGGTTTTACAAGGGGCCGTTCAACTACTGTTCATCATCATCATCAGCCTATAATGTTCCCACTGCTAGGACACAGGCCTCCTCTCTCTCCTTATTTTGCACGCAGTAAGGCAAAATGTATCGGGACGCTCATCAAAATGACCATCATATTCTGTATACCTACATTATTGGCAAATAAACGATTTCTATTTCTAGTTGTCAGTTTCGGGTTGGTAGATGTCACATCACATGTCTTCGAGTTTTTAGTTCTAGGACATGCCGGTTTTCCCACGATGTTTTCCTTCACCGTTTTTGAAGGCAGCGGTGATGAGATAAATTACATAAAGTAATGCACCTACCTGGGTCCGAACCCACGGCTTACTGCTCGTAAGTCGGGGTTGCCACCACCGGGCCACCGCTGCTCTCTACTACTGTTGCTGGTGTTGAACTTTTAGGACATATTTTTAAAATGCCTGGGATGATAAATGCGATGCTTTTGACATCTTTTGCGATTGGTCCGAGGCTTTCGATTTCATTCTTCATGAAACATTAATCAGGAAACAGCACCACTGCGGAATCCAAAACGCCTGTCTGGATCTGGTCTTGTCTTACTTTATATTTTGATGAATGGATTCAGTGAGTTGATGTTAACGGGAAAAGATCTCCCGGATCTATAGTAAAAATGAGGGGACCCCAGGGCTCAATTCTTGGCCCATTTTTGTTTCTTATTTATACAAGGTGTTGTTTTGCATCCTCGTCAAATTCAAGGAGGTAACTATGCTATGATTCTCGACCCGAAATAACAAAATGGGTAGGTATTTTTTTTTCTTATTTACGGAAATCGATAAGTGTGAACCATCCGTGTTTTAAACACAGCCCGTCTGATTCTCGCCCTATAACCGCGCTTTGACACATACAAACAATCTCAAATGTTTATTCGATAATTTCTTTTTCCCTAAACCACGTTTAAGGGGTTATTCTGATCGACGGCGCGTAAGTGTTCCACGCGCGCCTCGAGGAGATGTCAGCAAACCGGAAGGGGTCCGAAAGGGCCGATGCCTGCCAGGGCTGCGGGTTGTTCGAAAGAGATACCGCGGCCCTGGTACACAAAGGGCTAAGAAGGAACATGGGTGGGTTTTTGTCAGTCAAGTCTGACACTCCCTCCCGCTCCGCCCAGAGCGGGAGAAGTCATTAGATGATTTCCCATCCGCAAAAAAAAAAAGGGGTTATTCTGATATACTGACAAACTTAAACAAATAAATCAGCGTTTATTAATAATCAACTAGGTACCGTAAATAAAATTGATTGGTTATGTCTTTTGTGCAAACCTCCTGAATTTTGAAGAGGATGCAAAGCAACACGTTGTATAAACGACTTGCCTTACCTCATAAAGGATAATCACGAAAGAGTATTGTTTGCAGACGACACTTCACTTTTATTTAAACTCAAATGTCAGCAACTGGTTACTGACGATGTCAATAGCGCCCTGGCAAAAGTCATTAATTGGTTTAATGATAATAAATAAGAAAAAAACTAAATGCAATTAATTTACAATACCTCATGTTAGACAAGTGGAAACCAGTGTATTAATCAAGGATGAAGAGTTGAAACCGGAAGATAACAAAATGTTTCCAGGCATAACTTTAGATTTCAAGCTTCAGTGGAGCCCACACATAGATAAATTGTCAAAAAACTTAGATTTTCAGCATACGCCGTTAGAAAAATTCGTGACTTAACTGATTTAGAGAGAGCCCGTTTAGTTTACGTTAGTTATTTCCTCAGTGTAATGCCGTACGGTATTCTCGTGTGGGGGGGCAATGCCACCGATATTCAGTCAATTTTTATTTTGCAAATGAGGGCAATTCGTTTAATTTATAAATTTTGTCCCCGATACTTCCTCAGAGAAAAAATACTTAGCGCGCCCTCTCCGTTTATTTATGAGAATCTTTTGTACGCACATAAAAATATTAATTTGTTAAAAAAACACAGTGATATCCACAACATAAGAGGAACAAACACAAATTAGTTGTTCCAGAAAGGAGGCTCAAAAAATAGGTACGTTACGATACCTATGTATAAGTTTTTATAATAATAAATTTCTTTCGCCGCCAGATATTGTGATTGAGGCACAAAATGCTTAAGATAGCCGGTTACCACCTAAATCTAACTTAAAATAAAGGGTGTAAAACATCTCTTAACGAAGCCGAAAGGTACTAGTTTTCCCTGTCATTGCGATAATTTTTTTGTTCTACACCATACCTGGGAACCTTCTAGTTACGGAGATATTAGGGGTCAAAGTTCCATCTTTTTGACAAGTATTTTTTTTTAAATACAAGTTTTTAATGTAAGATTTTTACTTTAAACACCTCGACGACCCCCGTACTCCGTACTATTCAATCCAATTTTTTTTTTTTTTAATGTGTATTAGTTTATTTTTATTGTATAAGATTATTTTGTGTATTTTGTCTATGGGCCTTAAGTTGCCTGAAATAAATGGATTATTATTATAATTATTATTCAATCCGTCCATCAGCACAATGTTTCTTAGTGCGTTACATTGAGTTCTACCACAAGATATGATTTTACACCCCGCAAAAAAAAGTCTTTTCCCAGCAATAATTTTTGCGTAAAGTTACTTAGTTTCATGTACGGAATGCTTGGTTGATGGCTTCGTGATGCGGTGATTTACAGTGTGTATATCGCAACTTTGCAAAATTTTCTTCAGTTGAAAATTAATGAACAGCTGGCCTACTATGACGTCTGAAAGCAGTATTGTTTTAACTCTTATTCCAGAGTGGGAAAGATACGGAGCTATACAGGATGTCTAGCGCTATTCAACTTTTACTTTTTGGGGTTATTCTGGCCCTGTACTCACATAACGCGATTTGTTTCGTGTCGTGTCGTTTTTCATAGATTGGTCGTCGTGCGTACATTGTTGTGAATTGAAAAATAACCAGGTGACAGGGTCGAAGAGATGTCGTATTATGTCGACGTAAGTTTGCAAATTATGCTTTACAATAAGTTTACTGATTTAATGTGGATCACAACTAATTATTTCGTGACTACAATATCACTTTGGTTTCATTTTAAATTAAATTTGAGTTGCTCCTTAGATAATTGTTGTTCCGTACTTTTTTTTGGGTTATTTCGGTACTTTCTCTTCTTTTATTTGGTCTTTGTCTTCTGTCTCGCATAAAGTTAACTTGTTGAGCGATGATTAGCTGGAGGACAGTTGTGGACGCTTATAAATTGATCTGGATTGCCAGATTGTAACTAGTAATGTTAGCCTTTTCAAATCATTTTCTACCTAAAAATTTTTGAGACTGAGTTAGGGATGGCGCGCGGCGTCCTGTGAGGTACGTATTACAATACCGAAATTTAAAAGACTGTATTTTAAAATACTTAAGGAAGAAATCCCGAAAAATTAAACGCCGAATGATTGTTTGGTCGAAAGTTTTAAATCCCGAAAGTTCATTTGCCCGAAAGCTTAAAATCCCGAAGATGAAGTTTAAAATCCCAACGATCTATATCCCGAAGTTCTAAATCCCGAAATTACATCCCAAAGCCTAAAATCTCTTAGACAATGACAAAAAAGACAAAAACATATAATGAAAACTAAAGTTTAAATGATAATCATACCTATAATTATGGTAATTGCGCCATTCATGTTAGGTAGGTGCCTTTAAACCCTGCAGACAGAAATAGGAGCCCTCCTGTATACATATACCTACCTACACCTACCTAACATCAGTCAGACTTAAATTATTTAAATAATAGGTATGTACCTATTATTTAAATAATTTAAGTCTGACTGGTCAAACCCCGATTTCATCAAATTGAGATTATGCGTTTATAACGGTCGACGCCGACTCGACGACGAAGCCCCGCTGTGCAGGGCTTCTATTTCTGTCTGCAGGGTTTAAAGGCACCTAACATGAATTGCAAGACGGGAGCTAAGTTCGCTCGCTCCGCTAGCTCACTATAGCTTCCGTCATACCATTCGAACCTAACCTATCCGAGTCAGGCTGCCCTAAGCTCCTTGTGTCCTAAAAGTATTATTATACAAGTAAAACTTTTGCGAAAACGTTATGCCGAACAATATGATTTCGGGATTTTGTCCATTCGGGTTTTCATCCTTTTTGGCAGTTGGACATCGGTATTTTATGTATCGATATAACGGCTATTGGCATTTAAAACTTTCGGTATTTTGAATTTCGTTGTTTTGGACGTCGGTATTTCAGTCATATGAAATTTCGGGATTTTAATACGTCCTGTGTTACTGGATGCAGCTTTATACCAATTACCACTGACTAAGTTTTAATTGCATCAATATTTTATACATAAATGGGTATCCTCTGTTTTTAATCTTTACTGTCATATTGGTTTAAACACATTGGATCATAAAACACTCTTTTGGTTAACGATTGATTAATTATTCAGAATAAACAATAGGGATGGACATTCATTAACAAATATAATCAGTATTAATATAATGTGGTGGCATGCGTAACTCATGTGATCCGTGGTTATATATAAAATGTTTTGTTTTGTAAATAGGTTAATTGTAACTGGACTACATACAGGGTGATAGGTTGGACTGATACTCTTAGAAATAAATTAAAAACATGTAAGTGACAATTTGAAAATTAATATTTGATTCGTGAAAAGCTTTAGAAATTATGTCTTTTATTTTTTGTTAATTTTGGAACGTGTTCCAAGTGATTTGACAGTGTTGCGGTCAAGCGAGTTATTTCAGGAAGTAAATTGTAGTATATTTGGCAATAACTGACCTTCAGAGAGCACTATTTTGGTTATTTTGCGATACCCATTAGCTTAAATACCATTTTATTTGAGTGAAATAAAATAAAAATACAACGTAAACTTGTTGAAATTATATTAATTTTGCGCAAGGCTTAATTCTTTAACAATTATTGTTATTTGTATTATAAAGGGAATGCTAAGTAATAAAGTTGCAAATGATGCATAAATTCAAAACTGTCGTTCATGAAAATCTACTAGAAATGCTTCTTTTTATTTTTCGTGTCCATTGACTATAGGTAGGTAGGTACCTACGACTGAAAGGCCAAGGACCAAAATGTAGGCAGGACTTTCGAATTTTTTAGTTATACTGGTGCAGTTTTTTCAGTTTTAATGAAACATGTTTTTTTTTCGGGCATAGTATTTTTCTTCTCCTTAGACCGCTTTGCTCTACTACCCGTAGTTTAAACACACCACCACGTGAAAAATCGTTCATAAACAAATTTAAGGTTTACAGCCATACAACATTTTGTAATTACTATGCTATTTTCTTTATAACATGTATTTCGTTAGTTTTGCAGGCACCAATCTTGGTCAGGGGCATTTTGTTCAACTAGAAAAATGTTTCAATCTTGTTCCAGAGTGGGAAAGTGATGATGTGATCTATTGCTCCGTCTCTTTCCAATGTCTTTTGTCATTCGCATTGTACAAGTCCGAGATACTGCTACTAGACCTGACTAATTATAACAAAAATTGCACAATTCCAGCACAATGACGACGTTGGTCGATGAGACCGAGGTGCCGAGCTACAACACAAGACTGATCTTCTACCCCCTCCTACTCCTCGCATCCAGCATCTGGATCCTATACAGATGGCAACAGAAATCGCGTTTGGCCAAATTCGCAGAGAGGATCCCAGGACCAGCTGCTCTACCATTTTTGGGAAATGCTCTTTTAGTGCTGAGGAAAAAACCCAGTGGTAAGTTTTAGAAGTACTGTTCATAATATTGTATTCATGTCGGTACCATTTTGGCACTGTACACGTGATTTGACTGCACATAGTCTAACAAATGGAACTAAGTCGAACCTTGTGGCTAAGAACCACTTTTTATGCTTCAAAAGTGATAAGATTTACGATTCAGCTAGGCCTAGGCTTTTCTCTTGTGTTTTAATTTTCAATAATCTGATTTACTGTATTGCAAATGCCCAATTTGTTCTATTTTTGTTGCAAAGAGATAGATCTCCTAGCATAATCATTTAAACATACTCTTAAACGTGGAACTGCTACAAGGCAGACAGACCTCCTCTTTATAAGAGAGAAATACACCAGAGCCTAAAGTGGGGTGTCGATTTCCGAGAACTGTCTTTAACTCATTTTCTGATTACAGAACTGGTTCAGCTCGGCTTGGAGTACGGAGAGAAGTTCGGCAGCGTCGTCAGAGTGTGGTTGGGATCCAACCTGATCGTGTTCCTCACAGACCCCAACGACGTAGAAGTCATCCTCAACAGCAATGTCCACATCGATAAAGCTACAGAGTACAAATTCTTCAAACCCTGGCTCGGAGAAGGTCTTCTTATTAGTACAGGTATGCATGGTTTTGAATTATCTGAATCTCAAGTATTTCATATTTATCGGAATGAAGACAGAGATGTGTGGAAGAAAAAGACTTGGTGCGCAAATATATAATAAGGGCAAGAGGATTTTGATAATTTAACATGGCCAGAGATTGCAAAGGATAGATAGGTATGAAAGAAGTAAGGGAAGGTTTTTGAAACTACCAAAAAAAAATTGCGACTAATAAAATCAATCATCACTCTCTTGACAATGGGAATTTATTTGGAATTGACTCAGCAAGTTTTCTTATTTCACATAATAGGGGATGATCACATTTTTTTTTCTTTGTCCGTCGGTTAGATTATTGAAAAGTATTGGACACGTATTTTTTTTTCACGTGGTCATAAAATTACGGATAGACGAGTATATTGAGTTGAAATGGCGCATGACGTCACATGTAGGTAATTTCATACCTACTTGTGACGTAGTGAGCCCCCACTCTCCAACTTTAATGAGTTTTAACTAAGTAATTTTTTGATATTTTGATAAAACAAAAAATACGTGTCTAATATTTTTGTATTACCTGTCTGACGGACAAAATAGAATGTCGTTTTCTTTACCCAGTCTTCACCCCTATTCTTCTAGATTAAATGCGGGTACCACCATCATCATTCTTCTGCCCTTATCCCAATTTATTTGGGATCGGCGCAGCATGTCTTCTTCCATACTTCTATAGAACTCACTCATCAGACACCTCCTTTCTTGCCATATCATCCTACACACAGTCCATCATCATCTGCCTAGCCTTTTCCCAAACTATCTTGGGGTCAGCTTCCAGTCTAACCGGATGCAGCTGAGTACCAGTATTTTACATGAAGCGACTGCCTATCTGACCTCCACAACCCAGTAACTGGGAAATACAATACCCCTTGGTAAGACTGTCAGACTTTTGGCTTCTGACTACTCTTAACGACTGTCAAAGATCTACAAATGACAGCCGGGACCAACAGCTTTACGTGCTTTCGGTGGCACGGAGGAAACTCGGTATGTAATTATGGTCACCCATCCACGGACCAACCTCGGCAAGCACGGCTTTACCTTAAAGATCGACCCGTGCGACTGTTATTATTTAGCCACGAGCTCCTCCTAATACGGGTACCACCATTGAATTTAAAATTCTTTGAACTCTGGACTCCGACTAAATTCATTAACCATTTCAGGTGACAAATGGCGCTCTCACAGGAAGATGATCGCTCCCACATTCCACATCAACATCCTGAAGTCTTTCGTGAGCATTTTCAACCAGAACAGTAAGAATGTGGTGGAGAAGATGCGCCCAGAGATCGGCAAGGAGTTTGATGTCCACGACTACATGTCTGGTGTTACCGTTGATATTCTACTCGGTAAGATTATAATTTACTACTAAGTAGAAAGTGTTTGTTTGCTAAGCTTTCACGAATGACGTCTGTGGCTTAAACGCAGTAAAAATAAATATGCATACTATACTATTCTACTTTTCTACTGGCTTTATCCCATCTTTATTTGAGGTCGGCTCTCCTAATCATTATTTTCCAAAGATGTTTTTTTTTATGGGTCACTACAGACATGTAGTTAAGAAAGACTTAGTACATAGCGAAATTACCCAATGGGGACCCATAAAAAAAAACATGTTAAAAACAACTCTTATGTTAAGCTAATTCTATTTTTTAATATCATCTTTTTGCTCGTAGAGGTCGGGAATATTTTGTAAGGTAGTGCTGTCTGGTGATAAAATGTATGTTGCCTTAGGTCTATTTGTGTATGTCTCATTTTATTGAAATTCCGTTAAGATGTGAAATAATTAAAAACAAATAGAGTTATTTTTGCATTTTTACTAACCATTATGAAACTATCCCAATATTAGAACATAGCGGACTCGATACAAATTGTTATGTCCCAAGATCGAAGTTTTAGCCCTGTATGCAACATTTCTTCAATGAAATGACTTCCCTATTTTTTATTCCTTTGTAAATCGTTGATTTCATGAAAACATAATGAAATACTTGAATTCAACTCAGGTACTTACGAGTAAGTACCTGAGTTGCATTTATTTGTTTATTTGTTGTTTCATAAGTCATTACCAACACAGTCATATACTTACATAATTATTGTAATTAATTGCCCTCTTCGCCTTTTACTTGCTTTGTTCAAGTACCTGCGTGTGACCTTTGCAAAAGTTATTCTATAAACTATTTAAATTTTAAATTAGACTACCTAGTAATCATGACGTCTTGTATTAAACAACAGTAGGTAACAATTAAACTAATATTTTATGAATTATTACAGAAACTGCAATGGGAATTACTAAGAAGACTCAAGATGAATCTGGATTTGATTACGCTATGGCTGTCATGAAGTGAGTTTTAGTTTATCAATTATGAGACCAAACTGATGACTTGAAGGAGAGATGTCTTAAAAGCCTAAACAAGTTTAATACGAATAAGCATATTGTTGTATCCAATTAATTGGTAAAAAAAAAATGTTTTATCTCTCTCCATTAAATTAATACTGGGAGGAAAGGACGCTTAAGCAAAAATGGTTACCAACTGAAAAAAAAACTATGTGGGGGGCATGATCATGATCTACTGACCTGGTGGCCTACCATGACGTATTACACCAGTATTGTTTAAGTCTTATTCCAGAGTGGGAAAGAGATGGCGCTAGAGGTCCTCTATAGCTCCGTCTCTTTCCCACACTGGAATAAGAATAAAACAATACTGCTTTAAAACGTCACAGCAACCCCCCTAAGCTTTAGTTTGCAACTAAACACTTTTAACAGCTTAATAGAAACTGATATCGTATTCATCATTGAATATTTCAGGATGTGCGACATTATCCACCAGAGGCACTACAAACTATGGCTCCGATTCGACGCCATCTTTAATTTATCACCCTTCTTCAAGCAACAGAAGAAACTCCTGGACATCATCCACGGACTTACCAACAAGGTATCATCATAATCTGCTTGTTTTAATAGTATGTTTAAGTTTTCGAAATAGATTTAAGCGCGTTTACGGCTTACGACATTTCATACAAACTTTCAACTCTTTTTTTCTAAATGACTGAACCGATTTTAATGAAACTTCATACACAAAAGCAGGATACATTGGTCTAAAAAGTTACAAAAAGTTACAAATAGTGTTTCAGCTAAATTAGACCGATTATAAATTATCTATAGAAACAGAAATTTCCAATTTCTTTTTTTAAGACGTTTCGTAAATGTTATTAAGTAACTTTTAAAACCTATGTATCTTGCTTATGCGTATTAAGTTTCATTAAAATCGGTTCAGTCATTTCGGAAAATAAGGACTTGAAAGTTTGTATGTGTGAACGCTATTAAAGTAATTCGTATTGAAATACGTTATCTAAATAGATTGTAAAAGATTACTCTATTTTTTAATTCGAGACTAGTCTATTAGCCCAGAATAGAATAAAATAGATTATTTAATTTTGTAATCTCGTAATAACGTCACAATTGGTTCTTCTAAAAGATCTTTATAGCTTAAACTTTATGTTCTAAAATCAATAATTTCGCTTCCTAATTCTTATTTTTTGTTTTTGTTTGTACGATTATAGGTTATCAAGAACAAGAAGCAAACGTACCTAGAAAACAAATCCAAGGGTGTGATTCCACTTACAATTGAAGAGCTCACCAAGGGTCCTGATGACGGCGATAATGTTTTGGCCAACAATGACAAAACTCTCTCTGAAGATGTGTTCAAGGGATACCGCGATGACTTGGACTTCAATGATGAAAACGACATTGGTAAACATAATGTTTTTTTTTTTTATAAATTCACTATATTCGGATACCATTAAATTCAGATCGGGATACGTACGGGATATTTTTATCGTGAGTCTATTTTCAATAATCTTTGTTATCCCCAGGTGAGAAGAAACGTCTTGCTTTCTTAGACTTGATGATCGAATCATCTCAGAACGGAACGAACAACATCAGTGATCACGAAATCAAAGAGGAAGTCGACACCATCATGTTCGAGGTAATTTTAATATTGAAGACGATTTAAAACTTTTTAAATCATTTCAATATTTTAATGCTGCAGAAGCATACGTCATAATGCAAATGAAGTTGACACCAGTCAATTAAATATTATCATTTAAACAGATTTATGTTTTTGTAATACACTTGTATGATTTCAATAATCTGTGAGATCCAGATGCGTTAGTCAAGTCTAGTTCTCCGCCTCGTAGAGCAACTTAAACTGCGCGCCAGTCTTAAAATAGGAAGAATTTTGTCTAAAAGTCAGGTGACCGTAGCCTTTTTACCAGTATAGGCTGAACGAAGCGGCCGAACGGGCAGTGACTCGAATTTATTCTGGAAGGCGAACTAGCTAATGATAGTTGGAAAAAAAGACTAGGAAATTTGGATATAATAACATGGGTCTCTTCTAGGGTCACGACACCACAGCCGCTGGCTCCAGCTTCGTGCTCTGCCTCCTAGGTGTCCACAAGGAGATCCAACAGAGGGTCTACAATGAGCTGCACGAGATCTTTGGTGACTCTGACAGGCCTGCCAACTTCAATGATACCCTGAAGATGAAGTACCTCGAGAGAGTCATCCTTGAGTCCCTCAGGATGTACCCACCAGTACCCATTATCGCTAGGAAACTTAACCGTGACGTTAAGATCGGTGAGCCATATCATACTGTACCTTCTACTCTGTTCAATAACATTATTTATGCAACCTCTTCAAAGTCAAGTTCAAAGAAGTCTGGAAAAGACAAATTTCGGAGAAATGAGCATATTGGCAAAACTGAGAAAATACCTATCTATGTTCAATCAATCGTGATAGGCTGAGTTGAACGTTTGATTCGAATACAGCATGTTAGTGATTCTTTACCGTCAACGTGGAAATACCTTAGCAAACGTTTTCGTGTTCACAGATTGTTTCTGTTACGTACAGAAGGACACGACTGATTTACTGAGCGTGCGTAGTCTTGGCAAATTCCATAATTTGCCCGGTTACAAGTGTAGGCTACAAGGAAGAAGCTAATTCGTGTATGACAAAAGAAATGACGTCCATCCACGAATTCAGTTAAACAGCTATAATAGATTAACTAATTGGCGAATTCAAATGACGCAAATCTATGGATTTACTTACGTCATTAGCATTTAACCTTAGGTGGACTGTATAAATTGTACAGTGAAATTGATTTCGATTACACGTAATTGCGTCATTGGTCTATAAATTCAGTCATTAGTATTGCAACATATTTGTTTTTATTCAGCCACCAAAGGATATGTTCTGCCCGCTGGTGCCACCATCGTCGTTGGTACCTTCAAAATCCACCGCAACCCTGAATACTACAAAGACCCCGAGACCTTCAACCCTGACAACTTCTTGCCAGAGAATACCTCGAACAGACACTACTACAGCTACATTCCCTTCAGTGCCGGACCCAGGAGCTGTGTCGGTTAGTACACTTAACATTCTTGGTAAAGAAACAGTTGCAACCCTGAATAGTCCAGTTCCAATAGCTACTGCTAAACATGACGTCCTGACTGCGATTTCCAAGTAGAGTAAAGTGTTATCGGGAATTTCTATCAGAATTTTCGCAGTCACTGCTCGGGATTTCTCAGTAGTAACCAGGATTGCTCGCCCCTATTATTTGAGACATACACATAACTGGCTAAATGCGACTGTATCGCAGGTACGCCTCTCCCTATCTCGGTTTCACGTCGTATACTGTAATGTAATCTTAATATCAACATCTCCTCCTCACATTAATCATATTGTTAACATTACCAATGTGCAATTTTCAGGCCGCAAATATGCCATCTTGAAGCTGAAGATTCTGCTATCTACTGTCCTTCGTAACTACAAGGTTACCTCTGATGTGACTGAAGACCAGTTCAAACTACAGGCTGACATCATCTTGAAGAGGACCGACGGTTTCAGGCTGAAGATTGAGCCCAGACAGAGAGTCTCTACAGCCGTCGCCTAATCTAACAAAGAATACCTTATCCCATCTTTTTAGCACCCAAACATATTGGTGTTGAATGAGAAATAATAAGATGTGATATTAAACACTCATTATGACATTACACTATTATTTATTGTGATAAGTTTTATTTATTCATTATGTATCATATTTAAGAAGTATATCAAGGACTTTATGTATTTATCTATATACTATTGCAATCGTTTAGTAAACCACTGTCTTATGTTGATGATACACGAATCAACTATGAATGTGGCTGTAAGACATTAAATAACTCGTAATGGAATAAGGTTCACTTTAAATAAACGCAAACCTGTTTAATTCATATTCAATGGCTTTTAATGAAATCTATTCCTAAGGTTTATTTAAGTAATTCTATTATAATTATCATAATAATACTAATTTCTGGCGTAAGTCACATTGACACATTGTTCTATTGAAAACAATAATATGTTTCTTGAATAATTATTAGGTACTACATACTTAACATAACCTATATTATAATAGCGTCTGTTGGAATTATTTCCCCGATGGATTAGACAGAGGTGTACCAGATTTTGACAGTTATGTTCAGGTCTGACGTAATAGGGGGCGAGCCTATTGCTATCAACAAGGCACAAATCCAAACTTCAGTCTACTAGTGAAAAATTATTAGTGGTATAACTGAATGACACTTTGAAAGACCTGGAAATCGAACCCAAGGACCTAATAATGCCTCTAGACTTATAAGGTAGAAAGTACAGTCACGTATAATAATATGTATACCCGCAGCAAGCAACTTTTAAAAGTGATTTTCTCCTACTGTATTGATTAAGGTTTTACGTCCGAACGAAGAAGGAGCCCGTGCTATACAGATCAAAAGCCTACACGCTGCATCTTTAATGTAAGAACCTACAAAACCCAGGAGCGAGAAACCCGTGAGTAAATTCTTGAAATTTATTTATTTATTTATTTATTAAAACTTTATGCACAAGTATAAAAACACTGTACAAAGGCGGACTTAATGCCTTAGGCATTTTCTACCAGTCTACCTTAGGGTGATGCAGAGAGAAAACATAGTAGGTGCAGCATAACAAATGGTAAGAGAACATTTACAAATAAAATATAACGATACATACATATATATATATATATATATACAATAAGTAAAGAGAGAGACAAACTAACAACAATTTAATTATGAGATGAATCTGCCAGCTTCTTAAGTAAGTGTTCGCGAGCTTTAACTTTAAATGTGAACCGACTGTTGGCCAACCTAATGTTCAGAGGGAGCGCATTCCAAAGAAAGACAGCCTGGACAAAGAAAGACGACTTGAGAAAACCAGAGCGGTGAGAAGGACAACGTAGAAGACGATTATAGGAGGAACGAAGATTCTTACTGTGCGCAGAGCACAAATATTGAAAATGAGTAGTCACATAAGAAGGAGAAGTAGGCTTATTAAGAAGCGAAAATAGGGTAGTCAAAGCTCTCAACGCTCTGCGCTGTCGGATGGGCAACCATTTTAAAAGTGACCGATGTGCGGAGACGTGATCATACTTACGAAGATTAAATACGAATCGAATGCAGTTATTAAGAAGTCGGTCAAGTTTATTGAGGAGATCTGCATTCAGGTCGTAGTAGCACACATCACCATAGTCAATTATGGGGAAGATTAGGGACTGTACAAGCATTACCTTTATGTGTGATGGGAGAATATTTTTTAGCCGATAGAGCGACCGCAATGTTCCGGTGACTTTCTTGCTCACAATCGCGACCTGCTTACGCCAGTCAAGGCAAGTGTCAACATGCAAACCCAGATCCTTGACGTCAGAGCTAAACGGAATAACTGTACCGTCAAAGGTAACCGGTGGCACCGTTAAGCCATTCAGCTTTCTCAGGCTATGGGGACTCCCTATAATAATAGCCTGGCACTTGGTTGGGTTAATCGCCACACCGAAACGATCAGACCAGTTTTTGACAAACCGTAAATCCCGGTTTAGCTCCTCGATCGCACTGGACAAGCTGTCAACACTAGCCTGACAGTAGAGCTGTAAGTCGTCAGCGTAAAGATGATACACACACTGAAGCTCGGTAGTGATGAGATCTATAAAAATAGAGAACAAAAGTGGAGATAAAATACCGCCTTGAGGGACGCCAGCATCAAGATCACACCAGCTGGAGCTAGCGTCACCAGCAAGAACTGACTGCTGGCGCCCCCGAAGATAGGAAGAAAACCATTCCAATACCTCCGGAGAGACCATCAGATAGGAGAGGATGGATAAAAGGACTTCGTGACTGACGGTATTGAAAGCATTGGAAAAATCAATTAACACCAAAACCGAAACTTTAGTGTCTTCCATTCCCCGCCTTATATCGTCAGTCACTTTAAGGAGGGCTGATACGGTACTATGGCCGGGCCTGAACCCGGATTGCAATGGACTGATAAGGGAGTTGTGGTGGATGAAGTGGGAAAATTGCTTGTGAACACAGGCCTCGAGTACTTTAGACAAAAAGGGAAGGATAGAAATTGGTCGAAAGTGGCTGAGAAGAGTGGGGTTAGGAATTTTAGGGAGTGGCCGAACATGGGCTTTCCGCCATAGAGAAGGGAAAACACCGGAGTAAAGGGAGAAGTTAACAATATGGGAGATTGCAGGAAGGAGCTGATCAAGAGCCGTCACAATCATGTGACGACTGATGTTATCACAGCCCACGGCTTTGGACTTAATGGACAGGATTATCTTCTTGATCTCTCCGGGATCGACTGGGGTGAAGACAAAGGGAGAAATATTGGGTCGCGTCAGACCAGCAAGATAGTCAATGGTTTGACATTTGGTTAGACTATCAAGAGTAGGGACAGTGGAGAAATGGCGATTTAGATCGTCCAAACCAAATGCCTTAGGAAGGTCTGAATGCCGCGATCTGCCGATACCTAGAGTTCCAAGGAATTTCCAAATATCAGCAGGAGAAGCAGAAGTGATATTATCAAGAATGTGGCGGCGTTTAGCGTTGCGTACTATCTGATTACAACGATTGCGAGCAGTTTTGAAAAGGGTCCAATTGTCCTCGGACCGATCCTTTTTATATTTCCGGAACGCGCGATCCCTTCGTCGCATTGCCATCCGAACTCCATTGTTCATCCATGGGGCAGGTGGGCGCTTTAGCTTGACTTTCCTGACAGGAGCGTGGGTGTCATACAACTTGACTACAACCGCATTAAAACTATCCACTTTATCATCGACGGATGTGGCTTCCTCCAGGGGCGTCCAATCAATATTGGAAGCATCCTCGGTGAGTTTTTCTACATTCATCCGCGCAAAGGCACGCCTGTACTGGAAGGTAGGTTTGGGTTTAGGAGGTTTAAGGACATAAGACAGGAAAATAAGGTCGTGATGGGAAAAGCCAGGAGCGTCATGTTGACCATGTGAGGAGACTAGGGAAGGATTAGATGTGAGAATCAAGTCGAGCCAAGTATCATCCCCGACAGTGTTATGATGCGTTGGTTGAAGAGGCAACACATGCAGACTCACTGACTCGACCAGATGTAGGAGTTTACAGGATCGAGGGGAGTTGTGGGCAAGGAGATTGGTGTTGAAATCCCCCATGACGATGTGATGTGCATACTCCGAACCTAATGATTCTAGGACCGATTCTAATTCGATGAAGTAATCAAGGGACGGGGGACAATACACAACTCCAAGAACAGTTTTAGCTCCTCTAACACAAACTTCTAAAAAAAGAAATTCAGCCAAATGAGTAGAGGAAGAAGTAGCAAGAATTTTAAAAGAAAAATCAGCACGAAGGTAAATTGCAACACCACCCCCTCTCTTCCCGATTCGATCATTCCGTAGGAGAACGAATCCTGGTAGAAAGTAAGTGGTAGACGCAAGCTCAGGTTTTAGCCAGGTCTCTGAAATGAGGACGGCATGGACGTTATTGTTCGTAAAAGTATCGTAAAGCTCATTGTAGTGGCTGGGAATGCTCTGGGCATTAATGTGACAAACATTAAACAGTCGGTCAAGACTATGGTTAAAGTTTTGACGTAAAGTATCACCAAGGGTGTCTGTAATGGAACAAAAACTATCTTCAGAAGTGGCAGTAGATTCGTTAGCTGAGAAAAACGATTCATTATCAAAAATAGCTGTCATAAATACAAATAAAATATTAAAAAAAATATATATAGTTGTAAAATTAAAGTAACTATAAAAAAATAATAAAAAAAACTACACGCAAAACAAGTACGACGGTTGCATCTCTGCACCACCCGCCAGCTAACATCATCATTATAAACACAGTGAACAACCAAGTAATGACAATGAGTCACAATGAAATAGAAAAAAAAACATACCCGAAATAAATACAAAAGTAGAATAGTAAAGTAGTAAGTACAGAAAAATAATATTATTATGGCATTCGGAACGCACCTTACACCCTCAACAAAACATCTTTTCGTGAACATGAACGAATCCGATCCTTGAAAACCTTACGTCAGATTTGACAGTAATGACACTTTAAGTTTGGCATTAGCAACATGTTTTAAAAAAAAAAGGAAAATAAAAACAACCTTGCTGAGGGTAAACTATTCTAACAAGAGATGTAACAACCTATCTCATAGACGTGTGAGGAAGAAAGATTAAAAAAAAAAAAAAAACAAAGTCTAACAATACAATGATTACGAGCTAAAAGTAATTAAAGGTTATCATTACCAAACAGCGAAAGATAGCACATTAAGGTAAGTAGATCCTACACAACGTAGGTATCTAATGTATGAATGTTGTAAGATAATAAAAGAGTTACCAAAATTAACGAGTCTTGTTTTTCAGGCTATCTCCAGAAGTTTGCACCTTGGGATACTTCAGCAGCAGCGGACTCAATTCTTCAAACGATGTGATCTTATGTTTGCTTCCATCGGGGACTTTAATTACGATGACACCGTCCTGAGTCCAGCATGAACGCATAGAAAAGTGAAGCCTCGCCTTACCAAAGATGGATTGTCGGGTCTTGGTCAAGAATTCCTTGACGGAAACAGATGACCCCTTAAGACCTGTCTTCGCCCTCCACACCGCAGACCTGTCGTCGTAGTTGAGGAATTTCACTAAAATAGGCCTGTGGTGATCCTTGTTCGCTGCACCTAGTCTGTGGCAGACCTTTATGGAGGAAGCGGTAACTGACTTAAGGCCCAGCTTCTTATTAATTACATCCAAGATCACTGTGCTGCTGACCTCGCCTTCAACCTCTGCTATGCCCTGAAAGATCAGTGCCTTCCGACGATGCCTGGTCTCCAACTGGTCAACCTGTCTGGCACACTCGCTGATCTGCCTCCTAAGCAGACTTAGCATGCTGAAGATTAGCTCCCTGAATGTCCGAAACTCCTCAGCTACCCTCGCCACGGTATCTTTGGCTGGTCCTGCGCACTGAATTTGCGCCTCCAGTTCGCTCATCTTCCGGACAAAGCTATCCTCAAGGCTTTTCTGTACTGATAAAATCTCATCAAGCTGTGACATGGTGTTCTTGTGACCGGTGACAGTGAAAAAAAACAGTGATAGTGAAGTGATGTGCTGGCAGGTGGTGTAAAGTTATAGCTTTAGTCACATGTGTGAGCTACAAACGTGAGTACTCACTATGTAGAAGTTATACACTGATATTTTATGAAAAATAAGTGAATAAACTGTGTATTTCTAATTAAAATATAAAATCAATATTGGAGATATGTCTGTCTTTTTTTACACCTACCCGCGAAAAGAAATTCACTGTGTACTACCAGAATCTCCGAGGAATGCGTACAAAATTAAGCGATATCAACATTGCGGTTAATGTCAACCAATACGACATGATTGTGTTGACCGAGACATGGTTGAATGATAACATCAATGACGGAGAGCTATTTAACGCCCGCTATAATATTTATAGAAGAGATAGGTTTTCCAGCGCACTCACAGGTAGAGAAGGAGGTGGCGTTCTTATAGCTATATCCAAGGCATATGATTCCGCTCGGGCTTGTCAGTGGGAAACTACTGCAGAAGACCTCTGGGTACGCGTAAAGATAAATGAAGGGAAGAAAATAAACATTTGTGCTATCTACTTACCACCGCCTGTGACAAAGCAGCACCTAGACATGTTCCTCAATTCGGTCACGTGTGTTACTGAAACAACTGGCGAAGAAATTATAGTAGTCGGAGATTTTAATCTCGGCTTCGTTGAATGGAACCAGGACCCAAGTCACTCTTATGTAACTTCTACTATCCCGTCGAACTACAATAACAACCTAGGATACTCTCTTATCGATTTTATGTCTTTGAACAATCTGTGTCAATATAATGTTATCAAAAACACGAATAATAGAACATTGGACTTAGTTTTTTCAAATATCCGTAATGCAATAGCCAGAAGGTCTGCTTCACCCATCTGCAAAGAGGACTGTCACCATCCTCCTTTAGAAATTGATTTTGTAGTAGAAACAGTCGTACTTCAGCGTAGTGATAGCGGTCTTGGGAATATCCTCTGGGCTTACGGGTATCTGATTATATGCTTTGACAAGATCAATTGTGCTGAAAATTGTAAGTCACCAGCATCCCGACACGGTAGTAGATCAACATTCGTGTACAAAGATTTAGGTACATCAAGTCACGTTTTCCTCAGAGATGAAACATCAGGCTCCCTAAAATCACGTCGGGGTCACCAATTTAGCGCATGTACTGCCGAAGCAATTACGTACACTCGTGGAGCCACCCATTATTATTATTATTTATTAACATTATTATTGGTGACCCCGACGTGATCTCGACGAACTGGAACGATGACTTGAACGGCTCTTCGTATTTAAATTATTCTTTTATCTCGTATTGTCTGTTTACTCCTCAAGAACATTAGTATACGTAATTGCTTCGGCAGTACATGCGCTAAAGTACCATTAAAACCTATAAAACAAGATAGATTTAATTTCAAGGCGGCTGATTATGCTCTAATAAATAAAAAAATAAGAGAGTTAAATTGAAAAGAGCGTCTCGAACCATGCGCAGATGTTAACCTTATGGTAGATGTGCTTTATGAATCCATCCGAACAATTATTAATGAGAATATTCCTAAAATAAAGTATGTCAGCAAAAACTTTCCCCCTTGGTATTCCAAATCCTTAGTAAAAGTTCTCAATGAAAAAGAAAAGCTAAGACAGCGCTTTAAAAAATACGGAAATCCACGTGATGATATTGAGTACAGAATACTCGATGATAGGGCGCGGTCGTTTATTAAAAGTTGTTACAGGAAATATGTAAGCTCTGTGGAGAACAACGTTAAATCAAACCCCAAAGCGTTCTGGTCTTTCGTCAAAGCCAAAAATTCAAAATCTGGCTCAATACCATGCGAAATGACATTAAACGAAACAATAGCAACGACAGGCGATGAAATATGCAAGCTATTTGCTACTAATTTCTCGTCTACGTTTTCTGTCACTAGCAGAAATACCAGAGCAGCAACAAACACCCTATCGTTTCCTCAATTTGTGTTCAATAAAATAGCTTTCACGGAGAGGGAAGTTTTTAAAGCACTAAACAGAATGGATGTTACCAAGGGTGCTGGTCCGGACGGGTTGCCACCCCTCTTTATAAAAAAGTGTGCTCAAAATTTGACATATCCTCTTACCTTAATTTTTAATAAATCGCTCGAAACATCTACATTTCCCACAGAATGGAAAAAAGCTAACGTGGTGCCAATATTCAAAAAAGGTGATCGGGCGGATACTAAAAATTATCGACCAATTTCTATCCTGTCTATATTCTCTAAACTTTTCGAGTCACTGATTTGCCCTATATTAACATCTCATGTTAAAACTCAAATTTCTCCTCAGCAGCATGGTTTCTGCAGCAACAAATCCACTGTCACCAATTTGGTATCATATGTTGACGAAATCAGTATGAGACTTGACTCTGGCCAGCAGATCGATGCTCTGTATACCGACTTCAGCAGTGCTTTTGATAAGGTTGACCATGAAATCCTTCTGCTGAAATTACATGGCCATGGCATACACGGTCCCCTGTTGGAGTGGTTCAGATCATATCTTAGCAGGCGAACACAAAGAGTAGTGGTCAATGGCTATAAATCCCCGGAGTATATTGCTACCTCCGGAGTGCCCCAGGCTTACATACCGGGCCAATACTCTTTATTATGTTCATTAATGACATACTAAATTGCATCAAATACAGCCAATGTTCCCTATTTGCCGACGACCTTAAAATCTATCGCCAGATAAAAACCCAAGAAGACATTGTCCTACTCCAATCCGATCTAGACTCAATACAAAGATGGTGTGAGGTGAATGGGATGGTCCTGAATGCCAGCAAAAGTTATCATATAACATTTACGCGGAAAAGGCATCCTATACCATCGACTTACTCCCTAAACGGGACATCACTGCAACAAGTCGAAAACATTCGAGATCTAGGAGTAGTGCTTAGTAGCGATCTCTCATTTACCACACACATCGATAATATCATCAAAAAGGCAATGAAAATGGTTGGGTTTATAAACAGAATTTGGCAAAGAATTCAAGGGAACCTTGGCGTTGGAAATGCTCTATAACACCTTCGTGCGCAGCCTCTTGGAATATGCATCTCCTGTCTGGAGTCCGATTTATAATGTTCATATAGACCGAATTGAGCGCGTTCAAAGGAAAATGACGAGGTCCTTGCGGTTTAAAGACCACAAGTGTCCGCATAGAGCCGATTACGCAGAACGGCTGAGTTACTTCAAATTAGACTCACTGAAGCAACGAAGGGTCTTAAACGATCTGACGACATTTTATAAAATTGTAAACGGGTTGTCATCAACTCCAGATCTCCTTAACAAAATCAACCTCGAAGTACCTCGCCATTATCACCTCCGGTCCAAGCGCACTACTAGGACGTTTGCGTCTAGACCGTGTCGCACAAACATGGGCCAGCATGCTCCCCTGAACAGAATGTTGTCTTATTACAACAGAGCCTGTTCAGCTGATTCCGACATAGATATTTTCTTTAACAGCCTAACAAAATTTAAAAGGAAAATCGTTCAAATTGACCCGTAATCAGCTGCCTACCTACTTACTTATTCTATGTTTATAAAAAAGAAAACAATTTTCAATTTTCATCTATTAACAATTTAATTTATTTTTATTTTATTTTCAATTTAATTCATATTATTCACTTAACTTATGATTTGACTTTACATTAAAATATTATTTATCTTTTTTGACATGGAACGATCGATTAATTCAATAATGTTTTTGTTTTGTTTCTTTATAATCTATTCTGTAATGTAATGATATATGTAATTTTAATTTCAATTGTGTGTAATTTTAATCATGATAAGATGTAATTTTATTTTGTATATGTCTAATGAATGTTTTTAGAATAATTGCTTACCCTTTAATATGAATGTTGTGCATGCCTGTAAGTGATGTATTTACACAGCATCAAAGACTTGTAATTTTATATGAAAATTATTGTAAATATGTCGTGGTGTGCCTTACTTAATAAATAAATAAATAAATCTGTACATGAAACTAAGTAAGTTTACGCAAAAATTATTGCTGGGAAACGACTTTTTTTTGGGGGGTGTAAAATCATGTTTTGTGGTAGAACTCAATGTAACGCACTCAAAACATTGTGCTGATGGACGGATTGAATAGTAAGGGGGTCGTGGAGGTGTTTAAAGTAAAAATCTTACATTAAAAACTTGTATTTAAAAAAATACTTGTCAAGAAGTTGGAACTTTGACCCCTAATATCTCCGTAACTAGAAGGTTCCCAGGTATGGTGTAGAACAAAAAAATGATTGCAATGACAGGGAGAACCAGTGCCTTTCGGCTTCGTTAAAAGGTGTTTTACATCCTTTATTATCACTTGAAATAACGTTCACATGATATAATTTTCATATGCTATAAAAACAAATAACCTAATCTCATGTGATCTAATATTTAATTTCATATAAACTTCTTTTGCTCTAATAACATTTAGTATAACGTTCAGTTGACCTAATTTTCATTTGACCTAATTTTCATATTTACTCATTTTCTGCCTCTCTTCTGTAGTGAATTAGTAAATATCAGAAAAGATCATACTGTTATAACCTCATCTAACCCAAATGATTCACCAACAATAGAATGGATCTGGCGCTAATGGTCATGGTTCTAACCTAACCTAACCCACATGATTCACCAACCATATAGCGGCTCTAACGCAGGAATATATGAGGAATAATATACTAACTAAATATTATACTAACTGAATATTAGTTCAAATGTGCATTATAGAAAATGTTTATTAAACCATATAAAATTAGGTAAACTGAAATTATATCAATAATTCATTATATCACTTCATCGTTATACTAAAGAAAAATTATATTAAATGAAATTAGGTCATGTGATCGTTAGAACTTTTGTTATTATGTCAAATGGTACGCACCCAGTGTATACATATTATTATTCGTGACTGTACACAGATATGGCGTAAAGCTCTGACCACATTGAAACGCATCATACATACAGCATAAACTCATTGGTTTACCCATTGGGGTAAAAACAGATCGTCGCCTGCTGATTACATACTCCAGTCCCTCATTCACGTTCATAAAACGAATTGTACTTATTTAAGCCTCTTCATTCCTAAATTCTTTAATTAGGGGTTCGAGTTTGCTTTGTTTTAACAGTAACTGTACTAGAATAGCGAATTCTGTCGTAGCCCAGCGTTGAGGATGTTTGCCTTTACACCTACGTATGAAGACACGTGAACGGACTTCAGTTCATCCCTCAATAATTATCTACTCAGCCTATTGCATTCCACTGCTGGAGATAGAATAGAGAATACTTTCTTATCATCTGCCTAGCCTTTTACTTACTATCTTGGGGTTGGCTTCCAGTCTAACCGGATGCAACTGAGTACTAGTATTTTACATGAAGCGACTGCCTATTTGACCTCCACAACCCAGTAACTGGGTAATACGATACCCCTTGGTAAGACTGGATGTCAAACTTTTGGCTTCTGACTACTCGATAATAGTGTATACTCTATTATACACTGTAGCGACCAGAAAAAGCAACATACTGCAAAAAGTACTACAGCACCATCACGAATAAACGCTTTTGCATTTTCATTTTCATTTCATGACACGCCGGAAGCACTAACGTCAATTTCCTACATCTCGCAAGCAGAGTTTACACCGAGTTAAGACTATATAGAGAAACCCGACAACAACTGTCGGGCAGTTGCCCACCAGACATAAAACCTTTCTAAGGAGTATTGAGGAACTTTACACCCTGTTCCTAATACCCAAACCCAAACACTAACATTGAAACACAACTGTTTTACAATATTGCTAATTCTATGGTTACAATGGTGGTCTTATCGCTGATAATATCTTCCAGTTATAGACATAGGACTATCCCAAGCTGTACCAAACACCTCTCACTCACCTCACCATCCCTCGTTTTCCGCATAGGTACAGTCTGACGCTGCAACTTTTTACGGTCTTCGGCCTGGCTGGGTGCAAAATCCGTCCGGTCCGTCATACGCTACGCTTGGCACTACGCGCTCTCCACTAGAAGATTGCTGCATCAACCTAAAGTATAACAGTAACAACGAACAACAACATAACAATAGCAGTAACAGTGCAATCACAGTTTGTATAACAATTCCACAATGTGGAACCATAAAAATAGTAGGTAATCTAAACTTTCTCACCAACAGAGAGAGTCATTAGTGAAATCGGCAATTCCTAACAAGTTCGACACCGCATTAGATTTTTCCAAAGGTATACATGACGTAACATATGCCTGTAATCCCTGTAAGGTTAGGCAGAGGTGCCTAATATTACCTACACCAGTAATTCGGTTATATTTAAGTCCCATGTAATCCCATCCCATGCGAGCCTATTGCCATTAACCGGGCACGCATCGAGACTCCATGGCTGCTACTGAGAAATTCCTGATGGTAAAACCCAATAGTACTTTGTCCGACCTGGGAATCGAACCCAGTATGCGCTAGCGCCCACTCGACCAACAAGGCAGTCAAGGGTACATTAAGTATGTAGAAAACTTTCCCAAGCCATCAACTTGTTTACAGATCACTTCAATTCGTTCTGAAGGATTGCTCACGGGAAGATCCAGAGAACTTCCCGTGAGACGAGCGATCGTCGATGGAAGCTACCCGTTGACGTACGTGAACTGATAACCGAGAAGAACGCGGCCATTCGTGCCTACAGCCTTTCCCTGCGACGCGAACAAAGCCCACATGCTTAATTTACAGCGCGCTGTAAAGAATCGCACCAGTGAGTTTCCGTTTTCGGTAAAATCTACAAAAGACTTATTTATAAACAACTCAAAGATTATGTCGAAGCTAAGAGCCTCATTCCCAACGAGTAGTTCGGCTTCAGGACCGGACACTCTTGCATCCAGCAGGTACACCGTATCGTCGAACACTTGAGCGCTGGTTTCCAGCGATGACGGGCGTACTCTTCTTCGACATAGCGAAGGCCTTCGACAAAGTCTGGCACAAGGGCTAGTATTATACAGGGTTTTTGGTGCATCGTTTGCCAAATCGAATAGGCCGAAAGGAGAGGTCATTTGCTATCTCTTCACGTACTTTAACTCATTCCTTGACACACCAGTTTTTTTATAGAAACTTTTTAATATAAATTTTGTAAAATTCAAAAATTCAACATTTTAGGTCAAATAAAAAAATTTAAAAATTGTTTAGTCTTAAAATTTCGATTTAATTTTGATGTGTACTCTTGTATGATTCTATCAAATTCAAAATTACTTGCTAGATACAATTAGTTTATTTTTTAATAGCTCGTAAAGTTTTTGTAAAAGAAAATTAAACTTAAAATTCAACTTTAAATGACTATAAAAAAAAAAACTAAAAGCGATCGGGATCATCGAATACCTTTAAAAAGTTTCCTAGTCTGTCCCCTTTCCAGCGGTATGCAATATGCCCAAAAAAACGTTTAACATCTTTTAATTTATAACTAAATGTGTAATCGAAACACTAGGCTGATATTCGACATTACAGTAAGAACAGTAGTTTTAGCATAAATAACATGCCTCAAGTAAGTAGATAGATACTGTAATTTCACTAGTGCGTAGTGTCCTATCTCTTTCTTAAACAGAAACCAAAGTTTTAAGAATTTGAAAAAAAAAACAGAAATCACAAATCTTGTTCGAGTTGTCTGCCACTGTTGTGAATGCACGCGCGGCATCTTCGTCTTATCTCAACTGTAGTTGTGCGTTAACGTATTTTTGTTTTGATAGTCACAAAAGCCACATCTATGTGTTGGACTAAATCATCCCTAGTCTCAACTTCCGTGGCGTTATTTGCCATTTAAAGTTGAGTTTTAAGTTAATTTTTTATTTACAAAAACTTTAAGAGCTATTAAAAAAATATAATAATTGTTCCTTGCAAGTAATTTTGAATTTGATAGAATCATGGAACAGTAGAAATCAAAGTTAAATTGAAATTTTAAGTTTAAACATTTTTTTTATTTTTTTATTTGACCTAAAATGTTGAATTTTGGAATTTTTCAAAATTTAAATAAAAAAGTTCTTATAAAAAAAACCGGTGTGGCAAGAAATGAGTTAAAGGGCGTGGAGAGATAGCAAATGACCTCTCCTTTCGGGCTATTCGATTTGGCAAACGATGCACCAAACACCCTGTATAAGCTATACCAAATGGAAGTGCCAGACCGTCTCGTGCTCATCTTACGGGACTTCTTGTCGAATCGCACTTTCCGCTATCGCAACGGAGATGCTCTGTCCTCCCCTCACCCCATCCGAGCCGGAGTCCCTGAGGGCTCCGTCATCTCCCAACTCGCCTTCACACTGTTCACCAGTGACATCCCTAAGAGCAAGAAGGCCCAATTAGTTCTATTCGCCGACGACACGGCCACTACACCGGTACCAGTCAGGATAGCATTGCTGGCACTCCCAAACCGCAGCCAACGTCCTAGGCACTTGGTTCTAGAAGTGGAGAATCAAGGTTAATCCCAATAAGAGCCAGGCTGTTCTGTTTGTCAAACCGCGTTTTAAACGTTCCTGGAGGTCCGTCGCGACGTCCCGATCCTTGCCCTCCCCAACCCTCGCTCGAGCCATCCCGCGATGCTGTGCCAGTAATTTTAAATCAGCCCCTAAATAATGATATCATTTGACACCCTAAGCCGAGGCTCGTACCCCACAGGGGGTGCACTTAGCGTGTAGTCGCTTAGTTTGTAAGTTTTTTTATGCCCTGGCTGGAGGCCTTACTCTCAAGGCATCCACAGGATAGTCCGGTTAAGCAGACGACAACCTCCTAGGTTGAACTGCGAATTGCCATTAAAAAAAAAAAGTTTTAGTTTAGTATTTAGTTATACTTGCGCCTGATCGTTGTTCAGAAGCAAGTGGTCTAAACGCACACACTCGTAAAAACGCGTGGAAACGTAACACGTATTCCTTTATTTATATCGTAGGATATTGGTATGCGATTATAGAGATCTATGTTATGAAGTGAGCCGCTGTCTAGGCTGTCGATGACGAAACACAAAATATAATATAAAGTTAGCAGAACTCAATAAAAATCCAAACCCATGGGTAAAGACTGCGGCTCATCTAGCAGCAGGGAATCGCATTTTTCCTTGCTTCCTTTTCTGTCGCCCAGAACCATCCTACCTACATCCTACAGACCTAGTAATCTCCAGTTTACTTTATTTGTATTCAACGTAAATGTTTTTTTTTTTAGTGAATATTTAAAATTTCCAATCTACAGAATGATGATGATTTGATCACGTAAGGGAACTCTGAGCAAAGCACTCTCCATTGCCCTTTGGGTGACTTTATGCCTTCTGATGAGGCTCATTGTGAGCGACGACCTTTCGGTCCCGTATGTAATCACTGGCAACACACATTGGTCTTGAGACACAACGTCAACGACTTTCGTCTTGAGACACAACGGTAAGTCGGACGAGAAGATACCACGACACTTCCCGAACGCTGCTCAGCCGAATCGGATTCGACGATTGACTTCTTTCTCGAAGTTAGACCTACCCAACTGGACCGTTTGTCCTAGGTAGACATAATCGTCTACAACTTCGAGTGCAGAGTCTCAGATCTTGATAGTAGTGGGTGTTACACGGTCATTTAACATGCCTTTGGTTTTGTCCATGTTCATTTTAAGACCCACTCTTTCGGAAGCTCTACTGAGGTCATAGAGCATTGTATAATGGTTCTCTGTGGTCTCAAAAAATGACCACTATATCGTCGGCAAATCAAAGGTTAGAGATGTACTTGCCATTGACGTTGGTGCCTAGCCCTCTCCAGTCCAAAACCTTGAAGACATCTTCTAGTGCAGCGGTGAACCGTTTCGGAGATATGACGTCTACCTGTCTTACACCTCGCTGCAGAAGGATAGGTTCCAAGGTCTGGTCCTGAAGTCGGACAGACATGGTGTCGTTTTTGTACAGACACTTCAACACTTCGATGTACCGATAGTCAATTTGGCACCGTTGGAGAGACTGCAGTACAGCCCAAGTCTCAATCGAATCTTGTATACACCGTGTAAATCACCTCATCGCGAAGCCGTCAACCAATCATTCTGTACATGAAACTAAGTAACTTTACGCAAAAATTATTGCTGGGAAACGACTTTTTTTTGGGGGGTGTTAAATCATGTTTTGTGGTAGCACTCAATGTAACGCAAAACATTGTGCTGATGGACGGGTTGAATAGTACGGGGGTCGTGGAGGTGTTTAAAGTAAAAACCTGTATTTAAAAAAATACTTGTCAAAAAGTTGGAACTTTGACTCCTAATATCTCCGTAACTAGAAGGTTCCCAGGTATGGTGTAGAACAAAAAAAATATCGCAATGACAGGGAGAACCAGTGCCTTTCGGCTTCGTTAAGAGGTGTTTTACACCCTTTATAAAAAAATAAATAAAATTCGTTTATTTCAGGTCCTTGACCCATATTAGTAACACAACAATACAAATACACTATAGTCAGTTCATGCAATAAAAATTAAAATAAAACAAAACAAAATGAAATATGACAATGAATAAAATTAAGGAATGAAGTTATGTCAACAGCAAAAATATAATATTCTTATAATAAGTATAAATATTTTTCTAGTTATCACCTCATTAGATAGCTACTAAAATGAGATTTCTAACCATAATTTGTACATTGAGTTCCATATGAACATTGCGAAAAAAATGTCTTAAATGATAGACGATTTACTGATATTTGCGAATTATTTTTTATTCATCACAATTTCTTGGCCAGATATTTGTGAAAATGTCCCAGTTACCAACTTCAAAAGAAATCTTATTCTTAAAATTCGGTAGTTAAGATATAGTTGAATACAACAGGAAACAAAAAAACACTTGAAATACTCATTTCATTGCCAGCAATGAACAAATTGGCGTTTAATGGATACACATAGATCAAACTATTACGCCACAACTTAAATGAGTGGAATTTGAAGATAAAATTAAAAAAAAACTTGTCTAAACCTCTAAGAAATCAATAAAAAGTCCCATCAAAATCCGACCACTATAAAATTCTTTCCACCTTATGAGTATTTTTTGTCTAATTGCACTTGGTTAGTTGGTCTAATGGCCGTAAATGCTAGTACTCGATTCCCAGGTCGGTGAGTGCTATTCGGATTTCCCATCAGAAGTTGACTCCCGAGGCTGCCCTGCGTGCCCCGTTGGCAATGCAGAGTCAGACGCTTCCTCCTTAATCATAACCGGAGAAATAAGAGTGTACTAAAAGTACACCTCTCCGATTCGGGGATATTGCAGGAGTACTGTTATATTTGTAGCCTACTAATTTTATCCGCTAGGTATATCATATTTATGTAAAGTAGCGTGTAACGAGTTTGTACGTACGAATGGTGACATAACATTGTTTAACAATAGGCAGTCTTCGTTGTTATTAGTCATGACCTCTTGTATTGAAAGTCACTGATACGGAATGAATACGAGAATATTCAATACTTGTTTACCTATATTGGTAAATTTGTGAAGCTATGACGCTAAAATTTAACCCGATGAATAAAAGTCTTCCCGTCTAATGTGTCGTGAAGGTCAGTATCATTTAAAATATCGTAGGACGCAAATAATAGTAATGCACTTAATTTTTGGGATGTTGATGATAAATCGAATAAATACTTCGAATTTTTATGTTATTTGAAAATTTCGTGTTTTTCTCGCACTATAGTTAGACAAGTCTTTCAAAGCTGTAAACTTGTTTTTACACCTCAGCATAGGTGTCCTAGTAACATTACAAAAAATCAGTACAGTGCTTTTATAGGTTTTCTAACGCGATGGTTGTGTCGCTTGTTTTGTGTTATTGGTTTCTCCTTGAGTGAATTCTCACTAAGCCCAGAGTCTAAATGTTTGGCCTGTTTGAATGGTTATTGACTCTCATGTAACTGGCATACCAAAAATCTGCGAGTTAAACAGGCGTGTGAACAAATAAATCAATGTAATAAAGATGTGATTGAATAAATTACGATTGATCAACATCCCATAGCAACAATAAGGTCGGCCATAGCGGCCATTAGTCATAATGACAAATCGTTACGCAAAATTTCCTAACGTCGGAATATTTAATTAATTATTTTGGCAATACAACATTTTAATTTGACTAATCAAAAAAATTTTTAATTAGACCGGCAAGAAAAATAAGGCAATGAAGAGTACTATGGTCGATTTCCAACAAAACCCAAGGCATTTACAAACATACGTGGTAAAGAACTTTCGTGGCGCCAATAGTTCCAGCGGCGACCATGTGACCAAACCCAAATGCGGAATATACTTAGCGGAGATCTACATGGATTCGAATGATTTTTCTGGACATATTCCAGAAATGTCTTTCGAATAAATGACTCATAAAGATAAGTACACATAACTAGTAAGAGAAAAAAACTATATGTGTAGATTGATTATTTTTTCTTAATCAATTTCAAGACAAAACATAGCCTATTCCAAAAATTAAACATGAGATTTTAGAAATCACGCTTAAGCAACATTTATATTATTTTCTTTCACAACCTTCACAGACTATATTCATAGACCAGGCAGGTTTCAGGCGAGGGCGTCAAGTAAAGACGATACAAAATTCAAAAGAAAATACAAATGGATGCGCAAGGTAAAGAGGTGCCCAATATTGGTAACCATGACCCACCAAATTAAATCCTACAAAACCCAGAAATGCACATATGTATACAACTGTTTACGAAACAATGAACCACGTAATTTTAAACATTACATATGTAGCAGACATTTGGAAACCGTAGTCTTTTCGCTAAAAAGCTAGCCTTTAAACCTCTGTCATTACTTATTTCAATTTGTCAACTCAATGAATAAACTTTTATTGATTTCATAGCAACTGAAGATCTAATTTCTGGCCTAAAATAAAGTAGATGTTTAGACTATGTCTATTATATTCTGTCTTGGAATTATTGGTTGATGGCGTCTACACTATTGTCTTTTTACAAAGCTTTGTTCAAATGGTGCATCGATAAAACCTTAATTCTATAGTTGGGCTGATATATATTTCCATGATTTACGATTTCAATTTAACATTTCGTGAACCTTGATTCCTTGGTTTGTCTAGTGAAAGCCAATGCGACTGTTCAACTTAATTTCCTGGATTTAATTCCCAGTGTTATTGGGTTTTTTCATTAGTTCCTCAAGAACCCAGGAACCTCAGGCACCCGTTGAAGGTGTGATGCTCTCGTTCCAGTGTATGCGCAGGTAGCGAATAGTTTGCTTTAGTCTTTGTCCAAAATCCAATCAGAAATATATTTCCTTGACCAGATGATAAAATTAATTTAAAAGATTTGGGGGTTAAATCCTCACAAATGTAAAAAAAGAAATTTAATGAATAAATAACCCAACAGTGGGCCAATTGAATGAAAAACTTAGTTATTTTCTTACCTAATTAAATAATTCTATTTGAATTGCAATGAATATTTAATTCGCTGCACTAGTTTTAATAATGCATTCCTAACGCAGTATGCGTTGGCAATGAAATGTTTTACTAACAAGCTAGCTATTAGAAAACTTGCCCTTCCGTAATATATAACATTTCAAATAAATTAAATATCATAACATTACATCACGCCTGTGATCCCCCAAGGTTTAGGGGTGCACCTAATAGAACACTTAAACTTCGCCAATTATGTTGAAGTCCCATTTAATAGGAGGTGAGCCGATATATAAACGAATTATATCGTAATTAAAAATAATTAAGTTTATCTTTATGACAAAAAGTATTTTTATGCATGCATGGATGCGGAGGAAACGGTGACGCATGTGCTGCTTGAGTGCACCGGTGTCACCAAGATTCGCGAGGCGACCCTGGGAACACCAAGATCCCTTGCGGATGCCCTGAGTAGACCGGGAAGTTTAATCTGCTTCTGGAGGGAGGTGGGCTGGTTGGAGTAACGGCCACTATGGCTCACGCACAATGGTCTACTTAAGGCGACGATAAGTGCCCGCGACCTTGAGCGAGTAAAAGTGCATGCGTAACGCTTCAACGCGCACCAAGATTATTCAGAAAAACAACCCACCTTGATTTATCAAACACAATAAAAATAAAAGCCGTATTTAAAATATGGGTTGTTAAATTGTCTTTCAGATGGTCAAAGTTTCAAGAAAATACGTCCGATAGTTTTTGCGTTATTATCGTTTTTTTGTCCGCATTAGACATGAATTTACAAATTAATCACACTATGTTATAAAAATATAATTTCACATTTTCACATATCAATTTATAAAGAAAATTGTCTACTATAACATTTAGTTTTTTCAAAGAAATTAAACTAGAAGTTTAGGCGTGATGTTCAATTTAAAATCATTAAAAGTCGTATATCTGCGCCTTGGAAACCAAAAACCCATAAAGAAGAAGAAGAATAACTGGTACTTTAGTTAAAAGTCCACTGATTCATAGTGACTGCGGCATGTAATAAGCACTTATAAATAAAATGAAAACATGTTCAAGTGAATATTTCAGTGAGAGTGGCCGTAGTGATAACATTTATTAAGTTTATATAATTTTCTTATTTATCGTGCTACCAGGTATGGTAAAGTTATAATTAATATTTGTATATTATTTGCCAAATTCAGCCTTCGGACCAACTGAAACGTTGTAGAATTTAAGTGTTTGCTCCCGAAATCTTTAATAAAACAAAATGTCATCGCAGTTAATACATTTACGCCTACAGATTTTCTTTAATATTCTATAAATGCATAACAACCAGCAATGCTTATTTTTACGCAATAGCGCATAATTCGCTTACGAATCAAAAATATTGCAGACATAAAAAATGGGAACACGAGGACTGAGACATACTAATATGATACTAATAAATAAAATATTTGCTTTAATTAGTGTGGTTGATCTTTGTAGTGAAACGTGGTTCATATTACTTCATACATATTTTTTTATTGCGAAGAATCTTTGCCAAAAAAGACGAACATGTTTGCTTTTCTGCGCCACCTCTTCCCAGCATTAGGAAGTGGTGAAGGGTGAATGTTTGAGGCTCTTAATTTCCGTTTTAAAGGTGCTAAATTGAACCTTCACTCTAATAGATAAATCTTGATTTTCCTTGCAGCAAAATGACGTCTGTGGTAGACGTCCATGTTGAGGAAAATATCCATACTACAAGGCTGCTGTTCTATCCGTTGGCGATACTAGCGTCATGTATCTGGTTGATCCACCGGTATCAGCAGCAGTCCAGGCTCTACAGGATGGGCAACATCCTCCCTGGTCCTGCGGCCGTCCCACTGTTCGGTAACGCGCTGATGGCGCTTTTCAAGAAACCTGAACGTGAGTAATCATTTGTTTTTATTTTTATGTTATCGGGAATTGCAGAACAGATCAAAATCTTTGTTTTGGGGTTTAATTTAAAAGGGTCTCCGCAATACAGAAGGTTATGTTCTCAGCTCTCATCACACTACTGTCTATTTTAACCTAGCTGTGTTTGCATTGGCAAGTTCAGCAGTTTATCAGGCCATCTTTAAAGGTCATTCATGAAAATTCAACCTGAAGTTTTGTCAATCCTAATACGTTCAAAAGGGGCAAAGGCGATTTGCGCAGCACGTCACGTTACAACTCCTAATTATTATGTACATAAAATACAATATCTTTTAAAGTAATACCAAGTTTTCTTCCATGCTTGCGTAATACTTGCGTACTATGTTTACGCAGCGGTGAATCGGTGGCCCAGTGGTGGAGGCCCCGACTTACGAGCAGTAAGCCGTTGGTTCGAACTTAGGCAGGCGCATTACCTTGTGTAATTTATTTCATCACCACTGCTCTCAAAAACGGTGAAGGAAAACATCCTGAGGAAACCGGCATGTCCTAGAACTAAACATTCGAAGACATGTGACATCTACCAACCCGCACTGGGCCCGCGTGGTGGATTACAGCCCACTCCCTCTTATAGAGAGGAGGCCTGTGTCCCAGCAGGGAGAACATTATAGGCTGATGATGATGATGATGTTTACGCACAGTTTGTCACCAACTCGACACGAAAGACTAGACATACGACACTGGACAATTTTGAGTTTCACCAACTGGACACACGTGACTCCAGACTTTCGTGTCCAGTTGGTGACTAATCCGTAGAAAAAAATGTAATTTAACCGTTTGTTTTAGAATTTATTCAAATTGGTTTGAATATCTGCGAGCAGTATGGCTATGTTGTCCGAGGCTGGCTGGGTTCAAAGCTGGTTATCTTCCTCGGCAACCCTGAGGATGTGGAGGTGATTTTGAACAGTAACGTCCATATTGACAAAGCTTCAGATTATAAATTCTTCGAACCTTGGCTTGGCGAAGGTCTTCTCATCAGTTCAGGTAAGATGTTTTGTAATAAGTCTCTATTTCTGGACGCTTGTTTGAATGAAAGAAATGAGACTTGCTTATAAACCTTCAACTGTATACCAGAAGACTCTACACACATTATTTTATAAGATGTAATTACAAACTTAGCAGAATAAGGAATATGTGTAATAGTTTACTTCCATTTTTGCATTAGCTTACCTGCTTTTTTGTGCTTTGAAGTGAAGTCACAATTATACAAGCAAGTTAAGATCATAAGGCTTTTAAGTTTAGAATATTTCAGTGGAGAAAGAACCTTATGTGCTTGTTCAAACGGTAAGGGACTACTAAAACTTTATACTGTAAACCTTCTAGGACAAAAATGGAGATCACACAGAAAGATGATAGCACCAACATTCCACATTAACATCCTGAAGTCTTTCGTCGACGTCTTCAACCAGAACAGCAGGAACGTGGTTGAAAAGATGCGTAGTGAGGTCGGCAAGACCTTTGACGTTCATGATCATATGAGTGAAGTTACCGTGGATATATTATTGGGTAAGCACCTTTGATTTTCTGCTTAGACTTACTCAGTTACTCTTGCTATCTGATAAGTAGAAATGGACCATAATAACCTATAGTCATCTGAACGTCTGCACATCTTTTTGGCCAGTAAAAGTTGGTGCTCTGGCGATATTCGGTGGTAGTGATTGTATTTGGTCCCATTATTAGGTCAACATGGAATACTGTCACGGTTGTCTCTATCTTTCTTTTTTTTGTTTACTCAAACCTGATAAAGTGGCAAAAAACATAATTGAGGCTTGACCTTTCCTTTTTGAATTGACTATTATTACTTTATTTATCCTTTATTCATTTCATAACATACAATTTACATTTTTAAATACTTTTTCAAAACACTTGCTCATAAAGTGTCTTTATGCTCACCGCAATTAGGCACAGAATGACACCCATAATCAAACTGTGACTTTTTCATTGCTATAACTCACTAGTGAGTTATAGTTTTTTTTTTTTTTTATTGGTTGAGGTGCTTTATTCTTAAAAAAGTTTTTATTAAAAAAAAAGATCGTGTTCAATCTATTGTTTACTCATTTCATGCAACTTCTTATTTAAATAAATAATTTTAACTCGTTCGTGTTTAATAAATAAAACTTTCACTCAAATATAACTTTTGTTTTCTCTGTAATAAAAGAAAACTTTAAATTCCCCATTTTGTACGTGGCAGAATAAGCGCAAACCATATGCGCGGAAAATAAAAAAAAACCTCTGCCTTTAGTTTGTGGCTAATCGCAATGCGCGCGCATAGTAAATGATTAATTTTTCCCACCATAGCGAATCATTTTTCAAAACTCATTTTCACTGTTGAAATTATAGTTATTTACTAATAAAAATGTCTACAAGTAACTAGTACCTAGTAACGAAGAAAATGATTTATGTTGTACACCGCCCGATATAAACCCGATATGTGAAGCCCTTAACGTTATGGAAAGTTTACTACCTGAAAACTCCTAGGAAAAATATCTATTATCTACTAAATAAAATGAGTTTTTATTTTTATTTTATTTACAAGTGTGTTGAAAAACGTCGTATGATACACGTGTGTATTGGTGATTACCGTCCTCGGCTCTCTTAAGACCCTCACCTAACGGCTTGGGTCTCAATGGCGCCTCAGCGGTAATCACCAACATTACACACTAGTACCATAATGTACTATTACAAAATTATGTTAAAAAAAAAACATTTATTAAATATAAAAAATAATAGCCCGCCGGCATTGGGAACAGGGCCCAAGCTACCGGTGGTCAGGCCTCCGGTAGCTTGGGCCCGGCTTTTGAGAGAGGAACCTCCTAACAATACGCGCCGTGTCCAGAAGTACTGCTGAATCAAGCTTTTGATCCAGCTGCCAAGCAAAAGACTCCTTAGATGTTGGTCAAGGCTTTTGGCTATTAAGTCATTGGCCGACACGACTATCGGCACTATGACTGCTGACTCACGTCCTACTTGTCGACAACCTCGCGAGCCAGCACAACACACACAAGCAATTGGAATTGCTTGTCTTTCTATAATTACTTTATTATTACTTATGCAAACTCAAACTCAAAGCATTTATTTCAATTAGACCATTACAGGCACTTTTGAAAATCAAAATACAAAAAAAACGCGAAACTACAGTCCCAGTCACAAGGCATAATAACTTGTGAAAGTACCATAGTTGCCCATTCCGTAGCGTAGATCTCTATGGAGAAGAATGGGCAAGAAACTCCATGGACACTCTTTTAAATCAAAATATGTTACAAAATCTTGGTTACATCATTCATGTTAAGAATTACAAATATATGAGAACGATGTAGAAATACGGGCAAGTTAAGAGCGTCCAGAGTAAAAGATTAAATCAGTAATTAAAAGATAAAGTAATTAAAATAAACCGTGGCAGCTAAGAGATGACCAGTCACCACTGACAACGCCCGTTCACGATGCAGTTTAAGAACTCGTTTTTTCAATCAATACGAAAGAAGCAAAGCTAAAAATAATAACATGAATGTAAACGTCAAAAAAAAAACTGCAGATTGACCGTTATTGATTATCATCAACATCTGCCTAGCCTTTTCCCAACCATAGGTCGGCTTCCAGTCTAACCGGTTACAGCTGAATACCAGTATTTAACACGGAGCGACTGCCTATCTGACCTCCCAAACCCAGTTACTACTGGGTACTACGGTACCCCTTGGAAAGTCTGGATGTCAGAACTTGCGACGTAATATACTAACATCATCTGCCTAGCCTTTTCCCAACTATTTTGGGGTCGGCTTCCAGTCTAACTGGGTGCAGCTGAATACCAGTACTTCACATTTAGTGACGTCCACAACGCTGTTACTACGGGGTGGAAATATTACGGTACCCCTTGAAAAGACAGCATGCAGGTTGGCAGGCTGCTTGGTTGTCAGCATTTGCGACGTAATATACTAATACAAAAAAAAAACTACTCTCAAAATTTTAAAACAATATTTCATGTATAATGAATTATTTTAATGAGCTAAGCTAGGTAACGATTGCGGCCATAACCTTGCACTCTGTTGTGTTTACCTAGTAGTCTAGTATTGTTATTTCCATAGCTGGGCATTAACTCGTTAATCCGTTAATCGTTAATTAACGAAGTTAACATTTTGATTAACGGATACTTTTAAGTTAAGTTTTAAAAATGTTAACGGACACGTTAACTTCCGTTAATATGCAGAAGTCCGTTAATCGTTAATCCAATGGATTACAACTATTAGGATAGTTACGGCACGGCACCGACAAGTGGCGAAAAGTGGGCGGCTCGTGGCAGCGAGTGAAACAAAAGCCAAACTAGATATATTTTGCCGGTGCGTGCGAGTGAGAAAGAAAACTGCGAAGAGATTTGTTTCGCTTGATCATTTCATCACTTAACGCCGGTGCTTAGAGTGACGAGTGTTTTGTTTGTTTGTTATTAATATTATAAAGATGCAATTTTACACATATTAACGGATAAACGATTAACGTTAACTTGCGTTAATTCTTCCGAAATGTAAATATGATTATTCACACAGGCCAGTGCATACATATGCGACCTCCAATAAGATAGGCAGTCGTTCGATCTAAAATACTGGTATTCAGCTGAATCCGGTTAGAGTGGAAGCGGAACCCAAGATACTTGGGAAGATGAAAATGATGCTATTATTTCCTACTACAAGAAACATTATGACACTTATTAATCGTTCAGTCGACTTTCCATTAATCGAACTTATGACTCTCGAAGTTTAGTTACGGACCCATTAATGTGTCATCAACCAACTCACACTGAACCGGCGTGACGGGTTGCAACTCTCTAACATAGAGGTCAGCGTGAAACCAGAAACGTCATTTTATTGGTTGTTTATGCATATATTCATTTTTTTTATAGAAACTGCTATGGGAATCACAAGGAAAACTCAAGACAAATCTGGCTACGATTACGCTATGGCTGTAATGAAGTAAGTTGATACAAAAAAAAAAATGTCAATGACAATCTCGGTTGATGGAGTTTGATGACCATTGCAACTTAATTTCATAATAAAATAGGTAGCTACGTAATAATAGTTAAATATTATGTCAACAAAGTTGACGAGTCCTACTCCTAATATGTAGATCCAAACTGTTGTCCAATAATTAAAAAAATCTCCATTACCTCGTTTAAAGAACAAAATTATTAATTCTACTTAAACTTTAACTTCAAACTAGTGAATTAATTAAATAAAACATTTCACATATTCTAAAACAAACAGTGCTAATTTCCTACCACGGGATTTTGATGAATTTGTAACTAAATAATAATTTGTGAATGCCTCGTTGGTCTTGTGGTTGTAAGCAGCGACTGCTGAGTATAAGGTCTTGGGTTCGAATCCCAAGTAGTGCAAAGTATTAGAAATTCCATTAGGAACTTCTCAGTAGCACTCACGGAGTGTGTATTTGTGGCCCAATTGATGCCAAAAGGCTCGCGCATATTTTTTTTTTATTTGGAGCAACAACCAATTGCATAATAAGTTGTTTATTTTTACATAATGTTTATAACATTCATCTGTAACTTAATTCCAGGATGTGCGATATTATCCACCAGAGACATTACAAGTTCTGGTTACGATTGGACTTCTTCTTCAAATTACACCCGTTATATAATACTCAACAAAAACTTTTGGACATTATTCATGGACTCACTAATAAGGTACGTACTGAAATTATTTATTTCTTTTGACTACGCATGACACCTACATGTTCTCTCACCATTAACAGGCATTTTCGCATCATTTATGATAATAGTATTCCGTGGGCAATTTTCGTATACCAAGTTTGCATGTAGCAAAGTTCGTATAATGTATACATTTAAATCAAAATATGTACCTACCTGAAAGGCCATGTGTATTTCCTATCTTGAATTTACGAATTTAGATGTAAAAATTTTATTGCTCGTCCACACCCAACCCGCACTGGGCCCGCCCCAACCCGCACTGGGCCCGCGTGAATGTGAATTAAAGCCCACTCCTTCTCATAGAGATGAGGCCTGTTTCCCAGCAGTGGGAACATTATAGGCTGATGATGATGTACCTACCTGATAGGCGACGTGTATTTCCTATCTTTAATTTACGAATTTAGATGTAAAATTTGTATTGCTCGTCCATCATGATCTAGTCTAAACCTAAAACTGCAATAAAAAACCTTGTTTAATAACACTCTTCTTCTATAACTTCAAGGTCATCAGTCTAAAGAAGAAAATCTACTTCGAAAATAAGGCTAAAGGTATCATTCCTCCAAGCATCCAAGAGTTGACGGCAGGCACGGTCAGGAATGACAATGTTCTAGCCAACGGTGGCAAAACTCTGTCAGACACCGTCTTCAAAGGATACCGTGATGACCTGGACTTTAACGACGAAAATGATGTTGGTAAGAAACTAAAAACCTTAAGATAATAAGTGTATTTAATGACACCAATCTGCTCCTCGGGATCGTACTATTTCAGACTCAGTATTCTATATAAGATTGTATGTACATATGTGAACGCGCCTTTAATTCTTGATGTCGAGATAAAAAAATAGTGTGTGGAGTCCCTCCGCGCGGAAGAAGTGAAACTTCGTAATTCGTAATACTAAACGCATGCGTTCGAGTGCCACGCATTCACTCTCGCTATCTCTCTTTCTATTCCCCCTCCATGGTAGCGTTAAACGTTTAACGCAAACTTGTTGGAAGTTGCTTACGAAGTTTCACTTCAATAAAGATTTATCAACAGCTACAGTGGTATAAGGTCCACGACGATACAGCTGCTTCTAAAATTCTAACATCTTATTAGAACAACATCACATTTACAGCAACTGATCACACAATCGAATCAATCCAGTTAAGAGCAGTTTATACTGACGGAATCATATTCAAAATATGTAAACATGTAATTTAAATGAGAATTCATTATTTCAGGCGAGAAAAAGCGATTGGCCTTTTTGGACTTGATGCTTGAATCTGCTCAAAATGGCACGAACCAGATCACGGATCACGAGATCAAAGAAGAAGTCGACACCATCATGTTTGAGGTGTGTAGCATTTTATTAACCAACTTTAATTTCGGACAAACAAAACCCATTCAAATATCCATTTCTACCTGTCAATCATCTTCCTGCCCTTGTCCCTTTCTTCCATTTTCCTCTATCAACCGATCAATGGTAAGTAATAAATAATAATAATAATAATAAAGTTTTTATTCTTTCTCATACAATTGTTCTACAGCACAAAATTGAGGCAGCCCCGTTAAGTTATAAGAATACTTGTGATGGGGTTACCTCGCAACTTCCCATGGGTTACAGTTTACAATGTTAAGATATAATTAAAAAAGAAAAGTAAAATAAAAAAAAATCAAGGTTCAAGGATGTTACAAAATTATTATAGCAAGTTCAGGTAATGATGGTCATGTGTAGTGTTTATGTGTGTGTGTGGTGTGTGATTGTATGGAAGGTGGATGTGCAGGGTGTGTGGGTGTGAGTAGGTAAGTGTGTGTGTGTTTATGATTGATCGGTTGATGTATGTTAAGCTTGGTTACTGGTTCTACTTTAGCAAATTCTGGTTAGTAAAAGTTCAATTTTATCGTATGTTTGTGATTTTAACCATTCCGATAGAGTATTTTTGCAAATATTCAATATGAGGTTCAATTTATTATAAATATAAGTAGATTGAGTGTTATACTGACGCCTGGCAAAAACCGTACGGACCCGGGGGGAGTGGGCCACAATATCTTTACGCCTTTTATCTAGCTTAGTTGAATCAAATGAAAGGGTCTTGTGTAGATTTAAGGTTATGTTCAACACGTATAATTTTCTTACAGAGAGAAGGTTACTTACCTTGTAAAGGTTGTCTGTAGAGTAACGAAAGGGTTTAAAGTACATAACTTTGATGAGAGACCTTTGAGCCCTTTCTAGGTCTAGGAATTTGGTCTTAGTAGCCCCTCCCCAGATCGGTATACAGTATGTGATGACCGATTGTGCCAGAGCAATATAGATTTGATTGAGTAGTAACGGTGGCATCACATGTCGTAACGTTTTAAAAATCCATATAAGTTTTCTGACCCTGGTCATGGTATTTTCAATATGGGTGTGCCAGGACAGTCTTTGATCAACTGTTATTCCAAGGTATTTAGTTAAAGTAACTCTCTGTATGCTTTGACAGTTACAAGGATACTGAGAGGTTGCACACTCATGGATCACGATCCCAAACTCAGCACCTGGCTGTGTTCTCTGATTTGGAGTAAAGCAGATGAAGTTAGTTTTTGATATGTTTAGGGTTAAAAGGTTAGCATTTAGCCAATTTGCTATTTCCGCTAATCCACGTTCAGCAGCAGCACGCACGGTAGCCCAGGAGTCACCGGCAAAAACTACTGCTGTGTCATCTGCGTATGAAAAGACTCGTACGCCACTACTCCCGATATTACACAACTCATTTATGTAAATCAGGAATAGCGTCGGCGCGAGCACACTTCCCTGAGGCACTCCGAAACATACCATTTTTTCCCCACTAGTTAGATTTCCAACCCTAACCTGCTGTTTTCGGTTTGATAGGTAACTACTGAAAAGAGAAAGAGCCGTACCTCTTATGCCGATTGTTTCAAGCCTGTGCAGAAGGATGGGGACAGAAACGGTGTCAAATGCCTTTTTTAGGTCTAAGAATACTGTAAGGCATTTCAGTCCTTTATCTACATTATTGACTATATCGCCAGTTAATGCCTTTGCAGCGTCTTGTGTAGATAGACCTTTTCTGAAACCATATTGCGAGGAAGATAAAATATTATGTTTATTAAGGTAATTGATTAGTCTGCTATTTAGTAATTTTTCTAGAATTTTTGCGATGCTTGATATAACTGATATAGGGCGATAGTTATTGATATCGTTCCGGTCCCCCCCCTTGTGCACAGGCGTAACCATTGACCGCTTAAAAGCCTCTGGAAATATCCCGGTTTTAAAGCACAGGTTAGCCAGTTGACTTATTAGAGGGATCAAGAAGTCCCTAGACATTTTCAAAAATTTAGTAGGTATACCGTCCCAGCCAGGTGAGCCTTCAGAATCGAAACCCATAAGTATATTATCCACTTCCTGCGGGTCCGTGTCAAACAGTACGAAAGATGTGGTATGCTGTTCACTCATCTGGTGAGAAAAACTGGGGTTAGAGAGGTTAGTTTTTTTAATTATCTCTTCCGCCAATGTTTGACCAATTGTTACAAAAAACTGGTTAATACGGTTTAGAGAATCGAGAGGGTGTGGTGTGATTTTAAGAAGATTAGAATTGTCTGATTTAGGAGTTTTAAATTGTGTAATTTCGTTAATTTTTAGCCAGAGCTGCTTCGGATTGTTTATTGACTTAGTTATTTGTTCTCTTTGTGATTTTCTTTTTAGTTTTTTTATTAAGTTAGTGCAAAAGTTACGAAAACGTCTGAAAGTAATTTGTAGTATTATATTATAGGAATCTTTCTTAATTTGCACTTGCATTTTATTACGGAGATTAATACATCGAAGTACACCAGCAGTCATCCAAGGCTTGATAACCCGCCTACCGCTTGGGACTGACTTAGTTGTAGTGTTTGATAGTAGTGCAATTTTTATAACCTCTATAAATGTATAAGCTATGATCTCAGGGTCATTACACGTATTAAAAAATGACATGTCAGTACCTATCAAGTAAGTGTAGGCACTATCAAAATCAATAACAGTTTTGGTTTTGGCTGACTTTTTAATTTTTAGTGATCGGGTAATATTTGTTAATACCATTGAGTGGTCTGTGATTGTGGTATTAATAACACCCACAAATGCCGTGCTCGAAACTTTGTCAATTTTTATACATGCATGGTCCAAACAACTTTGTTCTCTGGTAGGTAAACAGTGTCCTGGTAAAAGACCATGTGCCGCTAGCATATTTAAATAGTTTAATCTGTTACTGCGTTGTTGAGATGTTTCGGAATTCTTGATTATTAGATTAATATTGATATCGCCCACAATTATAATATTTTTATGTGTCGCAATAGAGTCAAGGTGAAGATTTAAAGAGTTTATAAAATTATCAGCACAAAGGTTAGAGGGTGAGCGGTAGATGCCTATGATGGTAAAGTTAGAAATAGATACCTGGATAGCTGAAGCATGTGAAATATTGATTTCAGTAACCAAGTTAATCCCAAAAATTAATAGTAACTTAAGTTATTATGACTCAGAAACAAAAAGATCTTCAAAGAAGACAAGGGGTTGTTGTATTGTTTGCTTCTATAATTAAAACAAACGTATTTCTTGGATTATAATATTTATTACTCTTCTTAAAGCTTTTTACTTCAATCACTTGGTTTCTCCTGATTCCTGTGTCTCTAATGACAGTGACAGTTGACGTGACAGTTGAGTCCCACTGCGTTCCGTTACTGCTTTATCATGTTAATACAGTTGTTAAATTGGCAGGCACAGTTATCTACTGGCCAAATCTTATGATCAAGTTACTCAAAGGCTGCATAAGCTCAGCCTTTGGCAGTCTGAGTCCACTGCAACAAAAGCTCTTTCAAGCTGCACCATAATACCCTGCCCTCTATTATTCCGCATCTGATCGGTCCCAGTCACTCTTTTAGGATCTTCGTCCATCTAACTGAGGTCTCCCATCCCTTGCTTGCCAATACGTACACTTATAAAACTCGTTTGCTCGATATGCTTATCGGTCCGTTGAGAAACGTGACCAGAAAAGAATAGAATAGAGTAATATTTATTTGCTTAAAAACATGGTATAAAAAGATGGTAAAATACAAACAATAACAAGAGGAAACATGTTTTTGCTTAACACTGATAAGCGTACATATTTTTTTACAAGCATCTTTTTAACATTTATTGTCTAAGAAGTCTTTGACAGTATAAAAACTATGATTACACAACCATTCATGCAATTTAATCTTAAATATTCTCATATTTAACGCCTTGAGATTACTTGGTATCTTACTAAATAAACGCACACACATAAATATTGAACTTTTATTATATTTCGCCATTCTTGGAAGGATATCCAGTACGAGCCTGTGAGGGTCTCGTCGGTTACGACGATATAAATCATCTGCCTTACTAAACTGTTTTTTATGCTTTCTCACAAACATGCATGTTTCGTATATTATTATGTAAAGCGACGGTAGCCGTATCAAGCCAAGCTTTTTAAATATCGGTCTACAGGATTCGTCAGGTCGAAGCCCGCATATTGCTCTAATGCATTACCTACCCACCTATATATCTTGATCTAAGGTTACGCCTAGAAATTTAGTTTGTGTTACTTCATCAATTTTATGTATATTCATTTTAATATTGTATTTAGCATTATTCGATTTATTAAATTGGATATAAACTGATTTATTAAGATTTATTGATAAATTATTTCTATTTAGATATTCATTAGCTTGTAATGTCGGTCTAATGATCATCAATAGTATTATTTTTTCTGTCAGTTGTTACGATTATAGAAATATCATCAGCAAGTAATATACATTTATAGTTGGTTATTTTTATTGTAGAGTTAATGTACAAAAGGAATAAAATTGGGCCTAACACACTTCCTTCTGGTACGCCATATCTGTTGTACTTGAGTACAGTTCATTGCTTCTTCAGCATACTTTCCAAGCAGTATGGCTTGGTTATGGTTAATTCCGGTTCTTTTACAGATAGGCTTCTTTTGGGTTAGCTCGTTCCATCGTCGACCTCATCTCTGTCCTCAGGACAATATTGAGGTCAAGAGTAGGCTCATCCATACTGATATTTTAAATGCGAAAGTAACTCTGTATATTCTTTTGTTTGTTACCTTTTATGACTTAACGGCTGATGGGATCGTAATGAAATTTGGCAAGGAGATAGATTGTATCTTGGGGAAGGATACAATCTATCTCCTTGCCTACATTTTTTCTCACACATCCTCTTCACCACGCGAACGAAGTCGCGGGTAACAGCTAGTTTAATTTAAAAACATTAAGTTCATTTCAGTCAAATACTAACTACTAAAATACTCCAGGGTCACGACACAACAGCAGCCGGCTCCAGCTTCGTGATGTGCCTGCTGGGTCTCTACCAAGACGTGCAAGCGAAAGTTTACGATGAACTGTACGAGATCTTCGGAGATTCAGACCGACCAGTCACCTTCAACGACACCCTTCAAATGAAATACCTGGAGCGAGTCATCCTGGAAACCCTCAGGATGTACCCACCTGTACCTATCATTGCGAGGGAGTTGAAGAGAGATGCTAAGATTGGTAAGAATTTTTAGATGCTTTTTCTAATATGCTAAGCCATAGAGCTCAAACGGAAAGGAAGGACAACTCCACAGGCATCACGTTGGTCCACAATGCCTTTGCCACAATAGCGCCAAGTGTTGCCAAATTAAGCTGTATAATTGGTACACACTTTGGCTGCAATATTAGTGATAAATAGTGATCACAACTCTCTATTTCTGAGCATAAAGTTAAGTTTAAATGACATAGTCAATTAAGCCGTACTAGAATGTGTGTAACAAAATAGTAACCAACACTCTCTTCTGTCTCATCCAGTAACCAACAGCTACACCCTTCCTGCTGGAGCTACCGTGGTCATCGCCACTTACGGCATCCACCGCCATCCCAAGCACTACAAGGACCCTGATACCTTCAACCCAGACAACTTCTTGCCCGAGAACATGCAGAACAGACACTACTACAGCTACATTCCTTTCAGTGCTGGGCCAAGGAGCTGTGTCGGTTAGTACCTACAACTTAAAAAAACTTACAACTTTTTCTATTGTATTGTATATCAGGCTAGTGTCCGGAACTCCACGCCCAAAATGAGTTTTATTTTTACATACAGTCACGTGATACTTCAATGGCAATTCTTTTCATTTTGACGGTTTAGCCAAATTTAAGTAGGTGCTTCCGTGGTCGAAAAAATAAGAGAAAGTCTGAAACTGGAGCCGGTTACTGTGATGAGGAAAATGTCGTAAGGAAAGTTTTGAGTATGAATGTTAATGGAAAAATGTTAATGCAAAGAAACGATGGATGAAGGATGATTTATGGCAAAGCAGGAGGTTTCTGATGCGATGACGAGTAATAGAGAAGTATGGAAGAAGAAGACATGCTTCTTCTTCGTCTTAGCGTGTCGATGGCAATCTAAATTGTATCGGCCCAAAACTGAACCACTACTTTAGCATCCTCTGTAGCGTCCATCAGTTTTGTCATGTACAAATAGACATGCTGCACTGGCCCCAAATTAATTGGGATAAGGGAGAATGATCATGAAGTTTATTTACGTCATCGAGTAGTCCAATTTTTAGGACTTGATGATGATTTTTTGAAGTGAAAACTTCTTTAGCAGCGTTGTGCACTTTTGTGATGGGTACTAAATGTTAAACCCGCGCCAGGTCTCGCGTCAGGTCACGTTGCGAAGGAATGGTGGAAAGGTAGGTTGCGAAGGAATTTGAACTTTATGACATCTGTCATTGAGTTTGGGTTTTCAAAACTGGAAAATTCGTAAGACGGATTGACATTAGGTTACGAAGGAATTTGAACTTTATGACATCTGTCTTTTTGAGTTAAGGTTTCCAAACCTAGATACTTTCTTTTTTTATTTTTTAAAAAAAAAACGTTGCCCCACTCTAGGAATTTCTCCTGTGTCGTGGGTGCGTTCACAAACATTTAAACTCACATACACAAACAGCCAGACCCGGAACAACTATCTGTAGGCCATACAAATCTTTGTTCCGTGCGGGGATCGAACCCGCGACACGCAGCGTAGCAGTCGATGGCTCAGCCACTGCGCCAACCGTGCCGTCAATTATCTTAAGCACAGTAAATTGTCATGTTTGTGTACGATAGCGCAGTAAATGAATATTGTATTTTACCACATAAATGATAGTACTTTAATACTGATAATTAAAGCAATTCGTGCAAAGTTATTCCCTAACCGTTCCAAAATATCAAAAATGCACAACGTTAATACTCAAGTTTTCACTTCGGCCGGCACTCCCAGAGTGCAACCCTTTTTTTTCATTCAAATCACTTTGTTTTGTTATTGTAAAGGGTGCTGTAAAATCTCGTATTGTATACTAGAACACTCATTTTTAGTAAATGATATCGAAGTGTTTACTCTCAGTTTTTAATAGAGCCAGCGGGGCCATATCGTGTTATACCAGGACAATTATTAAAATAGCTATAACACGTTTCAGTAAATCATAGATTTTTGGAAGACGATAATCAGCACATTCGTTTGCAAATATAAACGGATAGTTTATTTTTAAATTCAATAAATGATAGTCAATCTGCATAATTATTTAATTTAAATGACATTTAATTTTTTAGAGAGTTAAGGTCTACGCACACCTTAGAGCACTGCATGGGACCAATATCGTCCCAACGTCCTACTCCATATTGGATTGCAAACTTACATTATGTCATAACACCACGCCTATAATCCCCGTAGGATTAGACAGTGTTGTACCTCATAGTACACCCACATTTCGCCAGTTATGTTTAAGTCCCATGTAATGGGCGGCGAGGAGCTCGTAGCTAAATAATAACAACCGCACGGGTCAATCTTTAAGGTTAAGCCGTGCTTTCCGAGGTTGGTCCGTGAATGGGTGACCATAATAACATACCAAGTTTCCTCCGTGCCTTGGAAAACATGATAAGCCGTTGGTCCCGGCTGTCATTTTTTGATCTTTGACAGTCATTACGAGTAGTCAGAAGCCAGAAGTCTGACATCCAGTCTTACCAAGGGGTATCGTATTACCCAGTTACTGGGTTGTGGAGGTCAGATAGGCTGTCGCTTCATATACAATACTGGTTTTCAGCTGCATCCGGTTAGACTGGAAGCCAACCCCAAGATATTTTGGGAAAAGGCTACGCAGATGATGATGTAATGGGGGGCGAGCCTATTGTCATCAACCGAGTACGAATACAGACGCCGTGAAAAATTCCTGAAAAAAAACGCAATAGTAATGAGCTCGACCTAAGAATCGAACCCAGAACCTCATGCTCAGCAGTCACCCTTAAAACTACTCGACCAACGAGGCAGTCATGCCAAAATTCATAACGGCATTCCTCTGTTTATAATTAAACTTACACTGCCTCTTACGGGATATCTTCCGTGATTGATAGCGCTTGCAACAGCGTCGAAATATCGGGGGCTCACAATAACTAACAATCAGGGAACGAAATCCCGTAAGTGATATGTATGTTTTGGCATTCCTCTACTCGACATCAGCTAGTAAACAGCAGTCACCGAGCTTACGGCACCATCTTGGTGATGCTGAGCCGATAGGTTTAGTGCTAACGTTGGATGGGCGTTTGGTTGACGACGACAAGCCGTTGAGCGGCTGCGATGCGGATTTCGCGCAGTGCTTATAGGTGTGCGTTGACCTTACGACTAATAAAGCGTCATAAATACAAGAATATTGATATTTAAAATCAGCATGGGTGGTAAAAATGGAAATCTTAAAAACGTACAGGTGTTTTTATAAGCTCGAAAGATTATACTGCCAAACCTGTTTTGAAACTGCACATCGTAAATTTGCCTCGTTGCTATAGGTACATGAAGTCCTGGACTTGTTGATACAAAGATTGTTCAGTTCCACGGTCCGAGAGACCATACGAGAGATTGATAGTTTATTATGTTACACATGGTTTAATTAAAATTTTAATCTTTTCAGGACGCAAGTACGCCCTTCTGAAGCTAAAAATACTTCTGTCAACCATCTTGAGAAACTACAAATGTGTATCTGAAATACCTGAAAAAGACTTCAAACTGACTACTGACATAATCCTGAAGAGACTCGACGGTTTCAGGATTAAGATTGAACCAAGAAACCGAGTTCCATCGACAGCTGCCTGATTAACTCCAATAAGGGAAACTTAGTATTATCGTTCTATTTAAGAAATAGTTACTATTAAGTCAACACTACAACAGAAAAGAAGACATATGGCTTCCAAACTCTGTCGAAATATTATATGCAAACGAAATCTCGAAAATAGATAATCTTTGAAACATTTAGAGACTATAGGTAAAGTGACCTCTACTCACTTTCATTTGATTGTCTTTGTCAAAAGATTCCTGGTTCGGATCTAAACGAACAAATTGATTATTTATTATATTACATATATGTACATTGTTTACAAACTACAAATAGATATAATATAAAATACAAATATATACAAGTATCAAAATTGCAGGGCGAAAAATTGTCCATATCGCTTTCAACAGGATGATTGATTGAACTAATTTAATTTGAAATATTAACCTGATTATATTTATAAAAAATGTAAAATGTGTAACTTGTCATTGTGTCGCGGAAGCCCAGTAAACTGATTCTGGCTATTAATAAAAACTTTGAAACTGTTATTCCTCTTATCATTACCCTTACAGTCAGCTCACACCGAGACGCGACGCGACGCGGCGCGCACTTGTGAGAATTCAGAATACGTTGCGCATACGTATTCTGAATTCTCACAACGAAATGTGTATCTTTTCGTGTAGAAAATAAAGTTATATTTTGTTACAAGTGTGCGCGCGTCGCGTCGCGTCGCGCCTCAGTGTGAGCTGACCCTTAGCTTTCTAATTAATTATCTTGCCTCTAGCCTAATTTATTCGGGGTTGGCACAGCATGTTTTCTTCTTTCTTACTTTTCTATTAGTTGCCGTCCCTGCAGCCACTACCTTTCTAGCCATATATTCATTCACACAGTTCATTCTCTTAGTCCATTGGTCCATTCCATTGGTCCATTCCATTGGTCCATTCCATTGGTCCATTCCATTGGTCCATTCCATTGGTCCATTCCATTGGTCTTCCCTCACTTATTATTTACCTTCGCCAAATTACACAAATGAGTACAAGGGTACAAGGGGGATGGTTGTCAAATAAATAGTCTCGAATTTTGTTTCATACATTATGTACGAAATTATTTATTACTTATCATAATATACATTTTCAAAGCTGACCACTTAGATTTTTTTTCAAGTTTGTTGTATTATAATTATGAATTAATTGTGCTTAATTATCGCAATTTATTTGACGGTTGCTTACCGGATTCCAAACATATTTTAACTGTAACGATTAACGAAAGTTATTTGTTTTGAACGAAAACCAGTAAAAAGAAAATTATAATTCCAGTATGTCAACAACACGATTGTTGATAGTAGGCTTAAAAATAGTATTTGGCCTTCAAGCCACTTATCTATTATAATTAAACTATTTTATATTAAACAAAAATAAATAAATTCACAGTTTTATAGAAGCATCATGATGTTATAGTTATTCGAAAAACTACAAACATGTTCGAATAACTATAACAACTATTTTAAACCATAAAGTACTTTAATTATAATAAAAAATATAAGAAGCTAATTGCAAAAACATTTCGCATAAATGACCTCATTATTTTGATTGGGTAATAGTTAGGTATGTGTATAATTATAATATCATTATTACTAACGCGTAAAATACATAGCTGTCTTATTTTATTTAAAGATCAGCAAAAAATGCAAAGGCGACATTTATATGTTACATTATTGGTAATATAGGTACCTATAACAAAATCAATAGTAACATTTCCTTTATAACACAATGGCACATCAAGTAAATAACAAAATAAACTGAATTGTATATATTTAAAACGATTGCCTATCAAATGACACATATTTGTCGCTTTAATAATAATTATTATGTATTTAAATTACCAACCCTAGGTCATATTACAATACAACATACACAAGGTGTGTATATTTTAAAGAACTCGTCTTACTGGTTGCAATAAAATAGATATTGACCACAAGATACTTTCATAAGTAATCAAAAATATCATAGCAATTTTATAACATTAAATAATAAATCTTCTGCACTTACCTAATAATAAAAAAAAAACAATGGATAGAATAATACAACATTCTGCCACAATCAACGTCTATGTACCCACTTGTAGACGCATTTCGTCATCTTTGCCAGTCAATTTGAACAGACTTTGCGTTCCTGACAGGTTCAGCCTGACCTTTACTCATGTTGACCATTTTCTATAAGTCACTACATTTACGCCATTGGCAGGCATTAAAATTATCTTTGGTAATAATAACTTATTTCGTTCACATTTTTTCCAAACCAAAAAAAACGAGTGACGAGGGATACTCATAAAGAAACGTCACTCGTCGTTGGAATGGCAATTAAATAGCTAAATCTTCAAGTCTCGTGCCACTATTTCATGTGTAGATTAAACCTTATGCAATATTAGCAGTTGTAGGTATAGTAAATTCGTCTATTAGGTACATAATACTTAAACATAGGTGACACTGACGCGCAAGTCCCAAATAGTTTCCACTTGTTACAATACTTGTCAAGTATGAAAATTAAAATAAAGATGTTTGTGGGTGATATCTTGGATAACGCTTGAAAGGTTGGTAACAATGATATTAATGGGTACTGTATATCGCCTATACAAAATCTAGTATTATTAAGGAACATTCAACACTATAAAAACCCATTTCATTTCTTAACAATCTTAACACTTTGAAGTAATTACAAACTAAGACTATAGCTAAAGGCATATTTTACGATCTACTTTTACCTTTACGATACACTACCCATTCAATAGTCCATAGAACAACACACACTAAACAACAGAAGCTCATTGCGAAGAAACAGTACACATAACTACCTGTTGCTTCGTAGAGGACACCTGAAATAAAGCAAAAAATAAAAAAAATATCTAAAAAAGGAACAGAAAATGCGACGACATGTTACAACCATCAACCCGCATCTGTAGTTATCGGCCAGTTCATTCTTATAGAGAGAAGTCCTGTCTTACAACAGTGGAAACGTTATAACTGATCTTGGCTCAGTCGTCTATAACTTAGCTTAGCCAATTAATTATATATGATATAAAAATAGAAATAAAAACGTCAATGATAAAGGCTAGAACAGAGGACATGAGACACAAAACTGTTTTGTCTATCATTGACATATTAGTTTAATCTAGTATCAAAGGATATTATGTGTCAATAAGAGCGTCTACATTGTTTGCGCAGAGCGATAGTTTGTCAATTAAAGTTTTGACCCAGTCTGCACACAGCCTAAATAGATAATAAACAATGATATAAGACACTAATATCGATTGGAAATAAATAAATTAATCGATAATTAAAATTAATTAATTTATTAATGTGCGATTAAATATTTATCGATAAAAGGAGTAGGGAGTAATACATACTGACCTTACACATAATATTGGCAATAATACCTTTTAATCTATCTTCATTGATAATGATATTAATGGATTTCATGATGAGACAGTTTGTTTTCACAAATAATGCAAATAAGTAGGTATGAAATCCTAATGGAATTTCTAAATATGATAATATCATATTATTTGACTAATGCATTATTTAAATAATATGAAATAATAAAGAACCAGGATCTAGATTTTTGACTTTGACAATGTTATCTTTAAAGATTCTAAACTATGGACGTGCATCTGTGTTGATAGAGATACAGATCATTACTGTGTAGATAAACAATGATAAAATGTAAAAAGCCTCCTAATAAAGTCTCGAAGATAAGTAGTGATTTCATGATATGAATTTGCAAACTCACCAATCATAGGATCTGCCAACATCATAAGCGTGCCGGAGAACAATATGTGTAGTGCTAATGCTGCAGGAAACCGGTCTGGCGCTGCAGTTACAAGGACTAGTGGGAACAGCACCTGGACTGAACACCTCACCAACCCAGATATGGCAGTCACCGCAAACACGAACCATAACGCGCTTGAAGTCACTAAGGCTGAAAACAATTCAAAGATAAACAAGGTTTATTTTTTTTGAAAATTAAATGAAAAAATCGTGTCTCTAATACCGGATATCATTACGTCGATATGGTACATCTTAACAATATAAATGTCAAAAGATAAACAGAACCAATAACCATACCATAAACTATAAATTGATATAATCATACCCCCAGCAACATTTGGTTGCCCAAAGTTCTCAAGTAAAATAATTTTTGCTTTATAATTGACTTAAATTAAAATCAAATGGTTGCTTTATTGATATCGACTGATAACAAAGTAAATATTTGTTTGGTCGCGACGATAGTTTAAAATATCAAAATTATATTTACCGATGCGAAGAAAAACGGTGACACAGGTGCCTATGAAGAAAATTAACCGACTGTCGACGACGAAGAAGTACGTAATCACAGCAAGGGACAATCTTGCTAGTAAGTCTGCTAGGGCACCGACCATCACGCATGTTGCCACTTGTATCTGAAAATTTAAAAGGAATTACATAGGAAAATTACGAATTCGTCAAGACTAGTCAGTTTTCTCGGAAAGACAAAAGTTTTTGAGTACTGGGCCCTACCTATTAGCACTAGAAATAGCTGTCCTTACCTTTGAAAATCCATACGAGAAAAGAAGCATTGGTTCCATAGCTAAGTATGTTACATCAGACACGAAAGCAAATCCTAGCCCAACTAAGGTGCTCACAAATTTTGGATCCTTCAGTAAATCCAGTTCTACATTCTCACATATAATCTTTCTGAAACAGAATGAAGAACATATAATGTAAGGAAATGATTGCTAAAGTCAATGAAATGAAGTTAATGACACACTAGAAAGATAAGCTAACATAACTCGGGCATTGTCATCTATCAGTTTGGCGCTCGAAACCGATAGTGCACCTATATTCTGCAATTGAGACGAAATTTAAATCTTGCATAAAACACACACTATGTAGGGAAGTATATTATGGTTAGGGGATTACATTGATGATAAAAATGCTCGTCCTGCTCCACAACCATAGGGGCAATCAAATTACCATGTGAAGTTATTGTAAAAGCTGCAGAAGATTATAAACGTATCTTTGCATTGTATAGATTCAATCTCTTAGTATTATATAGTAGCGCATGTGTGAGTACTGTGTACTGTAAAACCACCATTTGCTGAGTACCTACATCTTTCAAATGAATTTGCTATGGCGTTTGAGTGACTGTTATGCTCACTCAAATGTCTCGCTGGTGGTAAAGCGTGTGTCGGGTCATTTAGTTCCCTTCAATATGGTTGAGTTGAATGATGGCTGATACATGCGTCATGTTCGTGGACGTAAATTACTTATTTTATTTTTGAATTATTATCTTAACTTGCACGTATTTCTACTCACATATTTGTAATTCTCAACATAATGATGATGTAACCAAGATTTTGTAACAATATTTTGATTTAAAAGAGTGTCCATGAAGTTTCTTGCCCATTCTACTCCATAGAGATCTACGCTTTGGAATGGGCAACTACAATACTTTCACAAGTTATTATGTCTTGTGACTGGGACCGTAGCGTTTTTTTGTTAGTTGACTTTCAAAAGTGCCTGTAATGATCTAATAGAAATAAATGCTTTGAGTATGAGTTTGAGTTTGAATTTATAATCTGCCTATTTCTGTAGAGTTCAATTCTACACCAGTTAACTTCTGATGCTTACACTATATTCATCCTCATAGACTCCTTTTTTCTTCTCTTCTGAGTTTTTATTTCAACGTCCTCTTCTCCACCTGGTAACATTCTCACTGAGAATTCATCGAAGCTATCCGCGTTTTTCTTTTTTAAACTGCTTATATCACTTAATTCTGAAATAGCAAGGTAGAAATGAGCATTACTCGGTGTAAAATGTAAAACATAATTGATAACAAACACCTGTGACAAATGAAATAATACTGTTACCTTTTTCAATCACTTCGTCAGATTTAATCAAATGCCATTCGACTGGATGCATGACTAGCATAGCGAAGACTAAATGCAGATCCACCGCCATGATTAAAGCCAGTGTCCACCTTAAGCCGTATTCCGACAGAAGAAACGTCACCAGCATTGGGAAGGTGATGGACGCTAAGCTGCTCATAGCTTGGTTAGCGCTCATCATCGCCGTCCGTTTTTTCGTAAAGTAACAGTTGAACGCTGTAAAAGCTACTGGTATCATCATACCGAAGCCTGCCCCTGGAAAAAAAATACGTAGGAATGTATAGTTGCGTCTTAATAAAATCAATTAAATTTTGGTAACAGTCAGTTATTTCAAACTTGTTAGTACAAAATTTAGGTCGGCAGCCGTCTGCAGGTGTATAGTCTACTCTATTGTTGTTTTTTCTTGTTATAATTACTTGGATTTTTCTCCATGTGCATTAATATAAATGGATTCTCTCGTTCAGAATTCCATAGTCTTACCTCTAATAACTCCAAAGGTGAACACTAACTGGTACGTTTTCTGAACGAAGATTGTGAGCGCGTCTCCGAGCACAAACAGTCCTGCTCCAACGAGACCCACTTGACGAAAGGAATACCGTTTCAGGGCTATACCTCCCAAGAAACCTGTGAATAAAACAAACACCTGCTTATTCTGATATTTTGGCCTTATAGGATGGCCAAAAAAAGCAATCAGGCGGCCATTTTGGCAGTAAGTGGGTGCAATCACCCATGGATCGCTACAATACCAGGGGTATCGTTGTCTTTTTGATAGATCATGCTGCGGGAGGTGGGTTGTAACCCTATCCTAGATACAGTAATGAGTGAACGAATGTCTCGAGCGCCAATAAAAACGCCGACTACATTCAAATCGGAACAGCAATACTATTTGGCGCAGAAATGTGAATGGCTATATGTACCTTAACAAAGCTTTTAGCCTCTTCACAACTAGTCATGCAAATTTTGAGACAAATAAAATATTAAAATAGGCATCCCTAATAGACCGGTTAGGCTAGTTCAAAATCAAAGGCGAATACTGAATAGATATTACAAAAGCCAGATCGAGATAGACAACTTAGCCAACATGGTGAATACATTAAAAGGTGGAATGTCTTAAAATATTTAAAGATGATGCGTCTTTAACAATTTACGTTTCATTTTTATAAGTAATACAACATAATTAAATGGCAATCCATCTGAATTATGTGTATATTATACGAGACCGTTGCATAATAATAAGTCATAGATCCGTAACACACAGAGTGTAGTAATTCCCGGAAGTGGTGTCGTTTACACTTCAAACAATATCGGTTTACAGATTTAGAGTTCGTTGGAAAACACTGACAATATAACAAATGAGGTGCCTCATATTATTATAAATCCCATCACTTAAAATGTATTATCTCAATTTAAGTACAACACTGAATCTCAGTTAAATGTACGTTTTGTGAAGACAGTTTTAAGATAGGACTTATCGTTTTTTTTTCCAACACTAACATCACCATAACCCGCAATTACTTTTGCATTGACCTGAATCTGATATAGATGCATGTCAATGCAAAACTCATCAAACACAGCACAGCATTATACAGGTTGGACGGTGTACGACGCGAAAACGGTAACCAAGTAGTACTCAGTACATCATTCTAAGCCCCCCACCGTCGAAATTTCGTATCGGTAATTTTAAAACAAATCGGCGGGACAATACATTTTGACCGCGTTGGTATTGCACTTTTGCAGGAAACATTTGTTTGTTTTTAAATTACCGATGCAAAATGTCTATGTCCAGCATATCGTACTGAGTACGTGGTAACCGTTTTCGCGTCTGTGGGCTGTATAATTAAATAAATAGCCTGAATTAAACGTTTCAAATTATAAAAGATCAAAAATTAATAAGGAGGTCAGTGAAACATTGTAGTCCTCCATCGGTCTCTTTGCCCGACTTGATTAAACGATTTGTGCTGTGCTACTTTGTCTATCCTTAATTAGAAATTGTAACTTGATCCATGATCGATATTTGAACTGGCCGGCATTACACACAGTTCGGTGCATCCGTCTAATGACACAATTAGGTTAAGTATTGTGCGCTTGAGTGACTATTTGGGGGGTCCTTAAATGAAGTTAAGATAATGACTCATTATTATATGAGTGAACCAGAAAATTTAAGTCTTGTACATCGTCAAAAGAATGACACAAAACTATCACCGTCTACCGTAGATCTTCTCGGCTGATGATTGTCAACCATTATGTTGAATGAAACAGCCTAGTATGGTGAAAGTATAAAATACTCAAGGTTTCATTACAAGAGAGATCGATTACAGGCAATACTTGAAGAAGGCTAATAGCCAGTGACTAACGACTTTTGGTTGAGTGATGATGAAAATCTTATGAAAATTTTGTTATGCTCCACCAAATATTTTCCTGTTTTTTTTTTTAATTTTAAATTCTGCTCTTTTATGTTTTCTACAAATTTCTAATCCAACTGTCCGCTTGCAAGTCTGCTAGAAGAAATTTCATAGGAAATAAGCAGTACCTTTGTGCTCTTCTATCTTAATGTATTGTCCTGTTAAGTATTTTGTTTGTACATAAATAAATATTAAGCTGATACATACCAGAAATAGAAAGAGCTCCATTATACACCCCTATCACAAGAGGCAGACCACTGCCACTGCCCTGCTCAATGAAGAAGTTGTGAAACAGAATGCCGAACGCGTTGGAAGAACCGAAACCCAACATCTGGAAAGGAATAAAACTTAATAAGTTTTTTTTTTACTACAAGAACCTTAGTAATCTGTGTCATTTAAGTACCTAATCAAAAGTCATTTCGTGGTACAAAATTTGACGATGCTGTCACAAAATGTCTAATTTTGCTCACAAAGAAAGAGTAAACCTGGTCTCTTTTAAAAATAAACTGGTGTTGAACACTAAAAATAACTTTATGATCTTTTAAGGATTTTTTAATAAATTTGTAGGTAAACAATGTTTTGGATCAATACGGAATAGGTTTGGTAAAAAAACACCTTAATCCTTAGCCTTGACCGACTAATTTGTCAAGGTAAGCTATTTGTACGTCGACACCCTCAATGATTAGTACAGGATAACATTATTAAATTAGAGTGTTATCAAACCAAACCTACAATGAGAATTTGTCCTGTCCGGCCTGCTAAATTGAATAATAATAAGCGTCTATTATCTACTAAACAGTGATGGCCGAGTAATGTGACCGTCAGACTGCCAAGACCTCTGATTTTCGGGTTCATGCGAGTATTGTTTAATTATAACTTGCTTGGGTAAAGGAAAACATCGTGAGTAAAGCATGCCTGAGAGATATTACTCGACGGCATGTAAAGCCAAGTCAGAGGCCCACAGGCGACTCTGACACCAGGATATCACACGATAAAGAAGAAGAAGCGTCTATTTTCACAAAATAAAACGAAGTTAGTATTTTTTATATAAAAAGAAGAAACTAGATTTCACAAAACCATTACAAAGTATTAATCAGTATCTTATTGAACCATACTGCAATAGTTCAGATGCTGATATTGAACCTCTGGCTTTGAGCAAGTGCAACGGAGAACATAATCATAATCGGCATGTAATTAAATCGATATCAGTATATTCCCTTTTTTCGGGCAAAATATTTCAAAGTTAAACCAAAAATACTGACTTGCACACAAATTATGCACACTAAATAAAACAAATTAAATATACTGTTTATTGGTATTTGCAGAACTATTTTACTGAACCAATAACTATTATCAAAATAGTATATCGAACCTTAGTTCAACAAACATATGAAAACTTTTTTAAGGAAAACCATCACCTAATTTACTTATATTTCCCTAAAAAGCATAGTCGACGTAGCTCCGCTACGCGGGGCTCCTATTTCTGTCTGCAGGGTTTACAATAACCTAACCCCTTCATAACCATAACCCCTTCGAACCTAACCTGTCCAGGTCTTACTACGGAACTCAGGATCTTACTACGGAATTTCTAAAACTGATATCTAAAGGCGCACCACAATAAAGTTAAAGAGCGAGCGAAGCGAGCTCTGGACTCAAGTCCAGAGCTCATATATCACCATAATATCATAAATCATATATCCGATGTGTGATATAACCACATTTTTGGTGTGAATCCGATAAAAAAGGTCATCTCGTTTTGTGTGTGTTTTTTTTTGTTTTTTTTAGGACATGTTTAGTTAAACAATTGAATTTTTTGCACAGCATTAATTTTTCTGGTATGCATTCAGTTAATTAGTGGAATTACCTAGTGTGCTGAAGAATTATACAGATGTGCATTTAAAAATATCCCATTATAATCTGAGACCTTAAAAAACAATGATAAATAAAATATATAAATAGGTACTCGTATCATATCGGGATATTTTGTAGTAAATATTATTGTTTATGTAGGTTATTTTATTTATTTGCGACGCGTTAATTATATAGTCATCAACCTTATAATTGATAATAATTGTTCGCTCCCTCGCTTTATGTGGAGATTCCGGTAAATTTAAAACAGTTACAAATTATCTCAGTAGCAGATTTGTGCCAGGTTGATGGCAATAGACAGCGTAACCCCCTATTACATGGGATTTAAAAATAACTGTTGATATGTGGTACTCCTCTGTCTAACCACTGTGATGTAATGTTTGTAGGTTGTAGCTTCGCGTTTTTGCCTGTATCGTCCGGGGAATTTACGCCGAATATTAGGCCAACTTTGCATTAATTGAAAACAGCAAGTTTTTTCATTAAATGTGTAGGGGACTGTATTCAGCTGTACCCCGCGAAAAGTTCACCTCCGCGTATATGTTTTGTTTTTAAGAAAACGTCTAATATGTTTTTAACTTGGTGGAAAAAAAATATAAACAAGTATGTGTGTATGGATTATTTGTAGAAGAGATTGAGTACTACTAGTAGGTCAGTAAATTAAACATTTTTCGTATGCGGAACAATCTTTTGTTTTAAAGAATCTTGTTTTTGGACTTTGTACTTCAAGCAAAAATATAGACAGCACAAAAATAATTCCAAAATGTTTTTTATCAACATATTTAACTATTATTATGAAATTAAACAACTACTGTTCCGGTATTCACAGAAAATCTAGAAAAACATAAAATCTTAAATACTCCTTCAGGCAAAAATGTAACAGGACTGAAGATCCTTCCTGAAGAAACCTTGATCTCCCAAAATTAAACAGATTAGAACGGTAATTAATATTTATAAGTAAAAAGTAAATTGCGATGAACAGTGTCAGCGCTAAGCAGCGTGAGCGTACAGCGTGTGCTGGTTTGCGTATCCAAAATAAGCGCTGAGTTCATTGTGTGCGAATGACTGTGAATTTATTTCATATCCATGGATAACACTGATTGTGCTTGTTGTTAACCATTTTACTAAAATGTTAAAGTATATTTGTATTTTATATAAATAAATCGACATTTTTACGTTACGTTTACAACGCGCGCTCGTGCTAGGGAACCAGATATTTACTTGAAAGTATGACAACCGGGTGCACATCAAAACATTTTGCAAATTTTTTGAGGGGTATTGTTGATTTTAATTCGTTAACTTTACTTTTAGTTTGATTATGTTAATAATCACCGTGTACGACTTTTGGATATAAAGAACATTTACAACTCTCATCCCCAAGATACAGACTACCGTTTAGTTTGGGGATCATCGTTTAAACAGCCATGTATGATATTAGATTATTAATAAAGATTAGATTATTAATACAGATTAGATTATTAATAAAAAAATGATTATTAATAAAGATTAGATTGTTAATAAAGATAGATTATTAATAAAGATTATAAGCATAAACATAATCGGCCTAAACGTTTTCCACTGCTGGGACGCCTCATCTCTGCAGGAGGTAGTGAGCTGTTATCCACGACGCGGGCTAATGCGGGGTAGTAGATGTCAAATGTCTTCGAATTTTTGGTCATAAAATATGCTTATTTCCACACGATGTTTTCCCATACCGTTCCAGAGCAGTGGTTATAAAATAATTTGTCAAAGTAAAGCGCCTGCTTGCATTTGAACCCACGGCCTTACAACCCGTAAGTCAGTCCCGTTACCACTACCACGCCAACGCTGCTCTCATCAGTCTGATAAAACCGTTACAATGATGATACTGCCCATCCTTGCAAAATTACCGGCCATGTTATTTAACGTCAGAAAAATAAAAAAATGCATATTCAGGAACTTAGGTATCAAACTAAAATAACACACAAAATGTGACCTCGTAAATTGCGCTAAGATAATAATGGTTTTTTGTGTCTACGTGAATGTCTAATTTTAACTTAACTTGTATTCAACATGAATTCTACGAAATTAGGTTATGTATAGGTACCTACCGGTGTCTGTTTCTCCTTTTAAAGTTTTATTTATTTCGATTAATGCAGAATATCTTGGACTAAATGGTAGATGTGGTGTGGAAATTGAGAACCTATGAATAAGAGTAGGGGTAGATCAAAGAAAACGATGGATGGATTGTAAAAAAATGATATGACATTAAAGGGAGCTAGTACGGAAGTATGTCAGAAGAAGACAAACTGCACCGACCTGAAATAAAATGGAATGAGGGCAGGAGTTGGATAATAATTTCTTTGAATGAAATGATAAACTCTAAAAGAGAACAAGCTAAACTTAGATCAATACAATGTAATAAACAATATTTGCTCTTTTTTTTTGTGAATGGCATCTCGCCGTTCAACCTATGAGGTTGTCGTCTGCTTAACCGGACTAGCCTGTGGGTGCCTTAAGAGTAAGGCCTCCAGCCAGGGCATAAAAACTTACAAACTAAGCGACTGCACGCTAAGGGCACCCCCTGTGGGGTACGAACCTCGGCTTAGGGCGTCACTAGGGGAGGACTGGCTGGGGCAGGCTGGATCTGAATGGATGTTTTTTTTTTTTTTGCGGGTGGGAAACCATCAAATGACTTCTCCCGCTCTGGGCGGAGCGGGAGGGAGTGTCAGACTTGACTGACTAAAACCCACCCATGTTCCTTCTTAGCCCTTTGTGTTCCAGGGCCGCTGTATCTCTTTCGAACAACCCGCAACCCTGGCAGGCATCGGCCCTCTCGGACCCCTTCCGGTTTGCTGACATCTCCTTGAGGCGCGCGTGGAACACGTACGTGCCGTCGACACGGCCTGTCGTCATAAGACGGACGGACGGTGAGCTAGCCCATTACTCACCGTCCACAGGCTCGCGCCTACGGTGGCCGGGGGCCACTGGTTGCCCCCCGACGCCCGGGGCGTCTCCCGCGGCGGCTGGGACGTGAGGTTCTCTCCCTCTCAGGTTCCGCCACCTCCTTCGCTAGCATGACTGCTTCGCAGAAGGAGGCGACGGCATCCCATTCCCTCTCGCTCCGGACCATAGATTGAACCAGGGCCGGACGCGAGAGGTCGCCGCCGCCAATCGCCGCTACGAGGACACGGCGGTGCTCAGCCCAAGCGGGGCAGAGCTCCACGGTGTGCTCCATCGTGTCCTCCGGCCGATCCTTGCAGTGTCGGGGTTCACCTCGATTCTCCATTTCCGGAACCAAGCGCCTAAGACGTTGGCTGAGGTTTGGAGGGTGCTATAGATAGCGTCGTGACTGCGACCAGCGTAATAAATGGCCGTGTCGTCCGCGAAAGGGCTAACTGAGCCTTCTTGCTCTTGGGGATGTCACTGGTGAACAGAATAAAGATAAGGGGAGAGACGACGGAGCCCTGAGGGACTCCGGCTCTAATGGGGTGGGGGGAAGACGGTGCGATGCGATAGCGGAAGGTGCGATCCGACAAAAATTCTCGTAAGATGAGCACGAGACGGTCTGGCACACCCAGTTTGTACAGCTTATATAATAAGCCGTTGTGCCAGACTTTGTCGAAAGCCTTTGCTATGTCGAAGAACAACACACCCGTCCTCGCTCCACGCTGGAAGCCAGCGATCAAGTGCTCTACGATGCGATGGGCCTGTTGAATGCAAGATTGTCCGGTTCTGAAGCCGAACTGTTCGTTGGGGATGAGGCTCTTAGCCTCGGCGAAGTCTTTGAGTCGCTTATAAATAAGTCTCTTGTAGATTTTGCCGAGTGCGTTCAGGAGACTGATAGGTCTGTAGCTCGAGGCCTCAGACTTGGGTTTGCCTGGTTTGGCGAAACCGATGACAGTGGCATCTTTCCATATTTGGGGAAAAGCGTTGTTGCTCAGGGCGCCATTGAAGATGGCCGCCATTAACACGACGAGCTGAGCGAGAGGAGTTTAAACACCCTATTGGTGATTCCGTCGGAGCCGGGTGCTTTCCGCGGTTGAAGCTTATTAATGATGTTTTGCACTTCGTCAGCTGTGACCGGAGGTAGAGAATCATCTGGGTCTTCTACAGGGGGGAGGGCGGCTCTACGTTCGACGTGCGTTCACCTCATCGAGATGTCGCTTGTCTACTGGTTGAGAGCTGGGGGAGCACTGGGACTCCAGGCTGTCGGCTAGGCATTCGGCCTTCTCAGAGTCGTCGAATGCGACGCTCTTATCGGGTCGGGTGAGGGGAGGCATCGAAGCCTCTTCGGTGAAGCGCAACTTGCGTTGCAGCTGCCAGAAGGCTAGGTGGGTAGGCTCGAGCTCGCTAAGCGTCTTGTCCCATTGATCTGAACGATGCTCACTAGTGCGCTTCTTTACAGCACGCTGTAAATAACGCATGTGAGCTTTGTTCGCGTCGCAGGGAAAGTTGCTGTAGGCACGGATGGCCGCGTTCTTCTCGGTTATCAGTTCACGTACGTCAGCGGGTAGTATCCAGCGTTGATCGCTCAATGCTGGAACTTCCCGTGAGCAATCCTTCAGTATGGATTGCACGTATTCTGTAAACGAGTTGATGGCGGCCGTCGTGTCTGCGACTGAGACTATGTGGCCGGGGATGGACTCCAGGTGAGACGACGTGGTGGATTTCAGCTTTTCGCTGACTTTCCCCCAGTCAGTTATCACTTGGGTCGGCGGGAGCTGGCTGGGGTCAGAGGGCGGGGAAGTAAGTGCATGAGCACTGGTCGATGGTCTGAGTTAAGCTCATGTAAAGTCTCGATGGAATGCAACTTAAGGTTGACATTCTTGAGTAGCGCTATGTCGAGAACGTCCGGACGTTGGTCGGGGTCGTGGGGATAGTGAGTGTGCTCCATAGGAGCGATGGGATCGAAGTTGAGGGACTCGCCCAGGTTATACACGTGACGTCCTCTGGCAGAGGTCGTCGTGCTGTTCCAGGCGAGGTGTTTGGCGTTAAGGTCGCCCGCTATGATAACGGAGTCACTCAAGCCGAAGAGGACGGCAAGGTCTTTGGTGAACAGAGTGTGCTCCTCTGAAATGCCGCCGGGAGGGATGTACGCGGAGGCGATAGTGATCGGTTGATGACCACACCCATCTGTGCAGTACCTACTGTTTTAATGAAATATTAACACCTACATGAGTACTTATTCTATCTACTGCTTTATCCAAACAAGACTACCTACTTATTGTTTTTCGAAGTGTTTTTCCTAAAAAATACAAACATCAATATCAATTTATTTTTTTGGATTGAACAAAAAATATGCAATGGTTAGCATTGAATTTCATGGAATGCAACCCACGACCGTAAAAATAATAAAAAAAAAGCTGCGAAACTAATTAATTATAGCAATTAATTATGTATTCTACGATACGTATGTGTCTAGCAGGGTTGTGCGTTGTTTCGTCGCTAATTGTTTCATCGAATTTCGTTTCACATAAATTGTTTCTCATATTATCATTTCATAGAATAATCAATACGCAGAATACTTATTTTGAAGAAATTTAAATCATCGATTTTTGTTTCAAATAAAGTTTAATCTTAGAATATTCATATCATAGATTATCAAATCAAATATTATTTATCCACATATTGTTTGTTTCACATAAAACTTATTACGAAGAATAACTTTTTAATCGACTGACAGTTTCTAAAATTCAAACCTTTGAAAAATGCATATCTATATATATAAAAGAAAGTCGTGTTAGTTACTTCACTTATAACTCAAGAACGGCTGAACCGATTTAGCTGAAAATTGGCAGGGAGGTAGTTTAGAGCCAGGAGAAGGACATAGGATACGGTAGGGTAGGGTAGGGTAGGGTAGGGTAGGTAGGTAGGATAGGGTAGGTAGGTAGGGTAGGGTAGGTAGGTAGGGTAGGGTAGGTAGGTAGGGTAGGTTAGGTAGGGTAGGGTAGGTAGGTAGGGTAGGGTAGGTAGGTAGGTAGGGTAGGTAGGTAGGGTAGGGTAGGTAGGTGGGTAGGGTAGGTAGGTAGGGTAGGGTAGGTAGGTAGGGTAGGGTAGGTAGGTAGGGTAGGGTAGGGTAGGTAGGTAGGGTAGGGTAGGTAGGTAGTAAGGGTAGGGTAGGGTAGGGTAGAGTAGGTAGGTAGGGTAGGGTAGAGTAGGTAGGTAGGTAGCGTCGGGTAGGGTAGGTAGGATAGGGTAGGTAGGTCGGATAGGGTAGGTGGGTAGTAAAAAGTGCATTGCAACGCATGCTGGGTACAGCTAGTCTATATATATAAAAGAAAGTCGTGTTAGTTACTTCACTTATAACTCAAGAACGGCTGAACCGATTTGGCTGAAAATTGGCAGGGAGGTAGCTTAGAGCCAGGAGAAGGACATAGGATACGGTAGGGTAGGTAGGTAGGTAGGTAGGTGAGTAGGGTAGGGTAGGTAGGGTAGGGTAGGTAGGGTAGGTAGGGTAGGTAGGGTAGGTAGGGTAGGTAGGTAGGGTAGGTAGGGTAGGTAGGTAGGGTAGGTAGGGTAGGTAGGGTAGGTAGGGTAGGTAGGGTAGGTAGGGTAGGTAGGGTAGGTAGGGTAGGTAGGGTAGGTAGGGTAGGTAGGGTAGGTAGGGTAGGTAGGGTAGGTAGGGTAGGTAGGGTAGGTAGGGTAGGTAGGGTAGGTAGGGTAGGTAGGGTAGGTAGGGTAGGTAGGGTAGGTAGGGTAGGTAGGGTAGGTAGGGTAGGTAGGGTAGGTAGGGTAGGTAGGGTAGGTAGGGTAGGTAGGGTAGGTAGGGTAGGTAGGGTAGGTAGGGTAGGTAGGGTAGGTAGGGTAGGTAGGGTAGGTAGGGTAGGTAGGGTAGGTAGGGTAGGTAGGGTAGGTAGGGTAGGTAGGGTAGGTAGGGTCGGTAGGGTAGGTAGGGTAGGTAGGGTAGGTAGGGTAGGTAGGGTAGGTAGGGTAGGTAGGGTAGGTAGGGTAGGTAGGGTAGGTAGGGTAGGTAGGGTAGGTAGGGTAGGTAGGGTAGGTAGGGTAGGTAGGGTAGGTAGGGTAGGTAGGGTAGGTAGGGTAGGTAGGGTAGGTAGGGTAGGTAGGGTAGGTAGGTAGTAAGGGTAGGGTAGGGTAGGGTAGAGTAGGTAGGTAGGGTAGGGTAGAGTAGGTAGGTAGGTAGCGTCGGGTAGGGTAGGTAGGATAGGGTAGGTGGGTAGTAAAAAGTGCATTGCAACGCATGCTGGGTACAGCTAGTCCTCCTATAAAATTATAACACCGGGTTCACAAAAATGATGCGGGTAAATTATTGTCAAGCAGGAAATCAATCTTGTTATTGTCACTAATGGTGTCCATGCCTGTTGCATGCAGCATGCAGCAAGCATGCACTTGCAGCATGCATGCAAGCATGTAACATGCAAGAGGCAAGGTTTCTGTCACGGCTCCGGCGCTGCGGGGCTCCGGCGGCCCCACGCAAGTTTATCGTCGCAGATGGTATTAACGCTCACCACCGCAGCTTCGGCTTGCTGGCCGGCAAGCCGGCCAGCCTCAGCCGCGGCGGCGATCTTTAGAAACCACCTGCTCCTCAACTCGCGGGCCGCCTCATCCCTCCGCGCCTACGCGGGCTTAAATTACACTCTAGGGGTAGGGCAAACAAGACTACGTGGAGTCTGTTTTGCAGCCATTCGTTTCTGTCACTAACTTTTGTAGTACAACATATTGACTTTTAAAGACAATATTTTAATTTAAGCTTAATAATTTCGTTGAAATAAAATACCATGGAAACATCGAACAAACAATATTAGTTGAAAAATAATTCTGCTGTTTGTTATGTTGGTAAAATATAAAAACGTGATTGTAAAATTCTTTGAATTGTGTTTCTGTAAAATATTTTTCATTCAAGTAAATAGAAGTCGAAACAAAAATATTCGAAATAAAAATACGGGGACTAAATATTATGTGAAACATTTTCTGGGAAACGAAATTCTGTCAAATTTCTGTCTGCGAAACAAGGTGACACCGTCTAGCAGAAGACTTATGAAACTTTGAACGCGGATGAAGCGAAAAGTAGCAGGTGTAGTTCCCATGATGTTTCCACTTACCATCTTGGAGATGGGTGGTATTTCTTAGTAGTAGTCTTGTACTGGCCGAACAGAAGGTTGGCCAAACGAGAACACACGCAACATAGCGAATAAAAGCAATAACAACAGTTGACGAGACTCAATGTATGAAGATCAAAATGCTACGAAAAGCCACTTTTGTGATAGTATTTTGTTTATAGGGGTTTGAAGAAGGGGCCCTACTATGACCTCTTAAAGCAGTCTTATTTCAACCTTACTTTGCGTTTTCGTACCATGACGTCCTTAAAACAAGCTTGTTTTATTCCCGCTAGAATTAGCGGTTTTGATGACGTCACCTCAAATAGTTCATTCAATTAGTAGGTACCACGACGTGCCTTTTGATTTACGTCAAAATACGAGAATGTTTGACAGTTCAAAAACAGGCCAAGTGCGAGTCTTACTGGCACACAGGGTTCCATAGCCCCAAACAATATAATAATAATAATAGTAAGTTAATGAAAAACAAAGTTACTGCTGCAGTTTGGTGAAAAAGTCTCATATCTCAAAAACTTAATATCAAATCTTATTCAAACCAATTTTCGTTGAAAGTTATTTTTTATGTTCTACATTCCAATATTTTTAAAGAGTTTTTCTCCTCTTACTTTAGAAATTAGAGGGGGGGGGGACGACACACGTTTTACCACTTTGGAAGTGTCTATCTTTCAAACGATTGACTTTGAAAAAAAGTGGTTTTAGAAACCTCAATGTCATTTTTAAAGACCTATCCGTAGATACCCCGCACGTATAGGTTTGATGGTTTTTTTTTAGCTGCAGTTTCGTGTGGGGATCCTGAGGGTATCCTTAATCTATATTTTTTTTAATTTTTTGTACAAAAAATCGTAAACCGGTTCCCAGAATACATCTACCTACCAAGTTTCAGGTGTGTAGTCCTAATAATTTCGGAATAAAGTGGCTGTGACATACGGACGGACAGACAGACAGACATGACGAATCTATAAAGGTTCCGTTTTTTGCAATTCGGCTACGGAACCCTAAAAAAGTTGCTCCGGCACGACTTACAACTTTACTTTATTGTTATGCAAATTATAATTAAAAACTGTATTGCCGTGTCAAAAAAGGTCAGGAAAACGGATTAATTATCGTGTGAGGGGTGTAGTAAACATCTCTGCACAGTCTTTCGAGGGATACAGGCGTCATGTTATGGTCTCGTAAACTAGTCGACTGAATTTGTAATCCGATTTCAGTGTATTATCATCAACATAATATCAGCAGAAGACGAGTACTACTGGACGGAGGCCTCCCCCTAAGCATCACCCCCCGAACGGTCTAGTGTTTCTCGCGTCCAGCAGATACTCGCAAAGTTCCCAAAGTCATCGATTTTGTTAATAATATCTTGTATTATAGATGGTGAACACAGCAAACATGTTTATGCCTCATCTAGTTTTTTATGGAAAAGTACGGAATAATAAACGCAATTGTAGGTGTAACTTTTATTAAATAAAATCTGTAAATAGGCTACTCTCGTTTAGCTTGTGCAGGAAAGGCTGCATTTAAAATACTGGAGCAGAAAAGAAAATTGAGATTGATTATGCTATTTATACCTCACATATTTTTAAGTAATGATATATAGTAGTAATTTAACTTTCAGTTTATTGGGAATTACATCGAAGTAAAGATTTAAATTAATTAAAACGTTGTCTTTTCGTAGATGTTTATGAATGTAATACATATTTAATAGTTAGATTCTTTTTTACGGATTGTTTGTGAATGTGTGAACATTGTAGGCCATGTAGATATCTATATACTCGTTAACTATTTATCTTGTTTTATGTTTTTTTGTGTAGGTACTAAGCAACAAGGCTTATTGTCGGACCCACGCCGCCAGCCGCCACCCATGTTTAAGTACTAAAACTGTAACATGAAAATATTGTGTGTTGTGTATTGTATGTAAAACCAAATAATTTTAAAAGAATGGTGTTTCTTGCCGGTTATTCTCCATAGGAAACGACCAATCCTTGCACCTTTTCCCAACGTTTTATAAGTGGCCATGTAGGCCTATGTGAAATGTGAGCCCCATAAAAGATTGTCGTGTCACGATGATTTTCATTTTAATTTGTAGATAAATTAATATCTTTTCATATCATGCAAACGATTTTTATTCTTTTACCCTGGTTGAAGATTCGAGAACTGATTTCTTTTAAGTTTTTTTTTTTGTATAGTATAACGTTAAGACATGGCACCCCAATGTAAAATATTTTTTTAAGCCTTGTATTTAATAAAAGAAAAAGTTCTGGTTGAGGGTGTTAAACCTTAGGTAGATAACAATTTTGTACTTTTCGATGCGCATGAAGATGGCAACCGCTGATTCCATAGCCGCACTGGTCCTTACTGCAGCATCTGCTTGCATTTGCGCCGCATGGACGAGGGCACGTCTTGCGGCTTCCTGCGATATGTGTGGCTCACGCCCTCGACGCCTATATGAGCGCATTTGTATTTATTTTATGAAATTTACTCATATTATTAGCCTTATGATAGGAATTAGTATTTTTAATGTTATTTAAAATTATATTCTGCTTCGAAACAATGACTCCACTCCTAAGGTTCGGACCGCTTTTTTGTGAAAGAGACGGAGCTATGCAGTTTATATTGCTAGTTGTGTCTTCCATGGGCCAAACAATCTTATTGCAGGAACGTTTTGTTTCAAGCTTATAATAATATTACTTTGTTTCATACCATGACCTCAACAAAACAATATGGTTTTACTCCCGCTAAAGAATGAACGATTTATAAGATTTGTCTATTCCCTGCTATAACATGGAAGACACAACTAGCAATATAAACTGCATAGCGCTGTCTCTTTCACAAATAAGTGGTCCGAATCGTACGTCGAAGTCATGGTTCTGAAGCCAAAAATAACTTTAATTAATATTAAAAAAAAATTGCATCAAAATTTCATTTTTATGATAAACATTGAATAAAAATCATAAAACCTATAAAAATCTTTGAAGATTTTTATTTAGAAAGTACAAGAATGTTTAAAATTAAGTGGTGGCCTTAATTATAAAATGACCGGAATCGGACCAGAGATTTTAAAACTGGCTGGTATTTTTTTTTTTTCTTGTGAAGTGACATCCATGTCAGTTCATTATGTCATTTATACTTCAGAGGGTATCAACAAAAATCTGATAAAATATCTGCATATTTTTAAATCCTAAATTAAATAAAAGTGTTTACTTTACTTGTGTGCTGTGATTGTAAAATTATGAACACTTTTTCGAAAATTTGATTCTGTTCTGTTATAATGTTGGACTTCAATACCTATGCTATTACCTACTGCGCCATAAGAAGATGCGGTCTTATCCAAAATTTGTATTGGTATTAGCCTTACTTGCTTGCGAAGTTGGCTTGGAATAAAAACCTTAACGTGAACGTGGACTACTACGAACGTTTATGTTCCTTTTAGAGGGAAAGAACAACCAATGTGGAACCATTAAAGCTGCATCGATGAGTCTTAGAAACCACACCATGGAGGAGGCATGACCTCGTTGAAATAATTCCAGGAAAATTGATTATGGACTGGTCTTCGAGCCATTAATCTGTTTTAAATTGTATAATAAAGAAATCTGATTATAAACTCATTGTAGCTTTATTAGTTTTATTTAATGTTAGGATCTAGGCATTTGTTGGTCTAGTAGAATGGATGACTGTGTGTAAGAGTTTGTAGATGACTTGAGAATGTTCAAACGAGTTTGCGCGAGTTTTAGTGGAGTGGACGCCCTAAATGGTAAAACTATATTGATTCTCAGTAACACTGGTTATAATCTATAGCAACAATACATGACTTCTTTATGTTGTTATACAGACACACATTATTCTTATGGATGCTAATGGTTTAATTAGTTATCATTAAATCATAGTATTCAGCACCGTTATGTACAAGCATGCAAACAAACAAGTATAATGGTAAAGGTTTATTGATTCTCCAGCAATACAAGTTATAGGTAATCTATAGCAACAGTACAATTTACACAACATTGTTTAGGACTTAGATACAAACTGTTAGTAGGCATCAGTTTATCACACACAATTTGGCAGTCCAATGATGTCTTGCACTTCGTCAGCTGTGACTGGAGGCAGAGAATCATCAGGGTCACCACTTCGTCAGCCGTGACTGGAGGCAGAGAATCATCAGGGTCACCTCATCGAGATGTCGCTATGAGCTCCTTTGTGCTCTTACTTTGAATATCTCTCCGTTGCGTACATTTCATCTTATTTGAAGTGGCTACATTCATTTTATAAGCGTCAAGTGACGCCACTTTCGCGTACCATTGCCATCTGCGTTGTTACCATTGCCATCTGCGTTGTTACCATTGCCGTCTGCATCACTTCGAAAAACCGCGACCTGGCAAACGCGGCGGGAATTCACTGAATGCGAGATTCACAAGATCAGTCGATGTAGCGATGCTTGGGAGATGTCTACGTCCAGCAGCAGAAGTTTTTTGGCTGATATTATAATGATAATGATGCACTGATATTGCTAGAAATACTATCCGATCGACTAGTTTACGACACCATAACATCACGCCTGTACCTCTCGAATGATTGTGCAAAGGTGTTGAGTACACCCCTCACACGTAAATAAATACGTTTTTAATGCAATATATATCACGATAATTTATTTTTTAAGTATAATTTGTACAACGATAATATAAAAGTCGTCTCGGATCAACTTTTTTTAACTGTCAAACATTCCCGCAATTTGACGTAAAAACATTATTGCTGATTGTCAAAAGGCACGTAGTGGTACCAATTGAATGAACTATTTGATCAAAACCGCTAATTTTAGCAGGAATATAACAAGCTTGTTTTAAGGACGTGATGGTGCGAAAACGCAAAGTAAGGTTAAAATAAGACTGCTTTATGTGGTCTAGTAGGGCCCATCAGGAAAATTTTCTATATGGAGGGATTCTGAATGATGTAGGTACCTACTGAGTATGTCATAAGCGTTTTCGCGTCGGTGTCCCATACACCCGTAGCGGTTGAGTGATCGCATTTTCAGTCATTGAAACTGAATTATTCTAAACCAGTATAAAATATTTAGTCTCTAAAAGGGGTATCAAAACTACCAGTTTTAGTGGAAAATCCACTAGGTTGGCAGCACTGCTTCAACATTTAGCGTTTTATGAAACAGACAGCGCTATACAGTTTATATTGCTAGTTGTGTCTTCCATGTTATAGCAGGGAATAGACTCGTTCATTCTTTTAGCAGGAGTAAAACAAGATTGTTTTGTCGAGGTCATGGTACGAAACAAAGTAATATTATTATAAGCTTGAAACAAAACGTTCCTGCAACAAGATTGTTTTGTTAACGGTCATGGTACGGGCCCAGGGTGTAAAAAAAAAAGCTGTCGTAGAAAAAGGAAGATGCTCCGACCAGGCGGCTGTTGATGCTGTTGTGTTTGATAGGCTACTGCCCGACAATTGCCGTCGCGTTTTTCCAAATAGCGGTGAATTTTGATGTTAGTTCTTAATTTCTGTCATAGATGGCGCTGTAGAAGCTGTAGTACTTTTTAGGGTTCCGTACTTCGAAAGAAAAAAAACGGTACCCTCACAGGATCTCTTTGTTGTCCGTCCGTCTGTCTGTCTATCAAGACCCTTTTTTAGACAAAATTAGGTACTTTATATGGGTCCCTATATTATACATAAATTTATTTTTATTTAGCTAGACTTGTTTAAATATACCACGCCATATACACATGACTAGTTTAACACGTTTCGGAAATCTGCACGTGATCCCATGAATATACATGAGCGTCTCTCACGAAAGTTAGTGTCAACTATCTACGCCGCAAAACGTCAATTAATTAAAATGTCAAGGGTGATTCTTCGATAAATAATGAGAAAACTAAATCATCGCCCCTTAAATTGAAAGACAATGCAAACGTTTATCTTCAATTATACTTATTAAATAAAAACCAAACTGAGTTTCCGAAGAATTGTACTCATTACTTTGACGTCAATGACGGTTTAAAAAGTATTTATGTAGCGAAATGTCTTGTTTTTTTATGGAACTAATGACGCAATCGTAATTCGGCAGATTATGGCAAAACGATCCACCTAGTTTCTGATTTTATAGATAAACTAGTTATCTGTTTCATTCAAGGTTTAACAATAAAACTTGATCATGTTTATGCAATTGTCTATTTCCTATGTTGATGAGCTATTTACTGTTAACTGCTACTAATCTTAGATCAAAACATCTTCACTGTATTTACAATTAGGCTTTGTTATTACAATCATCACCTAGATTCATTAAAGCCTAACATGTACTTTAGATAAAACTACAGATTACAAGCTAATTATTTGCACACATAGTCAAGTTTCAAAAATCCAAAACAGTAATAAAAAATCTCTTAAGGTAGATAAGAATGTTATGTCACATGCACGTTGAGAGAACAACGTAGATATTTAGTTTTATATTCTCTTTACCTATTGGTAGGTAGGTCATACAAATTGAGTCTAAACTTTTTCATCCTTATTAGTAACTTTTATAGGGTGTAAACTTTTAGGTGTGTACTTTTATAGTCTTAACGATGCCGAAAGACACTTGTTCTCCCCGTCATTGCGAAATTTTTTTGAAGTGAAACTTCTTATGCGACTTCCAACAAGTTAGCGTTAAACGTTTAATGCTACCATGGAGAAAAAGCTAACATGGAGAAGAATAGAAAGAGACAGAGCGAGAGTGAATGCGTGGCACTCGAACGCACGCGTGTAGTATTATGAAGTTTCACTTCCGCGCGGAGGGACTCCACGCACAATTTTTTTGTTCTGGACCATACCTGGGAACCATGTATGTACGGAGATATTAAAGGTCAACGTTTCAAATTTGAACAAGTATTTTTTTAAATTACTTTACTTTAAATACCTCCAAGACCCGATTATAATTAAGTGCCTTCAATAGCACAATGTTTTGAGTGCGTTATAGTTTTACCGTAAAACGTGATTTTATACCAAAAAAAAAAAAACTCGTTTCTCAGCAAAAAAATTTGCGTAGGTTTGATGTACAGATTGCTTGGTTGACGACTTCGTGAAGTGTCCTTTTACAACTTGTATACCTTTTTGGTCTTAGTGGTGTAAACTTACTGTACACTACTTAAGTGATCTCACATAGGCCTATCAACCGAAGGCCAAGAAAGTCGGCAAAGAGTCAGTAGATTAGTAAATAATTCGATGACAATCATTCGATAAGATCTTTACTCAAACAGCAATATACAAACATTAACTGATAGTCAGATTAGTGTTATAAGTTTCATAAGGTAAGGTATACACATGATCGGGGCAGCGGAAGTCGCTTTTGATACCATTGGCGGCCGACGCAAGTGTGAGGGAACACCGGTGTGGTTTTAGTCAACAGGAGTCTGATAGACCCCTCCGCTCTCCCCAGGGCGCAGGACATGCATTGACGATTTCCATATCGAAAAAAAAAAGTTATAATTGATGGTATTGCACATGCTTAGGCTGAAACATGTTACTATCTCTATCTTTCATTTTAATGACACATATTGGGTCCAACACTATCCTATCTTTTAAACCGGGACCAACCAGAGACATTCACAAATTTTCATTGAAATCGGTTGGGTGATTTCGGAGATTACCATGTACATGTACCAACATAATGATTTTGGTAGATTTGAATCAGTTGGTATTTCTGCAATGTAATATATCTAACTTAGTAACTCATTAGTTTAGAGATAATTATCTGAAGATTTGCAAATAAATAAGATAAAGATCGGCCACGAACTCCGATTCTTTTAAACTAAGTAATCGTTAATTCGTTATAGATGTTGAAGATAGATAAGCTTTCGTTTTTTAGGCTCTACCAACACCCTGTTTCACCGCCACAGCGGCCAGATAAGCGCTATCTTTAAACATATTGAAAAACCAAGTAGAATGAATTTGTATGATATGATCTATCAGATATCCAAAGTTTCCGGCCCACACACATTAGATTAATCCACTTTGAATCAGAGGTACAAAACTATAATGTCACTAAATTACTGAAGTTTTTTCTCGTTACCCACAATAAAAAATTATAATATTTTTGTTCAATATAGCTCCCTTTATTTCAATCCGTTTTTGTCTGGATATTAATCCTTAATTTTATACAAGTTGTTGTTTTGCATCCTCGTCAAAATTCAGAAGAATGTCACAAAATACATAAATAATCAATTAAAATTAAGGTACCTAGTTAATTACTAATAAACGCTGATTTTTTGGTTGTTAAGTTTGTCAGTATTTCAGAATAACCCCCTTCACGTGGTTTAGGGAATAAGAAATTATCGAATAAACGTTTGAGATTATTTGTATGTTTGGGAGCGCGGTTATAGGGCGAAAATCAGACGGCCCGAGTTTAAAACTCGGGTGGTTCACACTTACTGATCTCCGTAAATAAGAAAGAAAATAAAAATTACGTACCCATTTTATTATTGATTCGGGACGAAAATCATTAGCATAGTTACCTCCTTGAATTTGACGAGGAAAAACAATACCTTGTAGTTGAAGACGGTAACTTTTGAACCTTACCATGTTAAGATATACGGGGTGTTAAAGACACCGACGTACTTAGTACTTACCTACATCTTTCTGACCCCCATAGAAATTTTTCATCGTTTTTTTTTAAATCAAATTTTTCCTACTAATAGAGGTCGTGGAGCTCGAGGCAAAAAATAACAGCCGCCCGGGTCGATCTTTAAGTTTAAGCCGCGCTTGCCGAGGTTGGCCGTGGATGGGTGACCATAATTACAGACAGTTTCCTCCGTGCCTGGCAAAGCACGTTAAACCGTTGATCCCGGCTGTCATTTGTAGATCTTTGACAGTCGTTACGAGTAGTCAGAAGCCAAAAAGTCTGACATCCTGTCTTACCAAGGGGTATCGTATTACCCAGTTACTGGGTTGTGGAGGTCAGATACTCAGCTGCATCCGGTTATACTGGAAGCCGACCGCAAGATGAGCTTTTCTCTACTAAACCTTCAAGCTCAAAATGTATGGAAACGCAGTTTTTTTTTTAAATCACCGATGTGTGCTGGTGCAAAATGACGTACTGAGTAGGTACGTGTAAGCGCATATTTGAAGAAAAATGATTTTTTTGCATGAACATGAAATAAACATGAAAATGATCGCAAAAAAAAACATGATTAGTATGTAAGTAACTATCATTTAATTAATATTTTTTCGAAATTTGCTATAAAAGATTTATTGACTTGCTTTTTCAAAAAACGAAAAGGAGGTAGGAACATATCGCAACTTTGTATTGGGATTAAATATAATGAGCACCAAAAAATACTTTGAGATCCTAAGCTACGTTACCCAAAAAAAAATACTAAACACCAAAAAAATTGTATTCAAAGACCAAATATAGTAAATGATCACCAAATTTTGTGGCAAGAAGAACTTAGGAAGCAAGTGCGAGCAAAGCGAGCTCGGGATATTGGGCACCCCGACTCGGACAGGTTAGGTCCGAAGGGGATGGCGGGGTCTAGTGAGCGAGCGGAGCGAGCGAACTAAGACCCCGACATCCCCTTCGTGTTAGGTTACTTTAAACCCTGCAGAGAGAAATAGGAGCCCCGCGTAGCGGGGCTCCGTCGACTACGCCTTAGTTCGGAGCTGTGATTTTCAGGTTTTTAATTCTGGTGATCATTTACTATTTCTGGTGATCATTTACTATTTTAGGCAGTATAAAAATGTTTTTTAAGGTTATATTTACTTTATCTGGTGTTATGTTAAACATAAGCCCTTTGTATTATCAGTTGTTGGTACAAATAATATAACTTCCAAACTTTTTAGAATAAACCCATCTGAAGTTAATAATTTGATCACATCTAGTCTAGTCTAGTCTAGTCGAAAAGATAAAAATCATATAAAATGGCAAAAACCAGATTTTGCTGACATTTCTGCATAGTTTTTACAGATGAAGTTTCGATAAGCTTTGTTATCTATAAGACATTGTAACTTGCTTACCTCCCGGTACCTAAATATTAATTGAAGTAAGATTCTTAGTAAATAATTTCTAATACGCACTTTTAAGCAATGAAATGTCATGGAATGGCATGGAATGGCATGGAATGGCATGGAATGGCATGGAATGGCATGGAATGGCATGGAATGGCATGGAATGGCGTGGAATGGCATTCCATGGCATGGACTGGCATGGAATGGCGTGGAATGGCATGGTGTGGCAAGGAATGGTATAAAATGGCAAGGAATGGCGTGAAATGGCATGGAATGGCATGAAACGGCATGAAATGGCATGAAATGGCATGGAATGACATGGAAATGACATGGAAATGAAATAGTCATCGATTTTCCTTGAACTCCAAAAAACAGTTTACCAAAAATGTCTAAAATCCTGTTTCGTTTTTGGATAGATCAAAATAACCGTATATTTTATACGTTAAAAAAAACAGCAAGAAAATTATGTACTTATTTATATCTAATTTTACCCCAAAAAAAAACAATTTCAAATATTCCCTGTTTTACATTGTTATGAATGTTTCAGGACCTGCCAATCTGACGACATGAAAAGATGGTTTTTTGATGGTCAAGGCCATCGGCGAAAGATTGTGAACATCAATCAATAGGCCCAATAACAATCGATGCTGATGAGTTTTTTATTATATAGCAGTAACTGATAGCAATTACCTACCTATTTGTAAAGAATGATTGCTAGAATACCAAACAAAACTATGTTTTCTTCACAAACAAGTACTAACTCAACCATTAATATCGTTCACAGATAATGGATGTTAATATCTTTTTGTTACTTCGAGAAAGTCGAGATAGCACAGACTTAATTTCTACAATTTCTGTGTTAGTGTTTAGCATCGCCAGGCAATTGGTATCGGATGCCTTGGACCTGACTGTCTGACCCTGCCATCTGTTAATTTAAATACGAATCAAGACTTGGTATAGTAGTATAGTGCATTTGAGTGAAATAATATTTTTCTGAATCAGTTCTTATATCGTGTAAGTAGCTAGAAAAAAATAATAGAAATGGCCAATTTCAATTTATAGCAGAAAAACGTAAGCTAAAATATACTTACGAAAGTAAATCCAACACCAAGGCCGACCACGTACCCCCAACCTCCGTCAGGAGGTACCATCCCCTTCTTACTCTTCTTGCCATCACTTTCAATATGCGCGAAAGCCTCATCCATTTTTTTTCCGACCACAAAGAAATGTCACAAAATCGGAAGATGCTTATCCACGAATTAACAACCTATTTAATTTTGGCGCAAGTTTTGCTTTAAGTTAAATCTATTGTTAATTTTAGTTTATTTTATTTTTGATGGATAAACACGTATCCATTTGTACAGGCCGATGTTACGACGTTTGCATTTTGTACGAACGACAGTGTTCAGCGCACGTCCTAACGACACTGTGTCTACAATGAAAATACTCTCAGAGAATGTACAGCATATCGGAACTCTAATCAATTTGAACTTAAAATAGTTACCATAATGATCACTATTATTAAAAAAACGAGTTTTTTTTATAAACCCTCATGAGGCTCGATCACTTAAATGTTAATAAATTAAAGATCGTAAACATCAATTATGACATGATTTGGAGTTATTGTTTCCAAACGTGTATTCATTCGCACGTGGCTTTCCGTGTGGCGCTTGATTATTTTGTTGCTCTCATATTTCATACACAAGACCATAGATCCACAAATCCATAACAAAAGGTGTTGTTTTGCATCCTGGTCAAAATTCAGGAGGTCAATCAATATTACGGTACCTAGTTAACTATTAAAAAACGCTGATTTTTTTGGTTGTTTATGCTCGTCAGAATTTCAGAAGAAATTATTTAATAAACGTTTGAGATTGTTTGTATGTGTGGTAGCGTGGTTATGGGGCGAGAAACAGACGGGCCGCGTTTAAAACACGCGTGGTTCACACTTACTGATTTCAGTAAATAAGAAAAAATAATACCTACCCCCATTTTATTCTTGATTCGGGACGACAATCATTAGCATAGTTACCTCCTTGAATTTGACGAAGATGCAAAATAACACTTTGTATAGGGAACCGGAATTTGCAAGGTTTTGCGTAATATTTACTAAAAAATGCGATGGGCCACTGATCGCTAAAATACCTGAAACTTGGGTGAAGGAGAGAGGCCTTAAACCTATACTGGTCGCATAAAACCTGTTGACTAGACCTATTAAACTACAACATCAATTAGTGGAATCTTATTCTTAATTATTAGAGGCTCTGAATCATTACAAAGGCTATTAGAGACATGTATTTGAATTAATTTCGCAATTTTGAAGTCTTACCAAAATATTTGTAGTAACAGGTATCTATAGATAAAGATTCGTTCTCGAGTTTTAGATACTATATAAATCTAGATTTCACATATACATGTTTATCGCAGAACTCTCCTATGGCTGTACTGCCAGATTAGTGTTGACAACCAAGGTTTGAACTGGTGGATATCCATACTATAAAAGCGAAAGTAACTCTGTTTGTTTGTTACCGTTTCACGACTAAACGGCTGATCGGATTGTAATAAAATTTGACAAGGAGATAAATTACATCCTGGGGAAGTATATAGGCCATCTTTTTTTTCTCACACAAACTTATCAAAATTTTCACGCGAACGAAGTCGTGGGCATCATCTAGTATCATATAAGTATTTTTTTATATACAAGCTTGGCTTACGTTTGGCCGCAACTTGCCCGATGATGCGGCCTAGGGCGGAGTACTTACGCTTGTCTAGAAGAAACCGATTCACTTGAACTTTGAAGAGATCCAGATTTAATGATCAGGGAATAGAGAAGCCGGCAGTGCCACAGACTGGCGGTTTTCACAATAAATGTGGGAGCAAAGCGCTTTGTTCGGGTCCGTGGAACTTCAAAAATATATCGGTGATGCTTCGCCGTATCTCTGCTCGTCCGATTAGAATGGGGATGAGGAATTAGATTGTGTAATTTGAATGCACACTCCCTGAAATGTATCCGATAAAAAACCGATCGGCTGGCGACTTTGTAGCGATATTCAAGACTTTGGATAAGTTTTACGAAGTCACTAACTTGATGATCAGAGCTTGAGACTTCATCATCATCATCATTCGCGTATAAGGTTCCCACTGCTGGGACACAGGCCTCCTCTCCTATGAGAGGGCTGTAATCCACCACGCGGGCCTAGTGCGGGTTGGCAGATGTCACATGTCTTCAAATTTTTGGTTCTAGGACGGCGGTTTCCTCACGATGTTTTCCTTCACCGTTTTGAGTGCAGCGGTGATGAAATAAATTACACAAAGTGATGCGCCTGCCTGGGTTCGAACCCACGGCTTACTGCTCGTAAGTCGGGGCAGCCACCACTGGACCACCGCTGCTCTCCCTAACCCTAGAATAAAATCTCAAAATGATGGCTGCATCATATTATACTGACCCACTGTTCATATAAACTATTCAACAGACTAAACAGGGAGACAGAAAATCACTATTGTTGCTTGAGACTTGGTGACCAGATATTAAAACGGTGATGTTCCAGATTTGCCAAACTGCAATAATAATCTATAATCTAAAAACTCTACAAAGCATAAAAGTAATATTTTTTTAAGATGTCCAAAATTGCATAGATAAGGATCTTGTTGAAACTACAGTGACATAATTTAATCAGCATATTATGAGCAGTTAACATAAATTACTGAATGCTTTTCATTATCATACATAATGCAGAACGTGATATCAAGAAAGAGTTTAATTGAAAGATTGTTACGTAATTAAGGCGGCTTTTCAAACGATTCGCTATCATGTTGCATAATATTATGTTACTTGTCTCGTGTGTACAAATAAAAATAAAGTGGTCAGGCCATTAGCTAGACAAAAAATCTAACGAATTGGCCAAAGGACGCTTCTCACGTGCCCGATAATTCTTAAGTAGGTATAGCCATTTTGGTGAGCTCTACCTTCTTCATGTTTTTCGGTTCAAGTTCAGGCTGCAACTGAGAGTTTAATAACTCAACAGAACAGCTGGCCTACCATGACGTCTTAAAGCAGTATTGTTTTACTCTTATTCCAGTGTCGGAAAGAGACGGAGCTATACAGGGTGTCTAGCGCCATCTCTTACCCACACTGGAAAAGAAGTAAAACAATAATGTTTTAAGACGTCATGGTAGGCCTGTACATTATTACTGCCTTTATTCATAACCAACACATCGCTATTTTAGAAATAAAGGGTTGTACAGGAGAATAAAAGTAACCTACTTACATAGCCCAAAGAAATGCCAAACATAAGTAACAATGGGCTGGGCACATTGATCGCTGATCGGTTGTCGTATGGGAGTGTATAACGTGAGGTCGACACACGGAAGCGCGAGTAACGCTTGGGGCCGAAATGATTTGGAATAGCGAACGGGTAACAGACGGCGATGACTTGATGAAGGCCCCTCGAAACTGTTAGGTAGATGCTCACATCAAACGGCTTGACATAAGCGTTCTCCTAGGTCCTTGCGTTGAGACGCCCTTGCGTTGAGACGGAAGGACCTAGGGAAGGCCTTACCCAGGGGAAGGCTTATGTCTAGCAATTGTAATTTTGCAGTGGAAATGGTAATTGATAATGACTTACGGAAGTACAAATAGATTTTATTACGGTATACAATTTAAATCCAGTGCTGCACGAAGTTTCCCGCCAGTTTAGGAAGCAAGTGCTCGTAATAAATAAAATGAAAATAAAGGCTACTTACATTATAAACGTGTTGATACCAAAGCAAGTGATACTGTTGATTCATATGTTAATTTCATTAAAATAATATCGTTGTATAGTTTTAAATTTCAGGTCTGCCGTGGATTGTCCGGACATTTATATTATACCGATCTCGTCGTTCGAATTTATAAGTTTAGGTTAGTAAGTTACAAGTTTTAATATTTCACCAAGTCGGGCGAACGCTAGAGTGTTTAGGGGCCATCCATAAATTACGTCACACGATTTTTTGCCCCTCCCCCCGTCCTTGTCACAGCTGGTCACATTTGTGAGACTCCCCCCCCTCCCTAGTGTGACATCACATATTTTGCAAATTTACATTTAGAAATTATTGAATGAAAACAGCGGTTCCGAAATCACTTTTGTTTCCATTTAAATTATTTTTGATAAAATTATGTCTGTGTAAATAAAAACAATTGGTATCTTAATACCAATTGTTTTGTCGACCACTCGCTCTACTAGTGTTACGCGCCGACCGCCTAGGCGCCCTTTGATAAATGCCGCCAAACGCATATGGTATAGTTGTATTCTTCGATCAATAATAGTTGATCGAAGGTTGTATTATAATATAATATAGTTGTATATGTATTTGAGGTTTTCGTAAAGTATGAGTATAAAGGTCGTGTTTTAACAACTGTACATTTCCAGTATAACATGGCCTCGCTTTGTACAGATTTCCCGTTCAATGTGAGATCCGCACAAAATGGTTTTGTTTTGCTTGATTGGTCGCCGTGTGCTGTGTACTTAGAAATATTTTGCGAAAATGTATCATGCATGTGCCGATGTCAATACGTTAAGATTGATTGTCAGACGTTCGGGCTTCTGACTACCCTTTTACCATTTTGTTACAGTCAATAAACCATTTTCCTGACAAATTAACATAACATTACGTCACGTAGGGTTAGGCAGAGGTGTAGGTACGTAACAGTACACCCACATTGCTCCACTAAAGATTAAGTCCCATGTAATAGGGTCGAGCCTATTTCCATCAACCGGGCACAAATTCAAACTCCGTAGCTGCAACTGAGAAATTCCTGATGAAAACACCCAATAACACTTTGCTAGGAATCCACCCCAGGACCTCATGCTCAGAAGAAAAATAAACCACCACGAAACCCCAATCATTACCTTTGAAGTTTTCACCGCCAAAGTAACTGTATCCAGTTACCTATTGAAAATTAGGTGTGACGTGAAGCGTGAACGAGTGGGAAACCAATAAAAATAAGTTAATCCGTTCTAATATCATAGAACTATCACTACTATACACGCCATCGTAACTACCTATATGCCTATAAGTAGGTAGGTACAGTCACGAACAATAATATGTATACCTACACTTAGCAAAACTGAAAAATGATTTGCTCGTAAAATTACGGTTTCTACGTTGAGATAAGACCTATTTCGTAATAGTATGGCTTCCAAAATTCCATGTTCGTGAAAACGTAAAACCTTAATCAATACAGTAGGAGAAATTCACTTTTAAAAGTTGCTGCGTGTATACATATTATTATACGTGACTGTCCCTTGTATTATGTAACTTAATACACGTAGGTAGGTACTTTACAGCGATATAAATAGCAAGCTAATACAGTTCGCTGACCCCAAAATGAATAAATATGAAATACCCATTTAAAATAATACAAAGCAATATAAGCCCAAGTTACTATAAGTTAGATACGTATACCTCTGCCTAATCCTTTGGGGATGTTTAGTTAATTTTATTTTATTTATTTATCAAATTCGGACAACAATATAGTCCATTTTGTTAGTATAATATCATTTATCTCGTGTTAGTAGTATAGTCCGGGGAATTTACGCCGAAAATTAGGCCAACTCTGCATTAATTAAAAACAGCAATTTTTTTCATTGAATGTGTAGGGTATGGACAGGAGAGTATGTTATGCTGTATCCCGCGAAAAGTTCACCTCCGCGTATGTGTTTTTTTTAAGAAAACGTCTAATATGTTGTAACTTGGTGGAAAAAAATATAAACAGATATGTTTATTTGGAGTATTGTAGAACAGATTGAGTGCTACGAGTAGGTCAGCAAATTAAACATTTTTCGTCCACGGAACAATCAGTTTTTTTAAAAAATCATATAATTTGACTTCGTACTTAAGGCAAAAATATTAACAGGACAAAAATAGTGCTAAAGTGATTGTTATCAACATATCTAACTATTATTATGAAAATTAAACAAATTCTGCTCCGGACTTCACAGAAAATCAAGAAAATCCAAAAATCTTGAATACTACTTACGGCAAAAATGTAACAGGACTGAAATTCATTTAATAATGGGATATATATCAATCCAAACCTTAATCTCCCAAAATTAAACAGATTAGAACGTTATTTAATAAAGTAAAAGTAAAAAATAAATTACGATGAACGTGACGTCAGCGCTAAGCAGCGAGCAGCGTACAGCGTGTGCTAGTGTGCGTATCCAAGATAAGCGCTGCGTTCATTGTATGCGTATGACTGTGTTCTTTTTTAAGAGTCGGTGTGTTTTTATTGATAAATGATAAATGATGTTTATTTTGCAAGTAGGTTTTATTGTGTTACTCTGTAATTGTAAAAGCATAGGAATAAAAACGGCAAGCCATCAGTCGGTCAGTGGCGACATACCTACTGTTTACAAACATGATCGTCATTAACGTTAAATCTTCATTTAGAAAACCGGCCAAGTGCGAGTCATACTCGCACACACCGAGTTCCGTAGCACCAAACAATATAATAAAAATATTTTTAACGCTAATTAATTTGTAAACATACACTCAACAGTAAAACTAAAATTATTAAAGTGAAAGTTTTATTACATCGTCTCAAACTTTTTCGTCTGTGTGTTGCATGTCGCGTGACGGTCGGTTTTATGTACTCCGCGTTTTATACCCTTAATGCAATATTATTCCAATTTTTTTTAGATAAATGTCAAAAGTATGAAAAAAAGTTTCACTTTTACCGTGGTTTCATAAAACCACACAATCCTTTTTCTTTTATAGTATGTTAATGATGAACAAAGTTACTGCTGCAGTTTTGATAAAAAAGTTCCATATCTCGAAACCTAAATGATTATTTCAAGAGTGGATTATTTTCAGGGTGGTTGAAAAAATTTAGCACCCACCTCGTTTTCTTTGGCTAAAAATACAGAAATAGTGTTATTTTATAAAGGACGATAACAACACAGTTTCCCAACATGTTAAATGCAGGTGAGGTAATTATATTACTTATTTCACCATTACAGTGCAGATAGCTACTACATACTTAAGGTGGAAGTGGAAGGGTAGCCTGCGAAATTCAAATTGTTCTTTTGCAATTAGAGGGTCAACAAATGGCTTTACAAAGTTATATATATATATATATCTATATTATATAAATAAAAATAGAAGTCCTGACTGACTGATTGACTGACTCATCAACGCCAAGCCCAAACCTATGACCCAGGAAAGCTGAAATTTTGCACAGAGGTTTCCTTTATAATGTAGACAAGGAATAAGGAAGGATTCTTCGAAATTCAACCCCTAACGGACTTAAATAGGGGATGAAAGTTTGTATGGAAATTCGTCATTTTTTAAGTTAGAAGGCTGAAATTTCATATACAAGCTTCTGGTTAGAAATAAATAAATACGTATTTTAGAGTTTTTAAGAATTTACCCCCTAAGAGGGTGAGATAGGGGTTCAAAGTTTTTCACAGCTTGAAATTCACTATTTGTGTTTCTCGATTGAATTGACGTGAAACACGTATCTATTTTTTTGAAAATTCCACCCCTCAGACGAAAACAGGTATGGCATTTTATTGTTATTGTTTTTTGTGTTAGCACGTTTGTGTGGACAAATACGCTAAAAAAAACTTCATTTAAGTACACACTTCTAGGGAATCTGGGTCATTTGTGGGAAGGACACTTGCGGTAACCCATTTACGCGAAAAGATATTTGCGCGCATGGACACTTGCGTGACCGACACTCGAGGGCTGGACAATTGCGCGACTGAATGGCTTCACGGGTGTCGTTTTCGTGGTTTTAGCGGGTCGCTGGCAATAAAAAAAAAATCGGAGATGGCCCCGAGAAAAATTTCCTGTTTTTCGTGCATAGGTGTCGTTTTCGTGGTTTTTGGGGTTGCTGACCAAATTGATGGCGAGGAAAACATTCGGTTTTTCTTTCACAAGTGTCGTTTTTGTGGACTTCAGGGTCACCGATAGCGAAAATGATGACCTCATTTTCTAGGTGCAAATAATAAAAATTAAAATACGCAATGTCTCAATATCCTCCCCTAGGCTATGGCTGGCATTGATTTAAGTGATAACTGTTTCTCACGTGTGCAGTTTTATGTTGCGTGCTCCGAAGTGAGCTCGGCGAGTATCTTAGTAATTTTAGCCCCAAAAGGAAACACCGCAAACGTCATTTACACAGAAGAGCTAGGATAATTCATTAGTATTAGTTTTCCGGGAGTTAAAAAGATTGGTTTAATCTGAGTATTTTTTAATTTAAAATATTGAAAGTTAAGTAAGTTAGCTCATTTACACCATAACCTATATCGCTAGGTGGATGGATGACCGGGGCATTTGAGCTACAGCATCGTCACTCGGAAGACATGTATAAAATAATTTCTGGTTCAACCCATTTAGGTCCCTAACAACACAAAAAAAAATAAAAAAAAAACGTAATATACATTTTTCTAACCAGAATGAATTATGTGGCGTCTTACTTCGAAAAGCGCAGATTTTTACACAACTATTAAAATGTGTCCTATACTTACACTTACGCGCGCGCGAAGCCGTGGCCAACAACTATTATCTATAACATTTAAATGACTATTTTCGACATTATTTTGGGGTGGTTAACGCATACGTGGGCAATTGCCGAACTTCACGCGGGCGAAGCCGCGGGCAAAAGCTAGTCATTAACATTATGAATGAAAAAAAAAAATATCGCGCGCGACGAAAAATTTCATTTGGCCCGTGATGTTCAAATTTTTTACGCTTTTTGCAATTTGCACAGCAGTGTCAGGTTTTATATTGATTAAAAACTGATTTAAACGGATCGTAAATACGTCGATTTCAAAATGGAAAATACTTGTATTACGTACAATATTTCATAATTTATTTCGTATATATGGATGACTCGAACGACGAACAACGTAACGTGAACATCGACATTTTACGTTTACACCATGCGCTCGTGCTAGGGAACCAGATATTTACTTGAAAGTATGACAACCGGGAACACATCAAAACATTTGTAAGTCTTAATAGTGTTTTGTTACGTATACGCGATTTTACATCTTATCTCTATTACGGAAAGATCAAATTCCTATGAAAGCGCTGCACCAAATACAAGAATGAAGCTTGCAAACGTATTTTACGTAAACATTATTTTTATTTTTTTTCAGTATTTGCTTTAAAGTGTTTAATTTTCGTGTAAATTGGTTAGAAATAGCCTTTAGATGAAAGTTAAACAAAATTAAACCCTGTTACATTTTTGCCCCGACCGCTATTGTAAAAAAACTGATATTAATAACTTCCGTGAGTCAAATTTGTTTAATTTTTTTAACGGAGGTTTAATATATTAATTTAAGTTATTTTATGTAAAAAAACCGCTGTTTATATTTTTGCCTCAAGTACAATCCAAAAATTACGTAAATGTTTTTTTATCGAAAATTCCGTGGACGAATATGTTTAATTCTGAAAAAATATATTACTGTCACCAGTTCTTTACCTAAAATAATTAAATTCGTCCTGTTAATAATTTTGCCCACGTTTTTATTCACAAAAACGCGTTTTCGTCTTTTTGACCTTGATCCGGCCTTGGAAAATGTTTAATTTTTTTTTATTATTTGGAGAGCTAAGGTCAAGTACACGATTCAAGAAAAAAATCGCTGTTTATATTTAATGCAAGGTTCAAACCTAAAAGCCCCGTACTAAGTAGGTTAACAAAGAAGGATAAAAAAAAAAACAAAAAAGTAGGTGTCTGAGGCAGGATGTGCAGAGAACGATAAACTTAGGAATAGCTACCTGGAGGCGTACCATGACGTCTTAAAACATTATTGTTCCATTCTTATTCCAGAGTGAAAAAGAGACGGAGCTATACAGGTCATCTAGCTCCATCTCTTTCCCACTCTGGAATAGGAATGGAACAATAATGTTTTAAACGTCATAGTAACCCCCCTGAGGGGTATATTTAACCTTTTGAACGCCATTGTCACATATACGTGACAATCATGCGCGTGCCCTATACGCCAACGACACAAATGTGTGACAAAAAATGTAATGCACATTAGCACGAAATAATCAATTTAAATCATTACTATTGTGTGTGTTTATTTATATATCTTTAAAATGTGATCTATATATCTTAAATATGACATGACTTATCAAGAAATACGTTAATAACACTTTTGAAATCCCTTTTTTTATTTGTAAGTATTTGCGGTGAATTTGTGGCTTGGCGCGGAGGGCACGCGCATGCGTTTATGCTCTGGCGTTCAAAAGGTTAAGTCGTACAGGATAGGACACCCCGAGTTCGTCAGTTGAATACTCGTAAGTCCTTTCCAATCGACGATGAACATAGGATCATCACTAAGTGTTTGTAATCTTATTCCAGTGTGGGACTGAGATGGAGCTACACAGGATGTCTAGCGCCATCTCTTTCCCACACTGGAAAAGTAGTAAAACAATAATGTTTTAAGACGTCATGGTAGGGCACCTGGTCTAGATTTGCTTTAGGTTTTAATGATCGCAAGTACCGTTGCTGAGCAGGAAGTCCTAGGATCGATTTCCATGTCGGCTGTTATTGAGTATTAATTGAGTTTTTTCATCAGGTATTTCTGTACCTCTAGCACATTCGTGTGATGTTTATTTATTTATTTAAACTGAAAAATAAATACTCTTTTTTTATGCTGTGTACTTTATCTTTGTTCTACCAAAATGAAAAAATAATTTATCTGTCGTGTAAAAAAAGGTGGCACCCTAGTCAGATAGGCAGTCGCTTCATGTAAAATACTGGTACTCAGCTGCATCCCGTTAGACTGGAAGCCGACCCTAACATAGTTTGCGAAAAGGCTAGGCAGATGATGATGAGATGTCATGTGATCGCTTTGGTGACTTAAAATAAACATCGTCTGTTTATCTTTTTTGTTTAATAATAAAAAATATATAAACGTGTTTGTACTAACTTATGCCATGTTCAGCACAAAGTTCAAACGTGCAGTTTTGATATTTGCATAATAAAACAATAAAATTGTTGGTTTTTTTAAGCACCTTGTTTCGCCAACACGAGACAAAGCAGGCCGGAGTAGGATCGAGGGCTAAGCTAAATAGGCATGTTTCATCATAATCAGTTTTGGTGGCCTACCATGACGTCTTAAAACATTATTGTTTTACTTCTTTTCCAGTGTGGGAAAGAGATGGCGCTAGACATGCTGTATAGCTCCGTCTCTTTCCCACAGTGGAATAAGAGTAAAACAATACTGCTTTAAGAGGTCAGCATAGGCCAGCTGTTCAGCACTGTTGGAATACAGGCCTCCACTCAATGAGAGGGAGAGGGAATATGCTTATAATCAGTGGCTGCTGTAGTTCAATGCACCAACTGCGGGTTGGTAGATTTCGACACATAACATAAGATCACACCTGTAATCCCCGACGGGGTAGGTTAGGGTACACCCACAACTCGCCAGTTATGTTTATATCCCTTGTAATAGGGGGCGAGCCAGTTGCCATCATCCGGGCACAAATCCAGACTACGTGGCTACTTGCTACTCAGAAATTCCTTATGGTAAGACCTAATAATACTCGCACGACCAGGGAAGTGATCCCAGGAAGGACCTAATGGTCAGCATTCGCGGCTGCGACCACTCGACCAACGAGGCAGTCGCGTCAGAGGTAGATTTCAAATATCTACGAATATTAGTTCTTTGTATGTAACATGTGCTGGTTACTGCACTATTATTTACGTTATATTCCGTGTATCAGAAAATCGCAGCAAAAACAAAATCGGTAAGAGTCAGCTCACACCGAGACGCGACGCGACGCGACGCTGCGCGCACCGTGAGAATTCAGAATACGTTGCGCAACGTATTCTGAATTCTCACAACGAAATGTTTATCTTTTCGTGTAGAAAATAAATTTATATTTTGAATCGCTCTTTAAAAGTGTGCGCGCAGCGTCGCGTCGCGTCGCGTCTCGGTGTGAGCTGACCCTAAGACAACCAGTTTTACCAAGGCTTTCGGGCCACTGACTACTTGTAACGACTGTCAAAGATCTACAAATATGACAGCCGGGGCTTAACGTGCCGAGACACGAAGGAAACTCGGTACGTAATTAGGGCATCGAAACCCGGTTTCGGTCCTTATACGTAATGGGTGAAAAATACACGCCATCAATAAATAAAACAAAATCGCTCGGTAACCACCTTTTACTTTAATCCATTGTCTTTTTTCATTCTTTTTTTATATAAAATGTTCACTATAAATTTTACATGGTTAATAAAATAGGTTAAGTATATAACATATAGGCTAAGTCTCGCACCATCCTTAAAATTGTAGCATGTCTGCTTATTATAATGCAACATCAAAATTAAATTGTACTTTCTATACTATATGATATACTTAAAACTATATGAACCTGTTAGTTCTTAAGATACTAAGTATCATAATTAATGCAAATGATTTAATGAACGCTTAAAGCATGCAACGCTGTAATAAGCAGACATCCATTTATTTAATAACAGATTCAACTGATACTTAAACACAGCTCGTCAACAACAATACAACTAAATACCAGAAACTCAACAAAATTATTGTCATAAAAAAAATATGCTGGTCGAACACATAGCCTCCTCCTTTTTTAGAAGTCGGTTAAAAAATAAATGAGACAATCATGGAGACAGGCATTGTGTAATCCGTCAAAAATTATCCATATTTTATCAATAAGTTAGGTTTTATTTTATAACCTACGTTTTAATTTAAAACCTCTTTACGTCTTTAGCTGAAATACTTTATTTGGCAATATAGAGGAGTTAAGAATATCGTCAAGCTAGTTTACTGTTATTGCCTGTTTTTCCTTGAATCGCAGACACATTACTGCGTCACTCGAGAAATATGCCGAACATACGGACATCTGGCGAGAAACTAATTTCCATAGTGGTCTGATAATCGGCATTGTATATTTTAAATGTCACGTAATCTTGAAACATTAAGTATTGTATTTTTTTTTTCGATAAACGAAATACCGTAGCAATTAATTATTCGTTTCAATCGCTGTTCACTTTTAAAAAAACCTGTGTTCATTATAGAAATCAGTGACACCTCTATTTTAATTACATTTGTGTCCAGTAGTTAAACATCGCGAATACAAAGTCTACATCAATATTATACTTCGAACAAGGTCAATAAACCAACATTAAAACTATTTGATTCTATGTACAGTTTTAGGTAAGTAATAAAATGCATTGGATTATTAAATTGTACGTTGATTCAAACCTACTTCCATTTAATATAATAAGTACACGATTAGTTGATTACATCCATTTGATAATTGTAAATAGGTAAGTTTCTATTTTAAGTCATAAGAATTATGTACAGTTGGCACATAAGTTTCAAATATTGTTTGCAATAATTTTATTATGTTTCAAAAAACAACAGACATTAAATGGCACTTTTATCCTTTGCCTACACGAAGTCGAAAAATAACAAGAATAATAAGTACACACAATAACTGCTTAAGAATTCTTAATATAATGTAAGTACTATATTTTTATCAAACATTTGTAAGTACACGATATATTTGGTCAATTAAATCACACATCAAAAGCGCACGTAGGATAAGATCCTATTCGTATAGAACAGTCCTTGGAAGACGAAATATTGGAAGATATTTTGTTTTTATTAAAAATCAAGAATCTGACCAAATCGATGATTCGCGATGTCCACCAAAATATCATAAATATTTTTTTAATATTTATCACGGTCCACCACTGGTGGTCAAGCCGGTGGTGGACATCGGGAATCATTGGACCAAATAAGCATCTGGGGGTTTACTATGACGTCTTAAAGCAGTATTGTTTTATTCTTATTCCAGATTGGGAAAGAGACAGAGCTCGTCTAGCTCCATCTCTTTCCCACTCACAATGCTGCTTTAAGACGTCATGGGAGGCCACCTGATCATGAAACCATAAATTAAGGCCCTTTGTCTTACGGCTTATAAGTGCAGCTTTGGTCACAAATTAAAACCATGTTTAAATTCTACGGAATATTCGACGTAAGTACACAGGTACTGAAAGATTGAGTCAGCTCATTTAATTAAAGTAAACAATCACAAATAATAAGCACGTTTGCATTTGTTAGCCATATCACATCCTATTGCATAACTTGCTTTACGTTAAAAATATTAACTAGCTAACTAAGTAATTTGCGTGTTTTGAATTGCAGCAAAATGTTGATTTTCAATTACTCAATATTGCTAAGTCAGGATTCTATTACTAACTGTAAAATTCTAATAATCACTAGGAATGCTATAAAGTTAAAAAAATGTGAATTTATTTAACGTACAACAGTCCTAGGAAACTTGTCAGAAATATTGTTCTATTTTTTTAAATAGATTTTTTAGATTACTTTTCTAATCGCTTGTTTAAAAATGAAAAAATCTGAACTTAAAACTTGTAAGTCGTATCTTTAAAACGACATCATAATGTTGCTGCTCTGCAATAAACAATAAGTATATACCTGGTCATGTAAAAAACAAACCACAAATTGCGGTCACCGATTTAATTATAAGTACAGAATCTAATTTTCCATTTGTTGATGGAAAAGTATTAAGTCGTCATCCGAAGTCATGATTAAAAAGTACTAAAATAAAGTAAAAAAGATATACAGTTCAATCCATATGAACTATCAATCTTCTACATTTTTTAAGAGAGTTCCACGGTTCCACCTCTAATCTTTTGTCAACACTCTCGTCTTGAAGTTTAAGAGAAAGATTCCTACATCTAAGTTATGTGTATAAATTAATATCATCTAAAAATACACACCTACAAAACTTTCCGAACTACAAACAGCCGTCTAAAAATATCAATCGTTAAAATCAATGTCTAAAAGTTACGTTCTAAGTAACTACATAGTTTCTACAGATGTTCCATTTTCCAAATTCACTGGTTCTAGTATAAACAACTAAGTTTTGACACATTTAAGGAAGATTATGATTATTATTTTTTTAATGTGTCGAATGTAGGTTTTACTTGTTAGTACTCCATACCAAGCTTATATACACCATGTATAGTCAATTAGTCATGGCCAGTTCAAATTCTTTTTAGAGAGCGACTTAAGAGAGGATTTTCAAAAATATTTGTTTAATTCTTTACATTCATACTTATATTTGATATAAAATCATGGTATGGGTGCTACAAGTTGGAATCGCAACTTGACCTTTTTCTAAGTCCTACATACAAGCATAGCATAAGAGCTAGAGTCGACTAAGGCTAAGCAATATCAACATCACTTATTTCATACCCTTCAATGTGAATACCGCCATTTCATCGTCATTTCTTACTTGCCTTTATGGACACAGTGCAGTCAACTAACTCCATTTTGAGCAAAATCAACTTCAAATTGATATGACTTTGATATGGCCAGTAGTTTATTATAATTTCTCGATTAAAAAAGTAGTCTTTATTGTGATACCTATTTGATACGTGACAGAATTAATCAACTGCACTGTGTGTTCTCTATTTGGCGTTGCCTGCTATCAAACAGCTCAGTATATTGTACTTTTTCAAGCATAAATAGACAAGAAAATAAATGTCTAAATAGTGGATTACCCAGATAATTGTTACATAATACGAGCTTCGATTGCGTTCCTCAGTCGGAACGGTGAGGCTACTAGATCTGCACCACCTTTCTGCGGCGCGTGAAGGCGAGGGCGTACTCTATGCCCCAGACTAGAACGCACGACATTATGAGGGCATTCTGTACGTGGATGCAGGTGGCGAAGCTGCCAGTGTAGTCTCTTACGTAACCTGGAAGAAAAAGGTATCATATAAGATAAAAAAATATTTTATTTACCATATGGAGGTTTTTTGGGAAGATCAGGTGCGTATTACTCGCATACCAGAGAGCGTGTATGACTAGATGTATGATTGCGGAAGAGACGAAAGGATTATGTGAGGATCGTAGCTGCACGCGTAGCATGACCGCCGTAGAAACGGGCTATGTCGAAGGAAGAATTGACAAACTGACACATTGTCATCTATCATTATGTCGATTCTTCCAACTCGTTTGTACAGTGGTCATGCTACGCGTGCAGGTACATGGGAAAAAGTCGTGTCGTGAGATTATGTATGTAGGAAAGAGATATTTTCTAAATATCTATTTACTATCCTATGATACTTCCAACTTTTTAACTACCAAGAGAAACTGGTTCTCAAAGCCGAGCCTTTTTTTTTTTTTTGCGGATGGGAAATCATCAAATGACTTCTCCCGCTCTGGGCGGAGCGGGAGGGAGTGTCAGACTTGACTGACTAAAACCCACCCATGTTCCTTCTTAGCCCTTTGTGTTCCAGGGCCGCGGTATCTCTTTCGAACAACCCGCAGCCCTGGCAGGCATCGGCCCTCTCGGACCCCTTCCGGTTTGCTGACATCTCCTTGAGGCGCGCGTGGAACACGTACGCGCCGTCGACACGGCCTGTCGTCATGAGACGGACGGACGGTGAGCTAGCCCATTACTCACCGTCCACAGGCCCGCGCCTACGGTTGCCGGGGGCCACTGGTTGCCCCCCGATGCCCGGGGCGTCTCCCGCGGCGGCTGGGACGTGAGGTTCTCTCCCTCTCAGGTTCCGCCACCTCCTTCGCTAGCATGACTGCTTCGCAGAAGGAGGCGACGGCTTCCCATTCCCTCTCGCTCCGGACCATAGATTGAACCAGGGCCGGACGCGAGAGGCCGCCGCCGCCAATCGCCGCTACGAGGACACGGCGGTGCTCAGCCCAAGCGAGGCAGAGCTCCACGGTGTGCTCCACCGTGTCCTCCGGAAAGCCGACCCTCAAATCTTCTTAATCATTTAATGTGCCAGCTTGGTTTACTAAAACAAAAACTGCCACTTATGAGTTGGCATGCGCCTTAACTGGTACAAATGTCTTTTTTTCATCATTTTATCATAATCAGACCCGATTCATATAAACTTAATATCATTATTCGTTTACACTATAGTCTTTTTTATTACATGTTTAGGTCAGCGACAGATCAAGCTATACATTTCCAGTATAACATGGCCTCGTTTTCCCTAGATTTTCTATACAATGAGAGATCCGCATAAACTGGTTTTGTATCGCGTGATTGGTAGCCGTGCGTAACACTACAAGCAAATGAAGAAAAAATTAAACAGTTTCTTACCAATAATAGGTCCGATAGCAACAACGAAGACTCCCTTGCTGACCATGTGCAACCCGAAGGCAGCAGGCAGCTTCTCAAGCGGGCAGTACTCAGAGATGGTCAGAGTGAAGTTACTGAGGCACATGCCTCGGAAGAAGCCGCAGATGGACAGCCAGATCATCAGGGGCACCCATTCTGTTTGCTCTGCTAACACTGGAAAAAGCATGGGAATTAAATTGGCTGGTCAGACTTCATGAGCCGAATTTCCCAAAGGTTGTCTAGAAAAAATCGATTTTAGTGATTATGACCGCCCATTTTACCTTATGTGTAAAATGTCTAATTTTCTCATTCCTGTAACTCGTATAATCTAAACTATCAATATTTTTTATATATCTATACATATATATAAATCGTGATAGGTACATGTCTAAACAACAGAATCAAAAGTCATTGTAGGTATGAAGGTATCTATCTCATAGAAGGTATGTAGAACAGTATGTAAAGTTCTTCATCCCCCATAGAAAAGGGTTAAGAAAGGAGGATCCTCCGACATCGGATTCGCCCTTTGTGGGTGTTGTGTCTGGTGGGCTACTGCTAGACAGATATTGTTGGAATTTTCTGTATTGTCTAAGCCACGAAAAACTTTAATAGCGCCATTTACATACTTGATTTTAGTACTTCATTTGTGGCACAGATGGCGCTGTAGTACATTTAATAGATAAGTACTAAAAGTTACACTACCGCTGATTATGTCAATCGCGACGTGTCCAGTTAATTCAAATGATTAATTACTTGTTTTACTATGTTTAGATATCGATACTTTTCACATCATATCAACGTCTATGAAAATAGTAAAAATATATTCCTTGTATTTGGTAAATAATCCGAACCGAATCAATTACTTGCCTTAACCGTGAAGCAACTATACCATTTTAAATAGGTTTTTTTTTTTTTAATTGCATGAGCTCTTTAAATAGAAAAGATATTATGTCATTACTCACCGGACCTCGTAGCCGCTAAGAAGAACGAAGAAATAAAGAAAATCATCTTCTTCGAAATAGTCGTCCTGTCGAAAATAGGCGGTAATATCAACCGTACCAAAATATCAGTTATGGCAGTCATTGAGAGGCAAAACGCCGTATCATTCATATTATAGCCCAAACTTCTTATAAAGAATGGTGTCAACATCCTAAATTGTAATTCCCCGCTCCAAAATAGCGAGAGACCAAGTAAAAGGTTCAAAAACGACCAGTCTTTAAGTAAATCTAAGTCCATTAGAGCTATAAATCTTCTAAAGCAGCCCTTTTTCTTTTCCTCCGGCTCTTCCTTACTTTTCTTGATTGGCTTCATTTGTATGGCGTCATCGTCTACCGTCTGTAAGTATAATTTACAACATATGAATCGAAAAACTTCAAATTATTTCTATGTGACATGGAGTTAAATTATGTACCATTATGTACTCTCATTGGTAAAGATGTTAACAGAAACCCATGAAGGAGATTTTTGCCTAGAAGTGGGAGAATGAAGTAATGTATGTTACCAGGTTATTCATATAAGGATTTTATTAGAGTTATTTTTTAGCGTAATAGGTTTAAACAGCCTGTAATAACCAGTGCAAGAGTTAATTTTTGTACATAAAAAAAAAGACCGAGTTATTTCTTCTTTCTAATTCATCATCTGCCTAGCCTTTGCCCAAATGTTGGGGTCGGCTTCCAGTCTAACCGGATGCATGAAGCGACTGCCTATCTGACCTTTATAACCCTATGAGTGGGTAATACGACACCTCTTGGTAAGACTGGATATATATCAGACTTTCGGCTTCTGACTACTCGTAACGACTGTCAAACATCTACAAATGACAGCCGGGACCAATGCCTTAACGTGTTTTCCGAGGCACGGAGGAAACTCGGTAAGTAATGATGGTCACCCATCCACGACCAACCTCGGCAAGCACGGCTTAACCTTGAAGATTGACCCGTGCGGCTGTTAATATGACGACGAGCTCCTCTTCTTTCTAGTTATCACCAATATTTAAATGGTAAATCAAACGTATGGGTTATAGGTCTAGTCTGTCAACCCGATTAATCGGTCTCTTTATAGCAGTGGGATAAAAGGCTAATACGGGACACACGCTACAATACGATTTTATAAGGGAAATCTGTGGATCAGTCACACCAAAAGATCGCGAAGGGTGGGCGTTTTGGGGAACTGTCTCTTGTAATTTTGACGTCCAAAAAGTGCTGATTATCAGCCTAGTTTGAATAAATGACTTTTGATTTGATTTGATCGCTGGATGTCCTGCGCTTCCAGTACAACAACATCTTCAGGATGATGTTGGGGCTGCCACGCTGCAGTAGTGCATCGGGGATGTTTGCGCAGTATCGAACTGATGGCTTTCATGCCGTTATTCGAAAGAAAACTGTATCCTTGATCTGCAGAATGCGTGGCAGCTGCAACGGAATTCTGAAGACTGTTGCAGATAGGATCTCTTCTCCAATATGTAGGCCCTTTATTAAGAGGGTAATTTGAATTGTTTGTATGATTTTATTTTATCTTATTTTAATTTTTATCCTATTTTAATTTGTATTTTGATTTTAATATTGATTTTAGTTCGGTTTTTAATTTTGTTTTTAATGTTAACGTATTTTTAATTTCTGGTGTGATTTCAATGTTAATTTTATTGTATTAAGGATCAAGTTATCTGAAATAAATGACTTTTTTTTTAAATAAAAAAACCCCTAAACGATCCCTAATTGTTAAATAAAAAATAAATAAAAACTCACATCAAGATACAACTGCAAGTAACTGCCAGTGAAATCCATGTTGGAGATATTGGAAATTACTGACACTTTTCTCTTTCTCGCAGTTTCGCTCATACTCCCACTGGATATAACTCTAGGCATCGCAGCCACTGAAGCAGCTGACGTCAATCCAGGGTACAACCTATTATTGATCTCGAACTTTTCAAACTCCTGTAGAGGTTTATCACAAGTCTTCGCCCTCGGCAACCCTATCGTTCTAACTGAGGGATGGTTCATGTTTCCATGGGATCGCTGTTTCATTATCTTTGGCACTGCGGGTGAAACTAGGGGATTTATTTCGAACTTATCATCGTTTTCTTCTTCACTTTCTAATATACACTCCATTTCCTGAAATTGGAACAACAAAAGTTATCATTAGTTTTGTCTGCTGACAATTAAAAGCTATAAGGAAACGTTAAGGCGCCAAACATAACGCTTTATTCATGGAAGTTGGGCTCGTCATTTACCTACATTAAAGCCAATCACACTTCTTACTAAAAGAGACGTGTCCTTGATATTTTCACCCACGGTCATTGTGTCACAAAATGTTAATATGGATTCAGACAATGATTTAACTGGTTCATACATTTTAGTCAAAATGTGTCTAAAAACACCGAAAGGCACTTGATCTCCCCATTTCTGTTCTAGATCATACCTGGGAACCATATAGTAACGGAGATATTGGAGGACGAAGTTCCAATTTTAAACATTTAAAAAAAGAAGCAAACAGTTATTTTGTTTTATGTACAGAATGCCCGGTTGACGTTTCGTGAAGAATCAATTTACACCTTGTATATTTATTGCAATTTTGTATGAAAACTTTTTTAATGCCCTGTAGCTAAAGAAATAGAATTAAAATATCAACTACAGTAGTTACCTTCACCGTCTGCAATTCTAAGTCAACTGGCTCATCTATCAGATGCCACTTAACCGGCTGCAGCAGACAAGACCCTAGCACCGCGTGGAAGGCCAGTCCTCCAAGAATGACGACCGTCCACCTGAACCCGTACTCTCCTAGCAGGATCTTGACTAGTTGAGGCATGACCATCAGCCCGAAGCCGGTACCCGCCATCGATAGACCGACGGCTTGGCCACGCTTCTTCGTGAAGTAATGATTGAGGGACACGAACGATGATGACGATGCGAGGCCTACACCGAAACCTGGAATGAGGTTGAGAACTGATTAATGTTTAATACATAATAGCATCATAGGAGAATCTGGTGCTGTACCATGACATCTTAAAACATTATCGTTCCATTCTTATTCCAGAGTGAAAAAGAGACGGAGCTATACAGGTCATCTAGCTCCATCTCTTTCCCACTCTGGAATAGGAATGGAACAATAATGTTTTAAACGTCATAGTAACCCCCCTGAGGGGTATATTTAAGTCGTACAGGATAGGACACCCCGAGTTCGTCAGTTGAATACTCGTAAGTCCTTTCCAATCGACGACGAACATAGTGTCATCACTAAGTGTTTTTCAGGCGCAATTGAGACTCCACTGCTTAAAATAATGTTCATTTGGCAAAACCCAATAACTCTGTACTGGTTCAACGATTTGGTTGATTCCATGAATTTACGCTCAGCTGTTAACTTTATTTATTTATTTATTTGGTTAGCCAACAATTGTTTACACAGTACATTTATAATATCATTTCACCTGCATTTATAAGTGTAACAATTAATTAAAGGCTAACACCACATGCACAGTTTGTGGTTATACACATTGTTATCACTCGGTTAAAGTTTGCTTTAACATAAAATTCAAAAATAAGGGTAACAACAAAAATTAACAATACAGCAGCATAAAATTAGTATTAAAATTTTGATTAAGTAGTAAATACAACTTTTTATATAAACAAAAACAAAATAGCATTTACCATAAACGTTAAATTAAAATCAAACAATATCAGATATTAAAATTTAAAAACAGCACACAACTTATTTATACAATTAATAACATTGGAATAAAATAAAACAATTGACACAAAATTAATAAATTAAATTAAATATAATTATCGCAGCTCATCATTAATGCATTGAATTAAAGTTACTTAAATCAATTAACTTTCGATTGGATGACAAAATACCTCAATTTAAAATTCTTTCAAACTTTCATGATAAACATAATATACCGTCAGATATCATATACTGAAACTTCAGATATTCTTTTTAAGTCCCAATGATTAAACTAGCTTTTTTTTTTTACCTAAGTAAAATGAAGTAAGAAAACGTTAAAATGATCTATATCCTAACCCATGAGGAAACTAACTTTATTACGCTTAGGAATAGTAGCTCAGTAATAAACATTTGTTTACAATTTACTTTTCTAGAAGTACAATAGCTTGAGTAGCAACGCGAACCAAATTGCTTAAGGAAAATTAATTCTTTTTAGAAGTACTAATTTGTGAAGATTTAAATCTGCAGAAGAATTTGTCTCACATGTGTCATTCTATTTTTTCATAGCTAACTTGGGTATGAGGAAAACAATACATGTGGCTGTAATAGCATTATTCAATGACAATGTCGTAACCTTTGAAGGAAAATTGTGGGTGTTAACTAATGTAGTACTTTACATACAAAGGTACACCCGCATAAATACACTAGTAAAGACCCATCAATCGCCCCATGTGATCTATGAGGTCAATCTAATAGTTTGTCTCAATTTAATTGGTATCGGTGGTATCACCAACTATGCTACCCTTAGAGCAGCGGTGGCCCAGTGGTGGCAGCCCCGACTTACGTGCAGTAAGCCGAGCACCTGCGAGTTCGAACCCAAGCAGGTGCATTACTTTGTGTAATTTATTTCATCACCGCTGCCCTCAAAAACGGTGAAGGACAACATTGTGAGGAAACTTGCATGTTCTAGAACTAAAAATTCGAAGACATGTGACATCTACCAACCCGCGCTGACCCCGCGTGGTGGATTATAGCCCACTCCCTCTCATAGAGAGGAGGTCTGTGTCCCACCAGTGGGAACGTTATAGACTGATGATGATATATTTCACGTTGCGAAGAAATGAAAAAAATAACCTTATTTTCTGTACATGTCTCAAGTGCAATGATTAATTAAAAAAATCATGTGCATCAAGTACTAAGAATTGTGAATTCTAATTCTTACGACACAGGTGCAATATTTAATTAGTCTGCCATTCAATGATCAATTAATGTTTCCACGTTCATAATCGAACGTTGGTATTGATTAACTTCTGTTAAAAGTACATGGAAGGCGTCGGTTATAATAAGATTTGCTGGTGAGGATAACGTGTGAACATGTTAACATAACAGTATTATCTTATGAGTCAGAGAAAACACTCAAGATTTCCTTGTATTTGCATGTCTGTCTGTGTCCTGACTGCACAATGATTACAAAGTTAAATAGTTTTATTCTTGGACTGATTTGCAGTTTATGTGCAGGGCAAATCAGTGACTAATAATACTTAATTGCATCGCACATGGAATGGAATCGCTTGGCAGCAAATTTTCTTGTTTTATATTGACTTGCTTTATGTGTGTGTGGTAAGGAAAACCATCGGTTAAATTAAATGAACCATAAAAGTGTAGATGGAACACACAATAAATCAGACTGACTATAAAAAGCTTTAAACACCTATGAGCAATGTGCCTTATTAAACCAAAGTAAAAATAAATTGAAAGAAAGTGGAACGCGTATGAGTAATGACACTTATTGTAATTTTCATGAATACATGTTTATTTAATGGCTGTTAAGTCATAATTATCATCATCTGCCTAGCCTCTTGCCAACGATGTTAGGGTCGGCTTTGAGTCTAACCGGATGCAGCTGAATACTAGCATGTTACATTCAGTAGGTTTTGCAAGCATAAATCCTCTCAAACTTTCTCTTTTATAATATTTCTAGCTGTTACCCGCGACTTCGTACGCGATTTGCTTGTTTTTTTTTAGTCAGAGGAGGTACTTGATTCTAGTTTTTTGTTTTGATTTCGTTACCCGACGTCTCCAGTAATAATGCACCATCATCTGCCTAGTTTTTATCCAACTATTTTAGGGTCGATATTCAGTCTAACCGGAAGTGAATCAATTCATCAATCAAAATTAGTTGAATACCTGGATTTTATGGAGCGACTGCCTATCTGACCTTCACAACCCAGTTAATACTGGGTTGTGGAAGTACCCCTTGGTAGGACTGTGTGTGAGACTTTCGTGCCACTGACTCCCTGTAACAACTCCCAAAGATCTACATATGACAGCCGAGACCCACGGCTTAACCGAGCACGAGCTTTGCTTTTCGAGGCACGGAGGAAACTCGGTATGTAACGGTCAGTCACCCATCCAGGAACCAGCCTAGACCCGAGCGGTTACTATTTAGCCACGAGCTTTTCTTTAGCCACGACAAGCTCCTCATCGAGTCATGTATGTTAACTCAGAATTACTACAAATTAATATAAGAAGAGAGCAGCAGAGCAGCGGTGGCCCAGTGGTGGCAGCCCCGACTTACGAGCAGTAAGCCGTCGGTTCGAACCTAGGCAGGCGCATTACTTTGTGTAATTTATTTCATCACCACTGCCCTCAAAACGGTGAAGGAAAACATCGTGAGGGTTTCCTCACGATGTTTTTTGATTTTTATTTCTAGGACATGCCGGTTTCGGCATGTCCTAGAAATAAAAATTCGAAGACATGTGACATGTACCAACCCGCACTGGGCCCGCGTGGTGGATTACAGCCCACTCCCTCTCATAGAGAGGAGTCCTGTGTCCCAGCAGTGGGAACATTATAGGCTGAAGAAGAAGAAGAAGAAGAATATAAGAAAATTGTCATCATACTGTAGAATAAGTCTTACAACGTTGTAGGAAACGCAACGAAAACGACGTCACATACCTAAGCGCGTCAGTTACGTGACATCAGACACGACTATTGAAGACGCGTGAAATCGGTTACACGGCGTCAGCGTGGCTACCTTGAACGTAATTTACTGCATCGTAGAATATTCTACATCTAATACTTCATGTAATATACGGAAAATATGTCTATACTAGCTAAGTCGCCTTTTATGAGAACATGGAAATCTTTGAGATGTGAGCGAAAAACTTGACTGGGTACAAAAAAATTACGTCTTTAGAAAAATTCCAGACAATTTTCCCAATCCCAGACAGCTTCAGTAATCGTTTTACAAACGTGGCGAAAATTTCGTATCATCTCAATTCCCAATTTAAAATATTTAAGCTTTGCAAAATTTTACAACCGAAAAATTAAAAAGATATTTTTAATCTACTTTTTAATTTTCAGCCTTCTTTTAGAGAAAGTCTTTTACAGCAATAATGAATTTCAGCTTCGTAAATTAATTTGACCTGTATAAAACAAAGCCCTATAATGGTCAGCTCATTGGACGAGTTTTACACATAAACAGGTCAGTACACAATTCCAGTAACTGGGAAAGGAAATATTAATTACTTGAAATAATAATGACGTTGATTAGCAGCCACTGTGTAAATTACATGAATCGCAGATGACGCAATAGACGGAATTAAGTCATGAAAAGCGTTAACGGACCATTTACCGACGACCTATAAAAACGGTTAATTACTTCTGAATTGTTTGTTTTTGAGAGACACACAACTTAATGACAATGATCCCGGTCCCAGTAAGTACCTAAACGACAAGTATACAGAGTGATTCTTTTAAGTGGGGGAATCAATATGGGGAAATCTGAATACACAAGTGACGCCGGGAAACTTTAGTAGGACACTAGCTCTTTTTTTGTGAAAATCATCACACAGCACAATAATTTAAAAAAAACAGTGCAGAAGTTGGCTTCTCAATCTTCCCATACAAATATATGAACGGTAAGTACACGATACAGACTCAAATGGGATTAAACAAAATGCTCAATTTCACATTTTTTTATGGACAACTCGCTCATGACCAAAATCTTAAGTATGCCAAAATAGTCTTCACAAAAAAAGCTTAAGTATAAAGAAGTTTCCCGGTATCTATTATGGATTTGAATTCCCCATCATATTGTCCCACTGAAAGGAATAATTCTGTATAATACACTATACATGGTTGCAGAGGTATTACACATGTTCGGGTCGGCCTGTGCCGAATTGCCGATACAGACCCGAACAATGTTCTAACATGTGTACACACATGAGAAGCATAGTCGTGCTACAGTACGACTTAGCTTCTCATCTTCTCTACAAAATAATTTTACGCTAGTATGATCCACAATCTCAATGAAACGAAGCCACTGAAGCTAGCGAATGCCTCCTTTCTGATCCCGTCCTTCGAACGACCTATACCACTAAGTATAAAGAATAGCCTACACCAACGAAGCCTAGCAAAGGCCCTATTTATTATATAGTATTAGTATGCTGGATACAGACGACTTCACATTTAGCCTTGCGTTTGACATTACAGCTATATCTATAGTTCAAGATTTTTAAATTCTAGCTTCCGCCCGCGGCTACGGCTAAGTAAAATTATTTTTGTTTACACAATATCGTTATAAACTATAGCCTATGTATTATTCTGACGTAAAAACTATATTACTGTAAAGTTTCAGGAAAATTCATTTAACAGTTTTTGCGTGAAAGAAGAGAAAAATCCATCCTCAAAACTTTTGTAGGAAGATTTTATATAGCGACTTTTGTAGGAAGATTTTTTCAACTACCCAACGGACTTGCGTAGCTACCTACATCGATGTAAGTAGCTACGCTGTCGTTCTTAGCTAGAGCTAAGAACGAGAAGTTAACTGTCTTCAACAGGCGTATTTAATTCTATTGCGTTGCAAATTAACTCTATGAAAACGATATTTCACTCAAAGTTCTGAACATCTGAATCAGACATATTCAATTAAGAATGTTTCGTCACGGGTGCGTGACGAAATGACGTACATGGCTATTTTAGAACATTAATTTTTACTACGCATAATGTGCAAGTGCAGGCAATTGAAATACGCATTAGGTCATCAAAGAGTAGTTATTTAAGTACTCGTTTAAGCGAAGGTAGCTACACAGGATTTAACAAGCGCCAGTAAAATTACTGACACTAAAACTCATATTTTTGTGTTCTTTTGACAAATATAGTCAGTATCATCATTATTTTCGGAGCAAAAGGTTACATATGACAGATATTTATGCATGCTAATGAGGGAGTAGATAAAAGTAAAGCGATTACAAACTTTAGATGTTATCCGCATAATTATAGAAATACGTTACGAGATTAATTAAATCGTTTTAACACACATGCATGCCAGCTGATTCGAGTTTAGTGAAATGATAAAGGAAAACTTCCATGAAACCTTCAAGTCACTTAAGAAGGTTATAATAATATGTGCCAGTGTAAAGTTTAATGCACTGTCATGGATCTCAAATGCCCATATCAAAACAAATATATTATTTCACCGGCTCGACGAAAATATAAGGAAACTATTTGCAATACTTAATAATATGATATGTTATTGTATGAATTTACCAGGTAACGAGTTAACCTGTTACAGTGGCTAGACATAACAAGAAAAGATTTAACGAAACAACAAAAACCAGATGCACGCGAAATGGACATCTAAATAACGAGTTCTAATAGAGGAACATAAATCAGCTGCAAATAATGTATAGGTCAATAACTCTTAAACGTTCGCCGCAGTTTAAATATGGATGGCCTTCGATAATTCTACTTATTTATTTTCTCAACGTAAAGCCTTTTTCGACCAGTGCAAGCATGGGCTTCCTTAAACACCATTCTTCTCTGTTTCCTATTAATCTTGTCCAATTCTTTTGAAAAGCTTCAATTAAGCCTATCGTCAGCCCATCGTGCTATTTCTATTGCTACGCACGCAGTAAGGTTGTCTTTGAAGTATAAAAAAAAAAACACTATTTTTAAATAACTAGAAAAACAAATAGTACTCACCTCCCAAAATACTGTAAGTGGCGATAATGTGCCCCATGCTGGCAGCAGGTGCAGTGAACAGTAAGCCCAGGGCACATATTGTAGAACCGACGAAACACACCTTCCGATATGAGAACGTCTTTATCACAGGCCCCACGAAGAACCCCGAGAAGTTCACCACTGAATCTAATGTACTGGCGATAACTGAAGCCCCTGTGGTGTGGACGCCGAGGTCATCCAGCAAGTCTTTGAACAGTAGACCGAATGACGGCTCTAGAGAACGCGTCGAAAACTGAAATTGATAATGGACAAGTTTTAGATGGCGAAAGCTGTAGAACCTAAGTTATGTTGATTGTGCCAAATAATAATATAGAAGCTATACTATATATATCATATAAGTATAATGATATAGTAAGCAATTAAGCCTGTAATTTTTCGGATTATGCAAATCCTTCTCATATCTTCGTTCCATTAATAAAAGCAAGTTAGTCTTGTGACATTTTGGTCTCTTTTACATTTGTTTTTTTTTTAAATCATAACATAATTATTTTGAAATATTTATCCGCGATAAAAACGTGGTCTAAACGGATCACGTGCTAACAGTACCTATTTATATAAGATTTTCAAGGTCTAGTAAGTTCAAGGTCATTAGGCAGAAACTCGTTCAATCAATATTGAATTCTATCTTCATGGAGATATTTTTATGACATTACTCGTATATCCATGAGCGTCGTGTTTAACTTTCCATGGAAATGAAAATCAATTAACGAGTCACGTTCAAAAAGGATAATGAAAACGATGATTAGCTACTGAGTATTTAAAAGAAAGGATGTTCCAGAATTCGTAACGAAATTAAATATAAAAATAATAAATTCTGAGCCTCTTCTGCATGAACTCGAATTAAGAACATAACCTACCTCAAGTAATAAACCTACAACTGATGATTCAATTCAAATTGGTTTCAAAACAATGTATCCATTACCACACATATACCTACTCCTCAACACAACAAAAGAGAAACAGAAGATATCGATCTTCCTCCATAGATACAATCACTTGAAGCAGTAATTGTGTCAACGGTAGGAGAGCATGTGGCTAGTTAGGCAATCATAATTATTTTGTCGAGAGTCGAGACTTCGAGATCCCGTCACGTACGCACTGCACTGCCCTTCAAATCCTTCAAGAAACATCTGATGGCCATTTATTGTAAATTGATAAAACATGGACAGTGAAGCTACTGATTTTTACGTATTAAATGGTTTAACGATGACGATTAAATAATATTTCGTCGATGTTGCTACCCCGGAATCACGCATTTTAATTTATTCATATATTAAAACTGTTTCTCACCAACGGAGTATACAGAATACCATTCTGTTTCGACAATAGGTGATTGAAGGTGTATGCTGCATTTAAGCGTTATATTTCAGACTGACAATAGGCAATGCATAATGGTTTAAACCTATTGTTAAATAAAATCAGTTGGACAACACACACATTGCGACATTACATTCAATCGCCTTTAGTTCCAATGTTTTTTTTATAGAACGTGAACCATTTAGATTTTTCATAAGACTTGCTGAAATGTTTTGACACAAGTTTCTTTATTTATTGTTTTTATTAATCGTTCTACGATAGTGCACGTTTATATGCGTAAACCGGGCTTGATTTCCTTAAGAATCGTATTTATGAACATCTTTTCGTTTTATGCTAATGAGGTACTCCTACGTACCCGTTGCTACTTAAATATATTGAATTAAGTAAGACGGCCGCGAAACTTGGCCTGACTGAACACCAAGACACTTTGATAATGGCTTTGTTATTTAAGTTCATAATTTCAACTTGGTTAAACAAGCAACATTCACCTGGCCGAATTTTAGGATACCTATGATGATCCATGTACAACGTAAAGTAGAGTGGCCACAATATAAGACCTTGAGGGACTTCAGACCTACTGGTGTGAAGAACAAAGGCGGACCCTCAATATTAGCGATATGGGAAACAACTTGTCTCCAGAAAATTATGAATTACGCGCACGAAGTGGCCATGCACGCGGATAACGTTAAGCTTTCAGTGCCAAATCACAGTTCGAGACGTTGTCGAAGGCTTTCGCTAACTCGAAATAAAGCGTTGCTGACATTATTTAAAACTGGAAAATACAACCGTACAGTTTAAACTGTAATGCTGTATAATGTATTTTCGAAGTTTGAGCTTTCGTCGTATTACAAAGTCGTATATACAAAACCTTTGCAAGAAATACCAAATTAAATGATTACCAAATGAAATAAATTAAGAGCCCTAGTTAAAAACGAAGTGGTTAAAATACACAACTAACCGTAGAAGACAAGGATAATAGTTATTCAATATTGTATTAATTATACAAATTAAACAAGGCCAGATGGAGTAGAATACCAGACATAAATGTTAAAGGACGCAACATTATTGTGGTCATTGACCTTTGTAATTAGATTGTTTGTACAGACAACAAGAAATAAAATTCATTCGTTTGAATTCATTTTATGATTTTGAGGTATTTTATCGTGGGGTTTCTATAGTAACTTGGTCAGCAGTTATTTTAACGGGACAATTCCTACATCAATTTTATCAGAATAATACCTACGTGCAGAGCACATAAATTTATTGCTGCACGGGTATCCCCACATATTTCCTTCATGATTGAAGTTATTCAAATAGTTGACCCACATTGATAGGTAGATTTGTACCATGCAGCGGTTGCAAGATCATTTTAATGTGTAGATACTCACATTAACTAAACTGACTCCTAAGCAGACCATCCATGCCCACCCTCCATCAGGAGCCACCTTCCTTGTTGCCGGTGGCTTTTTCGCCTCTAGGCCTTTGCTCTTCTCCACAGTCATTTTCAGCCTTTGTCACCTCGCCTAAAACAAACAGAAGCTATTAGGTAGTGATAATATTCAAAGTATGATCGAAATCGTATTAATATGATTATGCTATGTTGTAATGATAAGCACAAACATTTTAGTTCGATCCGATAAAAGTGTACGAAATGATTCCTGAATTATGTAGATAATGTGTGATGCAATGTGGCTACATTAATTACCTTATCTATAGTTAAAAGCTTTGTTATTTACGCCATCCTCGCAAAACTAATCATAAACCAAAGTATTGACCCTATTCTACCTTTTTTCATCATAATAATAAGTGTTATGCATGTTTGATTAAACGCCTACTCAATCACAATTAAAATGAAGTGTCGATGTTTAGACTCATCGCGGCATGACCATTTATCAGCACGGCGCGTTGCGATAGCATGTGTTTTGATTTGATTGCCGGCCGGCCGCCGCAACTCGGCAACAAAACAGTAAACATTAAATAAGTTAGGCTTCATAAGAAAAAGAACCACGATGGCTGCACGTGCTTACTGCGATCCACTCGGTCACCACGTGCAACGCCTTCGACCGCCACACGCTGACTTCATGTTACGAGAGAGAGACAAAATGTACAACGATTATACATTACATACTACTAATAATAATAACAATTCATTTTATATTTGTATGGTTAGTTATCACAGTTATTCACGGCTTTTTATAAAATACGGAAAACTGTCGGCTACTGAGTTCAAAACTTTGCCGATGTTATTGGTTTCCATTATTTTCCTTTCAACTGTTCAAGAAGGTTCTTGGAAATAGTGATTGAGATGAACAAACACGAGTCGATACCTTCTATTAAAAAAACATTCCATTCCATTGAACGTAGTTCTTGTGTACAGTACGTGCATTATTGATGAAGCAGAGCGAAGCAGGCCTTGAGGTTTGACAAAACAAAATTTCGAACCAAATTCGATTCCGAATTTCACCTAACCTCGTGGATAATATACATACTGAATGCCAAATTAAGGCAAACGACCATGAGCGACAAACTGACAATACGTGCTCCATAAGGTAATGCAACGCCTGCTTATTTTAGAATGCCGATAGCGACTGAAAGTTAAACAAAAACATCGATAAGTACATCATTCTCCAGATAACAGCTTTCGATTTTAAAAAACATAGTTTTGACTGATGTAATTGGTTACATTGTTTTTAATTACACAACGTTACATGGGTTTTTTTAGTTTTTTTACCTACAACGCTCACTACAGCTGCCTAGCATGACCGCCGTAGAAACGAGCTATGTCTACGGAAGAATCGACAATTTGACAGATATTTCTATCGTCCCAAGCATGGCGATATTAAGAATGTAGAAAAGAAATGTTTCTTTTCTTTAGTCGACACAAGTCTACAACGTCGAGCATGACGACCATATTTTCTCTTCTTTTGACATTTGGGGGTAGAAACATTACTTCTGACAAATGTCAAACTAGTCCTAATAAAAACTAAATACGAGAAATACGTTTCGTGGTTGCGTTGAGTTACGTTCAAAAGGTTGAAATGTTATGTAAAATATTTAGGTTTAATTTCGCGAAAAAGATCCAGGCCTGGATCCAGGATGCAGCAACACCATCCCGCCCACAAAAAATGAAAAACTCGTGCAATTGGCAACTTTTTTTTTTTAACTAAACGTAACCTTTTAACTTTCCATAGCAACGTCCCCGTTGCTATGGAAAGAATTTCTGTCTATGTCTTCGTAGAAACGCGAGTCGACGGTGCGCGCCATGCTCGGGCAGAAGAAATGACAAGTTGTAAAGAAAAGATTTCTTGTCGTTTCTTGGTAGAATAGAGATAGAACGGTCATGCTAGGCGGGCAGTGCTATTCCATTCACCTTTTTAAAGCTAGGATTGACTTTGGAAATGAGCAGAGCATCCTGAATCTCTGTATATTGACCAATGAGACTTTTACGATAGCCTGCCATATTATATTCTATGATACATAACTTAAAGAACTATCAAAATCGTAAGTAGGTAATGTTTAGCTACCAAAAGCAAAAACGTTATTTGCCTTTAATGCATTATTTGCTCATTTGGAAAATAATGAGCATGATGATAAAGTCACCACATTGCCAGTCACACTACCGCATTATCGTTCAGGGCATGCTCAGACAGTGCTTATGGACAAATAAGTCGATGAGACCTTACAAAGGTCGGAAGTCCACGTGATCGTTAAGAAAATTAAATACAGGAAAACTAAAGTGGAGTCACAAATAGCATCGCATTTACCAAGCATAAGTACAGTTTACCTAAAATAGATTTCACGATCCCATATGAATCCGCAAGTGACCTTGTGATATTTGTCGCCATACTCCACACATGAAACGATTTACGAACTCACACGTAAACAGCGACCAGTCTTATCATCTTTATATTCATGTTAATACAGGAAGGTCGATACTTGTTGCCTCTAGACAATTTTATTTATAGTATAAGGCATTATTGAACTCACTGTCCCTAGTTACTGTATCAGTCGAAGCTATACAAAGTAAAATCTCTTTCAATTTGTGCTGTACCCACATACAATTTAGGTAGATGAATATACCATATATCCACAATGTAATTATTAATCACGTGTTGACATAATAATGGACAATATATTATTATTACAGTACTAAGTAGTTATAGTAACAGTTATTACTGTTGCATTACTCATCTCAAGAATTCCGATGTCATCTCTCCGACTGTAATAAGACGAGAAGAATAATAAAGCAAGGGAATTCAAGACAATATCTCTGAAGCCAAATTAAGTTAATGCTAATGCCAAAACAAAGCGATGACGATATACTTGATATACTTATTAATAGCTCATACAAGAAACTACCAGATTGAACACTCAATCTCCATATAAGCGGTTCAATGGAGAGCAAATAATGGTTTAGTATATTGGACCTTGTACCTCGGCATAATACATATTTTAGCATGCAAAGTTACGTAACGATCGTATAAGAACAAAAAACTGCCCATACAACTTGAGGCAGGCCGATAACCCAATGTTAGCAGAACCTAACAAAAAAAGCGACAGATCGCGTGCTTGTAAACTGTTATTCAAGATTGCTATCCTGAATCTTTGGAGCGAATGTTTCACTGTAACAATTGTAAGGAAGTTTCTAGATGAGGATAATTATTGTTTCGTACCTCTAACAGCAGAAATTATCGATCCAGTAGTCCATATTCATAATAATAGGAAAAAAGTTCAAACACTTACTATCCAAGGATGCAGGCGCAAATGAGCTTATTTGGTCGTGAAAACAAAGGATAAGTTCAACAAAACATACAGGCTTATATTCTGGGAACTTTAAACTAAGCCCAATTATAGATGGCGAAAGTTTGCATTAGTGGGACGTTGAAAGAATATAGTCTCATTCCTACGAGTATAGATCCTGAAAGTGTGATTACTGTAGCGTATCGGCTAAGTATGTATAAGATAAATAGCCAATGAAATCATAGAAATACAGCACATTTATTGCGTTAATTACTCTTATAAATCTCGGTCAATTGGCTACTTACGATGCCTATCTTCAGGACAATATTGAAGTATTTTATCAACCTCGATTACATGATTTTGTAAAAGGTAAAATCATATCGGATTATCTTTACTGTTCGCCTTAATTTGCTGGATAAGTATTTGTCATACACTTGGCCTACATGTTTATTTACGCGACCTTCAGCATTAGATGAAATGTTCATGATTAGTCTTATAAACATCTGCTTCGACTCTACTCGACCTGTATCAAAGCACTTATTGGCAAAAGTATCTCCCTCAGTTGCGACTTTTGAATTGTCAATAAAGTTTTATAATCTCCTGAAAGCCAATCCAAAAGTTAAGGTCACCTTTCGGTCTAACAACTCAAATGCTGCTGGATATCAGTATTATGAACGTCTGATTTCAGCGACCCGAAAAGGTTAGACTAGTATCAGCAGCAGATATAAGGAACATTTGGCACATGTGACTGCCTGTAACATCTGGACTCTGGAGTCATTTAATTAAAAAACAGGCGACATTTTTAGTTAAACCAAGGGCTAGTAGTACCAGTTGTCTGTCAGATTGCTACATCCCTTTCGGTTTCGAACCGAAGATTTTATTGAAAAAGAGGAAGACTTTAAAATGTGTTTACGTGGTCATTTGTTCTGTCTACGGGGCTTGATAGAATAGTCCCATGCACTAGATGTCAATCATCGTAGTGTACACTTGGCAATATCAGTTAAAGCTTAGCTTTGATGCGCATTGCTCATTACAGTAACGATGCTAATTTCACGTGCAACTTGCACGACAATTAACTAAGTAACGGCTTGGACGTAAATAGATCTTCTGCTGCTTTTATTTGCATTACATAAAATCTGATGATTGCCATATTTTTTATTTTTTATGTTCATATTTTAATAATTTTATACAGTACAATTTAGTGTGAACTAGGCATTGGCGGATGAAAAGCAATGGGTAAATATTTAGTTACGTATCGTCATAAAACGAATTAACTGTTGCTTGTTAAAACGGTTATTTTTAATTAAAGATGCTTTATTTTATTATATTTAGCTAAGATCGCCCCGGCCATTAATTCAGAGTCTACAACGTTTCTTTTGCTTATTTTGAGAACTCAGTAGTGGAACAATTTTCAGCAAACAGTTTTGTTGAGTCCTCTTTAGTCACCGTATTCTCTGGTCGGTTAAAGAAATGGTGAGTTTCTAGGGAGTGAAATTAAATACTTAGCACTTATAGCGAGGTCATTAATTAGTTTAGATAACCTAGATAACACGATTAAGCACGTGCCTACATCGTTGGTATATCTATGTAATATGAAGAGTATCTGCCAGGGGGGAGGTGAACTTATAAGTATGACTAGATATAATATCTTTAATAATCATATTGCTTGGTTTTAGTTTCTTAGCTTGAAAAGAGCTTCGTTTTGACGTGACAACGTCTTATAAATTGGTTTGCCGGGTGACACTTCAAGAAACTGCGTTACGCTCCGCTCACGTTATGCGCTCACAATGAGAGCGAGTGAGAGGCACGCGTCCCTATAGCGTTGTCACGTTCAACTATCGTCAGTAAACCGACTTTACAGACAACCAATTTTTTTTGTTTTTAAGATTTCTTTTGACGACGTATTTACTACATCAATAGTCGTTACTAAAATATTTTGATTTGTTCTGTTTTTTACTTTTTCCACCATTTGTTAATGAAATATTCAATTAATTACTATGGTTGCAAGATGCTTGGGAGAGTAATTTGCAACAACGGATTAACTAATTGTGGCTCATCTTAAAAACTATTCTTATTTCTTAGACGTGTGACTTGCAAATTGGTGATAAGTTGTTGAAAATGTTCTCATTCGATCATTAACTGTGCCAGTCAATGATCTAGTTTATGAACATTTTCAGCAACTTATCACCAATTTGCAAGTTCACGCCATTCAAAATTCGAACACAATATTTACTAAGAATAAATACAATCGGGCTATTGAGGACATTAACGCAGTCTTACGTACTCAATCTAGGACTCACAGTTTCTAGTGACTTTCTCTTAATGTCGCATCAACTCAGATGGATTGACTGCATACGGTCGCACACTGGGGCATTTCGTTCCGTTATCTTATTTTTTAAGTATACTACAAGACCTCATGCACGTATTACATCTGCGAAGCAACAAAGCGAGTCACTGGCTTATGCCCACGGCTTCGCCCGCGTCTTGTTGGGTAATTGTTCCACAGGATCGTACTACCAGGATCTATCGCTGTGCCAAATTTTATCCAGATCCGTTCAGTAGGTTTTGCGAGCATGATTAACCAGCATCCATACATCCTCTCAAACTTTCGCATTTATGTAAATTACTACCTGTTACCCGCGACTTCGTATGCGTTAGGTTCGAGATTTGCTCGACTTGTTTTGGTCTGGAGGTTCTTGATTCCAATTTTTTGTTTTTAGTGCGTTACCTGACGTCTCCAGTGTTAATACACTATCATCTGCCTAGTTTTTTTACAACTATTTTAGGTCGCATTCATTCTAACCGGATGCAGTTGAAAACCTTGATTTTATATTGAGCAACTGTCTACCTGAACTCAGTCTAATCTCTTATTCATTTGTGAGTAAAACTTCGAAGACCGAGTTAACTCCTCAATGTATATAAACACCCCAATAACCTTTTTTTTATTTGGGATGAGTAATCATCAAACGACTCTTTCCACTCTGGGCGGAGCGGAATTGAATGGCAGACTTGTACTGACTAAAACCCATCCATGATCCTTCTTAGCCCTTTGTGCCACCGCGGTATCTCTTTCGAACAGTCCCGCAGACAACGGCCCTTGCGGTCCGCTTTCCGATTTGCTGACATCTTTTTGAAGTGCACGTGGAAAACGAACGCGTCATTGACACGGCTTATCGTCATAAGACGGACGGACGGTGAGCTAGCCCATTACTCACCATCCACACGCCCGCACCTACGGTGGCCTGGTCCAACACCTGGACTGCGCTCTCCGCTGCGGGAGACGCTCCGGGCGTCGGGGAAGTGGGATGTGAGGCTCGCTCCCTCTCACGTTCCGCCACCTCCTTCGCTAGCATGACTGCTTCGCAGAAGGTGGTAACGGCTTCCCATTCCCTCTCGCTCCGGACCATGGATTGAGCCAAGGCCGGACGTGAAACCTCGCCGCCGCTAATCGCCGCTACGAGGACACGGCTGTGCTCTACCCAAGGGGAGCAGAACTCCGCGGTATGCTCCAACATGTCCTCCGGGCGTTTCCTCTCGCCCGATTTAGTGCAGGAACCTCTCGAAACAACCGTGTCTGGTGAGGATATGTGTCAGGCGGAAGTTGAGGGAGTGGCGCCTCTCCAACCACTCCTCAAAGAGGGAACTTATCGCCACTATTGTGGCGTGCCCTGACCCCAACAACCCCCCTAAGGGTAGAATTTCCAGAAATAGTAAACATGGAACATAAATAATAATTTCATGCATTCATGCCTTTCTTTGAAAATTACTTATATCCCACTAAACTAAACCTTTAAACCCACTTGGGAGTGGAATTTCCAAAAATTCGATACTAAGCACTTACTTGCGAGATTTCAAGTTCAAAAGGAGTTGCTAGTAGTTCTTCAAAATGGTTGAGTTGAATGATGGCTGATCCATTCGTCATGTTCGTGAACGGGCGCTATCAGTTGTGCCTGGTCATCTCTTAGTTGCCACGGCTTATTTCGAACTAATTATTTTATTTTTTAATTGTCTTTTTTATTTTACTATGGACACTTTTATCGTGCACGTCATGCTACATCGTTCTCACATAATGTACCATCTCAACATGAATGATGTAACCAAAGTTTTGTAACAAGATTCTGATTTAAAAGAGTGTCCATGGAGTTTCTTGCCCATTCTTCTCCATAGAGATCTACGCTTTGGAATGGGCAACTACAGTACTTTCACAAGTTATTATGTCTTGTGACTGGGACTGTAGCTTCATTTTTATTGTTGTTTGACTATTCAAAAGTGCCTGTAATTGGCTTACTTGAAATAAATGATTTTGATTTGATTTGATTTGATTTGAGATTTCGTGAGTAATCAGTGAGTGAATACTGAATAGTATTGCGCTTTCATGTATAAATAAAAGTATTATTATGGCCTAATCAAGATTCAATTAGGCCATAATAAATAAACGGATTTGGATCAAAGCCACAAGACAGGTCATCACCTGTCTTGTGGTTTTGATCCAAATCCGTTTAGCTGTTAGGGCGTGTAAAGTTACAAACTGATAGATAGATACCATTAATATACTGTATCGGTGGTTGCAAATGCTACTACTGAGTAAGAGGTCCTGGCTTCTAATCCCGGGTCAGGCAATGGTATTTATTTACCATTCAAAAACAATGATTGTGAATAAGAAAACTTGTAAAAGATATTGATTACATTTCAACAGCTGGCAACATGACGACTATGGAGTTATACAAAACATACTGTAAATTGCATAAAATATGTAGGTATAGGCAGTTTAGTAAGTGCCTGTAACTACCACTAAAAACTTTTAATTAAAGTAATGAATAATCCAATATGAGTAACAATACCTAGTAAGTCAGAAGTCATTTAGTATATAATTGTATTAAAAGTACAGAATGTAATCTGGAAACTGACCTACATTGATGTGAAGGAAAAATACTAAAATATGAGCTGGAAACTTATCTGAGAAAAGGATGAATAGAACATTATAAATAAAATTATTAAATATGGAATGCGAACAAGGTGAAGTTTAAAAATAAATATTTTTCATTGTGTTGTGGTATAACAAATAAAAGTGCAGTACCTTAACAGGGCACCTAAATGAGGTCAGTAAATATAGTTTAAAGGCAGTGACCATCGGCACAGACAATGTGACGTTTTATCAGCGATAATGATGGTGGGAATGTCAAAACTGGTTCTGATACATTAGCTACCAAAAAGCTTATACCAATTCTGTTGAGATAAAATGCTTTGAAAGCGATTCCCAGTTGTTAAGGCAATCTTTTCTCTGTAAGGTTGTATTTTTATTATCCACCCCAATAGTCAAATTATACTGATATTATAATTATTGTAGCTAGATATTTTAGTTTCTACAGTTTTCTCAACAAATATAATTTGTTTTTCAATTCTTTAGGTTGAATATCTGTATTTATTATAAATGACTATGAAAGGGCACAAAAAAAATATGTAAATTATTTCTAACACAAAATATTTACAAATTACAGTACTCTAGCAAAAATATGAAACCAGATCTCCAATCAGACATTATACCTAGACTTCTTTTGTTTGTCTTATTTTCATGACAAAGGAATTATGTATGTAAAACAAGAGCTAGTAGTGTGATCCATATTGAAGATTTTTTTTTAGATGTGACTTGTCTTTTAATGAGAAAATTTTAAATCTTTTTAACTTGAATTTAATAAACAGCTCTCCTATTATATGTTATCTGCTGAGATAACAAAACACAAAGGATGAAATTGTGACTGAATCCATGTGACATTTGTCTAGTGATCAATAGAAAATGTTGTATACCACTACCATCATGAAGAAGCTGACCTAAGCAATTTTATTGTCCAACAGTCTGATTAATAATTTAGTTTTCAAACATGACTTTCAGTACTATAAAAAGTTCTTTTGGAAATTGTGCAATAAAACTTATCAAGCATAATTGAGCTCCTATCCATAGTTTTATGGCTTGACTAGCTGAGGACTTTTAATTTCAAACTATTTAATAATATGGGAAGGTACCTACATGAAAATTATTTTTTAAAAAATAATTGCCTGAGTTAAAAGAACATAAAAATTACTTGCAAAAATAACTAGGTCTCTGTACTGTAATTTTCTGACTAAATAGTTCAATTATTGCTACAGAACTTCCAAGAAATGGAACTTGAAAGTAGGAAAACATTTAATAAAATAAAGGTCAAGGAATTCTCCCTCTAAGTAACTGTATACAATCAAGGCACTCACCGTTCCGAAGATATTTCCCATAAAGTATTTTCAAAATTATTGCAATAACATAGCACCTCCTACAAGTGTTGAAAAACAAAGAATTTCACTAGTTTCGTATTCTAAATACTTGACGAAAAAATTAAGTTTTCGTATTTGATTTTAATTTAACGGTTAAAAGAATTATGTTTAGTAAATAATTAACTAATATATCAAAAACACATCGCTGTAACCTAACGCAACACTTTTATTTCTAAAACAAAACAATAATCCGTCTTTCAACCGAACGGCGAGCTACCATAACTTTTCTGCTTGTGCTTATGAAATTGTGTCAGTGTGAGTGCGCGCTGTCTGTATCTATGTTTACTTGTACTACTTTGGCACGTCATACAGGGTTCACAAATCGTGGTCCAACTTAATTCATGCTGTTTAATAGGAGATATAATATCCTACTAATATTATAAATGCGAAAGTTTGTGAGGATGGATGGATGGATGGATGTTTGTTACTCTTTCACGCAAAAACTACTGAATGGATTTGGAACACGGGTAGTTTATAACTTGGATTAACACATGGGATACTTTTTATCCCGATAGTACGTTCCCGTGGGACAATTATCGAACTCCACGCGGGCGACGCCGCGGGCATAAGCTAGTAATAATATATTTTATGCGATTGGCTTTCACATAATAAGATTATCATTCAATCATTTTGCGTTCGTCATTGAATCACGCTGCATGCGTCGTTCATTAATAAAATCGTCTCAGGGACAAGAACTTGAAGTTTAAAGACGTAGCGGCGAGGAACAGTTTGGGGGACAGACGTTACGAAATAATCTTGAAAATATAGCTCAGACGATCGAAAACAAATATCTTTATGTTTTTTCGATCGTCCGAGCAATATGTTAAAACCATCAATACAATCCTTCAAGTTCATTTAATCCCACTGAATGTCTTATCGAATAGTAATTCAATGGGAAAAACGTAAGAAAATTTGAATATTGCGGGCTACACTGGCCTTTACTAGATGCAATGACTCAAAGGCTTACTAAAGATAAAGAGAGACTTTTATTTTATGCCACTATTTTTGGCACAGGGTATATTTTGACATTTTTACTTCGACTACAGATAACATAATATAATAATAAACCACGGGAGAATAATTACGTAGTATTAATTAACAATCAATTCTTTTCTTATAAGTATAAGTTTATCTACCGAGAGTCCTATTTATTGGCTTAAATAATCAATAAAAAAAACTTCGAATGAAAATAAAACTACAGTGCTACATGGATCTGTTGGCGTTTTACTGACATTGACAGGGGGGCGTTGTTGGTAAAAATCAGTGAAAGCGCTTCATGAAAATTGTATAGAAAAATGAAATAATTGAGCTAGTACCGATTTTGCCCATGCGTTAAAAGTTCCACATATAAACTTTAGTCAGAGCTTAGGTACAGTGTTGCCTAATTCAAAAACGTGACTAAAGACGGAAACATACTTACGTATCGTGTCGCGCCAGAAGCAAATCGGTTTCATACATTTAATATGGTTAGGGACATATTTGCAGGGCGTGTCGTGTCGCAACGATGTATGAAACCGAATGCTTCTGGCGCGTCAAGATACGTGTGTTTCCGCCTTTACGCAAGTACGATTGTCACGACAGCTGTAGCAAGTCAGGCACACGCTTAAAGGCGGAAATAGTGTCGTGGCGTGTCGCGGTGCTTACTGTCGTGACGGTCAGTGTGCACACTAACGTGTCGTGTCGTGGCGTTATTTCTAAACAGTACTTAACGAACCTTTGCAGCGTTCAAACATACATAATGTTTTCTTCTGATTCGGATAGTGATTTTGATGAAGACCTTCAATTTCTCTTAGCAATGAAACTTCTTAAGAGCAAAAAAAAGAAATGGAACAAATAAATAATAAATAGAATAGTGTTGCCAGGCGTCTCATTGATTGTGCAAGACAGTCCATAAGATAAAATACTTTTTTTTTATTTATACCTATAAAACAGCGTCAATAATTAAAAAACATAACTACGTTTATTGTAATATTTCGTAATTTCTATGCGTCCAGCAAGTAATTGTATGATTGAAATAAAATTTACATTATATAATCCAATCTGACCTGGCAACACTAGCCACGAGCCACGCGCCAGTATAGAAACACATTTGCCTGTTCTGTCGTGTCGCGTCATAACCCCCTCCACCGCTCTGGCGCAATCGGCGGCGAGCAGTCGGCGCCACGACAGAACGCGTTGCGACACGACACGCCATGCAAATATGTCCCTAACCATATAAAATGTATGAAACCGATATGCTTCTGGCGCGTCACGACACGCCACGACACGTAAGTGTGTTTCCGCCTTAAGCGTGCGCCAACCTAACAAATATAAATGCAAACCCGCGCGCTTAATTCAAACAGCAATTTTGGTCGCTCTTTCATTAGCGTTCTTTTAAAATTATTTATGTAATCATTTCTTAGAGCATGGTTAAAAATGGATGTAAGCAACCTTTGCTGTTATTAAATAAAATGTTAATGATTTAGTGTTACGCTGAAGTATCTTTGTTTTTATTCAAATAAAATCAGGTATTTATATTCTCCTAATGAGAGCATTCATAATTCATACGTAATGTAAGCACGAATTATAAAATAGGAACAGTTTTATTATTCACATATTTTTCATATTGCCTTGACTAAATCTCTTTATGAGGTGCGTATTATTATTTACGACGAGTTATTAAAGTAAGCATCAGTTTAGCGTTATACATTCATACAAAGGCAGATAAGTAAACTTTGTAATTCCGTTTCATTTTGCTCAGGCACGCACAACAAGCGTGTCCTACGCCGCTCGTTTTATTTTTACTTAGAAAAATTGCATTTACGTCGATATATTAATAAAAGAAAAGTCTTTTAAACTTGGTACTAAAAATTGTGAATTAAATCGATTTTTAAGTACCGACTACTACCAAGTATATGTTATTTCAAGGCATTTTCAAGGTGAGTTTTGTGAACTTGTTTTGTTTTTCATGTTTTATTTATTTTACTTCGCCTGATCATTTTAACTATTTATTCATGTAAATATTTATTGAACGTAAGATAACAATACATATTGAGAAGGTCGCCATAATTAAGTATGTATGTACCCAGGCAGATACTAGGACCAGCTAGCTATTGCTGTTAAGAAATTTATTGATTTACTACGTTGGATGCGAATGGTGCCTCACTGTAGCCATGTAGTACTTGCAATATTATTAAAACCAACCGAGCAGTCTGGTAGGTGGGTACTGACAATAATTACTACTAGTTACACTACTGGCTACAAAATACGACATGCAATCGCATATAAATGACTACTCACTATTAAAATTGCACATGTACCTACCTGGTAGTACCTACAAAATATCTCGAGACCAGAGGGTTGGCTCTTTGTTTGGGCAAAGAATTAGCATTGCCATTCAACGTGGCAATGCTGCCAGTCTTCTGGGCACGTTTCCGAATGACGACGGCGATGTGGAGGAGTATTTTGTCGCATAAGCGTCCTGTTGTTTAGTTAGTAAATATTTAGGTAGTTATGTAAATATTTAGTTCTTATCATTTTTTAAAGAGTGTTCAATTGTTAAAAAATATCCTTTAAAACCGACAAATAATGTACAAACTTGGTTACCTATACATATACAGCAAAACTTCTATGCATGTCAGATTTACCTATTCTATAAAGCACTTTAAGCCGTTGGTCCCGGCTGTCATTTGTACATCTTTGACAGTATCTTTGAAAGTCTGACAACCAGTCATACCAAGGGGTATTACTCAGTACATACTGGGGTGTGGAGGTCAGATAGGCAGTCGCTTCAGATTACCGAGTTAGACCTACTTGGTAATACGATACCCCTTGATAAGACTGGACTGGGTATGGTGGACTTTCGGGCCACTGCAATGACTATCTGCAACACGGTCAAAGATCTACAAATGACAGCCGGAATCAACGGATGAACGTGTTTTCCGAGGCACAGAAGCGACTGCTAGAGGCTAAACAATAAAATATGTTTTGCCTCGTGGGTAATAAAAATTATTTTAATATTTTTCACGTACACTTTTGTATGAAACAGCAATTTTATAAAAACCATTTGTATATTAAGTAAAAAAGTTTATGGGGTCTACCTACTGAATTCATTGTAACGGTTTGCGTTACGATGTCCCTGTATATAAAAAGCATAACTAACACGGCATTATTTTAAATCACCATTTAAAATAATGTAATGACATTTTAAGCGATATTAAAGTCCACATTAGGCATCCTATTGTTTTTATTTGACGATTGACAAGCTAAGTTATCTCGTAAGCGTGTTGTACTGAAAACATCCTATCTGCTAACAATTAGGTAACTATATTTTTGATAATTACACATTTTAACTGACTGTTGACCCCAATATAATTGATGTTCCATGGCTACCTACTTAAGTCGCCACGTTTACAAAGACTGATAGGTATCATAAGGGCGTTGCTCAAGTACTGTTCGATAATGATAAGTTGATAAATATTTTATAGACTACGGTGTTACGATATTAATTTATTATTAATGTGAATCAAGCATGCAGTTACAGAATGTTTCCTATTGTCACGTATAATCACGTGAGGAGTTTGACGCATCGATGCATCTATTGCGGCAAACTAACATTATTCTAGATCGATTATGTAGATTATAGGTGTAGGTACAAGACTAGTACGTAGGTATATCTGTCATCAGTAACCATGTACTAGGTAAATGTAGTTTACTAACACAGATTTACACGGTGCACGTTTAGATAAGACTAGCAACGAATGTACACACGGACAAAACAAAACGCTCAATGGCTTTAGTCATTCTAGTTAATATGTTTGCATAGTGAACTAGTCTCTTTGTTTCAGGAAACCTTGCCAACTCATTTCATTCATTTTGTCGTATTAAAGTGATTACTGTTCGGAAACTTATCAGTTCTGTCCGTAACGTAAACGGCGACTGTAGTGGGCTTCTTGCATGAGACTTGATACAGATAAGCTCGAAAATGACGAAAGCTAAGCAAGTTAATACTAAGTTGAAGAGAGAAGGGGATTTCGTTCCTCCTGATGGTGGCTGGGGATGGATGATCGTCATTGCGGCTGGATTCTCGAACGTAAGTCGCTTTCATTATGTTCTTCTATATTTGCTTGGTATTCGCAGAGCATTGTATGACCATCAATTAAGGTGATGACAAGATAATACATTTAATAAACTTTGCACTCAATGGTACTTATATGTGTTTGTGTGATGTATATTTTGTGAAACGAATCGCTAATAATAATTTTACAGTTGTCAGAAATGCCACTGTGACCGCGCACAGTACAGTTGCATCTCGGACAGCAGCCGTAATGCCCACCAGAGAATAGTTGCCATCTCTAAGAGAAAACAATATTATTACTACGCGCAGCCGTATGTCGGCGGTATTTCAAACAGAAATTATATTTTGATTGCCTCATTGGTCTAGCGGTTCGACTGCTAAGCGTGAGGTCCTGGGTCGTTTAATCCGGTCGGGCAAAGTGTCATTAGGGTTTTCCATTAAAAAAATCTCAGTTCCTTGACCAAACGGCATGCCATGACAAATATTTTTTCCGCATAACTGGTGCCGTCAGAGATAAAAACAGTAATGACAAGAGCGAGCGAAGCAAGCTCGAAAATCTAACACATCGCATAGTGTAACTTCTCTTTTAGCCATTAATTACAGAAATAGAAGTCGTTTTGTCCATGATTTAAGCAGAAATATTTTAAAATACTTGAGAGCATTTAAAAGATGGAGGAGCAGGCTACCTCTACATTTTTCAGCGTGGTGAGAGTTTAGATTCCTTGGACCGGATTGCACCACTACGAGTTACTTGGTTTCAATAAGTAGGTAAAACCATGGGGATTGAGAGATTACGAAGATTTTCATGGGGTAGTACCAACTTTTGACGTTACTACCGATAAGTAGTTAGTTCGAAACCAACCAAACCAAGAAGTAATTTTTCACGCGTAGGTAGTTTAATAAATATAATTTAAATTCTCATTGTGCGTAACTGTAGAAAGAAAACATAATTTCTTATCAGGAAATAAAGATTATTGCACAGATCTGTAGCGACTTACATGTGCAAGATATCAACAATCGAGGTTTTAGATGGATTGGTACCCAATAGTGTTTACCTACTTAATCTTTATTTTTGTATTAATAATGAAGGATAATCGCCAATTTATCACTTTATGTACGTCAGCCTTGTTGCAAAACATTATCTTACATAACGTGTTAGAGGCTTATTCCCACACGATCCAAAAAAACAAAATAGCAAAACATAAAATCGTGTACGTCCCGTCTGGTTCTTTCCCATTTCGCCAACTAAACAAAATACCATATACAAACGTGCCAGTACGTAACTATTTTGATTTTCATATTCGTTAACTTTTGAGTACCTAATGTACCTATGCGTGTATTCATTCCCGTCTGGTAAACTTTTTGCATGGCAAGTACAGTTAGGACTCAGGAGAACTACATAAAAAACACAATTAATATCTGTAAGCTCTCAATAATTCTCTGTAATTTTTAATTTACTAGGTATATGCTACAATATGTAGGTGAATAAAATTAAATATCTCGCTATGAGAATAATAAAACATTAAAATGACTTTGTAACTAAGTAAACAAATACATTCTTACAATAATACTTGAACTAACTACACTTACTTATTTAAAAAATAATAACAATGAAGTGAAAAATTCAGAAATGGTAACAGAACAGCCTAGAATTTATGCAAGCCTAGTACTTTGACAATAAGTCGGTATGTTACTGGAGATTTCGTTAGTGTAGTTGCGGGCATAACTGTTCCCGCTGGGAAGCCCGTGCCTGAAAAGGCACCGAGTTGGGCTGATGATGGTTACGTGACGGTTTTGAGAATTCCTCCTCGCCGTCAAAGAACCAACAAGAACCGCTGCGGCAAGGCTCCAACGGAGCCCAACGTGCCTATTCGTGCCGCGAAGCCGAACGCTCCGGTGTACATCTTCCGCCTACACTACACCACTACGGCGGAGGATATCGTGGAGTATGTGCGCCAGAAGACCAAGTACGTGGCGAGAGTGCAGCTGCTTGAGTCGCGCCGCAACGTCAACTTTAAGGCGTGATGCGAGTACCAACGTGTTATCTGCACCTCGTGTTGAAAGAGGACTTTTGGCCGCAGGGAGTAGTCTCTTAGCTGCCACGGTGTATTTTAATTACTTTATTTTTGAATTACTACTGATGTAATATTTTACTCCGGACGCTCTTATCTTGCCTGTATTTCTACATCGTTCTCACATATTTCTAATTAATTAATAATTAAAGTTCTCACATATTTTTAAAAACATGAATGATGTAATAAAGATTTTGTTACATAATATTTTGATTTAAAAAAGTGTCCATGGAGTTTCTTGTCCATTCTTCTCCATAGAGATCTACGCTTTGGAATTGGCAACTACAGTACTTTCACAAATTATTATACCTTGTGACTGGGACTGTAGCTTCGCGTTTTGTTTTTTGACTTTCAAAAGTGCCTGTAATGGTCTAATTGAAATAAATGCTTTGAGTTTGAGTTTGTGTGCACTTGTGCAGACGGAACTGTTACAATAAATACCACATTGAATTCATGCAAGCCTTTTGAAGGGTAGTCACTAAAAAGACGATTTTAGCGGCACCAACATCGTCTTCATGATTCTGCACTCTTAATACTTTCTGTACACATTCTTAATTAAGTTCTCTCGTAACAAACCTTAAGTGCTTGAGAGAGATAAAAAATAGCAACGTCAATAAAAAGTTACCAGTTGGGACGTACCTATAAAATGTTTTCCAACCATTGCATTTTTATTTTGGAGCCGAATTCTGGAGCGCATGCGAATAAGCCGTGTTGAACTCTTATAATTTGTTGTGACTGAGACAAAATAACCGCCACGAAAAATTCGTCTCGTATTTAGTGATACAAACTACATTAAAGATTCACTTTCGCATGTTAATGCGGATTCCAGATTTGTGACTACAATCCCTTATGGTTAATGTACCATGTACCTACATAGGTGCATAGCGATGAAAGTCCTATGAATGTTTACCTGCCTACCGAAGCTAAATGTATTTGCACGTGATTTGTACGAGTACATAGCTAATTGCATCGCGAGTATCGCGACACAGAGAATTCTTATATGCAGCTAATAAGTCGCATGAGGATGGAATAAAATAATAATTACTAGATAGAGTTAGCGTAAAAATCCTATACATAGAGCATCTATTTATACCTACAAATTACTTTTCACACCACCTGCTCGATAATGTCAAATTATATGTCATGCAAACCTAACCTAAAGTAAGTCATTAATGACCTGAGGTCTAGCAGGGCAATAATATTGTACTGAATTTCATTATGACCCGCTGGGCAATAATGTGATTTGAATTTGGAACATAAATCGCATACGAATATTCACGCATTCACCATTATTATCTGCACAAAAAAATAAATTGTTCAAAAATCGAACTGGCCACCACGAGATAGAATATAGTTAAAAGAAAAATAGAACACAAATTAAAAAGAGGCGCGAATACTGGAAATTGCTTTGCTTTGTTCATTGTTATACAACAAATTACTTAAAATATTGCAAATTCTCACAAAAATGTTGAGTGACGATAGTGATTTGACTCCGGAATACTTGATTCTAGTACTACTGCTTTTATTATCTCGTAGATGGTGTGAAAAGTAGAGTATTCACCTCGGGGATAAAGGTGCCTTCGTCTTGGGCGACCTTGATTCCCACGCTGCACTCAGGATTCTTATATTAACTCCCTCGCTTTGCTCGGGAGTTAACGCTAGAATCCTTCGTTTTGCTCGGGATTCAATACGGCGCCCGCAACATAAGACACTACTTTATCCCCTTGGTGTATAATCTACTATTAGAGTCTATTTATGGAACCGTCAGCTTGCCTCCTTCAGTTCATATATAAGTAGGCAGGAATAGAAAAAACGACTCCCGTTCCGGACGCGTTAAGAACTTGCAAGTATACTGCTGTTGTAGTGCGTATCATACACCCCTTTACTTTTATACAAAATAATAAGTATAAGTTTTTAAACTGACATGGTCACTGACACTATCAATAACATTTGTAACGGGATACAAACGGACGGGGATAACATTTGTACGGGTTTTTGTCTGCTCATAAACACCCACCCGCAATACCTTTAGTTTATCCGTGATCAATGCGTTTGCAACAGCCCCGAAATATCGGGTACTCGAAACAAATAGTAAACATCGTAAATATCACGTTACAAATGTTATTGAAATAACAAGTATTTGTTTTGTCATGAACGGTGAAGAAAAACATCGTGAGGAAATAGGCATGTCCTAGAACAAAAAAATCGAAGACATGTGAATTCTACCAACCCGCACTGGCCCCGCGTGTTGGATTACAGCCCACTGCCTCTTATAGAGAGGAGGCCTGTGTCCCAGCAGTGGGAACATTGTAGGCTGATGATGATGATGATGATTTTGTCATAGGGAAAGAAGTAAATCAATATTTGTATACTATTCTTTGCAGCTGTCAGCATTGCCGATACTGCAACAGTTCGGGCTCCTGTTCCGGGACAAGTTCGCCCGCCTCGGCATCAGCAGCTCAGAGACGACCACTATAATCAACATGAACTCTGCCCTGACCTCTTGCGTCGGTGCGTGACGCGCCTTGCATGGTAACTTTCTGATACCATACCCGGCCCCTTCGTAATTAGCTGACATTTTTATTATTTACACTTACACCATTACCGACAAAGCTACAAATGATACTGTTTACAAAATTTGTTTATTTACCTTGTACGAAGATTTAAAAGTTATCTAAAGTTATCAATGTGTACTTGTAATTTCGCAGTAAATACATTCAACATTGCATTTACGTAAATGTATCGAACTAAGAGCAAAAACTGGAACTAAATATTGATAAACACAATGAGAATGTTTTTAATTGTGTCATTATCAAAATAAGCTTTCGTACTTTTCCTTGCGTACGTTCATGCAAATATTTTGAAATTTTAATGTGAGGTTGCACTTGGGATATATACCTTCTTTTCGCATAATGTTATTTTTCTGGACATAACTATACTATACACTATAATCAATATAATTATCATTATGCGTAAATAAAATTATGCTTTAGAATGTTATGCTTAATTATTATTAAGTTAAGACAAATAATGCTTAAAAAATTATGCGTAAATAATGTTATGCAAAAATGTAATTAGGTATAAAAAAAGAGATGAATTAGCCAAGTTATATTAGGTCTTAATTTTTTTTGCAAATGGATAGGGAACCGTTGAACTTATCTATGAGTTTTGTCTGCTTTTGTTTCAGGTCTAGCAAATGGTCCTTTATTCAAAACTTTTACCTACAGGCAGGTGTCTATGACTGGAGCGATATTAGTCTTCATATCCCTGATTTTAACTACATTTTCGTATAACTTCATCACCTATCTTGTATCATTCTCAATCTTGTACGGTAAGATATTTATAAATAATTCTTTTTTATTTAAATGTTAAAACTTGATAATTGATTCGTTATTTGCATATTTACAGGTGCCGCCTATGGTATAAGCAGTTCAGCAAATGCCCTCGCCTTAAATACTTATTGGAAAAATAGAAGACGATTAGCAACAGGACTATCATGGACAACAACTGGTCTAGGGCCCATCCTGTGGCCACATATCATCACCGCTCTCTTTGCCGCCTTTGGAGAAACGGGAGCTATTCTCATAATAAGTGGGATTTCCTTGCACGCTTTAGCTGGCGCTCTTTTACTGCAACCTGTAGAATGGCATGCTAAAAAGCCAAACGAAAAAGATGAAGATCAAGAGAAACTGCTGAAAGCAGACACCAAAGATGAAAAGATTGAAAATAAAAAACCAGAGAGTGGATATTTTAGTCAAGTTTCGAAGTTCAAAAATTTAAGTGCTTTTTCCAGTCAATATCTTTACAATGAAGATGACCCAGTGAATCCTGGTTACGAAATTACAGACCCAGGTATACCGATGATGTTACGCGCTAACGACGGTTACTTCAGTAAATCTAGACAGTCGAAAAGTAGGCTCTCTTCAAGAGAAGGATCGAATAAAAATTCACAAATGAATTCCCGACTAAATTCTAAAAAGCCATCAATGACTAACTTACTTGAAAGTCGTTCTCGTAAATCTTCAACATTGTACTTAAATGAATCCAAGAAAAACTCTTCAGCTAACCTAGGAGCGTTAGCTCAGGAACGTGACCGTTCTCGTAAATCGTCTACATTGTACTTAAATGAGTCTAAGAAAAACTCATCAGCTAATTTATTAACTGTGCCTCAAGATCGTGATCGTGATCGTTCTCGCAAATCATCAACATTGTACTTAAATGAATCTAAGAAAAACTCTGCAGCTAATTTAGGTGCTTTGGCTCAAGAGCGTGACACTTACAAACCAAAACGGAAAACTTCTATTACATTAGAAACACAGATTCCTGAGTCTGAAATAGAAGACTGTCCCACGCTTAAGGCTCCTCAAGATTTGAAAGCCGACGAAAAGGCAGTTGTAGAAAAAATTGATCCAGCTGATGCCAAAAATATAGCTGATAGAGCAGATAAACATTATGTTGGAAGCAAAAGCATTAAATCTTTTAAAATGGATGGACAATATGGTGAAAAATATAATAAAGACAACCACAGTAATGTCTCACTTAAAATTAAAATAGAATATGAGGAAAATGACGAAAAGAAATATCTGAAAGATAATCACAGTAATCAGTCATTTCGTACACGACACAGAAGAAAATCGAATAACTTTAATTATGAAAGTGAAGTATTAAAACAGGCGTCGTTGAAATTGGAACAATATTTGAAAGAAAGCGAAGACAAAACTGATAAGATGAAACTATTGTTGACTCAGATGGAGGAAAATGACAATAATGACGATGATGTATTTGAACAAAAGACAAAAAACGAGGTCAAAGAGGAAGTGGAGGAAGATGATGAAGAACTTACATTTTGTCAAAAAGTGTATTTGTTCTTTGATTTAGATTTATTAAAAGATTATACTTTCATTAATTTGATGCTGGGCATAACTCTAGCTAATTTCAATGAGCTAAATTTTTCGATTTTGACACCATTCATTCTTGGTGACTATGGGAAGAGTAAACCTGAAGTAGCCCTGTTCATGTCACTTCTGGCTGGGGTTGACATTTGCGTAAGGTTCTGCATACCGTTCGTCGCTGGTAGAATCGGCTGGGATAACAACTCATTCTTTCTGTTCGGAGTGATGACGATGGCCATGGGAAGAGTAGGTAATATACTCTTTTTGCTGCTTCTTACTTTGTGGATTAATTACTAGCATGCATACAATTTAGGTTTGACTACTAATTCAAGCAAGAAATAGTTTCTTCTAAAATCTTGGAGTGCGGGATATAGACCTTTTGATAAACCTTTCTATTTTTTACATTTGTGTACTGGGAACCCAGTAGAAATGATTTCATTCACGTAAGTGACTTAGTTTTTCTAATTTCCACCATCTTCTTTCAGTTTTGGCGTACTGTCAAAAGTATTATGTGGTCTTGCTGGTGGCTGTGATGATTGGTTTCGGGAAGGGGCTGCGTACTGTATTTATGGCACTGGTCATACCTACCCATGTCCCACTGCATAAGCTGCCAGGAGCAACAGGAATACAACTGTTAACAGCCGGAATGGTTTATCTTTCTCTGGGACCTGTTGTTGGTAAGATCTTCGAATTATCATCTTTCACAGGACGATTTCATCCACGGCCAGGCACAAGCAAAGGGAGCCTTTGTTTCACGCTCCTATTTGATCATTATTGGGAGCCTTGTTCACCCACCGCTGGTTTTAGATAGAAGGGTGGAGTTTTGTGACGTTCTTCCCCCCTGGGCTGCTCGAGGTATTTAATTACCAATTAAATAATCCAAAACTGGACCTTCATCTTTTACACCGTGACATAGGTAGATTCAATTAATGGCATTCCAGAAATAAAGAATGGGTTCTTTTTTGTGCAGGTTGGGTCAAAGACAATGCTTCAACAGCAGTCACGCTGCATTGCCTGAACATTTTCACTTGGTTGACAGCCCTGTCCTGGGGATTTGAGAAATTCATTACAGCAAGACGACAGAAACCCGAAGAACAAGAAGTTGTTAAAGCTTAGTTAGTTTTAGTTTATTTTATACTTATTTTTATTATAAAGATATAATTTTTCTTTGCGTATCATTTAAATGCCTTTTTGTAGCAAGCTATCATTGTTATCATCAGGAAAAACCTAGATGAAGCTGGCAGAAGAACGTGGAGATTGCCACAAGAAAAGAGAGGCCTATTTTTTAAGGATGGGAAATCATTAGATGACCCTTCCCGCTCTGGGCAGAGCGGAAGGGAGTGCCAGACTTGTACTGACTAAAACCCATTCATGTTTCTTCCTAGCCCTTTGTGCTCCAGGGCTACGATATCTCTTTCGAACAGTCCCGCAGCCCAGGCAGGAAAAAAAGAGAGGCCTAGGGTTGTCATTTACGTTCGGAAATTCTAGCTCTATAACTTAGCTCAGTATCCGGAATGCGGGGAGAATTAGAAAGCGTCCGGAATTTTGAAACACTGAGAAATAACAAACAGTTGATAGTAAACAAAATTAATAAATTCAGCTAGTTGGTACTCCACAATGTAAAAGATGCAATTGTCCGGGATATTCTCCGGAACAAGAAACTTACACTACTTTTTTTATCCACAGCCTGACTGAAGTCAGGCTGTGGATAATAATACTAATGCTGATCGCAATAAAAATGCACAAATCCTCCTGGGGACTCAAACTACACAGTCAAAGAGTAGTTAGTTTTATGTACATCATTTTAATTAATTACGTCGTCAAATTAATATTATCGATTCCATTGGTCATATACTTGACCCAATAAGAATCCTCGTGACATGTAAATGATTTTTAATTGTTTGTTTACTCACAACTCACGCAAACCAGATGTAACACAAATGTGCGATAAGAAACATACCAGAGCCCTGAAAATGATAAAAATGGCCACAAAATTAGTAGTGGTCATGCTTTCAGCGAGTGATCAGCTGGGCTATCCGGGGTTACATAAGGTTATCTTTCTGGTTTTAGCCGGACTTCATTTGGGTTGATGCTTCTAGAGACCCTGGAATTCGATTGTTTATGTTAAATACGTACCAGTTGAAATTCTGATTTTAAAACGCCAAATAGGTTTGGAAACCGAATGTTATGGTGGTATTTCTTTTTTTAATTCTAGATAGGCTTGCGTTTGGCCGCGACTTTCCGATGTGAAGCGATGATTGATGAATTTTCATGGTTAGCATTTAAATACATCGGGAAACACAGAGACAATTATAAAGGTACAAGCACATGTAGAGTTACAAAACACAGAGACGAACAAAAAAAAAGACGCAGTCATAAGGACTGCCGATGCCGTCAGAAGTGAAAACTCAAAACAATGCAATTACCGTGTTCTATTTTGAATTTTTAAACGCGTCGCTAGTTTGGCGCAATATGTCACGAGCATGTACCTACTAAGGTTTCCCAAATTGCACCATGGAGACGGAAAGTTAGATAACCATGAATCAAAGACCTAATCATGAACAAATAACCTCACACTCAACAATTAGACTTATAGCGAGATAAAGGAAATAACCTTTGTATGTCTATTATGGACCAATGATGCATCATTGGTTAATAGCCGCCGGATTTTGATTAACCCGTGTCGCCCGTACTTCGAGCAATGACAGCGTTAACAGTAGTAATGGGCTGAGTGATGATTTTTCTGTATCGATGACTGCATGACAATGACAAAAAAATATCGGTGACGGGAACAATGACAATATCATCTCGTCACTTCAATTGTGAGTAGATACTGAAATGATCGCGGAACGGCTTATTGAAATTATCATTAGTTTTTTATGTAGGCATGGGTCGAGTTTGTCACTTAGCCGCGTAATTAAACTTGGCATGGAAGGGTATTTTAAGGCAGCACATTTCGCACACAAACGTAAACTACGCAAGTGCAAGCATTATTGCCGTTCCTTGCGCCATGCGCCAGTCCCGGTCATTGTCATTTTATCGAAATATGTGCGTTCTGTGACTTCTGTATCGCCGATCGCGCAGCATCGCAAAGTCGCAATTCACACCGCAGCGCCATAATGATTTAAAAGCATTGATGATTTTGTCTTTGTCATTGCATGATGAAATGATTTTAAAATATCGATGATTTTTACATGTGACATGATATCGGACTCATCTCTAGTTAACAGGTCAAACGGAATTCGTCAGTGCGCAGCCGCATCATTTTGACGTGTGTGCCCTTTGCGAGTATCGTGCATTTAAAAATAAAATGACAAGCGTGAACGTTTTGTTTGTTGATTTGACGTAATTGAGTGTTGTGTCGGTTTTCATGTGTGTAGTGTCAAAACTCCGATAGTTAGTCAAATGATTTTTTGAATGCTGTGATATATATCCACTAAATAATTGCTCATAAACTCATAAGTTAGGAGTTACCTATATTTACTGTCGTTTAGTAGACATCAACAAATGTATTGTTTGTCTCATAGTTTGTGTAACGCCAGTTTGTTACATTAGCAATCAGTCATCAGTCGACTTTGGCTATATGATTTGTTGAAGTACACTTTATTTTATAAGCACTTTGTAAATAGCGCCTGTGGTTCATAGTTAGCAATATTTATCTAAAAGTCAGTATCGAAATAGCAATCAGGCATTTTTAAATTTTATAGGATATTTTCCGGACTATTTTCTTTTCATACCTAAATGTTATGCAGTGTCCCAGATCTTTTTCTTACCTACTTTATACTCCAAGTAACGACAGGTGATTTCCTTTTTTCCATGATTTTCCCCAACAATTTTGTGCAGTAGGTACTGTACAAGATTGTACATAATGTGCAAGATTGCAAAATGAGGTCATATCAACTACAATCACATGAATTAGTTATTAGTTCTATACTTAAAAGATTTAATGATGAAACTATTTCAACTTTACGCAGAAATTAAACAAGATAAATACATTTTAGCACCTATTTATAAACTAAGGTAGAAACAATAAAAGGGTCCAAAAATAAAACCAATTTTTAATTAAAAAGTAGATATAATCATTAAAACGATTATCCAGGTTAAAACTTATTCTTATTAATATTTTATCGATAGATTATGGAAGATAAAGAAATTAACTCCATGCGTGACCACTTAATCAAAGATTAGGTAAACGAGAATACAATTTCAGCTGTTTAATCATCCTTCATCCATCACTATGAGCAATCATTGTTTCACACTACTTTTACTGTTTGGTACTGTGACACGAATAACTCTTTTATCAGTGCAATGCGTGTATGTAAATAAGTTTTTACTAACGTATTTACACAAATAGTAAGTACTTTATGATAGGGAGAATAAAGGACAACAAATATTAAAAAAATACTAAGGTTATTTTTAGTCTTAGATACCTACTAATCATTCAACTGTTCTTGAAATGAAATTAATAAAAGTTAGTTTTTATACTTAGGTGCCTTATTATACGACGACTTGGATTAATTTTATTTTTGTTATTCATTATTTATATAAATGACTTGCCATTAGTAACTAATTATCCAGTATCACTTTTTGCCGATGACAGCACAGTCACTATTCATTCTACAAATAAAGATCGCTATGAACGTGAAATTAATAAAACAATCAATTCAATAATTAACTGGTTAGATAACAATAATTTAAAAATTAATCTTGAAAAAACAAAAATTATGTTCTTCAGTCAACGTTTAGAAGCACCAAATATTAATGCTCAACACAAATTAAATGTTATAAAAAGGGTAGACACAGCTAAATTTTTAGGTGTGACCATTGACAAACATCTGAACTGGAAAGCACACACAGAAGAATTAAATAAAAAAGTATGTTCTTCTGCCTATGCCCTCTATAAATTAAAACCTATTGTAAGTACCAATGCGCTTATAACTGCTTACCATGGCATTGTCGGCTCCTTATTGAGGTTTGGAGTTATATTTTGGGGAAACTCTACTAATAAAGAAATCATTTTTAAGTCACAAAAAAGATGTATTAGGGCTATGTTTGGTTTGAAAATGACTGATAGTTGCAAACAGTATTTTATTAAATATAACATTTTAAGTCTGCCTTCCTTATTTATTTATGAAATAGCTACTTTTATACAAACCAATCCTAACCTATTTAAGAAACTATCAGACGTTTATATTCGTAATCGACGGGATAATAATAAACTATGCGTACCAAGATCAACCACGGCATTGATGCGTAAAAGTATTTTTTGTTTAGCACCAATCATTTATAATAAAATCCCTAAACCTATTAGACAAATGCCAACTGCTCTTTTTAAAATTCATTTAAAAAAATATCTCATAAGCAAGTGCTATTATACCATTTCAGAATTTTTAAATGAACGCAATTAATTAAATAGATTCCTATAATTACGACATTTTTACAATTTGACTCTGAAATCTGTAAAAACAATACTTTTTGTTTTTTTAATTAGCATTAGTATTTTTTTTTATTAACTTTAAAGTTTGGTGTGTAGACTCAAGTTTTTCTATTCTTTTTTATGGTTTAATCTAAAAGAAAAAAAGAAAAAAATTGTACGCCATAAGTGGCAGAACATGCAGATCTACCTGTTATTTTAAGACCTTGCACATATTATTTGATGTATACTCATGTTTTACAATAAAAAATACAATACAATACAATACAATTTTGGTTTTTTAGAGATTTTGTCCGTCGGGGGTTTTTTAAATTTTTAATTTAATTTTTATTTCATACTTTTTAAACTTGAATTATTTTTTCTAAGCCTTGACTGTCCCACTCCTGGGCATAGGTCTACTCCCATTCCTTCCACTTTTCTTGGTGTTGCGCCTCTTCTCGCTTATTAACGAAAACAAGGAAAGATATGAATTTAAAAAAAAAAAGAACTTGAGCTTATAGGGGGGAGGGGGGGTGTGCAGCTACTTATGTGATCATCAACATAGACGAAGAAGAATAAATACGCATTATATAGGGTGTAAAACACCTCTTAACGAAGCCGAAAGGCACTGGTTCTCCCTGTCATTGCGATCATTTTTTTGATCTACACCATACCTGGGAACCTTCTAGGTACGGAGATATTAGGGGTCAAAGTTCCAAATTTTTGACAAGTATTTTTTTAAATTAAAGTTTTTAATGTAAGAGTTTTACTTTAAACACCTCCACGACCCCCGTACTATTCAATCCGTCCATCAGCACAATGTTTTGAGTGCGTTACATTGAATTCTACCACAAAACATGATTTTTTACCCCTAAAAAAAAAGTCGTTTCCCAGCAATAATGTTTGCGTAAAGCTACTTAGTTTCATGTACAGAATGCTTTGTTGACGGCTTCGTGATGAGGTGATTTACACCGTGTAGAATCTAATTCATAAACTACCCAAGCAAAGCTAATTATATTTATGTGGGACCACAGCGCGAGCCTCCTCTAAATCGGTCCATAATTGACGGAAATATCGATGAAAATAAACAGATGCAGCTGAACATAGAACTTCTTCCTTTTTTGGAGACATTTTTCCATGCTTAGCAGGTTAACTGGGGGAAACCCGAGACACAGATTTTTAAACCTTTGTATTACGTCCAAAAAAACACTAGCTAGATCTACATTGATTCTGATAATATACTAAGATAGACCTAAATATGTGTGAGCACGTAGGTAATAACATTTTAATGATAACGAGACACATTATTAAAGTCGAACCGATAACGAATATTTGCTATGCGCCTACACTGTCTGTCACTAACACAACATGTAGACAGGGCTACGAACATTCACGTATTTGTTGCTAATCAATTACAAATTGAACCAAAGAAATAAAAAACGAAACAACAAAAGGGTCTATAATCTCTGTAGGAAAACCAAGAAAGAAACACCCAAGTGATGGAAAATGTGCATCGTTTGTGATTTGACGTTAATTACGAAAGTTATATAATATATAAACAAAAGTTTTTGATGAAGAAATGTGATTAGTGATTCAGAACTGAAAATGTCGAATGTTGAAACAAATAAGGTGCCCCCTGATGGGGGCTACGGCTGGGTGGTGACAATAGCATACGCTATGAATAATGTAAGTACAATGTTATTACTAATCATCTATACTAATATTATAAAGAAAGGACTAAAGTCTGTAAGTTTCGATTTAGGAGGTAATTTCTAAGCCGATTTCACTGATAGAAAGCTAAACTGATACTACACGCACGTCCCTTCTACGCGGAGCAAGACAGGGGCAGAAGCTAGTTTACTAAACTTTACATACACACAGTCATATTCATCTAGTTTTAAAAGTTCCGAAGCTGAAATACTGCATTTATTAGGCAGTAAATAACAGGTAATTGAATTTGACTGCAGAGTTCATTGTATGACTGTTTTAATTTATCAACATAAATCAACACCACCTAAATTAGGTCTAAAGTCATGCATTATTATAATGTCTACTATCACAGACACTTATTGTGTACCTACCTACTCACTCTCTTAGCTATACGGGTGACTGCTTGTGATTGTCTTTAAAGAAACCTTTAGATCAACCAGCAGCGTTGTTGTTATAACCATACCAAGGGCAAGTCTCTTCTGTTCTCTTACCTACGTTTCTCTTCTGCTGTCTTTTGAAAAGGTATATTATATATCTACGGCATGCTTTGCCTTGGCATCAAAGATATCACTTCATCTGCATGACTTATTTGAGATGAGTGATGAATGCAGCAGAATACCAGTTTTTAGCTGCATCCGATTTGACCAGAAGCCACTCCTCCATACTGCTACTCCATATTGGTATGGACTGATTAGTGATTGTCTATCTGACCTGATTGTCATCCTGGTTATTGGGTAACACGACAACCCTTAGGAAGACTGGCTGTCAGACATTTCGGCTTCTGACTTCTAATACCGATTGACAAAGTTCTACGAGTGACTATGGGGAACAACAGCTCGTGCTTTTTGAGATCATCGCACTATTCATCGATCGTTGTTTTAATTTTACTAATCACAATCGACGTACAAAAAAGATTAAGAAGAAGAAGGCATTTGGCTGAGATGAGAATGCTAAAGAATGCGGTTATCGTGGTATGGGCATGTGATGAGGAGGCATGAGTAGAGGAAGACCAATGAAACGATAGATGGACTGTGTGAAGGATGATATTGCAAAACAGACGTGTCTGATAAGATGACAAGTAATAGACAGGTTAGGAAGGATGAAAGAAGAAGGCATTCTGCGCCGACCCCAAAAGAATTGGGACAAGGGAAGGGCAAGAGAAGGATGAATCAGCGTACAAAAATTCTTGTACACAGATTTGATGAAAGTGGTTTATCATGAGTGAAAACCGTCTTATCAGTCGTTCGCTTCCGACCGTCCACTGCTGAACCGCCCGATTCTGAGTAACTCTAATCTCCTTTGAAGATCTTCCTCACTGCCTTCTTTTACCGACTCGAGGTCTCCTCTCTAGAACACGTCAATTCTATGAGTGGCAGAACTCTCCTTTTTCGAATGTTTTCAATCCCTAGAACGTTTTTTCAGCAGCGGACATCAACGGGTCGTAATGAGGATTGGAACATCATACTTTTAGTTTAAACTGTTAAGGACAATGGGCGTTTTTCTATGAAACCTTACAATTAGGAACTGTGCATTGCCATGGTTTTCTTCAGGTTTTCCTTTCTTCCATGGCATATGTAAAACAACTGTGCAAAATTTAATTAAAAACGGTTCCGTAGTTTCGGAGTCTTTAGGGTACTTACGTAGGGATTTTGGGATATTGTTAAGGGACACCGACGCACAAACGGCGACCACAATATATTTAGTAGATCATTCTGACAATGGAACAGCTGAATATTTGTGGGGGGGGGGCACAAATATTCAGCTGTTCCATATATTTTGACCGTGTAGCAGGTCATTCACTTTTACAGCAAACAGCAGATTAAAAAAAAATAACGATGAAAAATTTGTATGTGGGGGTCAGAATGTGGTAGTGTGTATACGTGGTAACTGTTTACGTCTCTGTCTCTTGCGTGTCCACCCTGTACCTATATACAGGCTGAACGTAATATTGACGTAGATATTCTGATTGTTTAAATAACTACATATCATAACTATAAATAATTAATTAAAATAACCTAAAGTAACTAACATAACAATAAACTAGAACAAGGGCGTCTTATAACTTATCCTCATCGTTGTCTAGGACGTTGTATGGCAACGTTTAGCCTGGCCAAGGTGAAAAAAAACGCAGCCCTTGGGTCACGAGAAGTGTAATCTGTTAAATAAGATGAAAATAACTTTCAAAATGACCTAGACTCAGCAAGGAAAAATACTTGATAACTCACATTTTCCTTTTCACTAAATTGTTTCGCCAAAATTATCAAGATAATATTTTACAATATGATAACTCAGTCACAAAACTATTTGTATTTAAGTTAACATTATTAATTTTACTCAGCACCTATCTTAACTACAGTGACAAGGCATTTGTCGAATCTTTAAACCGTTTTTGTACATAATAGATCAGCTGGCCTACCATGACGTCTAGCAGTAATGTTTTAGTTTTATTCCAGTGTGGGAAAGAGACGGAGCTATCCAGTATGTCTAGCGCCATCTCTTTCTCACACTTGAAAAGTTTTAAGACGTCATGTTAGGCCAGCTTATAGTAAAATTCACATTGATTCATCGTCTTATCTCAATAATTCTAATTCAGCGCTGTACATAAGTTGCATTGTATGAATAATCATAATGCCATTAATAATCTTTTTAAATGTTTAGATATTATATTTTTTATCGCGATAAATATAATTACATAAGATATCACTACCAACTACACACAAAATGGAATAGGCACATGAGATGACGACTAATAAATAATAAATAAAGTATTAAAGAAGGAGACTGAGGTGTTGCGCCAACCGTAAATGAATTGAGGAAAGGGCATCAGAATGATGATGACGTGAGAATAGAACAGACAGCAGTTGATATAGGTCGTGTTATGCTTCAAATTCATGTGAGGAAGGAACTAAGCTTTTAGCCAATCAACTCAATTCTAATCCAGACTCATTCTGTAACTGGTCACGTATTAGTTCTAATTGATACTAGAATATTTGTAAAACTTTGTCGGAATAATTCCATATAGTACATAGAATTAATGAATTGCATATTTTCTTCCAGGTGGTTGTTCTTCCCTTAATCGCTGGTTTCGCTTTGGTGTTGAACGATACTGATCTGACTGCTACACAAGTTACCTTCGTTATTGTATTAAATCATAGCATTGGTATGCTCTTGTCGTTCTTCGGAGGACCGTTATTGAGAAGCTTCGGATACAGAAAGATTGCCGTGTTGGGCGCCATATTCATATCAGCTGGTCTAATGATTATGTCAGTAGCAACTGACTTCTGGGAATTTATTTTATCTTACAGTATTATATGTTGTGAGTAACCATATCTGCTTGATAATATTCATTTGTTTAGATTTCAATGCGTTATGAAACCTGACGTTACTTTTTATTTCAGCGATGGGTGTAGCTGCAATAATGCAAGCTTTCACATTAGCGATAAATTCATTTTTCAAAGAAAAAAGAGGAAGGGCCGTTGGCGTTGGCATGTCTATCACTGGACTGGGATCCATATACATGCCCCTACTGATGAGTTTCTTGATGTACACGTACGGATGGAGATACGCAGTATTAATTTTGAGTGCAATTTGCCTCCATTCACTTGTAGCTGCTTGTTTACTTAGACCCGCTAAGTGGTACTTAAGAGATCCTCCCGAATCAGAAGAAGCGGTGCCTCTAACTCGTGAACTAGAGACAGAGCTTATAAACGGCAATGCAATTTCGTCGTCTACAGTTGTTGGTATGATTCTTTTGTTATTCATATATTAAGTCTATTGTTCGAAACATTAAGTGTAACCATGCTGTTGTGATTGTCACCATTATTGTTACAGGTATTGCATCTCTACCGCCACGCCTGGATGAATCTGGGACGAACGGTGTAATCCCGACAATGAGTTTATCAATGCGATCTCTAAATAGTAACTCTAATCTTCAAACCCGAAATGCCATATCACACCCTGATGTACGAAACAAATTGCAAGAGACACCACTATCAGAGTCCCGATACAAGTGGTGGGAGTCTCAAGAAATTAATCTCGGTAGTTCCATTAATATTTTTAACGAAAAAGAGAATCTGAGACAAACAAAGGCTCAAGAAATGGAGATTGTCAAAGAAAAAGAGAAAAAAAAGAGTTATATGGATAATTTCATACAGTTCTTTGACCTGACACTTTTGAGTGATCCAATATTCGTTAACATTATATTTGGTCTATCAATAGCTGCTTGTGTGGAAACGAACTTCTCACTGTTGTTGCCAATTATTCTCAAAGACATGATGCAGTTTGAAACAGCAGATATAGCAAAACTTATGTCAATCATAGGTTTTTCGGACACGTTGTTTCGGTTTGTGTCACCATTTATTGGAGAATGGTGCAATAAGTCACCGCGTGTCATGTATATGATCAGTTTACTTATGATAATCTTCACCAGAAGTAGTAAGTATCTTTCTATTATTTATAATTTCAGCACTGTTTCAGAAATAACAAAATAAATGTTTCTCAGCACCTGTTTAATGTAAATAACCGTCTGCATCATTGTTCTGAGTTATTGATAAGGTCACACATACTCATACAAACATTTCTTTATTTCTTACCGTTTTGTGTGCATCAATGACATTTATTTATAGGTTGATAACCTCTTTGTATGTAGATGTATTTAAATGCTCTAATATCATTGATGAATGGCGAGCATTTGTCTCTTTCATATTTATAGACTGATACAGTTTGTTTGTAACCTTATGATTTTTTATTGTTTTCCAAAGTAAGTTTATAAATCATATAACAAAAACAAAGTATATCTACTTTTAGACTGTTCAAGTGGATCTTAATACTATTCATTTTCGCTTTTGCAAATCTTACCTTGGGGACTTTTCTAGTTTACACTCGACAGCTTGTTGATAGTTTAATTATATTTCTGCGAATCAAACTTAGAATTTCTTACTAGCTTTTAATTATAATAGAAAAGAGACCGTCGGAACTTCAAGTCAGGTGTGCTAAGCTTGGCACCTCGCGGGAACTCCTGGCCATCAATGTCGGTTGCCAACTTAACTTAACCAGGTTGTACTTTCCTACATCCGAAGGAATATTTTGAAATACCTTGTTAAGTTTTCTTTGAAAATCTTAGTACCTACTCGTAATGCCAAACATCCCAAAGAGATACCTGATAGAATCCGTATTCTCTTATATGTCCTGCTATGTACTTGTAGTGCCCTAACAGCAGTTAGTTAAGCTTAAACTTTAACTTTTCCAGTAATGCTGTTCACAACGTCCTTCATGGGCATGATATTCGTATCCCTGGCCCTCGGCATCACTAAGGCAATGAGGACAGTCTACGTGAACATTGTGATCCCAAACTACGTGCCCATCCACAGACTGGCCTTCGCTTCCGGGATACAAATGTTCTTCAGTGGCATCACCATTTTTACTATTGGATCCTTATTGAGTAAGTACAATTGTGTGGCTGTTGACTGATAACATATTATCGGTTACTGTTCTATTGGCCTATTTGCTGGTGAATGTATCTGATGCGGGGATTGAAAAATGATGCTAAATCTGATTGTGCTGTGTTGTGTGTAACTCTTTATCTATGGACTTATACACTACTTTGAGATTAGCGTATAACTGACGTTTAGTGAAGGTTCTTGATAGGGCTTTGGTTAATTTAGTCCTGTTGTTTGCATATCACACTGAGCTGATGGAAGCTACTAAAAGTGCCAAACTCTTAGCCAAATTTTGGGTTCGCTTAATTTAAATTGTCATCGACACACTAAGAAGATCTAATTTAATAATTAATTAATGGACTTTGGTCTTGTCAGTCGTGCTTAAGTATGAAATAAATTTTACATTGTTTAAGGACGAATTCTTAAAAGTTGTGAATAACGATGTTTTTTATTATAGACAATTTATTTATAGGTAGATTAACACTGTTATAATTCGGGCCATGACTTTTAATCTCGCGTGAAAAAAATGTTTTGCGGCTAACTGATTATATTCGAACAAACTTGGAACACAAAACAACACCAAGAGAAAATTGGCTTATATATATCTGAACCTGTAATCATCTAATTCAGCTGATATAGCATTTAGCACATACACAAGATAACGCCTGTAATCCACGAGGGGTTAGGCAGAGATGTACCCATTAGTATAAGCACATTTCGCAATTTTCCATCTAAATCATTGTCTCGTTTTATGGCTGGCCGTTGCTGAGTCCTTGGTTTAATACCTAAGTAGGTGTCAAGCTAAGAGTTATTGCATATTTCTATCATATTGTAAGTCTATTTAGCAATTAGCAATAGGTTCGTGGCTCGCCCCCTGCTATTAAAACATACATGGCGTAAAGTGGGTGGAACTAGTGAGGCGCAACCCTGCCTAACCCTTCGTGGATACAAACGTGATGGACAATATAGAGTAGATTTGCTTTCAGTTAGTTCCCGTGCATTTATTTAGAAACAAGTGTGACTCACTAACCTGACGCTATCTTTTGTTGCTGTGATCTTTGACCTATGCCTCTCGGTACTCAAGCGGCCTGAGTTACGTCATCGCGCGGACCCCTTTCGGCCCCATAATTACGTCATCGCGCGTGTCAAGTGGCCGGCGCTCACAAAAATGCTTATCGCGCGAGTTCTGTTAGCTCTTATCTCAAACGGTAAACAGTTTCGGGTTCTTGATTAACGAGACCATGTATTACAATATAAACAACTGTTTCATAACTACTTGAGAATTATAAACATCGCATAGAAATCAGAGAGCTCGCCGCAAACATACTGTTGTCGTAGTTTGTTTTTTTTTGGTAAAACTACTGAATGAATTTACACGAAACTTTAGATTTAGCATAACAAATATACAAGTAATCTAATGACAGTGTTTTTTAGGAGTCCTACATAAATTATTCTTGCAAGATTCCAATTCAAACGTCTTATTAGAATCGGCCATTTTCTAACTGCGCAGTTCAATGCATGAAAATACTTGAAATATCAATAAATATGAATAAATATGCCTCGAATGCATTAAATAATGAATTATCACTATTTTTTCGCTTTTTGCTAATGTTTCCAAGACCATATTTCATTGTAAAAGAGTCAAATTCATATTTTCAATTTCGACTGACGAACTTCACAACAAAGGAATTTTTGGAGGAATTTTTGGGTCAAAAACATAATTTTTAGATAATTTTTCCAGCAAATGACTATCTAAAAAGTTACATTATACACTTATAACATACTATACATTTACTTACCAAAGTTTAACAACACAAAACACAAAAATTTCACTGCATTCCAAAACAAAACATCACCGTTCCACACTGGCCGCCATGACGCATTTTGACAGTCGACAAAGACGCGTTTCTTTTTTTTTTTAATAATTTTGTGCAGTTGTAAGGTTGGTATGATGGTTTCATTTTAATCGAACTCTAGTTGGCCATAGACGTAAATTTTTACAAACGAATTAGAACCTTACTTTACGTACGATAAGGGTTTAAAGTTGCTCGTACGAGGTTGTTCCACCAGAGGAACAGCGGGCCGATAAGCAAAAAAGTGATGTTCCTCTGGAGGAACAAAAAGGATCTAGCGGTGTCGAACGATGCCTGTTGCTAGGACCGTATTTATTTTGTTTCATCAGACAGAAGTAGAGAGACCATCCTATCTTTAATAAAAGTACTGTATATTTTATTGTGTGGAAGATAATATGGTTAGAAAGGAAGTGACTGCTGAGATGACGGATAATGGAGAAGTATGAGAGAAGAAGACATACTGCGTGGACCCCAAAAAATATTTGGGATAAGAAAGAGCAGAAGAATGATGATGATGAAGTACTGTCACACAAAATAAGACATAATTGTCTGTATTTTTAAATCTCTAAATGAGCACTTTAATTTGATACCTCTCGGTACTCAAGCGGCCTGAGTTACGTCATCGCGCGGACCCCTTTCGGCCCCATAATTACGTCATCGCGCGTGTCAAGTGGCCGGCGCTCACAAAAATGCTTATCGCGCGAGTTCTGTTAGCTCTTATCTCAAACGGTAAACAGTTTCGGGTTTTTGATTAACGAGACCATGTATTACAATATAAACAACTGTTTCATAACTACTTGAGAATTATAAACATCGCATAGAAATCAGAGAGCTCGCCGCAAACATACTGTTGTCGTAGTTTGTTTTTTTTTGGTAAAACTACTGAATGAATTTACACGAAACTTTAGATTTAGCATAACAAATATACAAGTAATCTAATGACAGTGTTTTTTAGGAGTCCTACATAAATTATTCTTGCAAGATTCCAATTCAAACGTCTTATTAGAATCGGCCATTTTCTAACTGCGCAGTTCAATGCATGAAAATACTTGAAATATCAATAAATATGAATAAATATGCCTCGAATGCATTAAATAATGAATTATCACTATTTTTTCGCTTTTTGCTAATGTTTCCAAGACCATATTTCATTGTAAAAGAGTCAAATTCATATTTTCAATTTCGACTGACGAACTTCACAACAAAGGAATTTTTGGAGGAATTTTTGGGTCAAAAACATAATTTTTAGATAATTTTTCTAGCAAATGACTATCTAAAAAGTTACATTATACACTTATAACATACTATACATTTACTTACCAAAGTTTAACAACACAAAACACAAAAATTTCACTGCATTCCAAAACAAAACATCACCGTTCCGCACTGGCCGCCATGACGCATTTTGACAGTCGACAAAGACGCGTTTCTTTTTTTTTTTAATAATTTTGTGCAGTTGTAAGGTTGGTATGATGGTTTCATTTTAATCGAACTCTAGTTGGCCATAGACGTAAATTTTTACAAACGAATTAGAACCTTACTTTACGTACGATAAGGGTTTAAAGTTGCTCGTACGAGGTTGTTCCACCAGAGGAACAGCGGGCCGATAAGCAAAAAAGTGATGTTCCTCTGGAGGAACAAAAAGGATCTAGCGGTTAAGCATTATTTCGCGGTTATCCTTAAAAAAACTTTCACAATTTGCGTGGGAAGATAAGCATTCGTGTCTAGAAATATCTACACTGTTTGTCCTTCTTTCCGGAGAGATAAAATACCTTATTACTTGTTTGTAACGTTTTTATCTTTTTAATTTCAGCTCGAGTGCGGGAAGCGTCTGGTTCCTACATAATGCCGATCATCGTGTTAAACTTCGTCACACTTATAACAATTATTTCTTGGAGTGCTGAGTTCCTATACTTCAGATTAAAAGACAGAACAAAATCGGAACCTGAACCTGTAACATAGTACCGTTGTTTAATAGTTTTTAAGTATATTTTATGTCGATCAAAGTTAACATGTGTTTTATTTGGGAAATCAGAAAAATGTTGTCACGAATTCACATTTCACTCATTTATTTACATTTACAATAATATTTACAAAAATCGATGAATTCTAATACTCAGTTTTGTTACAATTTTAGATATTACACATAATACTTGAAAACATATCTACTTAAATTAAAGCTAAAGAATATAAAGGATATTTAATGAATATATTTTAAAATTAATGAAATGATATTTAATGAAGTTCCACTTTGGTTAACTTTACCTATTTCTAGAGTCCATGTACATTTATGATTAAATGTAAGATCAAAATAAAAAGAACACTTGTTTGCGTTCTTCTTAATTTGTTCATTTTCACTCACTAATCTATAATTGTATAGTTTCGCTATATTTATATTGTCACTGTCACTTGTTTCACTGTTAGTTTCAAACATGTCACTTCTTATAACACTTTTCAGCCATTATGAAGGCTTGCAGTCGTGGCTGTGTTGTCCTCCTGAAAAGTGAAACAAAACATAGGTTAAGTGACTCTATTTTTGACTCGATAGTTTGTTAGTAAATGGTATTGAGTTACTTTTTAACAGAGTTTAAGTTGGGAGTAATTTATTGATTAGATATTTTAATCATGGAAGTTACAGGAATTACTGGTGCGTTTATATACACGTGATTCAAGTCAATTCAACGTTAACGTAGGTAACTACAGTGATGTTTATATAAATTTACAATCGACATAATACAATTATAGTCATGAATTAATTTAGTGTTTATCATAGTAGGACACATGTTTTAAGCTATCAAATTATTTTAAACACTCAAATGAGAGCTTAAATGGTCCGCGCAGGTATCTTCAGTGCCTTAATACATACAGCGTGTATATATCAGAAATGTGGTGTTATATAAGAGTGTGGTTAAGATCATCAAATTGATCAAGTTTCTCTATGGGACCAACATCGTAATCGCAAAAATATAATAACTAAGCCATATATTCATTGCAGTTTAAAGGCTCAGCTGATACCTATATTACGAGTTTCAGGTCTGAACTACACTCTTAAATATGACTACACATTTCTAATAGATACACGCTGTTTATACATACAGCGTCATTTAACAGTGCCTCAATACTAAGCCACTGATGATTCCTGTTCTGACCTTAAAAGGAAATTAAAAGTTGGTAAATATTAAGAATTAAACCTCGTCCAAGTTAGTGGTAATGTTCTGTTGGCTAGCTTCTGGCAAAGACGTACGATTGTTCTCCTTTTGAGTCTCCAGCTCGTTTACTGAAAGTAAAAAATCCATTTAAAACAAATCTGAAAAACATTCAGTTTATCTAATGTTTCAGTAACAATTATTTATACTCACTGCTTTGGTACCAGCTTTTAGAAAATCCATACGATGAATCAGACTCAATCTTTCCTCCTGAACTAAAGCCAAATGATGGTCGATTCATAAACCTTGGAGACTTAAAAGGAAGATTATTAGACGCAGAGAACTCGCTGTCGGCACTCGTTTTCTTAGATTCGAAGGGTTCTACTTCATACCATTCTGACGACACATTTCGCATATCTCTCCAAGGTTTCGAAGTCACCACATAAACTTTTTCTTTAGTTAATGGTGATATAGCTGTTTGTATTTTACCCCATGGTGCTGAAGTAGTGGTGGACGTCGTGGATGTACTTGAGGTACGGAAAGAAGATGCAGCTGTGTAAATATGAAGTTTTTGAACTTCGTCAAGTTCCTCATTTTTGCCAGTGTTGTGCCTATTTTTCGTTCTCTCTATGACATTATATTCTTTTCGTGGTCTACTATAAGTATTATTGCTTTCATCAGTGACTATGTTATGAATACTACTTGAACCTTCGTGATCATAGAATTCGTAATTATAATTACTTGTGGTTGTAACGTAATTGGTTGGCATGGTAGTCGTGAAATAGTTGTCAGGAATCTGCTTAGCATGCTTTTCACTGCTTCGGGTCTTTTGTGGAGTCTTGTATTGTTTAGAATATTCCTGTTCTGTCCAGTCATCTATAGTATGCTGGAGTTTAATTATATCAAACGGTGGTTCTTTCACATCATAAAAATCCTTTGACCTGTCTGAGTCGTAGTTTTCCATTACTTCTGTATCTTCAGCCGTTGTTGTTTCAGTATTATAACTTTCTGTTGTAGGACTGACGTACGAGTTTTCTGTGTTAGATGGGACTTTGCGAGCTTGATATTCATCTTTTGGTGTAGATGGCCAATCTTGTGACATTTGCACGTAGTCTTCGTTTGTATCTGCTTGTTTGTTTCCTGTAGTATAAGGTACAATGATTTGGACAATCTTAGGTGTGTACGTATTTTTCTGTACATTTGACTCTTCTTTATATTCAGTTCTACTTTCATGCCAACTAGTAGTAATAGTTGGTGGCTTTGGTGCCGCAGTTGTCGGAAAATCATCATAGATTTCATATTCGTTCTCTGGAACGGGCGATGAAATAGCAAAAATAAAGTTTCCATGGTTTTTATGTGGTGCACTTGGTTTCAGGTACAAAAGAGGTGAATCGATGTTTTGTAAATTACTTTCTGTGCGGTATTTATCCACATTGTCATCATTTACTCCTCTTAAATCCGCAAAGTTTAGTTTATGATTAGAAGGTACTCGAGAAACAGGTTTTAAATCTACAGGTACACTGTTGTCATACAGTTCATTACCGACATCAACCCCTGTGCTTTCAAAACTAGCATCAATCGATTTGGTCGCTGAAATATGATCTTCCGAAGCCTGCGACGATATATCCCTAATTTCATCTACTACGTAACTGTTAGGTATATTCCTATATGCTTTTGATTGATTGAAGGTAGATGGCGGGTCTATTTCAATAATAGGTGATTGTATAATAGTAGCAGGATATTCTACAGAATGTGCGAATTCCGCTAAGGGTATACTTTGTTCTATATGGACATTATTGTTAGACTGTTGCATCTGATTGATACCTTGCAGAACATTTTTAGAAAACTGCGGTTGCACAGGTCGAAAAGGTCGTGCATTAAATATAGGTGGCAACGGTGAAACACTAAGATTAGGAAGTGCGACAGGCTGTAGCGTATGAATATTTCTGCCCCTATTTAGTGAGAATGGAGCTGGATTAGCCAGGGCGAATGACGTATTTGGTGTTGAAGGTTTCGTACTATCGTGTGGTAGTACTTCTGTTTTTATTGATTCAGCTGCTGTAGCTGACACAGGGTATGATATATCAAATAGATGTGTATTAGTTATAGGTTCACCGTAAGAATTCTTAAATGTGGTTGGATGTGAAACTTTTGGCAACTGTAATTCTCCCTCAGGTGTTATGTTTTCCAACAATTCCACGTCATTTTGTGGAGGCAGTTCTTTATTTAGAGTGCCAGGTTCGTACTGCGGAGTGACTGGTTGGAAGTTTTTGATAACCGGACGTGGAGTTTCATATCCTGGGGAATGAGTCCCGTATGACGGAGACGGAATTCCGTACAATGGCGAAGGAGTACCATACGATGGCGAAGGAGCACCATACGACGAAGAAGGAGTTCCAAACGATGAAGACGGCGTCCCATAAGACGACGAGGGAGTCCCATAGGATGAAGAAGGAACTCCATACGAGGGGGAGGAAGTCCCGTACGATGAAGAAGGTGGTTGTAAGGTTGAACTAGCTACATTGTAGAAGTTGTTTGAAATCCCTTGAGATGGAGTAGATAGGAATTGAGAATCTAATGAGTTACTAGGTAAGCTAAATGAAGAACTCGGTATGCCGTAGGATGAACTTGGTTGAGAATACGTAGCACTCGGAGGGTTCGGTGAAACAACGTCTAAAGTATGTGTTGCACTTGGTGGGCCATAAGTTGAGCTGACAGTTCTAACTGCACCAGTGTTATAGGAATGATTAGGTACACCGTAGTTTTTATGGGGTACTCCAGGCAATAACTGTGGCGGCTTTATATCTTGGCTTTGTGAATTGAAAGCTTGCGGTTGTAACTTCAACATATTAGCATAAGCTGTAGGACTTGGCGGCCCGTACGTTGGCAATGAATTGTGGTATACATTTTTACCCCCTAAATTGTATCTAATTACTGGTAACCATGGCACTAAATTACAAGGATTGCAATCCTTTTTTATTGGACCTACGTTATTAAATACAGACGATCCTGCATAACTAGTTTGTTGAGATGGGAAAAGCCATCCTGAAACTTTTTGGAATAAGCTTGGCGATGGAGTAGTAGAGAACGGTTGGGGAGGTGGGACGAAGTTGAAATTGTATTGTTTGTAGAAAGGGGCTGGGAACTTGAAATCACTAGATGCTAGCGGTGGGGGTGGTGGTGATTGGTATTGGTATCCGACATCTGCATTGTGTCGTTGGTTTCTCTCTGGGCCTTTGTAGAAAGGCACGGGCACGGGAGATAGTAGCGGGGGAGGAGGAGGCTTCAGTAGCGTCCCGAACTGTGATGCTCCGTGTGCATTGAACCCGTTTGTGTGGTCGCATCTACATCTTGTGACGACTGCTATTAGCAACACCGGAAATATCTGAAAAAAAAAAGAAAAGGACTAAATTAATAAAGCACTTAGGATCCTTCTGGAGATAATCAGCACTAAATTCTACGTATATTTAATTAACAATTAGAAAATATAGTGAAACACTCGTCGTGACATATCGGGGCCATTGTAGACGCTTCCCACGAGTTGCCATTCTTTGCACTTTTCTCTTTTCTCATATTATACCGTCAATGGTCGCGATCGGAAGACGCCACGTTTTGAATTGAATTATGATCTAGATGTTTTCTTATAGAAAACTATTAGAGTGTAAAATAAACTTAGAACTAGGTAATTATTCAACCACACAAATATACAGTCGAAGACTTTGATTTCCTATACATACCTACAATTATAGCTACAATACAAAAAGAGCCTATCTAGGTGCTAGTTCTCGTAGCAGTTATTGTTATGCGAAATGCTCCTATTAATACGACATTCATGCATCCGTTTACCGTGATGCTGTAATCAGAGGTCAGTGCCGTGAGAATATTTATGAATATTGTAATAATTATTGTAATTGCTTTAACTGTTGTTTGTCTTTCAAGACACAGGCAGTTAGTAACTAAAATGACCCTCCATGCGTTTGCTTGAGTAACTTATTCATACATCACTGTTGCATAAGTCTAAAATATATATAACATTTGTTGCTTTAGTACATTCTGGGTGCGCCCAAGTGCTCTTGAAGTGCAATCACGCGCAAACGCATGTTTTGGCACCAATTGTAACCAAAGCAGCAATGATCAATTCAAAACTCGTATTACGTTCGATTTTCGAAACTTCACTACACAAGTATGCTACCCACATGCTTGTGCTATCATCATTTAAATAAATACGTGAAGAAAAGTAAAATCGTTCAGGGTGTTCAGACGTGGGCTCATCATTAACTATAAACATAGTAATTCTGTAAAAAACAAATGATCATAATTCTCTCATCTTTATCCCAAATTATTGGGGTCAGCGCAGCATCTTCCACACTTCTCTACTACTTATCATCTCAAAAGTTACTCCTTGTCTAGCCATATTATTTTTCACATACATACATAATTTATTTGGACTTCTATTCTTATAGCCAACCACATTTATAAACTATCCTTAGGATACTTTCCTCATTCCTCCGCATCATATGCAAATTCTTCATCTACATTGGAGATTGTGCGGAGGAGATTTTACAAAAACTAAGTTATTATTTCTTTATTTTAATTCATCTCAGCCAGTAGGTCACTATCTCATAAATAACATAGTATTCATGCTTATAAATGCATATAATTGACATTTCGTGTCTAACATAAATCACACATAATTATGAATAGAAATTTTGTAATGAATGCATAAAAAGTGAAACAACACCTAGTGGCTAGACTTGACATGATGAATGATAGCCGGAAGCATTTAATATATGACAGTCTGCTCTCTTCTCCAGATATGAATAACTCTAAAACTAGAGCTGTGGATATGACAGATAAAAAAATATAGACTTAACAATTCTGCTGAATATTGATGGGGTTTTCCAGTTATATACAGGCGCGAGTGTTATGTTGAGAGTTTTTATCTATGGGGCTGACTCACTTCTAGTTACTAAGTTCGTTGAAGCAAAGCAGTTTAGTGATGGTGTTAAGGCCGAAAGCGCTCATTGCAATCGCCACATTACTAAAACATTATTTGACTATGAAAAATTTTTAGCTTATCATAGAATAAAAAAAAACCCTTTATGGCAGTTAATGAGCTATGAGTCTATAGGCCAATCCTAACAATACCAACAAAAAATATAAAGATGAAGAATAAGACTAACACAAATAGTAGTAAATCCTTTGTTAATATTAACAGGTCATTCATCATTGTAGAATTCCGAACTGACAGTTCGCACGCTCTTGTAAGAGAACTTTTACTTAATTGCCGGTCAAAAACGCAACAATGCTTTCTTCCTCTGAGTATGACATAAAACGGTGATGCTATTTCTCACAGACGAAAACAAACGAAAGTGAAAATGAGCTAAAGTAGGTGAATCGGGTTTGGTTTAAAATTCTTAGATGACTGCTAAATTGTATAATTGGATCAGCGCCTTTAACCGCTGTAGTATTTTTTTAAACAATGTGATTGGAGTTCCTCTTCTTGTAGTAATCGAATAGCAATAGCAGAATGTTTTATTATCAGCAGTTGCATGAACGATTTTTTTGTTATTGTTTCGACGGTGGTGATGAATATAAGGCAGCGCGGCATCGTCCTGCTGTCGTTATACTTATTTGGATCTCTATCTCTATCGTTTCTTTGATCCTCCTCTATTCTTATAGTCGCACTGTCCTATATTTATACCATTTCTTCACCGACACCTAGCCAACAATTTCATTGCTCGTGAACCTTCTACGACTTTTTGAGCTACAAAATAACCAAGAAATCTTTCCTATCCGTTATTCATTTAACATTTCAATCATCGCCGTTTGATACCCCGATACAGAACCTTTATGTACACAAAGTGGAAGCGACAATAGGCTCGTTGAAAGCTGAAGAGCCGGTCAAACTGATCGTGACTCGATTTTTTAGATGGCAATCGTGATCTTCGTTTCAATATAGTAGGTATATATCGTCTTCTTTGATGCTAGAGGTGACTATGGGCTATTTACGTGATTGACTCGCTTTGATCAATCTCACCTTATAATGAGACCGACGATGGTGTATATTTTAACTGGACTAAGGAGGAAAAAATAAACGTCTGACAACCAGTCTTGCCAAGGGGTATCGTATTACCCAGTACTAACTGGGTTGTGTCGGTCAGATAGACAGTCTCTCCATGCCATCATCATCATCATCATTAGCCTATAATTTTCCCACTGCTGGGACACAGGCTTCCTCTCCTATGAAATGGAGTGGGCTGTAATCCACCACGCGGGCCCAGTGCGGGTTGGTAGATGTCACATGTCTTCGAATTTTTGGTTCTAGGACATGCCCGTTTCCTCACGATGTTTTCCTACACCGTTTTTGAGAGCAGCGATGATGGAATAAATTACACAAAGTAATGCGCCTGCCTGGGTTCGAACCCATGGCTTACTGCTCGTTAGTCGGGGCAGCCAATACTGGGCCACCGCCGCTCTCCATGTAAAATACTGGTATTCAGCTGCATCCAGTTAGACTAGAAGCCGACCCCAACATAGTTGTGAAAGGGCTAAGCAGATGATGACGGAGGAAAAGTTATATCTCTAGGAATATTTACAATATCTTATTGGCAAATAATTGAAAAGTAACCAGCAAAATATAGAGAAAACATTCCAGTAGAAAGAACAAACGTGGTTTTGTGTGTACATCAAGTCATACCTGTAGTACTTTCTCCAGGAAACATGTAAAGTATCAATATATCACGAAACATCACTATCCACATTAATCAATAGATATTTATGCTTAATATACATGTCAGGTGGAAAGTAAAAGTGGATTGTATTGTTCCACTGACAATTGATACGTTAGGACCTGCCCAAACGGTTCAGCATTTGAATATAATGGTTGCAACGTCATCGGACAGTCAAGACACTGTGCAATCTCATAAATGTTTGTTTTCGAATGAATGAAAAACAAAATGTTGATTGTCATTAGTTCAAATAAAATTGGAATGACTTGTTGTGATAATCTGGGAAGAAGTTTAGTTATTAAAAGCCCTTTTGGAAATATTCATCGTCCTTTCCTTTAGAAACAAGGCATAAAATGAAAGAAATGGTGACATATTTATACTTAATTAGTAGAGTAAACGATCAATAAAAATTGTAACAACAACCTCAAATGTCAAAGTTCACTAAAAACGAATAACGTAGACACAATGGAAACAAAGCCAAATACTGAAGATGAAAACATAAGTGATAGTGAGGACCTCAAACTATCCAAGTACGTTCTAAATGCCGAAGAAAGCTAAAGATAATGGTGAGTGCTTAGAGATTGTAGGATAAACGCGTTTCATGGCGAGGGGCAAAGGGCTCAGCATGGCGGTAACCGTGGAGCCTGCATTACTACTGTTTCGTAACTCACTGTTGCAACATAAACATACTCGTCCTCACTTTTATATCGCAGAAATAAGCAAGAATTTTAAGTTCTCTGATAATATTTATTGTGAGTAGGCAATTGAAATGTGTCACACTTTCAAAGAAGCGATTTCGAAGCGACCTATTTCGAAGCGACCTGTTTCTTTATTGTTGGGTGAATTTTATGACTATAATAAAGTGGCAAAAAGACATGACAATTTGAAACCAGGACTCTCTTTAGCATCACCATTTTGTTTTCTTTGTCCCTCACGCTCGATATTGTTATTTTTATATAAGAAGGAATGCCGTGTACCACTCTCTTCACTTTCCTTAAAGAAACATCTGCAGATCATAGCAATATGTTATTTAAATATATCGATAAATGTTGATACTTAACAACTATTAAAAAACCGGTTACCGCCCGCATAGCTTTGTAACGGATTCCTTTACCAAAATTGAAAATAACAGTTATAAACTATAACGTACCAGTTTTTAAAACAAGTAAAAGAAATGGAAAGGTACGCAGAATTTAAATTTCCAAGAAAAAAAAGAGCCGTGCACAAAAAATGACTAGTGGACAGACCTATGCCTAGCAGTGAGTGAAGTCAGGCTGTGGATGATAATGATGAACACACAAGTAACCATTACATCAATGGTAACTTTAATGGTGGTTACATCAATGGTAACATCTACCTACATGGACATCCATCGAAACAATTCTTGCACAAGTAACACACGAAAAGAGAACCCAGCGATGATCACGAACACTTCAAACAAGGGGGTCATTACAAGAACATTGTTAGCGAAATGACAATACTATTGTGATCCTTTGTCAACATAGTGACGGATGTTCAGACTGTTCAGTCCACAGGGTGGGAACTGCCAGAGAAAGCACAGCGCGTGACTAGACGAGCAATAATGCGGTGAAGTTCACATGTCACACTGTTAATCTTAGACCTTGTAAACTCTGATTGTTAATTACTATGTGTTGAGGTACTATGTGTTGTATAGGTAGCTTTGAAAAATTGGGCTGAAGCAAAGACAGTTGTCTAAAAAGCTATGTATTTGTACCTTGTATCAAAATCTGTACTAGGAAAAATATATTTCACTTGTGCATTCTTGAACCGTGAATTATATTTCAGATATAAACACGTTAAGCTCCAATGTAATAAAAGTTACAACACCAATCTTCATAAGAATAATTTTATAGCCATCAATTAATATTACCAATGCACAATTTATTATTCCGAACACCACAATTACTGAAAGCGATCCTATAAATTACAACTCCATTGCGCCTGGCCTGAACGAGATAGAAAATGAGAGTGGATTCCGTGTGGGTGTTCTCCGATCGTGATCTCATATTCCGATCAATAGCTAACACTAGCGGTTTCACGCATTTGGTCGGCTTCTAAGGGTTCTAGCGTAACGTTTTAATAGCCTACAGCCTTCTTCAAGAATTAGGCAAACAAATACAGGCTAGAGATTATAGCGCGTTCAACAAAACTCTTCAGCTTTATTATATTACTAGCTTTTGCCCGCGGCATCGCTCCAGTTATGGTTGGAAATTATTCCACGGGTGGGTCCGTTTTAAATTTAGCTTCTGACACTCGGGGATTCTATACTTCACGTTTGTGCGCCGTTTACCTACATCTAAACTTACAAACTTTACCTATTTATAATATCTCTGTATAGATTAACATTGAACTTGATCATGATTCAAAATGCTTGTTTGATTACAGCATGTTATGCCTCCACACATAATGCAATGATTGACAGATGCATTGACCCATGATCGAATAACGTGATTTAACTTTGAATGCTGCGGAGTAATCATACGATCGGAATTGAAGCCTTAGATAATCTATTTTTTGTGGTGCGGTATGTGTCCGAGGTATACGAGGGTATGCGAGACCACAGGGAAGTTATTGTTATTTTTATATTCAAAATCCCAATTGAGTAATTTTGTCTCTGGTATTAGGAGTATTATATAGATACCTCATCATCAAGACCCCTGTGATTCCAAACGCTGCAAGAACGCACACCGATTATTTAACATAATATAGTATTAATGATGAAGATTATATCAATGTGTTTGATTTACCGAAGACAATTTTAAACAAATGAACGAAAGTAAAGATATTAATGGTGTAACATTACGGGGTCGTGCGTGGAATATTTTGAGTATTATTGCCTCACTCGAGGTGAAAGGTCTCAGATTTTGATGAGATGTATGTAATTCTGTAGCAAATTTTATTTTGTACACGCCTTTCCGTCCAAATTGTTTATTTTGATACACTCAGAAGTTAAATATGAAGGCAAATTGAAACCGGTTTCGAAATTGGTCAAAATGACATCTGCACAGATTTTGGTTCCAAGAAAGTTAAAACTCAGAACTTGTTGGAGTTGGTAATCCTAGCTAAAACTAGTTTAAATTGGTACGGAATTTAAATAAAGAATGACAAAAACAGCAGCAATGATACAATTGTTACTTTTCTTGCTCCATTTTTTTTCTTCCGCATACAACGATATACATTCAGTCAAAAAAAAATTGAGCGTTATGCGGCGTTTAAGAGAGCAAGTTCGACGAAAAGGGCCTTTTTTATCAACTCAAATTACCACGTCGTGGCACCCGTTTTCATTCGGTAGAAGACATAAAGGAGAATTCGCGGCGAGAACTGAACTCAATTCCGGAAAAAAAGCATTTTGATGATTGGATTATTCGTTGGCATAAGTGTATCGTTTCTGAAGGAGCATACTTTGAAGGCTATAAAATAACTTCGGATGAATAACTAACATTTTGCGTATTATTTATCGTTTCCCGGTAGTTTCTTGATAGAGTAGTACATATATTTGATCCAACAGATAATCGATTCACTAACGATACTGTTCCATCGAGTCGGAAGCAAGTGTTATGTGCGTGCGCATGGATACTCAATCACTGTGCATATTAATGCGCGATGGATCAGCTGGAACTACTCCAAATGGTCATAACAAACCATTAAGTTATACATTATGAAGAATACCATTATACCATTATAGAGCACTAATGAGTATAGTATTACTGCTTACAAGTTTGCTGATACTATCATACATATTGGAGTCTCAGCAAAGAAGCCAAACCGTAAAAACAAAACTCGGCAACGAATAAACTTTTAAACAAAAACTAGAAGCAGAGATTCCCAAAGTCCCAAGAAGATTGACATCAAGGAACACGATTGTATAGAAGTAAAACATAATTTAAGTGAATCTGGTGAACGAGGTTGTCATTAAAATTTAACCGTCTTTTATGAGGATTTCCATTTGTGTGCTATAGACAAAGCAGAAAAATATATGGAACTGACATAGACTACACTTCAACCAACTTATCTATGCATGCGGTAAAACACAGTACTAAAATAAATGTGCCAAATTTGACCAATCCATACATATTTTGTGGACAAGCATGGTCATTCGTCATACTGAGCCTAACAGCTTACCGTCAATACAGCTGAAAGTCGTTGTAGCAATACAATATTAGTATATTGTATTGCTACGACTTTCAGCAATGGCATTTAGAGCACGAACACTTAAGGTTATACGATAGTTCGTATAACCTTAAGTGTTTGTGTTCTAAATGCCATTGCTTGTCAAGAAAATTTGCATGGTACTAAGGAGAAATTCCTAACAATGCATTATCGGGCATTTGTCAGCACACACCACATCCGAAGCGCAAAATATAGAGTCAAGTCGTTAATCCAAGTGCATCGCGGTGACAGTGTTAATTACGAACGACTATTAGACGGTTGTTAGTCGCACATTTACAACCATTATATGCATGGTTCCGTGCTTTGTTTACAATATTACGTTACATTATGTAAAATTGTTGAATATAATCAGGAAGCTGTCGCATTCCGCTATATTGTGTTTGGATAACATCGTATCTATCACTCAGAGTGTATAAATATGGTATAATAATAACTAAACAATGTAAACCATTTTATAGAGCACATAATAAGTGAATAAATTATATTCAAGATGCCCTGGTTTCCATTCCCGTGTCGGGCAGTGTTTTTGGGTATTTCCATCAGGGATTCCTAAGAAACAGCCCACAGACTGGTTGATGGCAATAGGCTCGCCACAAAGGGCTTGAAAATAACTGACAAAAAGTGGCTGGCACAACTTAATCTTATTCTTCGAAAATAACAGGCGTGCTATTATAACATTATGTTTAAACATATAGAAAAATTTCTCTCATCACACTCCCACTAACATAACAACTCATGTTAATAAAGAAATTACACGCATTACATTTACAATGAGAATACAAAATACTTGAAATGAACACCTTAACATTGAATGTAATATCGTTTACTACGGCTGTGAGAAACGGCGCTTTCACGAAGAGCTTTGCAAGCGCGGATTCACAGACGTAACAATTGCCCAGAACAATGATCTGTGACTGTGGAGCACTGACTCGACATGTGGTGTTCCTTAGTGTGCTAGGTCACTTGGTACTAGTGAAATAGCCCTAATCTTCTCCATTACTGCTGTAATAAACTTGGCTTTATCATCATCATCTTCTTGTTATTGTCCTATATGACCTAGAATCGATTTTCACGGTTCTTTCTCGCATTTACCTCTGTCGACCATCCCTCTTTTTATTTTCATATCACCAATCATGCCTCACTCAATCATCCCATCATCATTTTATATGTATCACTATTAAGTCAGATGCATTTGATCCCTCCTCATCACTTTGTAATAGGTGCCACTTGAACTTCTTCTAATATACTCATTCCCTACAAAGATTTATCACGTAATAGATCGTATATAACTGGATTAGTAACTCCACAATAACAGTTAACATAAACAGTCGTAATCGGAACTGTTTCTATTATGACACATGTTTCCTCAATACAAACTACCAATTCACTTCTACAAACACAACCAACTGCCAAACGCGCATTGTTTATTAAATCATGTTGAATATGTCAAACTTGCGGTAGACATTGTATTGGGGAATTCTAGAGCAAGTAAATGTATTGAAAAGGAAAGTGAATCACACGCAACTCACGCTCGCTCGTATCGTATCGTAAACGTTTGTAGGATGCGCAGGCGCTTACTACCGATCGGCAAATTAATATGTATTAATACTTGATACTTTATGAATAAAAATGTATCTAAACATTAATTTCTAAACCAAATTGGATTTAAAAACTCGATACAGAATAAATTACACACTTGTCCTACTCTAGTGTCTGTCTCATAGTGATTTCTTTGATTGCAAAATGTCGAATAGCTTTTATAGTAGAATAATATTCTAAGTTTATAGTTATAAATCATAAGGCTTAGCATGTTGGTCGGAATATTATTGCAAGAGATCTTTTCTTAGTTCATAGTTCCGATAAGGAGGCTGCATTACCAATTCAGAAAATGGCAAACCATTCAAAGGTTAACCTTAACGGCATCGGGAGAAAACAAGCTGGCCAGTAAGAAATTATGGAAGATGATAATTTATGAAATTAAGATTCATCGAAAGTAAAAGAAATTCAATGATGACTCAGAGCGCAATAACCGGATCTCATAATCTGTTTTACAGCTGTGTTCAAATTCAAAGAGGTAGTCAAGAAGCATGTTCTTAAAGAAAATGCTCATGATATTAATGAAATGGAATATGGAGTGAGTACTGTGCAAGTTCTAAGAAACTACATTTGAAATGAAGCATGTGCGAGCTCGGCTCTAAGTAAAGAGTGCAGTCACGAGGAATAGTATCCGGAGCTAGAGGATACAATACTATTATTAGTTTATCACTTTACAAAAATATCTCAATATTTTCTTTTGATGATAGATTAATTTGTGGTAGTTAAACTCCCGAGCACACCCGTTGATTGTTCTAATAAAGGTAAAGCAGGATCTTGACGGAATCAGGATTTTATAATGTTTCCAGTTCTACTTCTGGCTGTCTATAAGAGGGTCAAAAAACTCAGGAAATTTTATCAAATATTTTAACTACAATAATAATTACTTTCGTATATATGATCCCCAGATACATTTCCTTTTTCAACTCATCGTATAGTGACGAAACCACCAATATTTGACTAGCACTTTTCTCCACAACAGTATCAACATTTAAGTTTATTTAGATGGGTACTTCTCGTCCATCAAGAACACAAGCAAATAAAACTGGTTCTCAGATTTCACTCGTACTGTCGTAGTCTAGTGTCAGAACATGGGCGTGAACTGTGTCGGAATTTGTTATGTTCTTATCAAAGCTGCTAATTTCATTACTAATAAATATTCTAATGTGTGAATAACTGTGTTTTTGGGAGTCCTTGAGATAATATTGTGACACTGACAATGGCTGCCGTTGGTCTACTGCTGAGCACCAAGTCCGGCTTTAATACCCGGGAATTTCTCAGTATCATCCTGAAGTCTGCCCGGATGATGCCAATATTTATGCTCCATACTAGCTGTTGCCCGCGACTTCGTTAGCTTCCAAACTATAATATACAGTGTGCTAAATTCATCCACATCCGCCATTCTGGCGTGATTGAGTAACAAAAATACATCTATCCAACTTTCGCATTTAGTCAATCGTAGTAAGATTATTTGGGATTTAAACATAATTGGCGAATGTGGGTGTACTTTAGGGAACACCACTATGTACCAATTCGGGGTTGAAGGCGCGGCGTGAGATATGTTATGTGAATATCTGTGTTCAACGGAGTGGTTTACATCATTATCACACAGAACTGTTTGTTTATCAAGCCTTTGGTTTCCTTTTAAGTCATTAACTTATCCATGCCCATCACAATAGCGTTTAATACCTCTGCGTGCTGACCCCGGACAATCAACAAAACCGTGGTAAAAGGGTTCCATTAGATTTAGTCGTAAAACTCTTTCGTGTACTACAAACACAAACAGAGTTATCAGTGAGCTTCAAAGCGTTCATTGGGCTTTCATCAGTGTCACAAAAAAAGGGTTGTGTTTATTTGGGTGCCGTTGTTGCTGTCCTGGCTTTGTCGCTAATAGGGTTGCCAACTTTTATTTTGTAGAATTACAGTAGGTATTTTATTAATTGTAGGTATAAGCAGCGGATTTCAGAAAGGGAGACTAAAGAGTACATCGCTATGAATAAGAGTATTTTTGGGGGTAATTCTTAAAATAACTGTAAGACTACAGTCGCCAAAGGCAGTACCGTTGAATGTTAAAGTGGCAGGAATACATTCAATTTCATTTGAAGTCAAAGTTAATATAAATAGAGTATTTTAGCGTACGCTATTAATTTTATTTAAAGAGTACACCTACGCAAATTAGAGTACAATACTCTTATATTAGAGTTCTGTTGACAACCCTACCTGTCAAGCCGAATTACTTGGACATCTTAGGACCCACTTTTGAAATCTTACAAATAACTTTTATTTTTCTTATGCACTGCACAGCTCTTATAGTTTCTTTACCAATATTTGTCGAGTCAGTTTTTGTATCGTAAAATTGACTGATGTGTTCACAATTTCTAATGCGTCACTTGTTTAAATGTCTTCGATAATACATATGGTGTCATATAGAAGTGAAATTATGTTCAAACTTGTAATATCTGATATGATATTATGATCTACATATTCGAACACAATTTCACTTTCAATTTCATGATAATTTTGAGAGTACCTAATAAGGTACTCTGGTGGCATCGTTTTTAGATAAAAGTATTGCTTTCTTATAAGTTCCGGATGGTACCTAATAGCTAATTATTTTAATCCAAGAGCCGGGATGTTGCCTTCCATTTTGATAACATAACTTTGGGAACTACATAACTACTTTAACTGATTTCCGTAATACCAAAAAAGATGTTTCTGGTAATACTTGAAAGACGATATCATAGCCCCCAGTTTTCAAAAATTTATGCAGAAAACGTTACCTGATGTAGAGCCTCTTATCATCCGGAAATGGAATACATAAGCATTAAAATAATTACAGCCTTTTCAAATGATAACGTCCACTTTACATCCTGATTAAGAAAACCGCTGATAGTTGTAACAGCTCATTAAGTAATCGGAGATTAAACAGGCAGCTTACCAATTATCCGTGAACTACCGTCGTAAAAATAATGGAAAGCGAGTTTGTTTCACAAATGTGCTGAGCAAACTTGTATCAAAAAATCATATTTTACTTGTTGACAACTCACAATGGAACATGTTTTCTCGTTATGACTCTTTATGTCCATTTTTTATTTTTTTGTTATTGTTTCGAACATGACCCTAATTTTAACTTATGTCTGTGTCATGTTGATTATTTTTGTTGATGGTGTTCCTGACGTTTCTAGAATATATGACGAGACTGCCTTATTGGTCTAGAGGTAGCAAGCGCGACTGTATAGCGTGAGGTACTGACTTCTATATCCAGGTCTGGCAAAATGGTATTGGGTTTTTTCATTAGGAATTTCTTAGTAGCAGTCATGGAGTCTAGATTTGTGCCCGGTTGATGTCAATAAGCTGGCCCCTATTACAGTCATGAGACTTAAACATAACTAGCGAAATGAGGGTGTACTATTAGATACACCTCTGCCTAACCCTAATGTTATGCTATGACAACGTTTCAACGACATTGGCCTTAGATCTGAAGACCTCGAAGTAGTGTAAGTACAGAAGTGTTGTGTGACACAGGCCAACAGTACTAGCAGTAGGTAGTTTCATTAAATGATCAGAACCAACCACAATCAGAAACCACCAAAAATTCTCCTTAATATTTGCACGCCTATGGTGGAATGTGTGTTTGCATTAAATTTATTATTGAAAATGTAACAAACCTTGTAACCAACATTAAAAATATGTATATTTTATTAATATTTTTGATTTTGATCTGATTAAAAAAATTGTGCGAACCTAGTTAGGTGTCAAAATATAAAACATATTGTCCCTATAAAATTAATTCATTTCAAGTTCAATTAAATGAAGCGGATGTTTTAATTAAGTTTCAAGATCAACCCATTGGAACTCATCAAACTCTAATAGCCCTAATCGAAATATAAAATCACATGAATAAAGTCTCTTTCGGTAGAATTACTACATGCTTAATTAAGTTATTTATTAATACTCCACAAGTAATTATTTCAATGAGAAATCGGAGAAAACAGTATGGTATAAACAGGGAGTGAAATGTCCAATTAAAAGCTTAATATCTTCAAGAAGCTCTAAGGGAAATATAAAATTATAAATAATCAATTCATCATGATCAGTATCTAAACACATTGCAGTTAATGAAGAAGAATTAATTTCAACGCTTTTACATTTGTAACAGCATTCCTGACCATTAACATGAAGCTCGACGTCATTAAGTTAGGTAGGCTGTAACTTACCGGCGCGACGGCCATGTCTCCTCTTATCTCTCAGCAAGATCCCAATCACTGTGTCTATTTGATCATCACTCAACTTTCACCAGGAAACGTCCCGGAACATCACCCGACATGCCGATAATCCTCAGTTTTCATATCACAGTCACCTTCTTAGCGATAACACAAAGCTCGCACTTAAAGTACTCGCGTACTCGTAATAGCATAACGTGCGGTTCCCACCGGCGATGTAGATGAATGACGCCGCGGGTAAAGCACGAAGAAGTCAACAGTTCCCACGTGAGAGAAATGCGCGTGGCGAACAATGGTGGAGGCTGCGCTGCGCGTGAGTCGAAAGGTGGGCAAAAAGCGAATGAGCGCAGGCGCGGGCGCACACACCACGCCGCCGCCGCCGCCCCGCCGGGAGCCAGTACCTGCTGACCCATTTCAAATGTTCACCGCAATCATTGTTGGAATTTAAAACCCTTATTCCATTTTGGGACCGCTTGATTTCGGAAAAAATCATAGTTTTTGGAGATGGAGTTTAGAAAGTAAGAGATCTTATCCAAGTCTTACAAATCTCCGTTTTCGACGAACACCTGTTTTGTTCATGTCAATATTTCTGCGTGTTCAATGAATAATACAGTGGGTCAAGATATTAAAGATACCCACAGTTCATTTAAATATGATGGAATAGCGGACCTTTTTCCGTATTTTTACCGGGAAAGAGTTTCTTCTTAACTTCGGCTTCTTGAATTATCCTAACTAAAAACAACTACATAGTTTGTACTCCATAATTTTAATACAGGATTTTGCATTCTTTATAATGATATGACGTATATTTTAATTATACATATTTTATACATAAAATATAGAACGATCTTATCATCATAATTAGCTGATACGTGCCTAATCGATTGACTGCTTCAAACACGACGATTATTGAACGTCTGCGCGATATTTATTACGTGAGCAAAATTAACTCTGTGATATCTATTAACATGAGATAGATAAAGGTCTGCAGTTGTACAGAATAAGTGGATGCCGTATAATTATACCAATTTATTTTACACCTTAGAATAAAGCATCATAAGTATTGAATTCCTAATCAAACAAAGTTTATGTATAGAGTAAGGTCATTCACCAGAGTCATCCTGACTTTAGATGATAAATTTATTAACAAGATCCCAAATAATTATGATGAACCGTATCGTATTCGGAAGATACCTCTATCGTTCTAAAGTCGTAGTTTTTTACTTTTATTTTCAAAGCTAGTATCACTGTCTACCACAAGGAAGTTATGCCAGGAATGCAAATAGGTTTACACTAGATAAAATTAAAGCTTGATAAATGGTTTCTTACCCTACTAAGATTACACTTAAACCCTTTTACGAGCTCAAGTTATATGAGATTTCGGTTAATGATGATCTAGTAACGTACCACGAAGGAATATGGCAGTTAACTTCAATATAACAGAGTTCATTCGAGGAGTATTAAACATTTTTGTTCAATAATCTGGTGAGAATCATGTAGGATAAATGATCGGTTTTGAAGTCCAGAAACGAATCTTTTATTCCCCTCTAGCTTCTGCCAGCGACTTCGCCAGCTTGAAGTTTCTTGTTATAACACAAAGTATAAATCTTATTGTATTCGGTAATCATTTAACTTTATATCAGTGAAAGAAGTCTTGAAATCCGTTAAGTAAGTTTTGAGACTACTTATATACGAATACCTTTTCTATATTAGCAGTAGTAGTAACCGATATGTTTCAATTTTGGTGTTAAATAAAGTATATTCTATTCTCTATTCAAGTACAGGGTGGAAATGCACAGGATGTACTGAGTGCGTGTTAACAGTTTTGTCGTTGGTGTCTCTTCCACCCTGTATACACGCAATATGCAGGTTCCAGTAGAAAACACAAGTGACTTTTATCAAAATATTATATCCAAGTCTGTCTGAATGTTCCGTGTAATGGAAACTGCACTTAATTGCTGGTCAAAGATAAACGAGACTTAAAGCGATCGAATAACGATTAGTTATGTTTATGGGTGAATTTCAACAAATGCCATTTTTTTTATCATATCGGTGAACTTTTTCATTTATATTTTTTTTGTATATTTTTCAGGTTTAATGTAACCTTTAAGATATCAAATATCCCCAAATTTAATATCATCCACGTGTCATTTAAGACTAAGGAGAAAATTCAGTTTGAATTCTGGTTTCCACCGATATGACAAACCGGCACCGATTATTTTTTCTGTACACCGGTATGATAAGTTTATCCACCGAAATGATGTACATATCCAGCGATATGATAATCTAACACTCTTTGAACATCAAAAAATGAAATTAACCATTTCATTTTTTGATGTTCAAAGAGTACCTATATATTTTTACAAGGTTGACTTAGAACTGAAGACCTGAACTGAGGGTCTTATGTAAGTAGATCCCATCCAAAGAGAACTGAGTTCTTAGAAATTCAGTTGAAATATATTTTTTTAAATTATTGTTAATTATTATTGTACCTATTTTTAACCCCCGACCAAAAAAGAGGGGTGTTATAAGTTTGACGTGTGTATCTGTGTGTCTGTCTGTGGTATCGTAGCTCCTAAACGGATGAACCGATTTTGATGAAATTGGTTTCGTTTGAAAGGTGTTTTAATCGAAAGTGTTCTTAGCTATGTTTTGATGAAATCTGATCAGCCGTTTGAAGGCCATCACCTCTTTTCTAGTTGAAGGGAAATTAACAATTTCCACAGGTCTGGTCGATTCGAAATTTGAAATCTTGTCACTTGTCACCATGGGCATTGCCAGGGGGGGTGGGTGCTAACCCCCCCCCCTCCCCCCAGAAAGTTTTTTTTTTAATTTTTAATATTATATTTACTTTCTTTTTTATTAAATTTACTATAGGTACTATGAATTAAAAAAAAAATATCATTGTCTTTGTAATAGAATTATACTTTACTTAACGAAATGACACGGGATCTACCGATATGATAAAACGAATCACCGAGATGATAAAATGATCTACCGATATGATAAAGTAATCCACCGATGTGACAAAACTGTGCGCTGATCATGAATCAAAACACCGATATTAGATATAAGACACCGATTGATTTTTTCGGTGTAAATTATCACATCGGTGGTAATAAAGACCACGGATCACAGCGATATGAGAACAGCGACGTGAGAAATAACACACTTTTTCGAAAATTAGAAAAAATGCATAATACCTAGGATAAATTCAATAACAGTCAATGAAGCTAATTTACTTACTACCTGCGTTAGAACAAAACAACAAAAATAAAACTACTCATTACACTAGAAAAATGCAACCACCGATAATATAAAATAATTGTCCGGGAGCAACTAAAATGGCGTACTTATGTTATTGGCGAGAATATGCAGCGATTTGACACAAATCCGTCCTGACTGCGCACTAGCACACACTAACTAGGAAAATAAAATTGGGGTGGGGACGCTGTCGGACTCGTCGATGTAAAGTTAGGTTTAAATTACTTTTGTCCAGCGATATGAGAACATTTTTCAGGACAGGGTTTGTGCCTCTCAGTAATAATAATCGTTAATTATGTAATAAAATATGCTATATATTAATAACAAAACTAATATTCTATATAATAGAATAAGTTATATACTTAACTTACTTATTTCTATTAGTGTATAAGCTTTTTTGTTTGTAAAAAAAGTAGAGGGACAGCACCGATTTGAAAAATATAGAGGTTTATGAATTTATTCCAACCTTTGTAAATAGTCCTAGGCAAATTATATTTTTGCCACAACCCAATAACTACCTATTAAATACTAAAAAATATAATTCAGATCGATATTCCTTTTTTCAAATACAAATTTCACCGAAGACAAAAAAATAAGTCATTTGGGAAATTCACCCTTATGTACAGGATTCTTACACAAACCAGAATTCAATGTACCGCCAATTATATGCCGATTATTATCCAACGACTGCAGATTGATACTTTATATTTTTGCACTGTAATTTCCTTGTAGTAAGAGTGATTCCTGCACACCGCTTTCATTTACCGGTTATTTGTAGATACTATTTGATTTCATACATCAAGAATATTAAGCCGGCACTTTAAGCCGTTGGTCCCGGCAGTTATTTGTAGACCTTTGACAGTCGTTACAGCACGCGTATCATGACCACTGTAGAAACGAGTTTTGACTACGGGACAATCGACATTATAACAGATAGACAATGACAATGTGTCAGTTTGTCGATTCTTCCGTCGACATAGCCATTTTCTTCGGCGGTCATGCTACGCGTGCAGGTAGTCAGTAAGTAGCCCGAGAGTCTGACAACCAGTCTTACCAAGGGGTCTCTTATTACCCTCTCTCTTATTGTGGAGGTCAGATAGGCAGTCGCTTCATGTAAAATACTTGTATTGAGCTGCACCCGACTAGACTGAAAGCCGACCCCAATATAGTTGGAAAAAAGGCAGATTATGATGATATCAAGAATCAAGTATCTTGACATTATTATTTATTACCATTCTCGAAGCTTATGGGTAGCAAAAGTCTCACATACTTTATTTTATGTCTGCCGGCTTCTACAGCAGGTGTTTTTAAATCACCTTTAGACTACCTTTTGCTAACATAATTTATAATAACTATTGTACTGAGAGAAAGAGGGCTATCCTCTCTCCTAATGTTGCTGTGCCCGACAGGGTCCATATTGATCACTTATCTGATAACACCATCTCTGTAATATGTACATATGAATGCAATAAATAATTGAGTATTGAACATACCTAAAGTCTCCACTCCAAGTATTTCCTGCTCCTAGTTTCAGACCTCTGTTTCACCCGGTTGTGTAATCTCAGCAGAAACAAGTTAACAGACTTATTCCTTTTCTTCTCGTAACGATGACGTACCTGCATAATAATATGTCCCATCATCACTTTGTGCCCTGGGATCCGAAAATGGCCGCTATAGGAGAATCATAATAGTACAGGATCCCGTTATAGAAAAAGGCAACCTAACGTTTGCATATTCTATGGGCTATATGTATACTTTCGATTGGTATGGAATTTGAATTTATTAACCAACAGGTGAAATGTTTAAAAAAAAAAATTTTTTTTTTTTAGTCGTATACTGGACTGAAATTTTTTAGACAACCCATATGCAATATTTTTATTGACATATTAAATTGAATATAAAATAAGTTTCATCCATTAACCAGCTCGGTGAAGGTCGTTGTATACCGGGATCTTAGACTATAACTTTAAAATTACGTGACAATTCGTAAAATAGTCACAAAGTGACAATTGATAATATCGTCTGTGACCATTTTAAGAATTTGAACGTGATTCCGGACTATTATTATTGTCTTATTATGATTCTGGTAAAGTAGCAATTTAGGCCCCCTGGACAAGTCTGTCATTTGCCTCATTTTAAGATAACATTAGGTAGTTGCTCTGGTTGCTCACCACGGGCAGGACAAGCGATGCGGCATATCTTGTCACTCACTTGTTACTAAAAAAACATTTAGAAAATGTATTAAAAAAAAATGGAAATTTCTGGTTCCATAGATCATTTATAATCGATCTAATTAAGCCTTAACACTGTTTTTCGAAAATGTTTTTAATAACTTTTTAGAATTATGTATCCTGCTTATGCGTATGAAGTTTCATTAAAATCGGTTCTGTCATTTCGGAAAATAAAAGTGAACTTGAAAGTTTGTATGAATGTCGTAAGACGTAAATGCTCTTAAAAGATTAATTAGTTCTGTAACAATGATACAGTATGACACACATATATATAGAGTACAGACATCAATCAGCTGAAAAAAAAAATATACAATATACTCATTCACGCAAAGCATCATTTATCTATAAAAAGTAGTGCGATATATTGTATGAAAAACACACATTATGTGCAAATTACTAGCATATTATTCGTTATTTATGAGACATCGCCTTTCCGTAACGATGGGCGGAAGACTGTGTAGTGCGCACACGCATACGCCACATCGATCGATCTAATAACTTTGAAAGAAGAATTTCTATTAAATTAGTGTTTTGTTAGTGGTTTTATGAAATGTTTACAGTATTGCCGACGTAATGTGGAACGAAATAATTTGCGTCATCTTAATCGATTAAATGGATGTCTCGTTATAACTTTTCACAATTACACATTTCTAATTATTTGTTTTCTTAGCTATTTATAGATGGGGAAAGTATTTTTTTTTACCTCTAATAATAAACGCGGAGTAATATTGTCATTCCAAAATTACTAAACTCCGAAAAGTGTATGATAAATGTGAAGATTGTACAGTTTGTGAATTTCCCGTTTATTAATCGGGAGATAAGTGTTTCAAGCAGACTGGTATCGAAAAAACTTTAGAAGACTTGAGTACTTATCATATAAGGACAGTTTCTGATATGCAAGTCAACTACAAGAAACTGTCCCTACATGATGATTATAGAAATGTCTGGCACTCCGGCAGTTCCGATTTTTAATCTGTACAATCACTGAACTTTTAGTGGTTGTTTTACTATCCACTCTCAAAGCTTCTATTTAGGGACACTTTAGATTTGTACATTTACGAGTATCTTGGCCAGACAAGCAATAAATGGATATACAGGGTGTAACGGAAAGGGTATATACATCCTTAAGGGTGTGCTACAGACCATCAAACTGAACATGTTTCTCATCATAAAAAAAAAATTACAGCAAAAAAAATATATGCTTCCCCATAGAAAATTGCAATACCTATTCGACCCAAATGTATAAGGCAGCAGATTTTTTTTTTTGCAGCAAAAAAATTTTTATGTTGAGAAACATGTTCAGTTTGATGGTCTGTAGCACACCCTTAAAGATGTATATACCCTTTCCGTTACACCCTGTATATCCATTTATTGCTTGTCTGGCCAAGATACTCGTAAATGTACAAATCTAAAGTGTCCCTAAATAGAAGCTTTGAGAGTGGATAGTAAAACAACCACTAAAAGTTCAGTGATTGTACAGATTAAAAATCGGAACTGCCGGAGTGCCAGACATTTCTATAATCATCATGTAGGGACAGTTTCTTGTAGTTGACTTGCATATCAGAAACTGTCCTTATATGATAAGTACTCAAGTCTTCTAAAGTTTTTTCGATACCAGTCTGCTTGAAACACTTATCTCCCGATTAATAAACGGGAAATTCACAAACTGTACAATCTTCACATTTATCATACACTTTTCGGAGTTTAGTAATTTTGGAATGACAATATTACTCCGCGTTTATTATTAGAGGTAAAAAAAAATACTTTCCCCATCTATAAATAGCTAAGAAAACAAATAATTAGAAATGTGTAATTGTGAAAAGTTATAACGAGACATCCATTTAATCGATTAAGATGACGCAAATTATTTCGTTCCACATTACGTCGGCAATACTGTAAACATTTCATAAAACCACTAACAAAACACTAATTTAATAGAAATTCTTCTTTCAAAGTTATTAGATCGATCGATGTGGCGTATGCGTGTGCGCACTACACAGTCTTCCGCCCATCGTTACGGAAAGGCGATGTCTCATAAATAACGAATAATATGCTAGTAATTTGCACATAATGTGTGTTTTTCATACAATATATCGCACTACTTTTTATAGATAAATGATGCTTTGCGTGAATGAGTATATTGTATATTTTTTTTTTCAGCTGATTGATGTCTGTACTCTATATATATGTGTGTCATACTGTATCATTGTTACAGAACTAATTAATCTTTTAAGAGCATTTACGTCTTACGACATTCATACAAACTTTCAAGTTCACTTTTATTTTCCGAAATGACAGAACCGATTTTAATGAAACTTCATACGCATAAGCAGGATACATAATTCTAAAAAGTTATTAAAAACATTTTCGAAAAACAGTGTTAAGGCTTAATTAGATCGATTATAAATGATCTATGGAACCAGAAATTTCCATTTTTTTTTTATACATTTTCTAAATGTTTTTTTAGTAACAAGTGAGTGACAAGATATGCCGCATCGCTTGTCCTGCCCGTGGTGAGCAACCAGAGCAACTACCTAATGTTATCTTAAAATGAGGCAAATGACAGACTTGTCCAGGGGGCCTAAATTGCTACTTTACCAGAATCATAATAAGACAATAATAATAGTCCGGAATCACGTTCAAATTCTTAAAATGGTCACAGACGATATTATCAATTGTCACTTTGTGACTATTTTACGAATTGTCACGTAATTTTAAAGTTATAGTCTAAGATCCCGGTATACAACGACCTTCACCGAGCTGGTTAATGGATGAAACTTATTTTATATTCAATTTAATATGTCAATAAAAATATTGCATATGGGTTGTCTAAAAAATTTCAGTCCAGTATACGACTAAAAAAAAAAAATTTTTTTTTTTAAACATTTCACCTGTTGGTTAATAAATTCAAATTCCATACCAATCGAAAGTATACATATAGCCCATAGAATATGCAAACGTTAGGTTGCCTTGCTTGTGGTTGTTTTACTATCCACTCTCAAAGCTTCTATTTAGGGACACTTTAGATTTGTACATTTACGAGTATCTTGGCCAGACAAGCAATAAATGGATATAAGTTTATCATGAAACTAACATAAATCTACTTTATTAATAGTGGAAGATAAAGTAGTAAATATGTGTCTTCTACAAAACTACGAATCGGTAGGTAACGAATAAAATAACGATAAAAATCGGCCTCGTGGTCGAGTGGTCCCAAGCACTATTGCTGACAAGGAAATCTTCGGTTTTTTTTCCACTTTGGGCAAAGTGTTTTTGGGTTTTTCCATTATTTATTGCCAACAACCGAAGGCAATTGGCTCGCTCCTTTTACCTGGGATATAATAGGACTTAAAAATAATTGGCCAATGTTGGTATACTGTAGATACACATCTACATTTTATTTAATCAAGAGAATTAATATATGTATGTATGTAATAAAATAAAAGCGCACAGAAAAGGTGCGACCAAACGCAGAGTTATGCTAATCAGCAAATATCGAAAACCCACAAGTGGTTTGAAAAGCCCCAGATGTTACGAAACATATAATTACTTAGTATTCCAAGATACGACGTTATTCAGTGAAATTGTTAAATTTCGAAGAGCAACTACGCGCTTTATTTACAAAGCAGTTGGCTTTCGCAAATAACGGCCGAGTCTGCGCATGAGTTGAATATGAGTGAACTTTTACTTGGATACCGCATTTCTGCATTCTTTGATTTTGTGCAATGAATTTTGCATGTTTATTCATGGTCATGTTTTTAGATGTTCGGAATACGTAACATGTTGTAAAAATGTTTACACGGTCGTTGAAATTCATTTCAGGACATATGTTTTTGAGAACACTTACAGACCTACTGTTCTCTATCAGTAGTATTATGTATGACGTCGTATCTTTTACCGTACTCTACAATTCTTTATAGTTTTTGTTTAGGCTAGGCAAAAGATTCTTACATTTGTCAGAATTGGGAAAGTAGGCTCTGGAAAATAATTTACAATTTCAAAAGTTACAATGCTACATACTTTTCCTTTTACTTTACTTACTTTTTTACTGGTCTTTAATAAAATTATTAAGAAAAAAAAAAGTCTGTCTGCAAAGAGACCATTAAACAAAGCTTTAAAAACAAATAACCTAAGATAGGGTAAGTATTATATGATATAATTACAAAATCTCTATAAATATTTACAAGATATAACAACTGAATCTATAATTTTATTCTATATAATGATCACTTAATATAATAAACGATTGATATAATTTTAAAGTAACTAATTTTTCTAAGCATAACATACATTGAATATAAAATCGTTTGATATACCACTCATAAGACATAAAACCTATTTAGTCTAATATGATGAAATGTCTAGTAAAAAACACAAAGCATGCAGCAAGCAAGCGTGCAGCATGCAAGCAAGCATGCAGCAAGCATGCAAGCAAGCGTGCAGCAGGCATGGTTTCTGTCACGGCTCCGACGCTGCGGGGCTCCGACAGTCCCATGGGAGCTTATCGTCGCAGATGTGTTTCACGCTCACCACCGCGACTGAGGCTGGCCGGCAAGGCCGGTCAGCAAGCCGAAGGCGCGGTGTTTAAACAACCTGCTCCTGCGGCGAGTGTTTAAACAACCTGCTCCTCAGCTCGCGGGCCGCCTCGCTTCTCCATGCCTACGCGATTTTAGATAACACTCTAGGGGTAGGGCAGACAAGACTACGTGGAGTTGGTTTTGCAGCGATTCATTTCTGTCACGCCGCCGTTGCCGCCTTCGCGCGTTAACGGTCACTGTTCTAACCAAACCTAGAGGGGACCTGGCACTCCACTCCACTCCCGCCTTAAGGCGGGAGCGGAGTGAAGTCCTTCTAACCTAATATAACTTATCTGAGTCGGATTGCTTTGGATCGGGGTGCTAACCATAAATATCAAATTGGTATCAATATTATATATTTTAAACGATGGGCCTAATGATTTTAGATTAAATAAACGTTATATCCAAACAACGTTATACGAAATAAGTTTTAGAGTATTTAAATCTTATATCTAAAGAAATTATGTCAACAGTTGGTATAACTCATGTTTATTATATCTTGTGAACGTAATTAAAATGAAAATATACCAAATAACTTTATATGATATGAGACGGGGTGCATCTAAGATAATAACTATGGAGCAATAAGTGTTAGCTTCTGCATGTGAGATGCAACTTTATACCGCTATTACGCAAAATCTATGCTGCAAAGACGTGCGTGACATCGTTAGTAAGCAGGAAGGCAGTTGGCAAGAGGCACCGCTGCGACAGTTCGAACGTGTCAAACGAATTCTGTTACTTAAGAAGCTATCAGCAGTTGCTGGAAAAACACCCGGATATGTGGAGGTGATTTTGTGGAATTTCTTTGTTATCTAACTCATAGAAGTACATCGAATGTAGGATTAAGATATTACGTTGTTCTAGGTGATTGTGGACCTGTTTGTAGTCGTTAATGATTTCGAAGTAGGTGAGTTCTTTCACATAATAATTAAAGACTTCGTTCAATTCCCCTGAGTTGGCTAGGAAAACCCCCTCTAGTTTAAACTGACCTGAAAACATTGAAGTATTATTTTTTACAAACAAATATAAGGATATGAACCCACCATCAGTTTGGCTCCTTTTCTCCCATTCCTCGCCACTAGGACTTGTACAGCCTTAGAATCTAGGGAGTATCAAGCTTTTTGGAGCCTTCAAGCTACTTTATCAGATATTCTGGATAAATTTTTGTTTTTTAGGCTGTACTGTCCCACTGCTGTGCAAAGACCTCCCCCAATTACTTCCATTAGCTCTTTTCCTATGCCTTCTTGAACCAGCCCTCGCGGTACGGGTCCACATCGTCTCGCCACCAATCTCGGACAATAGTAGCATGCTAAATTTTAGTAAAGAAAGTACCTTTGAGCACTTAACTCCAACTGAAGTTATGCAAACATTTTCTACACACCAACGTAACCTTTATCGATTATCTCAGACCAACATATACGATTGACCGTGTCTGATCACGATGCTTAGAAATCACGACACGCAATCTTGATGTTTCTATTCCAATTGTTTGGGTTGTATAAATCGTTGCGTGTGTCTGTACTTGGCCAGAATGACCGATCACGCCTTGGTGACGCATTCTAGCGACCTCTCGAAAGTGCCTCGTAAAATCTACTGCCGGGTTTAGAAATTTATCATTAAGTACCAACCTCCTTTTCTCTTAAAAACAACCTAACATCACGCCTGTATATACAAAGGATTAGACAGATTCGTACGACATTTTGCCAGTTTTGTTTAAAGTCCTTTGTAATAGGTGCGAGCCTTTTGCCATCAAACGGGCACAAATCCTGCCTCCGGATTGCAACTGAGAAAATTCAGATGTAAAAAATCAATAGCAGGTGGCCCGACGAACAGTGGGAATCGAACCCAAAAGTTTATGGTCAGAAGCGCTTGCAACCTCTAGACCAATGAAGCAGTTCTAAATTATCATCAGGTACCCTCTATCTTGACAGTATAAAATGACAAATAAGCTAAAAGGCATTTAAAACATTTCGATCAATTTGTAGTGTAGAAGTCATGCGAGTGAAAGCGCATATCACAATATTGCTTCTAAGTAAATAGAGAGGGAGCGGAGTCAACTGACGACTCATTTTTTGGGGACGTCATACAAAACAATGTTATGATATGTAAATTATTTTCTTGTAAATATCTTATTTCATTAATACTATCCTATGCCTGTGGATGTGTGGTGGCTTTGCACCGGTGGGAAAATTACCGAACTTCATGCGATTTCGGTTAATTTCCCACGTTTTTTTATTAAAAAGTATCCTTTTTATCTGATATTTTTTATCCAGGTTATAAGCTACCCGTGTGCCAAATTTCATCCAAATCCCTTTAGTCGATTTCGTCATGAAGGAGTAAGAAACATGCATACATCCTCACAAATTTTCGCATTTATAGTGTTAGTAGGATGTCAATTTATACAAGGACCTGTTACCAAAGTGTACCTTTGGTCGATACTTATAGGTCTATAATTGGGAAATGATACTTACTAAAAGTTTCCTCAATCAATTTCATACTTCTGCATTCACACTTCATTGAAATTTTCGCTTATTATTAAATATTTTCATTTTTAAAGATCATATCTTTTAATTATTTACAGCTTTTCTTTATGTTATTATGTTCTCCATTGCTTTCTTGTTCATTTACGGAAATAGCAATTAAGAAGCGTGTGCTCGGTGGCATTGAAAACAATAACAGCATCAGGAACTATCTCAGACTCTTTCTTCAGTTCGATATAAGGTAATACGCGGCACATAAGAAATCAATCTTAAAATCTAAGAAGATTAAGTTTAGTTTACCTTGACATGCTATGTTGAGATGCAAAGTGTATTTGGATGATTTGCCAGACTAATTTGACCTTGATTCCGCGGTATGGGAGCTGACTCTCGACACCCATTGTGTGATTTTCATTCACTTTTTACTAAGATGTAGACACAATAGTATCGCGCTTCTTGGCGTCGAGTGTTTTGTGTAAGAATATGTGATCTCATCCCTAGTACCTTATACCTACCTTCTTTGTTACCTTTGACCATTTAAGGTTACACTAGTCGGTCATTCTTCCATACAAACGTAGTATGGTGATTACTCGTCTGTTTGACGGTGTAGGTTCAAAACTAAAAATCGTTTCAACTGGTCTTGTCATTATCTAGCCTTGTATGGAAGCAGAATTGAAACAAAAAATTGGTTTGGAAGTTATGAGCGTCGAAACTTCCATATTTCAACACTAATTTTAACTTATCTTTGAGCGTAAATATATAACTTATGTAGTATGGAAATGGAAAAAGTAAAACCATACAGGGATAGATAATTTATTTAAAAGTTCAAATAATTTATTTTGAGTAGATACAGTAGTTTTTCCATAATATCTATACGGCCCTAACTCAATTTATGAAATTTCACGCGCTTCTTTACGTTTTAGATCGTCGTATATTTCACTAAATAAATTCATAAATTAATAAATAAAAACTAGATAAATGAATACTAAATAAATTAAACTCAATAAATTAAAAACTTAACAAATAGCATGCATATTAGCCACGCCTGCCAACGAGTTCGAGCCGTCGACTTGTGCACCCTTAAAGCCACATTATTAAATTATTTAAAATTATTGCACATTAGCAAAGTGGGTCATTTGTAAACCTTTGACGGGCGTTACAGGTAGTACAGTGGCCTGAAAGTCTGACAAATGGACTTGCCAACGGGTGTCGTACTACCCAGTACTTATTGGGTTGTGGAGCTTAGATAGTCAGTCACGCCATGTAAAATACTGGCATTCAGCTTATACTGAAAGCCGACCCCAACATAGTTGAGAAAAGGCTAGGCAGATGATGAAGATATTAGCAAAATATGTAGGTACGTAGATTTGAAGGAGTATGGAAATCGATACTTTTTGGTCAAATTATACAAATAGTTCCTAAACATAGTTTCTTGATCGCAAGAAGGATGTCAACATGACGCGTAATTCTTACTGTGAAACAGTTTTTAATGATTTCTTTGATTACAAGATATATCTTATTTATACAATTAATATTCAATAGCTTCACAACATTTTCGATTAGTGTAAAAACATATCAAGTGCGACGTATTAATGAATCGACCTATTTGGTGACAAGTGTACCTGAATTCGAAAACGAAAATCATAAACGATTCAGCGACAATAAAACTGCAAATAAGATAGTTCCTCTCAACGATAAGAAATGTACGACATACTATGATACTATGAGCACAGTGACTGTCGGGGAAAAAAGAGATAAACTAAGACAAAAGCCCGTTTCTGCTGAATTTATTAGCAAGATTAGGGAAAGATACTTCCATGATTACTATGCGACGATGAAAAGGAACAGCAGTTTGCTCCCAACAAAGCACAATCCATATTTGATGGAATTCACGAATACTAATACTGCTTCAAGTGCTAAATTTGAGCACAATCTGCTAACAGCGAGGAAAATCGCTTTGTTATTAGTTAATCAATGTCCGCCGGAAGTAAGGAGAAGAAATGTTTGTTTGGATGGGGTTACTAAGAGGAGAAAACGAAATATGCGTAAAAAAAGACGAACGCGTAAGTCGTTACTGTCAGGTTTGTCTTGGAAACACTTGCGTACTAGACATTCTAAAAATCTTACCTGGCTTACTTGACCCACGCTTTTCACGTCAAACAAACGGTTTGACGAAATGAGAAATGAAACATTTTTTCTTTATAAAACAATGTCGTTGTTGGATAACTTTGTATCAAAATTACTCGTAAGTACAATTTCCAAATACATTTTCAGAAATGTAATTATTTAACATCGAAATAACCTTCACATTTTTACTCGTACATGACATGTTCCTATAATTATACAGCAAAGTTTTTCATTGGACAGATTTCATTATCCCACTAACCAACTCTGGCTACTCGTTGGTTTCTCTTTCCATGTCGTTGGTATTTACGATTTACAAAATTGTGTACTTATAAATAATGGTAATTGAAAACAAAAACAAAGGAATACACATGACAATAACATGTTAATAATACTGTGAAATTTGCATAAATGATTGCATTATTATAGACTAAGAAGTCCAGGTTGATTTGTAATAGCAAACAGTATTTTGAAGCTTCTAAATAAATTTTATAATGTATTTTGTTTTTATTTTTCACATTCTGAAAAGACCCTTTCATAGAATAAGATAATATCTATTTGAAGTTCAAACTTTTATATAAATTACAATGTCAGAATTATTAAATTTGTTTTACAATAGAAATAGAAAAGTTCGTAATTTTCTATTCAAGTATAATAATCCTAAATTGTATTTCCTACACTTTATATAAGACTTTATGCCGTATTCAATATTAATTAAGAAATACATTTTAGAACTGGGTATTACAAATCAATAATCTAATGTTTAACACATTACAACGCTTTTGTAGGTACACTATTAACCAGAAAAGTTCACAAAATATTTAAGCTGCACAAGTGTATACCGTCGTACAATATTTGTTGACCGGATCGAATACAGAAGTACTAGGACATGTGTATTCACTCAAGGCGTAAGTTCCGTCACCCAATAAAACACAGTTGTAATAACTTTGACAGGTTGTGTCGGCACTGTTGGCAAACCTTCCTACTGCCGAGCACGTGAAGACACTAGAGCTTGAATCCGCAGGGCAATTGTAGCTGGAGTTACATAGAGTTGTGTCAGGGTCGTAACGAGAACTAGCAGGACATGTGAACTCATTCAGGGCGAAAGATCCGTCACTCAGCAACACACAGTTATAGTAAGTTTGGCAGGTGGTGTCAGCCCTGTTGGCGAATCTTCCAGCGGATGAGCACGTGAAGACATTTGAACTTGAATTGGATGAATCTGTTGGACATGTATAGTCGAAGTCACATATAGTTGTGTCAGGATTGTACAGAGAATTATCAGGACATGTGTATTTTGTTTCCGTGAAAGTGCCATCTTCATTCTGAATGCACTCTATGTAACTGGTGCAATCAGTGGAATCTGGATCATCAATGAAGCCTTGACTGGTGCATATGGATGTTGTATTTGTTGTGTTGTCAGTTGAATTTGAACCGCCACTGGAATCTGTTGTGCATTCGTAGTCCAAGTCGCATAAAGTTGTATTAGGATTGTACCGAGAATCATCAGGACATGTGTATTTTATTTCCGTGTAATTATTATTTTCATTTTGATTGCATTCTATGTACCCGGTACAGTCTGAGGAATCTGGATCAGCAATGAACCCTTGTGCGGAGCAAATCGAAGTCGAATTTGTAATGTCGTCAGTAGAATTTGAGCTATTACTTGAATCTGTCGGACATTCATAGTCAAAGTCACAAATAGTTGTGTCAGGATTGTACCGAGAATTGTCAGGACATGTGTATTTTGTTTCCGTGAAAGTGCCATCTTCATTCTGAATGCACTCTATGTAACTGGTGCAATCAGTGGAATCTGGATCATCAATGAAGCCTTGTATGGTGCAGATAGAAGTTGAGTTTGTGGTGTCGTCGGTTGCATTTGAGCCGTTACTTGAATCTATTATGCATTCGTAATCGAAGTCACATAATGTTGTATTAGGATTGTACCGAGAATCATCAGGACATGTGTATTTTTTTTCCGTGTAATTATTATTTCCATTTTGAACGCATTCTATGTACCCGGTACAGTCAGTGGAATCTGGATCAGCAATGAACCCTTGCGCGGAGCAGATCGAAGTCGAATTTGTAGTGTCATCGGTGGAATTTGAGCTATCACTTGAATCTGTCGGGCATTCATAGTCAAAGTCACAAATCGTTGTGTTAGGATTGTAGCGAGAATTGTCGGGACATGTGTACTTTGTTTCCGTGAAAGTGCCATCTTCGTTCTGAATGCACTCTATGTAACTGGTGCAATCAGTGAAATCTGGATCAGCAATGAAGCCTTGTGCGGTGCAAATAGAAGTCGAGTTTGTGGTGTCGTCGGTTGCATTTGCGCCGTTACTTGAATCTGTTATGCATTCGTAATCGAAGTCACATAAAGTTGTATTAGGATTGTACCGCGAATCATCAGGACATGTATATTTTGTTTCCGTGTAATTATTATTTCCATTTTGAATGCATTCTATGTACCCGGTACAGTCAGTGGAATCTGGATCAGCAATGAACCCTTGCGCGGAGCAGATAGAAGTTGAATTTGTAGTGTCGTCAGTGGAATTTGAGTTATCACTTGAATCAGTCGGGCATTTAAAGTCGAAGTCACATATTGTTGTGTCAGGATTATACCGAGAATTGTCAGGACATGTGTACTTTGTTTCCGTGTAACTCCCATCATCGTTCTGAATGCACTCTATGTAACCGGTGCAATCAATGGAATCCGGATCAGCAACAAAACCTTGTGAGGCACAGATAGAAGTCGAGTTAGAGCTGTCACTTGAATCATCGGTATCAGTAGAATTTGAGGTATCAGCTGTTAATCCTATTGTCGTATTTGTTGAATCAGTTGTTATAGTTGTATTTGAAACATTAGACATTCTTAAGGAAGTCGTGGCATCTGTACCATTTCTAGATAAAATAGTGGCCATCGCATTTCTTGTACCTTCAATTGCTGTCGATTCTATAATATCAGTACTATTTAAAGTTGTTGTTTTAATCGTGGTTTCGTTACCCTCAACAGTAATTGTGGTGATTGTAGTATTAGTGAATATGACTGTGGTTATTGTATCGGTGATATCACTTGAAATTATATCTTCTGTAGTATTCGCGTAACTAGTTATGTTGGTAACAACAGTTGTTTCCGTAATATTTGTAATATCGTCGTCAACAGTAATTGTCATATTCGTAGTTACAATTGTTATAACAGTCACGTTGTCAGAAGTATCCGTTGTTATCGTAGTTCTTGTAGCGTCAGTGTTATTTTTTGTAATTATAGAAGTTTCCGTATCAATTACTTCGGTAATATTCTTGAGAGCGTTGGTATCAGTTGAATAAGTTGTTTCTATATCTTCTATAGTCATTGAACGTGTTGTATTTTTGTTAGCATTCGAGTTTACAGAAGATTCTTCTGAACTAGTTGAACTGCTCGTAGGAATTGACGTACTTGATGAAGTTGTTCTAGTTACTGCTGAAGTAGAGTTTGCTAACTTTTCAATATTATTGGCAGTATTTGAACTATCACTAATAGAATACGTTGACTCTGCATTAGCCAGTGTATAAGTGGACTTTAGAGATTCTGATTTTGCTGTTGAATTTAAATTAGACGTTGTGCCTGACGTTACAATTTCTGTTAAATTAACTGCACTTGATATTTCATTAATGTCTGTGGTTAACATTGAATTTTTTGAACTTGTGTTATTAGATGTGACCAATATAGATGCATCCACTTCACTGGATGAATTTCTTGTACTTTCCGTATTATTTGAACTTGATGAACGAACTACTTTCAATATTGACGAATCCGAATTTTCAGTAATATTCTTTGAATTCGTAGTGTCTGCTGCAAAAGACGAATTCGAAGAATAAGCTGACTCTTTCAGAGTCGATTCTAATGAATCGTTTGAATCAGTCGTATTTTTGGTTTGTGTGGATTTAAAACTACTGGAATAACCGGTATTTTGTGAGTTTTCAGTAGAAATATTCGAATTTGTAGTTTCTGAAGTAGATGTCACTGTTGTATTTGATGAATTTGAAGATATTGCGGTGTTCAAATCCGACATTGAATCTGCTGAACTAGTTGAGTTTGACAATGACGATATTAAAATGTCCGTTGTTTGAGATGAATTTGAAACATTTTCTTCATAACTTGAACTAGTGGAACTGTTTGTTTCTAAATTTGTAGAATCTGAAGCTTCTGTTCGGTTAACTGAGCTCTGAGTTACGTCGGCTGATGTCAGATTTGATGAATATTCCAATTTTGAATTAGCGACCTCTGTAGAATCACTAGAATTGGTAGAACTGATGGTATCTAAAGTTTTTCGCGTAGTATCGGTGTTAGAATTTTCTGTTTGGGCAGTTGACCTCGTTGTATTAGCAGTTTCTGATGTAATGTTATTCGCTGACTTCGTTGAGCTTTGTGAACTTGTATCTTGTGAATCGGACGTCGTATTTTTTGATGTCGTCGAATTTAATTCCGAAGTAATCTGAATATCAATCTCATAGGATGAATTTGTTATGTCTGAAGTATCTGATAAGCTTGTTAAGTTTGAAGACCCTGAAGTGGAAGAATTTAAACCCTCTGTTAGGTTTACAGAGTTTTCAAACTTTGTAGCAGATGTTGAGTTTGATGAGTATTCAGATTCCAAATAAGAAGACTCTGTAGAATCGCTTGAATTTGAGGTTTTAATTGAATCGAGATATGTTCTGTTACTTTCCGCGTTGGAATTTTCCGTAAGATCAATCGAGCTTGATGTATTTGTAGTATCTGATGTCGAATTGTTTGTCGTCCTTATCGAGGTTATTGAAGTTGCACTCTCAGAATTAAAAGTCGTATTTGTTGATTCCGAAGAATTTGATTCTGAAGAATACCGAATATCGTTTAACGAAGATGAGCCAGTAGTTTCAGTCATATTAGTTGAGTTTGTTTGGTTTAAAATTTGTAAAGACGTATCATTTAAATTTTCTGTGGAGTTCGCGGAGTCAATAGTGACTAATTCATATATCGTGTTAGTAGAATTTTCAGAATTCGATATGGTCGTATCGGAAGCATCTTCAGATGTTGTGATATTGAAACTCTCAATGTTACTTTTTGAAGAATTGTAATTCACATTGTCTGTGACATTTGTTGAGCTTGTCAAATTTAAACTATCTGAAATTTCAGTCTCTGCAGAATTCAGTGAACTTATAGTTCTCTTCGTATCTGAGTCAAATGTAGAATTTGTTGAAGTCGTAGAATTAGCCGCAGAAGAAATTGAACTGTCGGTAAAGTTTGATGAATTTGAATCGACACTTGCACTTGTAGAGTTCGTAAAATTATATATGTTTGAAATGGAGGCATCTAAAGTTTCCGTTAAGTTTGTATAGCTTGCAGACTTCGAAATTGACGTTTCATTTGCTGAACTTGTAGAATTTAAAGCAGAGTTTTCTATGCTATCCTCTGAGGTCCTTGCAACGGTTACATATAATTTAGCAGTCGTGTTTACAAAGCCTTCAATATTTAAGGTTGAAGTTAAATTTGTAGAGTTTGTCGAACTCGATGTGAGTGTGCTCAAAGTATCCGTAGATGTTGTGGCATTAGCAGTGTCTGAAGTAGATGATGACAACAATGTCGTTGTAGTATTTGCCTCAGATGTAATCTCGGTATTTGAAGAATTAACTGCGCTGGTTAAATTCTCCGTAGACGAAAGCTCCGTTGTATTGGCAGAGTATGTAGTTGATGCATCGTCAGTACTTAACGCATCAGTCGTATTTGTGATTCTCGTCGCATTTGTCGTGCTCACTGTGGTCACATTAGTGGTAAATCCAGTAGAATTTGATGCACTTGATCTGTCTGAAGATGACTGGCTATTACCAGTCGAAGATGTCTGGATCGATGCAGCGTGAGTGTTACATGTTGTTACGAATATCTGAAAATAAAATTGCTTATCAAAAATCTAATGTAAAGTCTCCTCAGAAAGTCACTTTTAGTTCTTATTTTGTAGTTATGAACACGGCAGTAGCATTGCGAATAAACGTGCAACAAAGGCTTCGGCCCACGTCTACCTCTCAGATGCCAGCCCACACATTTTAGTTTGCTAACTTATTTCTGCTATGATTTATGCAGATAAAACATGTTTTCTTATAGCATTTACAAATTTGTTTAGAATATGGAAGTTTCTTGTCGTTAAAGGCTGTTTTACTATTAATTAAAATATGAGAAATTTCAAAATCACCATGTTAGGTGATAGCCTTGTTTCGAGATCAGTGAAGCAGAATTTGTTGTGTTATCATATATGTGGTTTGTGAAAGGGATTCTTCTATCTTCAATCAACACACGTAGTGGTTAGTACCTATGTACCTGACCAAAAATCTAGTTAATAGTTACATCTTTCTAGAATAGTTAGGTATATCACCACCGAATCACACAGCATCGCAGCATGACGAATCGAATGGTTATGAAATATTTTTAGGAAAACCATGTAAGAAAAAACAAAAAGAATATGTAAACCTTAAAACTGAAAACCTTTTAGTCAATTAAAAAAGATTATATCCTAAATTCTAATCAGGCCTATTATTGAAAATTAAATTAAAAATTTCCTTTGTCCACTTTGTTTTGTGCTTGTACTAAGCGGTCTACTTAGCGGTCCCCCGACGCTAAGACGCTTGGATTATTTTATTTTTAGATTTTTAGAGGATTTTTGTGTCGGGGTTTTTTTTTAATTTTTAATTTAATTTTATTTCATTCTTTTTAAACTTATATTATTTTATCTAAGCCTTGACTGTCCCAATCTTGGGCATAGGTCTCCCCCATTGCTTACACTTTTCTCGGTGCTGCGCGACTTCTCACCAATAAACGAAAACAACAAAATTAAAAAAAAAAAAAAAAATTGGGGGAGGAAGGGTGCAGCCACCCCCCATTGCGTTGCCCATGTTGACAAGTGACAAGATTTCTTCGAATCGACCAGACCTGTGGAAGTTGTTAATTTCCCTTCAACTAGAAAAGAGGTGATTACCATGAAACGGCTGAGTAGATTTTTTCGAAACATAGCTAAGAACACTTTCGATTAAAACACCTTTCAAACGATACCAATTTTATCAAAATCGGTTCATCTGATTAGGAGCTACGATGCCACAGACAGACACACAGATACACAGATACACAGACGCACAGATACACACGTCAAACTTATAACACCCCTCTTTTTTGGTCGGGGGTTAAAAATAGAGGAGAGGAAAACGCAGTACTTCTACAGGCGTATCATCACATCAACCGATAGGCGTCCACTGCTGAACATAGGCTTCCCCCAGACGCCACCACGTCGACCGAGCCTGTGCTTCCACCAGATTCCAGCGGCCTTCACCAGCTCATCGGTCTACATTGTGTCATACAACGCTGCGTCCATAGTCCACAATAAACTAATAACTAAAGTTTCTGATGAAAACAATGACAAGAGTACTTACGAGAAAAACAGCGACTGTAATCTTTCTTTGCATCGTGAATTTCTAAAATCTTTTCTTCAAGCACCGAAGATTATATACTAAGATCGAGAGATAATATGGTTATCTCGTTATTATTAAGTTTAACAGCATTCATAAAAAGATTGCTTTCATGACGTTTCAGAAAATGTCACATTGTCTGTCTTTGAATCCCTTTTTTTAAATTACTTTAAAGGTTTATCCAACTAAAAATTCACAAACATTTATTAACCCTGTTAACTGTCATACTTGGCGTTCAAATAATTTCAAATTTAACGGCGGAACTAATGAATCCTTGTGTTTGTACATAAGAAGAATAATTGTAGTTCTAACAAGGATGCGTTGAAATACAGACTGATCATCTTGAATTATTTATTTACATCACACATTGTAACACCCAATGATTTAGATACGAGTATCTGATTACAATAAAAGGTATTCGAAATGACCTGTAAATTCCTATATTTTATCTAAAACAACTGAGTAGAGGAAATAATAATTCATCATTATCACGCACGTTATCAAAATCTGGTGTCTCAGTCGTAATTATGTATTCAATATTGACATTACACCTACTCTGTAATAAATTACTTATGGCACATTGCTTTCTTGTTTGTGCATAATCAAATATAAGCGTTAAATTAAAGCAGGTAATGAAAAACGGAATTTGTTACGACAAAGAAATGTAATCGTTGGAACATTAATTACTTCAATTTGTCATTATTTTCAAAATCAAAGATTGTAGCGGTCATCCATTATGATCGAGCATCCATCTTTATTGCTTAAATTTAAGTTTTCTGTTGTTACGCCTTTTATTATTTGGAGGTCTCACCGTATACTGCAGAGATTTCTGGTTTCTAAGCCATCACCTAAATCTTTCATCAGCACCGAAAATGAACACTCGTTACAGGTAGTCGTGGCCCAAAATTCTGACAACCAGTCGTACCAAAGGGTATCGTATAACCCAGTACTAATTGGGTTGTGGAATCGAGGTCAAATAAGCAGTAGCACCAAGTAATCTAGTATTCAACTGCCGACTCCAAAATTTTTGGGCAAAGGCTATGCAGAAATGATGAACACCGTAAAGGAAAACAGCTGATCGAAAGATTAGTGTCTTTTTAAAGACTTGTTCATTTAAACATAAGTGACTAATTGTAGTGATTCTGCATACACAGTTCGACAGGTTCTAGATAATAGAATTAGCAAATCCTGAACAAGTCAAGTCACGCCGTCTTTTTGAACACCTATCCTGCATTTGATGAACAGACATAATTGGTAGGAGAGGTGCATTTTCCTTTCATTGCATTGAACAGAGACGTGTTAGGACAAACGTAATTGTAAGCATAAAAGCTGTCAGTGCCATTAGGGAACTGAACATAGACGCAGAGTATGTAGTTCTTGCAAGTCGGTTGGTTTGGGTCTACTTCATTGGGGAACCGGCCAGGCGCAGCGCACGTTACGGCTTGACCATGAGATTCCATGATGAAAACATACAGCACCTGAAACAGCAGAAACAATCGTAAAATATTCACGCCCAAACAGTCGACGAGTCAAAATCTCTTGAGGAACCCCATAGCGGGAGAAAACATGTGTAAACTATAGGTTTAAACCGCATTTTGCATAAACAAAGTTTTGTTTTTGCATCCTCGTCAAAATTCAGGAGGTTGTTACAAAAGATATAAATAATCAATAAAAATTACGGTACCTAGTTAATCTCAATAAATAATAAATTTTAACTCCGCCGTTGTCGGTCCCAAGCCCGAATGAGAAAGGAGGAGGGTTGGTGTGGAGGAGACCGACCCACGCCGTAAAACAGTTAACGCCGAGTATCGGGCGGCGGTAATTAACCCGACAACCCCTGGAGGACCTAGCGTCCACGGGCCGGTATCCAGTGACCGTGAGGTCCTAAATACCCTCTAAAAGACTGACGCGGAAGGACGTGGGAACCCACCGCGCTCTTCCCATGAAAACCTCCTTATGAAATCAGTAACAAAGAGAACGAATATGTTGGGCGACCCGACTAACCCTCGGCGCCACCCAGTACCCGGGCCGGTTGGTGTTAAATTGATGACCGAAGCTTCCCCTGGGGCGATCCGACAGGCTTCAGAAGGAAGAGATGCTACTGTCGGTACCACAACATCCAAGATTGAGAAGACCTCAATACGTACTAATCATCGCATTGGCGCTTGGAACGTCCGAGGTCTGCTGACAGCGGGTAAACTGACCATCGTAGAGAAGGAAATGGAATCACATAACATCTCCATACTAGGCGTCAGTGAAACACACATGCGTGATAAGGGCCACTTTACCACTGCGACAGGTAACACCATGTACTTCTCAGGTTGTGAAGAGTCGAGCAGGAATGGGGTCGGAATCATATTGCCGCCACATATGATCAAATATGTCCTCGCCTATAACCCGGTGTCTGATAGAATTCTGACAATGAAGCTGAACACCAAACCCTGCATACTGAATATTGTACAAATATACGCACCGACAGCACAAGCCCAAGATGAGGTAATTGAAGACTTTTATGGGAAACTGGAGGATACTTTGAACTCAATTCCTGGCCGGGAAATTAAAATAATTCTTGGTGACTGGAATGCCAAAGTCGGTAGTACACTTGCTGACGATCATATCAGAGGCACACTTGGAAAATTTGGACTTGGCACTAGGAATGAACGCGGCGAAAAACTGATCGAGTTCTGTATAGACAGAAAGCTCAGTATTATGAACACGTACTTTCAACATCATCCAAGACGTCTATACACATGGAGATCTCCAGGCGACAGGCACAGAAATCAAATCGACTACATCATTCTAGATACCCGCTGGAGATCCTCGGTTTCCAATGTGAAGACCTTTCCCGGCGCAGAATGCGGCTCTGACCACAACCTACTCGTGGCCAATTTTTCGCTACGGTTAAAGGCGCCTAGCTAGACGAAATCAACCAAAGCCCAGAAGTTTAGACCCTGCTGAACAACCAATCTTCCGAGAAGCGCTAGAGGCGAAACTGAAGGACAGTCCTACGCATGAACACGCTAACGCGGACTCACAGTGGAAACACTTGAAAGGTCATATCATCGACGCACTGGACCAGGTCTCTAACAAGAAAAAATCAGAGCTGAAGAAAAAATGCTGGATCTCCGATTATTCGTGGGAACTCATCCAACACAGGAAAGACTTATAAGCTAGAGGGCTGCAAGATCGTGCAATAATGGCTGAATACTCTAAACTTAGCAGAACTATCCAAGATTATTGTCGCCGCGACAGGAACAATTTCATTGAGGGCATCTGCAAAGACATTGAGAGGCATTCGAACAAGATTCAAACTGCAGACCTTTTCAAGAAAGTTAGAGTCCTTTCAAAGCAGTTCAGAGCTAAATCATGGGTCATAGAAGATGCCGATGGCACTGTACTTCACGAGCTCGACCACATTGCCGAGAGATGGCGTTCCTACTGTGAGCAGTTGTACGCAGATCCCCATTCAACCCCTGGAGCTAGTCCCGATTGGAAGGATCTAGAACTGGAACCGATGATTCTTCGCTCCGAAGTATCTTCTGCTATACAGTCTCTCAAAAAGAAGAATGCCCCAGGAAGTGACCAAATAACAGCAGAGATACTTGAGGTTATGGGTGACTTGGGCGATGAGACACTTTTCGGGATCTGCTCACACGTTTGGGAAAACGGTGATTGGCCGCAGGACTGGACAGAATCCGTAATCCTTCCGCTGCACAAGAAGGGGTCAACCAAAAACTGCGGTAATTATCGAACCTTGTCCCTCATCTCGCACGCCAGTAAAATCTTGCTCCATATTCTCAACAATCGCATCCGCTACTACCTGGACTGGCAAATTCCGCAGGAGCAAGCAGGTTTTGTGAAGGGCAGGGGCACTAGAGAGCAAATTCTCAATGTCAGGCAGCTCGTTGAGAAGGCTTACGAATTTGATACGCCAGTGGTATTGTGTTTTGTCGATTACAGCAAAGCTTTCGACAGTGTCAACTGGGGGTGCTTATGGAGGATCCTACAAGAACTTGGAGTACCAAACCATCTCATCGCCCTACTTCGCACCCTGTATGGCTCAAGTCAGGGAGTCGTAAGAGTCGACAAAACAACGTCTAAATCGTTTAGATTCCACCAAGGAGTACGCCAGGGTTGCATTTTATCGCCCATTCTGTTCAACGTCTATGGAGAATACATTATGAGACGTACCTGCGAGAACTGGGAGGGTGGTATCACAGTCGGTGGCATGAAAATCACCAACCTGCGCTACGCTGATGATACTACTCTTCTTGCAGCTAATGAGTCGGAAATGGCTGCGCTCTTAGATCGAATGGAGCGGTTTAGCGAAGAGCTGGGTATCTCTATGAACAGGTCGAAGACTAAGGTCATGGTGGTGGATAGATCTGGGAAGCTGGAACTAACTGGCGCATTCGATCTAGAAACAGTTGACAACTTCATCTACCTGGGTTCCAACATCAGCAACAATGGTTCTTGCGAGAAGGAAGTGCGCAGGAGAATAGGCATGGCTAAAAGCGCCATGTCTCAACTTGAAACAATCTGGAGAGATCGCAACATTTCTGTAAAAACCAAAACCAAGCTGGTACGGACCCTGGTCTTCTCGATCTTCTCGTACGGCGCTGAGACTTGGACGCTGAAAGCTGCTGACCGAAAACGCGTTGACGCGTTTGAGATGTGGTGCTCGAGAAAGATGCTGCGTATCCCCTGGACAGCACATCGGACAAATGTCTCCATACTGCGAGAGCTCAAAATTTCCTCACGGCTGTCATCCCAATGCCTGCGCAGAGTCCTGGAATACTTCGGTCACATTGCGAGGAAGGACGACGGTAACCTGGAAAAACTAATGGTGACCGGCAAGGTGGATGGGAAAAGACCTCGTGGACGCAGCCCAATTCGATGGTCTGACCAGATCCGTACCGCCCTTGACTCCACAGTCCACAGCGCCCTTCACACAGCCAGAGACAGAAACAGCTGGAGGAAGATCATCCGCGAGAAGGTGATTCTGAAGGGAGGTCACGACCCTCAGCATTGAGGAATACGACGCAAGGAGGAGGACCTAGTTAATCATTGAAAAACGCTGATTTGGTTTATCACTATTTCAGAATAACACTCTTAACGTGGTTTAGGGAATAACAAAAATCGAATTAACTTTTGAGTTTGTTTGTATGTGAGAAAGTGCAGGTATAGGGCGACGATCAGACGGGCCGAAACGAAAACACGGGTGGTTCACACATACCGATTTCCGTAAATAAAAAAAATATCTGCCCATTTTATTATTGATTCGAGACGAGAATCATTAGCATAGTTACCTCCTTGAATTTGACGACGATGCAAAACAACACCTTGTATAATTAAGAAATTATCACACCTTCTCCGTGTGCATAACTTTGTGGGTAGGAGGACTGCATTCTGCATGTAAGTGATTTTCGGAAAGTAAGGCATGACTTTTGAACCAGTGGCCCCCGGCCACCGTAGGCGCGAGCCTGTGGACGGTGAGTAATGGGCTAGCTCACCGTCCGTCCGTCTCATGACGACAGGCCGTGTCGACGGCGCGTACGTGTTCCACGCGCGCCTCAAGGAGATGTCAGCAAACCAGAAGGGGTCCGAGAGGGCCGATGCCTGCCAGGGCTGCGGGTTGTTCGAAAGAGATACCGCGGCCCTGGAACACAAAGGGCGAAGAAGGAACATGGGTGGGTTTTAGTCAGTACAAGTCTGACACTCCCTCCCGCTCCGCCCAGAGCGGGAGAAGTCATTTGATAATTTCCCATAAGTAAAAAAAAAAAAATAGGCTCGCCCACTATTACATGGGATTTAAACATTGCTGGCGAAATGTGGGTGTACAACTAGGTACACCGCTGCCTAACCCTTTCGGGGGTTACAGGCGTGATGTTATGTAATGTTGTTATATTGGCAATCGCAAAAGTAAAAGATACTCACATAAAAAAAGATGAAAATTTTCCTCACATCTTTTGATCGTTTGCTGCACAAACTCAATATTGCTATGGCATCACGTCTATGCCATATTTATAGTAAAGCCTCATTTACACGATGCAAGAACTTGCATGCAAGTTTCACTACATTGCTGTTTTTGTTTGATTAACTGAATTCATTGCCCGTCAATAGTCTGCAATGTAATGAAACTCGCAAGCAAGTTCTCGCATCGTGTAAATGAGGCTTAAAACGGAAACAATGAGTAATACAAGGTGTTGTTTTGCATCCTCGTCAAAATTCAGAATGTTGTCACAAAAGACATAAATAATCAATATAAATTACAATACCTAGTTAATTATGAAAAAACACTGTTTTTTGTTGTTGTTTAAATTTGTCAGTATTTCAGAATAACACCCCAACGTGGTTTAGGGAATTAGAAATTATCGAATAAACGTTTGAGATTTTTTGTTTGTGTGTAAGCGTGGTTATAAGGCGAGGATCAGACGGGTCGTGTTAAAAACAAGGGTGGTTCACACTTACCGATTTCTGTAAATAAGAAAAAAAAAAACCTTCCTATTTTATTATTGATTCGTGTCGAGAATCATTATCATAGTTACCTCCTTGAATTTGACGAGATTGCAAAACAACATCTTGTATAACTATTAGAATTAGCCTGTTCACACCACAAATATTACGTATCACACGACACCGCTCGTCTACACGGTCGGGCGTTGAAGCAAATCTCACGTCGTGTCGCGTCGCATCGTATTCGTATACGTCGTGTGTGAATCGCCTTATAAAATAAATAAGAATTTGTACTTTGATAATCTTAATCTGTTGATTTGCATGTTGTTTTAACACCTTGTTTGCTATTGTAAAGCCATGAAAACCAGAACCTAACCCTTTTAGACACAATAAGTGCGGTAAGTGTGGTTTTTCAGTCTTATCAAGGGCTATGGTGTTACCCAGTACTAACTGGTTTGTGGAGGTCAGATTGGCAGTCGCTCCATGTAAAATACTGTTACTCAGCTGCATCTGGTTAGACTGGAAGCCGACCTCAACAAAGTTGGGAACATGCTAGGCAGATGATGAACTGTGCATGTGGTTTGATTTCATAATTTTGACTAAAATTTAAATTTAAACTTCTAGATTTGACGCCGCAAGATATTTGGCGGTTCGGCAAGCCTTGACAAAATAATAGTAAATGGGTCAAAATTTAACGATCTTCAACTCTGAGGAACTATTAAATATGAACTATTTAGTCTGGAGCCAAAATCTTGAACAGAAACAAAAATATGGTTTTTTGGTGACGTTTACTGGATGTCTAAAGTTTTTCTTCATATAACGAATAATAACTAACTAATCCTTATTAACATTAATCGTAGACAGGAATACCATACCCTTACATATAACTACGTACTTAAATCAGTGCAACCAGCCAAGATTTATTGCTTTACATTTTATACAGGGTAACAACTACTTAAAACACTTAAAACTACTCAGTCAACGTACCGGTCTTAATTCTGCTTCAACTACGATGTTCAAACAGAAGTAAATTACAGCTTTAGCTGTCTGATAGGTTATGTTAAAATTAACCTATCAGACGGTTAAAGCTGTAATTTAACGTAGTTGAAGCAGAATTAAGACCGATACGTTGACTGAGTCAGATAGAGACAGATCTGACCGACTAGGACTCGGGGCATTAAGAGGGGACTCTAGTGGGCTTTTCTCCATACAAATGTATTCCGCTGTTTTCTTCGTGGATAATGCGTCTAGAGCAATGATTTTTTCCAATAAATCTAGGTCTTATTGATACATGCCCCTATCATTTCCTTTTTTCAAAACATAATGACTAAAAGAATTATGACAATCCAAAAAACGCCCGTTTTTACCGCCATGTTCAGACGACTATCAGACAAATTAGATATTTTTTTATAAATTTTGATATAAGAAATTATTTAGATCAGTTTAGTTTTCAAGAAGAAAACAGCGGAATACAAAACGTCTTTGGTCAAGATTTTTGTAGGCAAACTCAGCCTGAGCTTCAGTTGTCCCTTTCGCACTTTACGGGGGCTTGGTCGGGCGCAGCGCGACGGCAATAGTATCTTCAAATAGCTATTCTTTAAATTCCTCGGGGCTAGAGTCCCCTCTTAAGTCAAACAGCTATCAGCACATAAAGGTAACCAGCAAATCAGTTTCATTAAAAAACTACCTCGTCAGGAACAACCGCTGTTTTGTGGTCATTCATTTATCAAAAGAGGGTATTGTAGCACAATTTTAGAAAGCTAATGAGACAAGGAAATCGTTTCTGTAATCTGCAGGACAACGACATTTATTTTGAGAATACTGTCTCGAAAGACACGGGAAGTATCAAAAAATATTCAGAACATGACCTTTACGATTACGATTAGGTATGTAATTCTTTTACAAATTGGTTTTCGAAGGATTCATTCGTTCATGAGCTAACAGAACAGCATCAATTAAATGTTTCGAGTGAAGTAGGTTTTTCATAATTAAAAGTTTTTGGTAACGAGTCAGAAAATTTTAATAAACAAGAACCGACACAGCTCGTTAACCATCCAGTTTTGACCCCTAGTTAACTGGACTTAATTTGTTGCTAATAATCTCTAGTATAACCCCTTTCAAGGAATAGCCAGTAACCTACACATTCCTCCAATTCAAACAATACCTACATTTTTATTATCATTTGTTTATTGGGAAATCGAACCATACAATAATTTTATAAAAGAAGATTATGTGCCAAGTCCCCTGAAAATACTGATCAATACAGGGTGGAACAGATACCGAAGCACAAATGATTACCACGTATTCAGTAGGTACAATTAATTGATAGAATAATTTTATTTGTAATCTGCTTTTTTATTGACAAAACATTTTTTTTTTTTCACCGCGTACCGATGAAAAATTTATATCCGTGGGTAGGTTCATAATCATGTACTGTTAACAGCATCATTATCTTACTTTTCAAAATGCAAAACAGTTCTACAGTTAACAAACACTTCTTCTAGTTCAATCATTTGAAAACTGCAAGAAATTTAAAATCATCATATTTCATCCTAAATAAATACTTCCGTCGCTGTCATGCAAAGTTTGGTTATAGGATTAAACATCGTATGTCCAGGACAGGTGAACTGTAACTGAGTAAACGTTCCATTGAACATTTGAATGCAATAGAAATACTTGTGACAGGTAGAGTCCGAGGTGTCGGCGAATCTGCCAGGTGTAGAACAGTTGAAATTCGTCGAACACAGGTAGTTTGGCTCGCAAAAAGTAGTGTTTGGGTTAAAATATGTGGAAGCCGGACAACTATGTCTCAATTGAGTGAAAGTCCCCAAAATGTTGACGCATTGTATGTAAGTAGTACAATTCGTGTGTTCAGGATCAGCGATGTAGCCATCATAAGAGCAGACTTTTAGGATATCAGGGTTGATGGCGACAGGCGTCCTGTTGCTGCAATCGTATTTGTCCTGCGAGATGCATTTGGACGTTTTTGGGTCAAACACAGTTCCGTCGGGACACAAGGCGTTGTACGTGATATAAACGTCTGTGTCCTTGACATAGATACAAATTGTATAGTTCTTGCATTTGTCATCGAACGGGTCCTGAAACCGGCCAGCTCCAGTTTCTCTGCAGTTGACATTAGCATGCGCTAACCAGGCGCCACAGAACACCTGGGAATAATACAAAGGTATTTACATATAAGTTCCTTCATGTACCATCTATCATCGAGATTTCTCGAATTCTCGAGAAATTTGGCCTTATTTAAAACGAGAAGATAGTGGTCGAGAACTCGAGAAATCGTGTCTTGATTGGCAAATGCTAGATATTTATCGTAATATTGGGATAGTAGGTAGTTCTGGTAGTCCTTAAGCAAATAAAATAGTAATCCAGGACATCGAACATGTACCAATTATACACCAACAAAGAAATTTATAAATATAAATAAAAACTCACCAATAAAGGAATAAAGATCCCTGCCACCATTGCTAGATCGCCGTATAGACTACTTGAGAAGAAAACGCGTGCACAACATTCTTCGAAAAACAAAGGACTATTATAAAAGTATTGTCACAATAGATGATCTAACAATTCAGTTTATACGCATATCTTTAGGCATTTAAAAACAGGGTTCCGTAGCAACAAAACATATAATAATTTTTAACGCTCATTCATTTTACACTCAACCGCAAAACTAAATTTGTTTTTCATATAATGTTTATGAAAAAAAAAAAATTACTGCTGTAGTTTGATATAATATAAAAGTACCATTTCAAAACTAAATTTCTAGCAAAACAACCTAGGTTTTTCAGATTTTTTCCTCCTCTTACTTTAAAAATTGGGTCAGCCGTCAATTTTTACGACTTTGGTAGCAAATAAGTCATCAACCATTGACTTCAGAAAAAAGTATTTAAAGAACCTCGGTGTCATTTTTCAAGAACTATCGATAATCTAATGTATACCTCACGAAGTTCCATACGTAGCTATATATCTTTTTCAACCCTCAGTAACATAATGTATAGTGGGCCAAACCCTATTTTGTTTTTATTTCATATCTCATAGTGTTTTATAGAAGGCACCTTCTCTCCAAATTTCAACTAAATGGTGCCAAACGCCACGGAGTAATAATTCTGACAGACAGACAAGCGGACAGAAGGAATCTTCATGGGCTTCTGGTTTTTTTGTCATAAGGCAACGGAACCCTAAAATGGATACTTTGCATTTCGATCAATGACTTAACTCTTTTAGGAATGTAACGAAAATACCTACTTCTATTTGACCAAAACAAAAACTACTTGCAAATCTAAGCAATTCATATCCTTAATTCAGTGTGATTATATTTTTAAGCATTGATAGCCTAGTGGTTTGACTGTCGGACTGCCAAGTCATTGGTTTCAACTTCGAACCCAAGACACACCTCTGATTTTTTGGATTAATATTCGTATAATATTAGCACTTGCTTCGGTGAAGTAAAACATCTTAAGGAAACCAGCCTACCTGTGAGAAATTTCTCGAGGGCACGTAAAGCCAAGTCAGAAGCCCATGGGCGGCATAAAAAAACGGACAGGACGGCAGAAGTGAAAACTTGAATATTAACGTTTTGCATTTTTGATATTTTGGAATGGTTAGGGAATAATTTTGCACGAATTGCTTTAATTATCAGTATAAAAGTACTATCATTTATGGTAATATACAATATTCATTTATTGCGCTATCGTACACAAACACAATTTATATTACATTAAAAATTTAACATTTCAGAACTATTACAATCCGTCTTATGAATTTTACCTCTATGGAGAAACTGAAGGTTTTGTTTGTGCATAAGATAATTATCCAGTTTTGGAAACCCAAACTCAATGACAGATTTTATAAAGTTCAAATTCCATCGTAACCTAATGTCAATCCGTTTTTCGAATTTTCCAGTTTTGGAAACCCAAACTCAATGACAGATGTCATAAAGTTCAAATTCCTTCGTAACTTAATGTCAATCGTTCTTACGAATTTTCGACCTGACGATCTGACAATTTAACGCGAGTTTAACATTTTTTACCCATCACAAAAGTGCACAATGTCGCTAAAGAAGTTTTCACTTCAAAAACTCTGCGGTCTACACCAGGTTAGGCTCTATGCACACGATAAAAGCGTGTGATTATTTAATAATAAGTAACTCGAACTTAAATTGATAAAATTAAACAGATCTTACTAACTATAATAATTTACTTAATTTCTTTCTGATTCAAATTGCTTCGTGCTAACGTTCCAAACACACGTGTTTACGTGTAGTTAGTAGTGAAATATTCGTCAATTATTGAAACAAAAATACAGAGATGAGTATAATATAATAACTAAAAATAATTCCCTTTATTGTAATCAAACATAATATATGAATATACAAACATACATAAAATCACGCCTTATTCCATTGAGGGAGGCAAAAACTATAGACCTGCTTACCAGCTAGAAAAATGGGTCTATTTGTTTCATAGCACCCCTCTATCAAAGCCATTAAACGGTGTCAATTAGAACATGTATAAGTTGCAGTACAAAGTGACGATGCGGGATTGAACGACGACGTGCTGGGGCAGGTGTAATTGTACTGAGTGAACGTCCCATCACTTAAAAGTACGCAGTAAAAATAGGTTTGACAAGTAGTATCAGCAGTATTGGCAAATCTGCCGGTTGTCGTACATGAGAACGTGGTTGTAGTAGTGCAGTTGTAAGAAGCATCACAAAGAGTCGTCGTTGGGTTGTAGAAAGTAGAAGCTGGGCATGTGAATGTTGTCGTTGAAAAGGTCCCGCTGATGTTGACACATTGTATGTATGAAGAACAGTTCGAGGAGTTGGGATCGGCGATGAAGCCATCAGCTGTGCAGACGGAAGTTGTTGTGTTGGTAGTTGTGGCGGGGCAAGTGTAGTTCGCGGTGCACTGCCCGAGGGTGGGGCTGAAGAGAGATGTCGTGGGGCACACGTAGTTGTAAGACAAGTACGTATTGGAGGTACTGACGTAGATGCAGAGGGTGTAGTTCTGGCAGGTGGTGTCGGCAGGGTCTGCTTGACGACCAGCTCCGGTTGCCGTACAGTTCACAACAGCATGTGCCTGCCACGCGCACACTGACAGCATCTGGAATATGAAACAGCCATGGTTTTAAACATATCAGGGGTACAATCCTTAGCACTCTTTTAAAAACATTCAAATAAAAATACAAGAAAATAGAAAAAGGAAAATAATAGTTTCTCACTATCAATCCTTATAGCCCAATTAAAAAAAAAGCAGTTTGATAAAGGGATACTCACAAAAACTATAATGATGATCTGTTTAGCCATTTTCGTGCTGTGAATTAACTTGTTTCGAAATTCAGGCTTTATACCATCAAGGATTGTAAACTTAGACACACAGAACTGTATAAAATCATTAAATCGGATTGTCTCCTAATTGTTGGATTATCCGATGGATTATCTCTTCTCTAGTACGGCCACAACGTAATCCACAAAAAGCCGGCCAAGTGCAAGTTGGACTCGCGCACGAAGGGTTCCGTACCACGTATTATTTATAAAAACGAGCAAAATAATAACTTATTTGTATGGGAGCGGGTTAAATATTTATTTTATTCAGTTTTTAGTATTTGTTGTTATAGCATCAACAAAAATACATAATCTGTAAAAAAAACAACTGGCTAACTATCACGGTTCATGAGATACAGCCTGGTGACGGACGGACAGCGAAGTCTCAGTAATAGGGTCCCGTTTGACCCTTTGGGTACGGAACCCTAAAAATATCTAAACTTAAGTTCTTTCCGTGACGTTTTCATACATTCGACCTATACCAATATTCGTATCGTATAACACAATTTTATAAATAAATTCTCCGTTCTTAAGCATAATTTGTTTTGAACAACTCCACCGACTATTTATTTTCAATATCATCAGGATATCAATATATACATATAAGCATAGCTGCTTGCTGCTTGCAGTTCCCTTGCGTGGCCTAATCAGAAACGAAGAGATCCACAGAAGACCCATGATTACCGAGACAACACGAATAATTGCCCAACTTATTATAGGAGTGGGCTGTTCGGGTATGTTGCTCGCAAAATAGATGGCCGGTGGGGCAAAAGGTTCTGGGAGTGACGAAGGTATATCGGATGCGGAAGGCGTAGGACAGGTTATCGTTGTGCAGTTTAGAAAAGGCCTGAGGAAAAGACTTAGTTGATCAACCGTAAACCTGCAGGAGGTGATGCGGCTGGCCGGCTGCACTGGTTTTAGCAACACACAGAATCATTGTTTCATTAAAAAAGGGGATCATCGACTCGGCGAAGAAGATGACGTGTTTACCCGTTGGTTTCGTTCTAAAAATGTATTGAACCGATATTTCATTTGCTCAGCTTCAATATTATATCTATGTTACAGGAACGCTACGAATCCGCTACTAAATCGCTACGGGTCCGCTACAGAGAAGCTTCAAGACAGCTACCAAACCGCTACGAAAACATTAAGAGAAGGTTACGAGGCCTCTACGGGCCACTACGACACGACAGGAGATAGCTATCTCCTGTCGTGATGTGACGATGCGTTCTTTCTTTCATAATCTTTACCAGTTAGACATCATCTTTCTGCCCCTTAGTACTTGGGATGATCATTAGTTGGCACTAGCCATTTTTTTTTTTAGTCATTCGTTTATCCTCTCACTGAAACGCAATTACACCAATGGGGTACAATCTGATCGGACTGCACCTATTTGAACTTGCTAACTATCTCGGTTCATGAGATACACCTTGGTGACAGACGGACGGACGGACGGACGGACGGCGAAGTCTCAGTAATAGGGTCCCGTTTGGGCACGGAACCCTAAAAATATCATATGTCCTAACCCAGGTTTACCGGTATACCGCACTTCACTGAAATCTGGCAAGCACTTGACGTGAAATGCTAACAGATAGACAGAGTTACTATACTTACTATCGCATGTATAATCTAATATATTAAATTCTCGTTTCGCGGTGTTTGTTACCAAACTCCTCCGAAACGGCTGAACCGATTTGTATGACATTTTGTGTGAATCGGGTAGGTCTTCATACCCGTAAATCCCATCAAAATTTCCACGCGAACGAAGTCGCGGGCAGCAGCTAGTATTAGATCTATAGAGATATAGCATAGATCGGGAACACTAAAAATGCTTAGCATAATTTTTCAGCTTGCTGCAACGCATCTGCATTATAATTTACAGTTACAATAATCACACACAAACATAATCAAGATAAGCTTTATAACTCTTTGGATCATTCATTCGTACCTGCATACTCGTAGGTATCAACACACTGATAGGAAAATACCAACATTCACTTGAGTGGAAAAACCACACCATGCAGTAATGTCGTATACAACGTTTAGTTGTAGCAGTCACTTATGAACTAGCTTTTGGGTAAAATTACTAGATTTCATACAAATGTTACAACCAGGAGGGTTAGCTCGACTTTGAATACCTACATACATAGAACCAGAAGATGGCGGGACGAGCTGGACAAAACCAACGACCAGTGATCCATAATAGCCCTGGATCTAGGGGTTTAGAAGTCATGGGGAGAGCCCTTTGCCCAGCAGTGGGATGACACAGGCAACAGTAACAGTAAATTGAAAGGACATTGTTAATGTATATGCTAAAAATATAATTATCGGAACACAGAACCTTTGAAAGGAGTAACGATATTCGAATCATTACTCAATAAATTTCGATGCTTGTGGTGTGCTGTGTTTTATGTAGGTGTAATATTCTTGGGGCAGGCGACGATGAAGAAATAAATATGTTCCTACTCCATACGATTTTATAGTTTTGACATTTACCAATAAAATTACGCTTCATTTACAACACAGTTCAGACATAGCGGGCATTGGTGCTATAAAGTCAATCTGAAGGGGATCACATTTTTTTTTCTTTGTCCGTCTGATAGTTTATTGAAAAGTATTGGACACGTATTTTTTCTTTTTTCACGTGGTCATAAAATTACGGAGATATATTGAGTTGAAATGGCGCATGACGTCATATGTAAGTAAGTGTTATACCTACTTGTGACGGAGTGAGCCCCCACTCTCCAACTTAAATGAGTTTTAACTAAGTAATTTTTTGATATTTTGATAAAACAAAAAATACGTGTCTAATGTTTTTGTATTACCTGTCTGGCGGACAAAATAGAATGGCGTTTTTTTTACCCAGTCCGCAGCCCTATTGTCTGAAGCCATTTAACTTGTTCTTAGCGTGTTGATGGCAATCTATAGGAACTGGGTCGACAACCACCCTAGAAAGCCATCAAATGCAGTGGCTCTGGCCGAAATTGCATCATCATCATCATACTGACTCAGACAAGAAAGTAGCAATGAGTTTGGCGCTATCAATAACGTCCATTAGCTTCTATAGTGTGCAGGCACTAGAACACACGAGTCACGATATCATGTGTCCTTCTTCAGAAGCATGGGCGACGGCAGCTGGGTGGAAATAAAATCATTTCAAAGATTTTTGTTTTTAATATGTTACTGAGTGAATAAAAACAGGTTGCTGCCCAAATTTCTTCATCACCTCGTCAATAAAGTAAGTGTCCTCGTCTACTTGTTTCCCGTGAACACTGAGCATGCACGGGTCGCTTAGCCTCGCATCTCGCATCACCAGGGCCGTAGGCAGGGGAGGGTTTTGGGTGTTCAAACCACCTGAAATCTCGTGCAACTATAGGGAAACCAATGTACTTTTCTTTATAAAAGGACGGAATCGATATGTTTTCATAGAACTGAAGTTGCACCTCCCTGGACATTATCCTGCCGGTGCCCATGTTCAGAAGGTTCACCAGTGCAGCAGCTAGATAATTCTGTGATTCTCGAATTTACCATGATAGTTGCGACATTCACATCTCGCTCATATTATTTCTTAGCCTACATTGATATGAACTGTGACTCAGATGCAAGATGATAATTATAAATTATGTCTACATTAAAGACGAAGAGAGGAATTGTTGATTTAAGTGATACCTACTCAGTCAGGAATTCAAGATTTGGAAGTCTGGCGTGTAAAAAAAAAACTGTTGGATATATCTTAAAAGTATCTTTATTAGAAAAAAAAAACATGTTAAACGAGGTACCTTTATCTAAATTTGGTTAGATTACATCACAATCAATAATATAAACTTAAATATACCTACGATAATAATTTAGTCCTTTCATGAACCCTATAATAATCGTTAAGTATTTTATTATTATTTCTAAGGAACAACAAAAAGTTAATAATTACTACTTAGCCTACTACCTGGTGCTTCTTGAAGAGAATCCAGCAGCAATAGAACAAATGATGCAGAGCCATGCAAATATAAGTAGAGAAGTTGGTCTGGAAATCAATGCCAGTAAAAATAAATTGATGTCAAATTCAAGGGAAATAGACGTTATGGTAGATGGCAACAAGATTGAATATGTCAAAGAATATATTTACAGATAATATCCCCTTCAGATGACATGACAAAGGAAATAAACAGGCGAATAGCCCAAGGATGGAGAAAATACTGGTCACTGAAGGAAATCGTGAAAAGTAAGGACCTAGGCAATAACATAAAAAAGAAAACATTCGAAACCTGTATTCTACCAGTTCTTACTTATGGCTGTGAAACTTGGTCAACAACACTTCACCACAGGGAAAGGCTAACAAAATGCCAACGCGCCATGGAAAGAAGCATGCTAGGGTTCAAATCAAAGACATTAGAACAAGAACAAAACTCACAGACATTCTTACCCGGATAGACGTCCAAAAATGGAGATGGGCTGGACATTTTTTACGCCACCCCATTAACAATTGGAGTAAGCAAGTCACCCTCTGGCAACTGGAGACGGCAAAAGATGCAGGGGTCGTCAAGTCAGGAGATGGGAAGATGACTTGAAACAGACAGCGGGACCATTCTGGTTGAGAGTAGCAAGGGACAGGATCCATTGGAAGGAATTGGAGGAGGCCTATGCCAAAAGGCACACCGAACTTAGGGACCTCTTGTAACCCTATGTTTAGAAATAAAAGGCTATTATTATTATTTTTGTTCTTTATGTTTCTTCTCATTTAAGAGATCTTAAAAAACTTTATACGCGGGTCAGAACTAGGGCATGCAAAAACCGGGTTGTTTTAAAAAACCGTTTTTTTCGGGTTTCTTGTTTACAAAACCGGATGAAACCGGTTAAATCGGTTTTTTTCCAATCTTTCTTAAAAAAATGTGAAGAAAAAAAAATGCTAAAGCCTAATCAAAATATGTATTTTTTTACGTTTATCTTACCTATTTTTATAATAATGACAATTTGTTTGGACTTCAAAAACTACTAAAAATCAACAATCAGTTCATGCATAACATAGAATAAAACTAGGTAAACAACATAGTCTTAAAAATTTAGGGCACTAAGACTAACATACAAAATTAGAAACATTTGGTAGGTAAACACAAAGGTCTAAAATCTCAGAATATACAGCAAGAATCCAAAGGGATTTGAGTAAAAGTGGCACGATTTTTCTAAGTCACGGCCACTAATTAAATTTCTTTGCCTATTAGTAAGAACACAGTAAGACATTAATTTTCTTCTATGAATAATATTTCCAAAATGCATCGGAGCCGAGATATAAAGGGTGAATTTTTTAACTGAGTGGTAGGCCAAATCCGAAACTATGAGGAATAGTGAAAAACGCTCAAAGGAGCAAGGAGCCCGATTTAAAAAAAAATGCTTCGTTGGTTTAGTGCAAAATCAATATTCCTAGCCAGGAATCGAACCCGTTAATTTGAAAAAAAAAACACACACTAAATATTTCAGCTCCGATATAATTTTCGGCAAAATTATTTTAGGAGTCACTATTATCATATATTCCACTATACGTGAGCAACAATTATCTTTATGGCCGCTGTGAAAAAAAAACATGCCACTGGTCCATTCAAAACTTACCCAATGCCCTTTAAGTACTTGGATCTACACTACTACACTGGGTCAATGAGAAACAAAATGATGATATGGACATGGACAGGGAGCGCAGGGCATTGTTGGTAAGGGGTAATATGCTTTCTCGCAGGTTTGCGCGATGCTCACGTGATATTAAAGTCACACTATTTAAAAGCTATTGCCAAACGTTATGCACGTGCAACCTGTGGATCAATTACACCTAAAAAAGCCTGCAATTCTCTGCGCGTCAAGGGTTTTTTGGGACTTCCATGGCGGTGCAGTGCCTTCGGCATATTTGCCGACCACAGTACGGACGGCTTCCAGGCGGTGCTTCGCAGAAGAACGGCGTCCCTGCGATCTCGGGTAAAAAGTAGCACCGACACACTTCTGAGCGTAGTATCGGACAGAGTGGACAGCCTAATCCTGAGGCATTGGTCGCTTATGCATGTCCAAAATAATAATTATTTCAAATTTTACTAACCTATTTTACTAGCCTTCTAACATTATATGGACTGACTTTTGACATTTTTTGTTTGGGAAAATTAAAGTATTATTAAATCAATAAGATAGATAGATCAATAGGAGAAACATAACTTGTTGTTCAATATTTATAGTGTGTAATTTATTTTTTGTTTTAGTGTTCCCTAAAATGTATTTATTAAAAGGGATATAACCAAAAACCGAAAAACCCGAAAAAAACGGTTTTCCAAACAGTCGGTTAACCGGTTTTTTCGGTTAACCGGGTATCCGGTTAGCATGCCCTAGTCAGAACCAAGGATATAAGGTGAAATTTAGATAGAGAAAGTAGATGATAATGTAGAAGAAGTCAGAAATTTGCGGGTGATTCGACAGGTGTTAAGAATGGTGGCTTTTTGCAGCATGTAAAGTGTGTGAGTAGGTGGTAGTAGTAGGTATCTGTAGAGTGTTGAGACTTTGTGTTAGAGATTTAGGTATAATACCAGTAGATGAGAGAACAATGGGGACTATATGAACAGTTTGTGCTTTCCATTGGGTTTTAATTTCAATGGCAAGATCTTGGTATTTGCTGAGCTTTTTGGATATTGTGGTTTGAATATTATGTGAGTTAGGTATTGCTATATCTATCAGATAAACTGTTTTATTGGTTTTGTCGTGAACGGTAATGTCGGGTCTATTGTAATGAATTGTTTTATCGGTTATTATAGTTTGGTCCCAGTAAATTTTATGGTCGTTATTTTCTAAAACTACTTCTGGTTTATATTTGTAATACGGTATCATTTCAGAAACTAGTTTATATTTAAAAGCTAATTGTTGGTGGATGATTGCCGCGACTTGGTCATGACGATGTTTATAATCGGTTTGTGCAAGTGACTAACATGCTCCTGTTATGTGTTGTATTGTTTCGGAGGCATTGTTGCAATGTCTGCACAGGTCAGTCGGCTGATTTGGGTCTTTTATGATATATTTTCTGTAATTACGAGTGGAAATTATTTGATCTTGTATGGCCAGCATAAAACCCTCGGTCTCAGGAAACAATTCGCCTCGTTTGAGCCATTCGTTCGACTTTATTTTATCGACGTGTGGCTGGCTCAGGTAGGCTCGATGTCTTCCGTGTAGGGTTTTTTTCGTTACTTGCTTGTGTAGAGGAGAATTTTCAGATTTTTTATGAAAGTATGCTCTGAGTGAAAGTATCTGTTTGTTGTGTAAATTGTGTATGTCTATTAATCCTCTCCCTCTTTCTTGGCGTGGAAGTGTTTTCTGTGTTTTGTTAGGAGTGTATGAATAATGCGCTGTAGTTTCTTAATATCAGTCTTTGACCATCGTATAATTCCAAAGGAGTATGTGAGAATTGGTATTGCAACTTAAGGTGTTGATGGCTTTAATTGTGTTTCTTGAATTGAGATTGCTTTTTAAGATAAGGTTGAGGCGGAGTGAGAATTTTTTAAGTAGTTCTTGTTTAGATATCTTTTGTTGTATTTGTCTAGACTGTTTGAAACCTAGGTATTTGTATGTACTCTGTTCATCCTGGCTCCATCTGTGCATCCATGGCTCGATCGATTCTCCTTATAGAAGGGTATAACTATTATTTTGAATTTTTCCTTTTACAATGGACAAAATTTTACATTTATCAACTCCGAAAGACATACAAATATCGTCAGAAAATTGCTGTGTGGCATCAGCAAGTTGATACAGCGCTTCTTTGTCAGCTGCATATAGCTTTATGTCATCCATATACATAAGGTGTGTTAGTTTATATTGTGTGTTATTGCTTTCCAGCGTGAATCCCGCGTCAGTTTTATCTAACAAGTATGAGAGTGGATTGCGTGCCATGCAAAACCACAGCGGACTTAGAGCATCTCCCTGAAAAATTCCACGTCTTATACAGATTGGTTCAGTAGCTACAGTGGAGGAGGAGGTATTGATTTTAAGAACAGTTTGCCAATTCTGCATGGAAGTTTCTAAAAATTGTTTAAGTGTAGGGTGAATTTTATAAAGATTGAATACGTGTAGCAGCCAGCCGTGCGGTACTGAATCAAAAGCCTTCTGATAACCTATGAACATTGTATGAATATCCTTTCTGCTCTTAACAGCGTTGTTCATAGTAATGGCATCAATGGTAAGTTGCTCCTTACACCCTTGGCTATTCTTACGGCAACCCTTTTGCTGTTCAGCTAGAATGTTGTTTTTAGTTAAATACTCATATACTATTTCGCTCTCGCATGCTGTTAGGATTTTATACAAGGTTTGTAAACAAGTGATTGGCCGATATTTCACTGGGTTTATGGTGTCATTTGTGTCTTTAGGTATCATATAAGTTACTCCGTGTGTTATGTATTGAGGAAGTAAATTGGATGAATTTATTTAAATGGTTATGTAAGAAAGGGTGTATGCTTGAGAATTTCTTATACCAATAGTTGTGGATGTTGTCACTGCCAGGTGATTTTCATTTGTGTGTGCGTTTGATGACGTCTATAAATGTATCTATTGGTATATACTCAAATACCATTTCTGGAATTTCTGGTGTAGCTTCGTTAACCCAGACTGCGTGGGTATTATGGTGTACTGGGTTTTCCCAGATGTTGGCCCAAAATTCTCGTAGTGTTTCGGGCGCTGGTGTCTCTAGGTTTTGGTGTGTGGTGTTATTGTTATTAGATGTTAGGTTCCTATAGAATATTTTTTCGTTGTTGATAAATTTTCAGATCGCGGCAGTTCGCGGTCGTGTAGACTTGTCACACGAAACATGCCACCTGTATGAACACAAAAAAAAACGTTACAATAGCATAAAATATTATGCTTGACAGCACCCAACCAAAGATTCAATTACCAAAGTTCTAAATACGTCCTATAAACCCAAAGATAAACAAACCAAAAGGAGGTTTTATCAGTTTGGATGCAGGAAGCCGGAAGAAAGGGTGTTGCGGTGCAGCTTGGTAGAAGTCTAGTTTTGAAATGCGATAGTCTGAGTTTTATGGTAGTCTACATGTAGCACTGCTGCTGCAGACTTTAAGATCTGTACCTATATACAGAGTGAAAGGGACAACGACGCTCAAATGCTTACTTCGTACCTGTACCTATTCAGGATACATCCTACAAAAGTGCAATACCTACATGGTTAAAATGTATAGAACAGCCTGTTTTTGTTTTAAATGACCGATGAAAAATTTCTGTGGAACTCGAAATTTTTCAGAATGACGTGCTGAATACGTGGTAAGCGTTTTTGCGTCGGTCTCCCGTCCAGCCTGTATATGAATGTACGTTACCGTTTACCAAAGAATTGCGGTCATGAATTGGGTTGATCGACTGAAAAACATATTATTTTAAATATGAAGCACTTACAATGACCGTTAGCACAGCAATCGTGGTCTTCATGATAGCTTTGTGAATACAAGTCGGACACCGCGTCATCTTTTATACCAAGCAAGTGTTAGTAAAGTTACTAGGCTCCATGAGATTATTTTAATCGTTTAGATAACAGCTAATGGACAATTTTATTTGTTTATTACCATTCTCCTGTATTTCAGGCATTTTTATGCTGACTCTACATACGTTTTCAAGGTTCAGGTTTAATATAACTTCAATTGACCTTGTTGGTTAGTGCCATCAATTCAATAAACCAGTTTACTTTGGCAAAGATTGTCCAAGATGCATATGCATACCCTATCCACATAAGTTACCTACCCTACCCTACCATACCCTACTAAAAGGAGCCCACAGAGCAGCTACAGCAGATGACGTTGATCCCCATAGCAGGCCACTCAGTTATTTAGTGGATTTGAGAGCATATTACAAAAATCTGCATATTGGCGGAAGAATTAGTGATCACAGTATTTACCGGGAAAAAGGCTGCATCTTCGTTACCGGAAAACACATGACAACCCAGCCTTCCTGACCTATGTACTCATCGCTTTCCTCAAAGAGCTGTAAGCAAACAAAAGTCTGCCATTAGGAGAAGACAAGGTTTTACCATTAATAAGTGTAGTAAGCATCTTGATAAAGTAGAGTTGAAATCAAACAATATTATCATGTTTATCTCGCAACAACATAGAGGTGCGACATTCATTAGTTTTGCATACAATTATTTTGGCAAATATTTATCGACATTATATACCAACCTACCTTTTTATCATCAACAAACAGCTGAAAATTTCTATAAATATAGTTGGTGCTTCCAATCGCAACCATGTAAGTTGATCCTCAGCCACCTTTCCAATGACTTCCCTTCATCTAGTCTCAAAACGACCTACACCGCGCTTACCGATTCATAGTCTTCGACCGCTCATAATAACGACTTGTTACAATTTCGGCTTGCTTACTCAGGGGTATTCATACAGAATCTATGTTACGCTTGTAGCTAACAAACATTGAAACTGAAGATGCTAAACTATACAATACCGGGTGTTGAGAAGTAAGTAGGTACTGAGGATGTACATTGCAAGAGGTATTTCATGGAAAATTCTAAAGTTTATATACTAGCATTCCAGAAGTTGGGTACCAGCTTCTACCAGTTGGCAGACGATTAAATAAAATGAATAGTTACTTATGGATACATACCTACACCTTATTATTAGGTCAGGCAAAGTGTTATTGCGGTTTTCCATCAAGAATTTCTCAAGAGCACCCTGGAGTTATGATTTGTGCCCGGTTGATGGCAATAGGCTCCCTTTTATTATTCGGGACTTAAATACGACCAAATGTGAGTACTATGGTACACCTCTGAGTGATCCTTTGTGGTAATACATGTGTGATGCTATGTTATAAATTTATTATATCGATAGCTGAGTGTGGGGCTCACCTCTAATTGGCACAAAAGGGTACCACTACTTTAGTCTCCATAACTTTGTAGTCGAGTAGCATTATATCCATAAAACTGAGTTAACCAGACAACTGCACAGTCGTGAATTATGAAATAGTTGTTGTAAAATATTTTTATTGCTGAAATATTATTTTTAAACAGTGGTGTGATTGACCTTTGCACAATGGAAAATAAATACTTTTGTGTTCTTATATTATTCGTTGTAAGTACACATATTTAAAAATTACTGCAATATACTGCTGAGACAATACCAAAACCCCGGGTGAACGTCTTTGCGATGGTAACGTTTTGACTCGTGTTCATTTACGGAGGAAATTGTAAAAACTTTTGATTTTATATAGAAAATGAGAGTGTTATACGTTTAGTACATATTTCGACGCTTGACTTATAAATGGTTCATCTAGGTACTTATCTTTTTTAGGCTACGCATAGGAGGCCTTCATCACTTCTCGTGTTTTCATTAAACTTGTTATCTTTCTTCTGAAAACTTGTTAAAGTCTTAAATAGAGATAACGGGTAATTTGTAAGATACTGATAAGACATATTTCTTATTACAGGGATTATGTCACGGGGTGAGCAAAGCGTCTGAATGTACGGCGAGAGGAAGATTCCCGAACGATGAAACTGCTGACTGTCGGGGCTACACTATGTGTCTCATGGGCGGTTTGACCAACTTCACCCAATACAAGCTCAATTGTCCCATGGGTTCTGTCTACAGCCACGTAGAAGAACAATGCACTAATGCAACAAATTATAAATGTTATCCGGATTTTAACTGCTCTAGTGTCGGGAACTTCGCCGTTCCTGAAAGTACTGATTGCTCTTCGTATGTTGCCTGCATCGATGGCTTGAGTATCGTAGGCACAGCTAGAATTGTTGGATGCCCGCAAAATATGCTTTTTAATTCTACTGCTGGTGTTTGTGTTAATAGTACTTTATTTACTTGTCCAACTGCTAAAATGAATGTTAATCATAGCGTGATAGTAGCAGAACAACCACCAACTGAACGCGAAGCAGTATCGGGTGTACAACCGAGCAATTCTAATATTTCATTTTTAATGTTATGCTCTATTTTTTTTTTATTACAATCAGTTTTACCTAACAAAGAGTATTAAAATGAGAACATCTTTTACTTGGGACGAAAACTAACTAATTTTATTTTATTCTATAAATTAATAAATGATTTAAACAAATGTGTTTTATTTCATTGTAATCACTATAATAGGTAATTAAAATCTAACCATGGAGCCTTCCACCCGCATTAAAACTTTACCCTTGGATTTAAGCACAGAATGAAGGAATAGTTGTGCATAAAGCTTGTATGCTTTATTTTCATGTAAATTGAAAGTATGGTGTAGCCGTGTACATACCTACATAATAAACAAAATTATATCTATTTAAACAGGAGCCTAATGGAAGCCCGGGCACAAAGTGTACCCGGGCTTCCATTAGGCTCAATGTTCCGGCTTGGCTGCCGCAGTTACGCCAAATACTATAAACTTCAAAGTTTAAAGGGCGTCTTTATCAGTTAGATCTGTGTTTTGACTAGATCGATGCATTATTTAAAAAGAGACTCCGAAGCTTTTTATTGGCGAAAGCATATTATAATATTAAGGAGTACCTTATTGAGAAAAAGTTTTTAAGCTAGTGCAGAATTATGTATATTAATAATAATAAGTTTAAAATTGTATTTAGTTTGTAATAATTTTAAAATTGTATTTAGTTATAAGTTGTTATTTTATATCTTTTGCATGCCTATGTGGTAAAATATGGCTGTACTATTATATGTTTTTGTCATCGTTTGGAGTTACCCATATTTGCAAAATAAAGTTATCTTTATCTTTATCGATGCTCACTAAATCAGACTACTATTACTAAATGTACGCAAAATATTGTAGATTTGTGTAAATCAAATTGAAACGAAACGAATGCCAGACTAGACACACCTATCTGGTTTATTGTTGGCAATAAGGCATTTAGGTCGTAAGACTATAGGTTTTCACAGGAGGAAAGTAAAAAAAAAAGTCTACTCTACTATATTTTTATTTGATGGCAATTTGAAGCCGCTGTCGACTATTCTGCCAAAGTCGAGTGAATGAGAAAAACAAGGTGTGCATGGCAAAAAAATGATCTGAAATAAAAAAATAAAAACGTCAAAACAAAATCCAATAATATGACAGTGACAGTTTAAATTTAGGTTATGTGTATGTCTAATATTGTTAAATACTTTAATTCCCAGTTTAATTTAATTCATACATAATAAATAACTATAGCGAATAATTAAAAATAATAAGAAGCATATTTTCTGAAAACTCACCATCAATGTATTCGAACGTTATTGTTCCAAGGTAAAAGCCAATCGTGAGTTTTAGGTTAGAGATCGTAAATAAAATTACCTTTTTATTACATAAAATATGTTTATTTACAGACAATGGACTAGGCTAGCGTGTCTATGTCGTTCACTGACCACTGTGGAAGGGCAGAAGCTCCCTCAGAGTGGTAAATCCAGCGATGGAATCTCACCTCCTCCTCGCAAACCCAGAGGGCCTACCGACCTCCTACAGGCTTTAGCAGCCACTGTTGGTACTGACCCAACAGCTGCACACTACAAGTACTTATAATATATTTATTTTATCACACCTAAATCCTAGGAATACATTAATTAATATATGTATGTGGAATTAAAAAGTTGAGATTTATTTGCTTACTACAAAAATAAAAATTGAGAAATAGAAAAAACTAGAATTGCATTCAACTTATTTAAATTTACATTAAATGCTTGCATGCTTCATTTTATATTGATTTACTAGTAAAAACACAAATTACAAATTTTTATTACGTAAACTAATTATATTTACAGATATCATGATGACCCATACTTAATACCACTGTCAAACTTCCGCAAGAGATCCTATGCATTATCGGCAGAAGCTGGACGCAAAGCCGCAGCCTGGATCCGTGATGAACATGCTGAGCTATTTACCACAAGAGTTTGGGACCCACCCACCAAGATCAAAACACCATATTTTAATGCGGATCCCAAAATAGAAGCATTCAGTCCTAAACCTATTTATAATGATGCTAGCAAGGTAATAAATAGTAGCATGACTTTAGGAATAGGTTTATGTGGAAAAAATGTTACTTATCTGTTTACTTTCTATTAATAATAATTGTTTTTATTCATTTAAGTACCGGAGAACCAACAGCTATAACAGAAGAGTGTTTGTCTAAGTTACACAGAGCTAAACTTACTCTATCACTTATGGGATATCTCCCCCGATGTCATCCCACCATCACGGTGCTTACAACAGAGTCGAAATACCCCATAAGTGATGGTATAAGTTTAGTTATAAACCATGAAAGTTTAAAACAACACAGAGCTGTTTACAGGCTCTCAGGGGTAAACTCTAAAAACGAATAAAAAGTTTTTATTACTTTTTTGAGTTTAGAGATAGCTTTTTGTGTGAACTTTTAATAAAATTAAAACCCTGTTTAATTTTATTAAAAGTTCACATTATTATTTTTTTATTTTTTAATCTAACATATTTTCGCCCCAACAAATTGAGGTAGATAATAATTGTAAATGCAACCACGGTAACATAATGAATCTAATAAGCCCAACTTCTATTCCAGGTCACCGAAGAAGACTTGAAATACACAATACAAAACGCCCTTATAGATGATTCAGTAACAATATTCCAACTGCTGGGCGGTGCAAGTGGAGTAAGTGATGAGTTGAAACTGCAGTTCCTACAACTGTTGTGTTTCTACAATGAAAAGGAGCCTGATTCCATGGAGTGGCTTGAGGAGAGGTGGTTTGCGGCTAATACTAGAGATCGACAAGCTGCTACTTGGAAGTAAGTATTTATTCTATACTTCTTCTTAGCGTGTCAATGACAATTTAAATTGAGCTACTAGTTTGGCACCTTCAGTACCAATTAGCATGATAAAATATACGGTTTCTAAATAAAAATGAAAAATAAAACTTTTTTATAACTACACTTCTCTTCAGCTAAAACACTAGGAAATGGTTTCTAGTGTTTTAGCTGGAGAGAAAAACAGAGTGCAACGAGTGGTGGAACAATCTAAAGGCTTATTGGTTAATGTACTGTGGTAGAGATTGCCTTGTGACTTCAAGTGGCCTACCAAGCAGTATTGTTTTAATCTTATTCCAGAGTGGGAAAGAGATGGCGCTAGAGGTCCTTGTTTCTTTCTCACTCTGGAATAAGATTTTATCAATAGTGCTTTAACATGTGATGGTAACCCCCCAGGTTTACATAATGTACTACTATATTTACTACTGTTAAGTAAGTTTAATTAAATAAAAATTGCATATAAACTTCCTAGGAATCTTGTGGCTAACTAACTTGGATATTCTGCAACTTAGAAATCTACTGTTATTGATATCACAATGAATATCTTATTTATAATGTCATAATTTCTTTCAACAAAATTAATATTGTGATTGTTTCAAGACTTGGTGGACTTGCTGATCAGATCTTCGAATCAATGGAGCCAAAAAAGCCAGAAGCCTATTGTGCCATGATCCAGGGCATGGCCAAATATTATCAGGTAAATCACCAAAATCCTCAATTTATCGCGCTTCTAAGAGTTAGTTTTGGTTTAAAGATTATCCTAACTTATATTATAAATGCGAAAGTAAGTTTGTTTGTAACGCTTTCACGCGAAAACTACTCAACCGATCATCATGAAACTTTGTACACATATTCTTGAAGGTATTAGAAGTAACATAGGCTATGTATCATCACGCTATGACCAATAGGAGCGGAGCAGCAATGAAAAATGTTGCGAAAACGGGGAAATTGTGACGCAGACGAAGTTGCGCGGGACCGCTAGTTATTAAATAATGTAGAGAATACTGGAACTTGTGGGTAAATAATAACAGCCGCTCGGGTCGATCTTCAGGTAAAGCCGAGCTTGCCTAGGTTGATCCGTGGATGGGTGACCCAATGCACGTTAAGCCGTTGGTCCCGGCTGTCAATTGTAGATCTTTGATAGTTTTGTGTTTGAGATAGATCGTTGTTTGATTTGTTTTGGACAAATAAAAACTATCTCCATCGACTACTATCTTTATCGACTTTATTATACACCCTTATAAATTACAAATTAACTTTTGAGAGTTACATAGAGTGTCACAATTATCAGACTATAAAACATTTGCTTTAATATAAATTCAGGCAGAGAGAGCTCACATGTTAACCCAGGAAGCGATAGAGAAAGGCATTCCTCTATCCACAAGCGTCTACAACTCACTGATAGCCTGCGTCGGATTCCTGCGCGAAGGGACCACCCTGCGAGTCGAAGCTCTTCGGTCTTTATTAGGGGAGATGCATGAACAGGTAAGATATTAAAGCTAATAAAATATTAATTAAATTACCAAAATGAAAATTCCTCTCGTAACAACCAGAGTAAAATCAGACATGTTCGAACATAGATCTAATAGATGTTTGAACATGTCTCATTCGTCAACTTCTTTTCGTGCCGGAGCAAATCTACGTGTAAAATTTGAACGCACTGCCGTGCTTGCGGCATTTTCCGGCGCATTCGGTTTGCAGTGTCGCCTATATGTATACGAGAGGTTAAATTTGCCAAATTAAGAAAAACTCAGTAAAGTAAACACTGGTGTAACATAGGTTGTGAACAAACAAAAAATGGTTTCCAAAATTTTTCGACTCTCGATTTGAGGAGCATGGTGATCAGAGGGGTTACTATGACGCTTAAAACATTATTGTTCCATTCCTATTCCAGAGTGGGAAGAGATGGAGCTAGACGACCTGTATAGCTCCGTCTCTTTTTCACTCTGGAATAAGAATGAAACAATAATGTTTTAAGACGTCATGGTACGCCAGCTGTGCTCGTGCCTACTCCATATACCAAGAGGCCTTTATCCTGCAGTGAAAATATAATAGGTTACTATTAAAATTGTCTACTGCTATCGACTTCTAAACCTCAACCGCATTAAACAACCTTGTCTACTGCTATAAACCTCAACCTCACTAAACAACCTGCAAAACATATTCATTCATTCTCTTGCCCTTATCCCTAATAAATTTGGGGTCGGCGCACCATGTGTTCTTCTTATACTTCTCTAATACTTGTCATCTCATGAGACACCCCCTTTCTTGCCATAATAGGGGTGCGGACTGGGTAAAGAAAACGACATTCTATTTTGTCCGTCAGACAGGTAATACAAAAATATTAGACACGTATTTTTTGTTTTATCAAAATATCAAAAAATTACTTAGTTAAAACTCATTAAAGTTGGAGAGTGGCGGCTCACTACGTCACAAGTAGGTATAAAACTTACCTACATGTGACGTCATGCGCTATTTCAACTCAATATATCTCCGTAATTTTATGACCACGTGATAAAAGAAAAATACGTGTCCAATACTTTTCAATAAACTACCCAACGGACAAAGAAAAAAAAATGTGATCATCCCCTATTATCATTAATAACACAGTCCATCAACCTGCAAAACATAATGAATGCCAAATAGTAAGTGTTTTATTCTATTTTCCAGGGTATATCTCCAAACGACGAGACTTTATCAGCATGCCTGCGCTCCCTGTCTGCGTGGGGCGGCGGCAAGATACTGCAACAGACTGCGCTGCAGATCATCGCAGAGTTCAGACGGACAAACATACAGCCCGACTTAGCTGCGTACTACTACTTACTTTGCTTGTTTTGTAAAGAAAGTGAGTACAATGCGTAATACTTAAGTGTATAGTATACTAGATTACGTGCGCGGCTTTACCGACATGGTGCCCAGATAAAAAGTAGCTTATGTCCTTCAGGAATAGTGTACCTTTCAAAAGGTGAAAGAAATTAGGTTAATTCAAATAGGTGACCAGTAGTGGCCCAGTGGTGGGCAGCCCCAACTTATGAAGAGTAAGCCGTGGGTTCGAACCTAGGCAGGCGCATTACTTTGTGTAATTTATTTCATCACCGCTGCTCTCAAAACAGAGAAGAAAAACATCTTGAGGAAATCGGCATGTCCTAGAACAAAAAAATTCGAAGACATGTGACATCTAACAACCCGCAATGGGCCCGCATGTTTGATTACAGCCCACTTCTTCTCATAGAGAGGAGGCCTGTGTCCCAGCAGTGGGAACCTTATAGGCTGATGATGAAGATGAAATTGGTCGCGCTGTTCCTGAGATTACCATCTGCGAACATACTAACTCACAAAATTCGCACTCTCTCTAATTAATTAATAATTTGCAGAGATTCTTAGTAACTGGCGAAATATGGCTGTACTATACTTATTAGTTGCACCTCTGCATAGGCCTTCTGAGATGACAGGCTTGTATTATGCATGAAGTATTTGTTACTCGTGGATTGCGCATTGGATTCATCAGTGCCCTAACATTTCGAAAATGCTAGCCGTGACACCATGTGCACCAGTGCATTTCTGGTAAACTGTATCTGTCTGATAAAAATATGTGTTATTGCAGGAGGACCCCGTTTTGATATACTATCGACAATACTAACTGAGCTGGAACAAAAGGAACATTTAGATGCCAAAGAACCTGCTGATACCAACTTCTTTATAACTGCTATGGGTGTTTGCAGTGACCACTTACAGGTAATTTTAAGTTATAAAAAATAAACGCTTGTTGTCACTAAAAGTAGGCGATACTTAAATCAAGACTTCAACAATGAAAGCGCGCAGTTATATTCTCAACACTCAGCTCAACGCCAGAAGCTGAAATTCTATGACTTAACCATTTATTTAGCTGTGTCGCCTAGTCATGTTAAATTAAATCTAATTAAAATTCAAACATTTTCAGAATATAACAATGGCGGAAAGGTTACACGCTCTACTAATGAAAGGAGATAACTACAAGTTAGTCGGAGACGCATACAAAGAAAGTATTTACTACAGGCACTACATCACAGTTGCTTGCAGGTAATCCATACTTTATTATAAAGCTAAGAAGAGTTCGTTTGTTTATTTGGTTGAAAGCGCTTATCTCAGGAACTGCTGGTTCGAATTGAAAAAATATATTAGTGTTGGATAGCCCATTTATCGAGGAATGCTATCATCACTGACATCACTCTATGACCAATAGGAGCAGAGCATCAATGAAAAATTATGGAAAAAACAGGGAAAATGTGACGCAGACGAAATTGCGCGGGTCAGCTAGTAAATTATAATATCCAACAATCAATATCATCAATGTAACAACTGCGTTCGCACTTTTCGAAGCATTCCCATACAATATTTGTTGAAATCTCTATTTCTCTCATTCTTCTATTAGTTGAAATCTTTCATGTCATCAGACAATATTTTTATAATATGTGAAGGTAGAATGTATAGTAAGGTTTATCGATTTCTTGTTATTTTATATTAAAATCGTGTATGTTTTTGCTTGACAGGCACGCAACTTTCGAGAAAACCCTAGAACTACTGGACACTTTGGTACCAAATGTTTATGTTCCAGAACCAACAGTTATGGAGGAGGTAAGTTTTAGAACCTATTTAACTAAAAATATATCACAGCGAAAAAAATATAATAAAAACTACTTAAATAACACTCCTTCAAATTAGTATTAAAACCACAATGATAATTATATCGGCTTACACTATAAACTTCAACAAAAAAAGTCAATAAAAACACCAAAAGAGTTTGTCAGAAGTGGGATTCGAACCCACGCCCTCAGAGAGGACCAGAACAACTCGACTCACGTTCAGTGAGTAAGGGAACCTTGAGTCTGGCGCCTTAGACCGCTCGGCCATCCTGACATCTGACGTAGTGGTCGAAATTACAGCTCGATAGCTTCACATCAAGTTTATTTTTCAGTGTGAATAAAATTGGCAATGAAAACTATTGCTATCATCATTGACACAGTATGTTATATTATTTTGAACAATCATGTAGTTGACGCAATTTTGTTGATTTGACAATATTATGTTGCTGGCTATAGATTTATGTGCATAATTTAGGACATATTTAAGTTACAATTCTCTCAGTTCTTTTTTTCTTAATCCAGATATAAGTTTATTTTGTACAAGAAATATTTGACCCATTTTAGTAAAACTTGGTGAAGAGATGGTCAATTAGACGATTATTATTATCGCATTGATCATTCGAAGTGCCGTACGTGATTGTATCGTTTGGTGGCGAATTGCTTTTATAGTTCAAACCACACTTCTTGGTAAATAGCACTGTCATTTACTGTTAATCAACGCATCAATACGCAATGTTATGGTTTCTACCATTTTACAACAGACTGAAGACTGAATTAGAGGAGATATCTACATCTGAGGGTAAACACTGAGTTGATAGAGACATTATGTAAGATTACTTTGGAATAAAGATGATAATGATCTGCGTCCTAATTGGGGTCCTACATACATGTGCTGGTCGGCACATTCGATTTGGCAGTATTGGTTGAACAACAAAGCTGTCCCGAACGAAGCTATAACAATACTACACATATTGGCTTCAATTCAGCTCGTGCCGATCGGATAACTCCAATCAGCATCTTTTTTTACACTGAATAGGCTTGCGATTGGCTGCAATTAGCCTGATGTGAAGCGATGATGTGGCCTAGGCTGGAGTCCGCTTGCCTAGAAGAAACTGATTCACTCGAACTTTGAAATCAAATTATTTTATTTTACATTGGCCTACATGGGCACGGCAAAAGGTGCACGGTTCGGGTTGGTCGTTTCCTATGGATAGGAACCGGCAAGAAACTCCATGGTTAAACTTTTAAAATCATTTGGTTTTACAATATTTGAAGTTATAGCGTTAGTACTTAAGTATCGGAGGACAGCGTAGGCCCGACAATAAGTCGTTGCTTACTACAGAAGGTAGTAAAAGAAAAAAAAATGAAGAAATCCAGATTGTAATGATCATGTCTGATCATTACAATCTTCTTCTCTGTTCCCAGAGAAGCCGGCGATGATCTTCCATCGCTAAATGCTGAATCATTCATCAAGCAGACACAGGTTAGCTCGGTACAATTCTAGCAGCTTTTTCTGGAACGTATATTCAGTTTTGCCGAGTCATGCTGACCCGAACACATGTTTATCACCCTTACAGATATTTGCATTAAGAACCTCGTGCTTTACGCGGCCACGACTATAACCATATAACTAACCAAACTGTCTAAACTCTATTTCCTTCTTTATACAGATAATAAAGACCTTAGAAGTGGGCGGTGCCGGGGACCGTCTCGCGCAGGCGTGGTCACAACTCGTCGTGTTCGGTCACGGGAAGCGAGCGCGTCTTGTTGAGAGACTGCTGGACGCTATGTCCAACACTTACCCTGGTCAAGGTGAGAACTTTTTGTACTACTATGTTCTTTGACGGTCTGCCTCTTTTGACCCTTATGCTCTAAGAAATAAGGTTGAAAATTCATCGACCGTCAGTGCAGTCGGTAGTACATGGATCTTTTGGCGTGTGTCCAAAATCGGAACTAACGACATTACACAAGAACAGTTTCGCAAATGTTAACTTTTATTTTTCTACTCCTCCGCTATTCTTTTCTGATTAATATTGTTGAAGAAAGTTGAGAAAAGCGCCGAGGCCGAGAGGCCATAAAACTCGACGAAGTTCTGAAGGTCGTGATCCATTTAAATAAAATTGTTTCTCCAGGACTTAATTCATCATTTCATTTCGCCACTGTTAATTTTGGTCCATAAGAGTTGTACCAAATAATACTAATGGTTACCTACAGAACCTCTCTATGCACGTTATTTGAGCCGCAAAAAGTCCTTGCAGCTATTTAATAATAGAGAATTGCATTAATATGACATGTGTCACTGTAGAAAATGGTGTGACAAGGCTACAAGACTAATTATGTGATCATCATCAGGGCTAGAGTATTTTAATGCAGAGCACGATACGATTTATGTAATTAAGGTGCATGATGCAGTAACTGGCCATAAATAAAACATAATATCAAGCTCTAGAAAGACGGTATCACATAAATTAGTAGCAGAGACGACCTTTACAAAACGTCGAACTTTCAATGACACATTTAGATTTTTTAAATTCTTAATATACAGGGTGAAATTGAACAGATGCGACAAATTTAAATATACAATAATACGTGTTGTCAACAAAATTTAGAACATATCAAATGTAAAATTAAAAAAGAATCTAACAGTGTTACGAAAAATGTTAAAATAATTAATGTATCAAAGAATTTCGCGTACTACCGTTTTCGCGTAGTGGGCACGATTTAGGTATACATTCTCGCTATGAATGAATCGCGCCGCCCGCCCCCGTCCGCCCGGCCGCCCGCGCATCTCTTTCCCGCGCGCACGATTAATAAAAATTTTGTAAACCTTTCCCTTCATACTTTTGTCGGCTGAGGACGATCAAAAATACAATAAAAGTAAATAGTAAAACAATGTTTTAGTAAGAGGTATAACCTGAATAATGTTTGTTACAACAACAAATCAATTATTGTATTTTTGGCGTATTTAAAAAGTTGGAATCACAGTATTTACAATAATTATTAAGTATTTACACTAAATCAAATCAGTACACTTACGTGTATTTTAATAGTTGTTCAAAATGTCCACCTCAGTTTTGTAAACACAATTGAGCACGGCGCCGCAAATTGTCCTTAAGTTTTATTAATTAAAGTTTGTGATTGACTGATTTTTTTGTTTTTTAGCTCGTCTGTCCAGCATGTTTTGAGTGATTCTTAGAATTCTTCCCAATGAAGGTGACAAGGGAATGGGACATTAGGATATTTTAGCCGAAATCTTCGCTGCGTTTCACGTAGATTTCTTACGGTGTTGTACCACACAACAATATCAAGATACTGTACGTTTGTTAACGGTTCACAACTATTTCGTCTCGTCCTAGGCATTGTTATGACAAACACAAGACAAAAATACAAATTATTCGCAATACGTAAAGTGGGATTTGCGGAATGCGCGCGCGACCGTGACCTACAAACGTTTTAGGACGACTAATGAACTAAGGAAGGAAGGGTAGGGGGCGGGCGGGGCGGTCGCCGGGAAGGGATGCGCTGGCGCTCATGCGAGGTTTGGCAACGTCGCGCGATACTTACACTAGAAAATAGGCAAAATTAGGTAAATGACCGCTATGAACGGCAACGGGATTATTGTGCACTGCGATGAGTAGGACGAGATTTTTTGATACTTTAATTTTTCTTATTTATTTTGCATATTAATTTATTTTGCTGGAGTACCGATAATTTGTACTTAAATAAAGATAATAACATCAATGGACCATTTTAAAGCGATAGTCACGTATTTTTTTTTAACGATTTAGATTGTAGAAAAAACAGTTTATAATTACTATAATTACTGTAACTGAAGCTCCCATTTCTTTTTGTCGCATTTATTCAAAGTCAGCCTGTATATCTACTATCATATCTATCTTTTTAATATTCCCTTTCTTTGACATCAAAATAACTTCAAAATAATGCTGTCTTCTTTCTGACTTTGACTTTACCTTAAACATAAGATTTAAATTCCATTGATTGACACAAGTTTTTTTTTTCAGAGGAGGATGTTAAAATTAAAATGCGCGCTGCCGCTGCTGATATGCTCAGCTTTGGACAGATGACTCCAGAAGAAAAGGAGAATCAAGACATCAGATCACCTGTACAGAAGTAAGCAAAATGTTTATTATAAATGTGTCGTTCGAGATATTTTCTTTTCTTGTGTTCAATTTATTGGAAAGTGTAATACCGGTATGTCAATATCTCCTATTTTATTTAACCATGATGTGTGTTACTCATTAACATTTTTGTACCCAGATTATCAGCATCGGCAGTATGCAACATAATCGAGATGTGTTCCGACACTCAAGACAAGGCCGACCCTCACTGGAAGAGCGTCGAAGAAGCATTAAATCGTTTACGTCGCGAGGAGGCCGCGGGCGTGCCTGCACGTCCACAGGCGTTAGCTGACGTCGCTAAGAAAGCCGCCACGGTCGGCCTACCGGGCATTGCTGCTGTAAGTACCTGATTAATGAAGACTAAAAAAGAGGTTGGCGCCATTTGGGTCAACAAGGATTGTAGTTGTGTTGCTAATTCCTTCATTTCTTTTTCTCACTGATGTGTTGAGATAGTTCAATTCTAACAAGATCCAGCTGAAAACCTTCGCAGCCCACTTACTGTCAAGTATAGATCCATTGCATAAGTATCCATAGTATAATTACAAGGGCCACAAACCCGAATTATCAACACAAAACCTTGCTAACAGACTTGGCAAAGTCGTATCTTTTGTTTGGCAATTGATATTCCATGAGCCAACGACGGTTTATAAGTGGTTATATAGACCCATTTAGAAGGGTGTTTGCTCAGACGCTTCACATGACCGAATTTCATATCGAACAACATCACGCATGGTAATCCTCAAAGAGTAAGGCAGAGGTACCTACTCTATAGTACACCGACATATTGAGCATAATAGGGAAACTAAAAAAAACTGACCTAATTTAATATCAAAGCAAGGAATAACAAAATCATCTATCAACAGACTGCAGTAACATACCTAGCGGAATGCGGCTTCGAAGAGGCGATGCCAGCGAGCGTGCAAGTGCTGGGCACGATGCTGAACCGACCAGAACAGGAAGTGGAGACCTTGCTGACTCAGGGACATTCCAGTCTCGTGAGCTCTCTGCACCCAGCGGCCATGGCAGTCGCGGAGGCGTATAGCTTGTGAGTATTGCAGACCCACATATTTTCTTAAGCTCTTAAGAAAAAGGTGTACCCGCATCTCCCTAGTTATATTTAATATGCTAAGTAATAGGGCACCCACCACCTATATCGTTAAATCCCAGGAACATTTGTCTCCGGTACATGATCTGCAGTTGCCGGTTGGGAAAACAATTAATCGATTGCGCACCCAAGTAGGCCGCTGTAAACATAATTGGGCAAAATGGGGAATTAAATATCCTTCCGACACACTGTGCAAATGCGGTGCTCTCGACCAGACGATGTCACACTTGCTGGAGTGTCCAAAGTGTCCCAACACCTGCACTTTAGAAGAACTAAAAGACGCCGCGATTAACGTAGCCACATACTGCGCCCAAGAAATTTAAACAAGTCGTACTATCGACACGTAAGAAATAATAACCGTCATACCCGAGCCTAGGAACAAACCTATGACAACAAGACGATATTAAAAGACGGTTGCTTTTAGATTACTTTATTTGAACTATGATTTTCAGGGCGCTCCACATCAAAACCATGATACTTGCTCCTTCTATCGATTTCACGAAATACAAGAAATTCAGTAAGCACTGTGTTTAGTAGCTAGAGTAGAAGTAATATTTCCGCAGCCGTTGAATTGGTTTCATTAGTCCCAGAACAGGCTGCTAATGAAAATGTCTTAATAGAAATACAGATGAATGCGCGGTAGACGGCCTTACATAAAACTAAGTAACTAAGCTTAATAGCTTAGTAAGCTAATAGCTTAGTTAAAACTAAGTAACTAAGTTTAATAGCTTAGTTACTTAGTTTTAGTTAGACTTAGTTCGGTCAATTATTGCTGGGAAACGACCTTTTTTTGGTGTTAAAATCTACCGTTTTATGGTAGCGCTCAATGTAACGCACTACACACGTACAGATGTCAAGATACTATTTAAAGTAAAGTCATGACATTTAAAACCTAGATTCGTTTTTAAAACGTGTGAAATAATTGGAACTTTGACCGTCAATAACTCTGAAACTAGGTTCCCTGGTATGCTCAGTACAAAAAAAAATATCCCAATGACGGGAGGATACATGTCTTTCGGCTTCGTTATTGGTGTTGTTTATACACCCTTTTATACCCCCATTAAACTACTACTTCTCCTCCATCCTATCTCACACAATATTTTGTTCAACAGAGTAAAAACCGGCGCACCAATGGCCCGAGATTCAGGGAGAACGAGTTCCTCTAGTTCGGACAGCGATAGCGAATCTTCGTCGGACGATGAGTAATGTTACGTTATTTTGTAAATATCAGTATGATTTAGTTTAATAAATGCATTTAGGTATTAATTACACTTATTTGTTTATTTTTTCTATAATATCAGCCACCCGAATACACATTGACCTGATAACTATATTCTTTCTAAGAAAATCTAACATGCATATCACACGTTCGTTAGAAATGTTAAATACCTGTATCAGATTTATTATGTGGTTTGCGAGAAGGTACTTAAATATCATATGGAGCAGTGGTGGATCAGTGGCAATATGCCCGATATACGAGCAGTAAGTCGTGAGTTCGAACCCAGCCAGGCTCATTTCTTTGTGTAATTTATTTCCTTACCACTGCTCTCAAAACGATGTAGGAAATCATCGTGAGGAAACTGGCATGACCTAGAACCAACAATTCGTAGACATGTGACATCTACCAACCCGCACTGGGCCTGCGTGGTGGATTACAGCCCAGTCCCTCATAAAAGGGAGACCTGTGTCCTACCAGTGGGGACATTATGCGCTGATTATGCTTATGCTATACATAAGTAACTATGTATTTTATTTTTGCTGTGTGCTGTTACTCAGCAAATAAAATGAAATAGAACATGTACGAGTACCACATAAGGGGTCATCCATAAAGTACGTCACACTAATTTCGTAATTTTTTGACCCATCCCCCAACCTTGTCACAGTTAGTCACATTTGTAGGTCGCGTCACGAAACTTAGGACCCCTCCCACAGCTTGTCACACTTTGTCGACTCCCCCCCCCCAAACGTGTGACTTACTTTATGGATGCTCCCTAAAATGGATGATAATAGTTGGACGTTCGGAACCCCTTTGTATCGTTGCAGTGACGTGCAGTTTACCGTACGCTATCTATGCAAGTACTGTTTACCAGTGTTTACATAAAGTAAACCTTTCTGAGAATAGTTCGTAAGCACGTTGTTGTTAACTACGACACATTCACATATCAACTAAAAAGGTTGGAATTCAAGTGCTGCGTTGATATTATTGTTGAGTTGATGACACACACACATACTTGTCTGATTTCCTTACAATCCAGTGCGAATAAACACTTCGTTCGCACCAGTTTTTATTTGTGCATCGGCTTTTGACCATACAAACTGAGATGCTCGACTCACGTAATCGTCTTGTTTGGGCACTGTCGGTCGGCTACATCGAATAAATGTAGATAAATGTGTTCGGAAAAAACCTGCACGGCCTAACTTGAAGTGTAGTAAGCCGACCTAATCATTATTCTTCGATGATAGAGGCTTCACGAATGTTACCGACCGACACGAGCCGAATGAGAGCCGAATATATAGTAGTCATTGCTTCGGGTCGGTTTTATTGTTCAACAAATACTGCCGAATCGAATATGACGAACTGACATGTGTGTAGCTCCCCGAATACATTTAGTGCGTGAACATAGTGTATTTATACTCCTCATGCCACTGCTGGGCAAAGGCCTCTCCCCATGACTTCCAGTTCCATATTTTTTTTCGATCCAGGGCTAATTTGGATCACTATTCGTTGGTTTTGTTTGTCCAGCTCTTCCCGCCATCTTCTACGAGGTCTACCTCGCTTTCTGGCTGACACTGGTCAGGGCACCACAAAGTAGCTATTTTGGGCACATAGTGTACACTTAGCTCTATTAAATCTGGTTCAAATAAAAAAACAAAATAAGTACTATTATTTATCACCGTCACCTATAACTTCCAAGCCCCCATGCAGCCGAATACCGTTAAAAACAAACGAATTTTTCGTAGTATCCGTGACAATGTGTCACCCATTTCTCCACATAACCCAGAGGTGCTAAATACACTAATTGACGGCTAACTCAATAGCATAAAGAAAGCAGTTATTGGCCGTTAGTCGTGTTCAGAACTTTGTATAGGCAACATAGTTTAAAGTGGAAATACAACATGTTCAGTGCGAAACTTATAAAGGCTCTGTTAGCGGTAAGTAACAATTTTAATCTATTTATGTATCACTTAGGAGCAGAAATATGATATACCATAAAATGTTATTTAAATGCCGTAATTTTAACAATGATAAGTGGCTGTTGAGGACTTCACTTTTTTCCATTCTGAGTTATAAACATAGGATTATGTTATTTGTCTTGAAGATTACAAAGATTTACTGAAATAAGTCACGCGAGGTTGTTATTTGCACGTGTGTTTTCACGTGGGGTACATGATATTGTTTCATTAAATAGATTAAATCATTTTTGTTTAAGATATCTTATTGAAAAATATTACTTTTATTATTTGATAGTGACAAACTGCGTTCATAAATAAAAAAATAAAAACTCTTTTTCACAGGTATCATTTTACGCCAGTTCAACAGAGGCGTACTACATAAACCCAAATTATGACTGTGGTCAATACGGCTTCACATGCGAAAGAAACAACCGAGTGAGACTATGTGAAGGTACTAAAGTAATCGGACCCACCTTCGTCTGTCCAGTTGGGACATTCTGCAACGAAGAATCTACGTCAGTTTGCGAAGATGCCATCAATTTTATTGACCCAGCTTTAACAAGAAGATTACGATGCCACAGAAATGAAAGGATCGCAAACCCTAACGTCCCAGGTTGTAAAGGATACATCCTCTGCGTGCCCAACGGAAACCGCTTCCAAGGCATCAACTTCAAGTGTTCAGGAAACACCATTTTCAACGGCTTCACCCGCTCTTGCACGTCAGCTCTTAAATACAAATGTCCTGTCAGTAACACAACCAAATCGACTCTCGATTTGTATAGCTCTGAAAACAAGAAGGATCCTTTCCACAGCGACGAAAAGTCGACCTCTAGTTTGAGCAATCGATTTTCAGGTCAACGACCTGCTTCGATAGAGTGCAAGAATTACAAGTTCAGAGTGACACAAGACGATACCCCGAACAGTGTGACGTATTTCTGTCCCCCTCGACCTGTGAGAGGTGAATCTTCAGTTCGATGCACAATATTTTCCAATAACTTCTGTGTTACTTTAGAAAGAGACGACGAAGACCAGTTTATTGTTGATAGTGGAGCCCCAGCCCGAAGACCACGAATGTAAAAAAATATATTATTGAACAATAATATTAAGGCCAATCAATTAATTACTTCGAAGACTGAAAGCAACAAGGACAGAAATAAAAGATCTGTATTATGTATAAGTCGTACACAGGTACTTTTAATTAGTATTCAATATAATTTATTAATAAGAAGATGAAATAAATTAAACTACTTAATTATAATCAGATAAACTTTTTTATTCCAACGACGAAATGTAAGCCTTAAAATATTTTGGAAATCAACATAAAAAATATTTCTATAATTTCCGGAATTAGCCGTGTCAAACGTTGAAAATATTCCAATTTGCAGGAGGCTGATGTTACAAAGGACATAATTAAACGTCAAAATAACTAACACTCGCCGCTATCAGATTCTACGCACTCGTTCTTACTTTTATCAAAAACTTCATCGCTAACGCATTTCTTGATCTTTCGCCGATAAACATTTGTAACTTTGGTGCATACGTAATATTTACTGCAGTCTTTAGCATATGGAAATTTACCTTCCTTTTCACATTCAAAATCATCTGTACTGACTATTTTTTCTGATTTAGGTTTAGGCTTACTTTCGTCGTTCGTTTCACTAACAGAAGACGCTGATTGTATAGATATCTCTTCATTTTTCTCACATTTAACCGTGTCTTTATTTAAATGATAATCAGCCTGGCATTGTAATTTATATCTTATAAAACCATGTACTCTATTTTTAACACAGATGTAATAAATGTTATCTCTAAAGAAGTCACTAAACCGTCCTTCAAATAAACATCGGAACTGATTGTTTCTTACGCAATGCGATAAGTTTCTTGTGCATTGTTTGTTAATCTCGCTAAATACTGTATTGTTTGGGCATGTTCCTAATATAGGTTGTAGATTACCTATACAAGTATAGAATTTTCTGCAGTCTTTCTTATCTGAGTATTTTCCGCGTGTGGTGTTCGTACAATTAAAAACTGAAGCAGGAACTGTAATAGCGCTAGTGTCGTTACTGCTTGCATTTAATTTTATATTAGTAAGATTTGCATTGTGCATACTAGCTACACTTAATGGTACCTCGTCATTCGTTTTATTACTTTGTTTATCGCTTTCATTCAAATGACTTTGTACTTCTGTCGTAATTGTATGATTCGTTGATATAAGATGTTGTTCTAATTCGTCATTGATGGTAATGTTTGTTTGAGATAAATTATAAAGTGATGTAGTAATATTTGAATGTGTGCTATTTTTTTTAGAATCAACTAAGACTTGATGTTTTGTAACATCAATTACTTCAATATTGGCATTTACTGAGCTATCAATTTCTGACTTGTTATTTTCTATGGTGATTATTGGTTTTAATTGCGTTCCATTGTTTGGGGCACCTGACTCAGTTCCACTGTGATTTGTTGTAATAGTAGTAAGCCTATATTCAATATTTTCTACTGGTTTGCCATCTTTAGGTTTAGTTATAATTATTATTGAAGAGTCTGAAGGCAGAGTTTTATTTTGAACATCCGTAACAGATTTTGTAATTGATGATTTCGAATCTTTTTTCTCCTCGTTTCCTTCCTCCTCCTTCTTTCCTGACTTCTTTATTTTAACACTGTCTATATTGACATCTGATCCTATCAAATTACTTTCTGTATGGTTTACAATCTCTGCTTTATTCATATCCACTGACTTTGCAGTCTTAGAAGCAATTCCAATGACTATGCTTTCATGATCAATAATGTTTTGAACTGTCTTAGCACTATTATTAACATTATTGACTGTTACATTGTTGAACATGACATCACTCGAAATTACATCTGTAAGACGTGTTTCACTTAATTTATCTCCAGTTATATTTATAGTTTCTACCATAGAATCTGGTGCAGTGAGTGAATCAGTAATAGTTTCAGTTGTTATATCACTAACAAATTGAGGATTATTGCTGGCTACTGTTTCCGTTGCGTATTGTAGTAAATCTGTGGTTTTTAGTTCCGATGGAACATCTTGTTTCGTTATACCAGCCGAGGCCAAAGGTATGGTAGTAATAATAAGGGTAGGTTCAGTGGTAATTTGAGGAGCTGTCACTTTGGCTATAGATAGGGATGGCATTGGTTCAGGGCTATTGTCCTTTACTGTTGTCACAAATTGTGGCACATCTGCAGTTTTTATTCCAATAAGTACATCTTGATTTGTCTCACCAGTCGCGGGTAACGGCATAGTTTGAGCTAATGTATTAGTTGTATGGGCAGTTTCAGTAGTAATTTGTGTAGCTGTAGCTTTTACTGTAGCTAGCAATGGCATCAATAGAGGAGGCAAATCTGTAGCTTTTATTTCGGATAAGACCTCTTGATTTGTCTTACCAGTCAAGGCTAATGGCGTAGTTTGTGGAAATGTATTAATTGTATGGAAAGGTTCTGTAGTTATTATTTGTTCAGCTGTAACTCTTGCTATTGGAAGCGTTGACGTTGATAGAGGAATGTTGCTGCTGACTGTCGACAAAACATACTGTGGCTTTGTAGTTTTTGTTTCAGTTAGGACATCTTGATTCGTCTTACTTACTGCGGCCACAGGCGCAGTTTCTGCAACTATAGTAGCTGTATGGGCAAGTGTAGTTGAAAGTCCTACTGTAGGCAGTGATGGCACTGGTTTATATTCATGATGGTTTATTGTTGACAATACACTCTGTGACAACTCTGTAACATTTATTTCAGTTAGGACATCTTGATTTGTTTCACCAGTCACGGCCAACGGAGTAGTTTGAGAAAATATCTTATTAGTATGGGTAGGTTCAGTAGTCATTTGTGTGACTTGTACCTCTGATGTTAGTAGCGATGACTCCTTATTATACTTAACAATTTCTGGATCTATAACTGTTGACGTTAATAGTGGAGATTCTGTTCTCGTTTTTATATTATTATCCGTTGCGACTATCGAACTTATAACAAAAGCACTGCCTTTCATCGTCGTAACTTTATCATATACCGGTACTATTATAGAGCTAACTGGTGTTACAATCGTGCCCGTTGTAACACTTCTTACTGAACTTGGCGAAGTTTCTGCTAGCACAATAGGCAGCTTATTTACCTGGCTTATCATAGCGTCTGTTGATACATAGTCGTTTGTTTTCTCTGTCACATCGTCGGCTACGGTTTTTGTTGGGTCTGTATACTTGAAGTCTATCGTGCTAGGTATAGGCGCTTCAGTACCAGTATATTCAACTTTTTCAGTCCTTATTTTTATAATTGGCAATGTGGTTAGTGTTGAAGAAACTGAATTAATTATCTTAGTTTTACCCAAGGGCACAGTTGTTTCTTGAACAACTTGCACTAAAGTGTAATCAGGAACATTATCAGTTGTAGTTACATAAGCACCAGAGTCTTGTGACGTAGTTGTTTTGATATAATCATTTGATAATGAAGGATTTGGACTTGACAGTTGTATCGTCCCGGTTGGCATCACTTTTTCTGAAGAATTAACGATATCTATTACTGACATAATCTTGATACTTTCATCCTTGTTATTAATCGCAGATGAAGCGCTATCGTTATTTTTATTTTCTCTTGGATTTACAGTCTCGGTTTTATTGACATCTGCATTTGGATCAACTTTAGAACTTACAGTGTCTATGTTGACTGAATCTTTCCGATTTGATGTATTCAAATCTGTTGTATTATTTACATCATATACAGCAGTTGCAAAAGTAGTAGAAACCAAATCAGTTGGTAAATTAGTAGTAATTAACTGTTTTACTGTACTCTTTATTTGGCTAGTTGATTCTTGCGGTGGTAGAGTTGTTATGGGTATATCTGTGACGGATTCTGCATAAGTAGTTCGTGTTTCATCTACTTGTAATATTGTACTAGTTTCAATCTTGCTATCAGACGTGGATGCTCTATAAACATCGACTACTTCTGGGGTATGGGTTGATACTTGTTCAAATGTCAGTGTTGAATCTATACTTATTGGTGTTGTTTGAACGGTTTTGTGCGTAGTAATAGCAAGTTTGGGAACATAGCTTGCTGTCAGAGGTGCTGCATCCGGTTTTGGTTTTAAAACATCTTGAGACTTAACAACATCTGTAGACGAGATGTTATCCTGGTTAAAAGGTTTGACAATATCACTGAGATAAGTGTTTTCAGTGACAGCACTTGGAAGTGGCGTACTTACACTTTTCTCAACAGTACTCCAATAGGTTGTCGTTTGGCTAACGATATCTTGAACAGTTTTTTCAGTATTCAAATTTTCCTGGTATGAAATTGTTCCCAAATTCATCGGCAGATTCATAGAATCTGTCGCAATATCTGATTGTGACATCAAGTCTGTCGTGTTTGCAACTGGGTCCGTTGTCACGTTATAATCAGCAGGTGTTGTAAGGACACTCAAAATTACGTTAGCCCCAACATTTTCTAAATTGGGTTCATTAACACTTGGAGGTGCGTTTGTTGCTAGTAACTCATTTTTAGCTTCTGTTTGTTGAGTTGTAAAATTATTCTGTAAAGTTTCAGCTGTCGAAGTCTCAACCGTAGGGTATTTTATAGTTGATTGCGCTGATAACATGGGTTCTGTGTGTGTACTATTATTTGTATCTGTACTTGGAGCATTGAACACTGTCTTATCTTTTTCAGTAGTTTTTATAGTATTGATCGTTTTATACAAAAGTGTGTTATTCTTAACGTTTTCCAAATATGGCTCATTGACACTACTAGAAATATTTAATACTGGTGAGTCGCTTGTTACTTCTAATGCACTTGGTAAAAATACAGTCAGTAAAGTTTCAGTTGTCGTTATCTCAATCGCTGGGTATTTTGTACCGGTTGCCGAAGTTAAAGTAGGTTCTGTGCTTTCTGAAACATTCAACATTGTTGAATCCTTCTCAGTGGTATTTATAGTATCGATAGTAGTATGATTTGTTGTTATGAACGTTAGATTTAATTCTTCATTTATATGATATAAATTATCTGTAACTACTAGTGGTGATTCTGTATCTATAACTATATCTAATAGTTGGGTAACAATTGTTTGATTCTCTGCGGGTGAGTCATCGTTGAATAGAACTTCAGATTTTGCGACAGTTTCCGTGGTGTTTACAAAATTGGCTTCAGTTGTTATTGCAATAATAGTCTTCTCTGTACTTGTTTGCAGACTTGATACAGTCATTAGTTCCGCAATAGAATAGTTTATATTTATATCTGGAACTTGTTTAATTTTTGTAATCTCACCAGTCGAGTTTAATTCAGTGAAAGCAGTATTATTAACTTTAGTTTTTGAAACATTTGGAACCACCGCATTTATAATAGGGTTTGTGCTTATTACTTCCGTAGTAACAGGTGTTTCTCTTATTGTTGTTTTTAGTTTAGTGGTAGATTGATCGGTCGTAGTCGTCGCAGTGTTGCTATTAAAAGTATTTATGTAACCGTTTGTGCTTGGTACACTATCAGCTGAAATTAAGTCAACTAGACCTAAAGGAGCCCTAAAAATATCATCCGTATTTGTTTTGAGGCTCGTGCCTACTGTTACAGGTTCCAAAATAGTGACAATTTGAACCGAAGCTGTTGTTGTTTCTGGTACTAGTACAGAAGTGCTGTTTCTTTTACTGAAATTGTTTTTTTCCGCGATGTTTTGATAAGTGGACCCGGTTGTATTCACGTACTCGATCGTACTGTTTTTTTTATATATATTTGCCACGGGAGTAGTGCTAAATACATCAGGAATAACAGAACTTTCAGAAAATATTATTTCTGTTGGTATGTTTAGTGTATCCGTAACATGATTATTTTTCTCACCATGTATTGTTACTTCTTTAGTGATATATTGTTCGGTTGTAGTTGCAATGTTATCATAAAAAATATCTAAAGGAGTTAATACATCGGAGGACGGTTTTTTACTCGCTACACTTGAGTGATCAGTAGAAATTAAATTAATAAGTCCTATGACGGAAGTGACCATATCAATAGATGTCGAATTATCTGTTGAGGAAGTATTTACTGTTTTATGTATTGAAGTTTCTATAGTTCGTTCAAGATTTTTGTTGTTATCAGTTACGGAAGTTGTTATTGTCTTATTACTTGCTTGTTTATCTTTGACAATTTCGTTTCCACTGTCTATAAAGCTAGAAGTTACTTTAAAACTTGTCTCTGTACTGTTATCATTGTTAACTCCAGTGAGATCTTTAATACCTTCTAGTACTTCTAATTTCACTACTGGTGTCACGTCTTCAGGTATCGCCAAAGTTGTAGCAATAACATTTTCTTTAAACACACTGAATATATCACTTGTTGGCGTTACACTGTTAGTCACTGTTGTTAGTTCACTTGTTTCACTTTGTTTATAAACACCAATAACTGGATGTGGAGGTTGTGTAACTACTTCGGGAAAATCACATTCGAAAATGTTATTTTGATGACACACTGTGGTAGCTGGACATGGTATGATGAAATCATCAATCGTGGTGGATAAGCCCCCGCCCAAGTCCACGCATATCATAAAATGAGTAGAGTTGACGCAGTGGAAGGCTCTACCACTGCAGTTTATATTCGTGGACGCTATCGTTGGGATAGCGAACAACACCTAAAAAAAGACAGACTTATTCAGTATTGTGAACAGGATTTTAAACACTATTATCAAAGTCTTACACTTAATAGAGGATTGACATTATTTTCCAACTAATTGTTACTCACCAAAATTAAAATTCCTTTTAGGTCGTTCATTTCGAATGCCATTTTCGTCATTTTAATGAGAAATTGGCAAAATTTCGTCGTTTATAATTTCGTTTACGCTTGTCGTTTATCTCATGAGGTTTTCTCGCGAATGTCGGTCTTGTATTTCTCCCGACAAATATGAATGACGGCATAAAACAAGCTTTGTTAACATAAGATTCGTTGTATGTAACATCACGAAGTAGATTAGGCCGACAGGAGGCAAATAATGTTGACACCTCATTTCCTGCGGCTTTTCAGTACGTATTGTTATTGAGATAATGAATTCTCTTCTAGGGAATGATCGTAAATAAATTTATTGGAGCTCTGGGAGGTATACTACGTACGTTAGCTATGTAGCGAAGCTATAGCTTCGATTGGAGTATGCATGTAAGAGTTATTGGCCTAAAAAAAGCTTTGGTAGAGTAACGTACAAAGTTTCTGTGGCTTTTTATCTATCCTATATCTATATACGATAGATAAAAAGTGATTGATAACTATTATTTTTTTAATATTCATTAACGTCAGCAGGGATGGCCATAAGAAAAATCTCCCATGACAAACAATCATCGTAGAACCCCAAGCTAACCCTTTTAGTACACATTAAATAAAACCAGCATCATTCTCCAAAAGATTTGAGTCATATCCTAACAATCTTAGATCGGTAAGCTACAGATAACAACGTCGGGGAAGAGAAATGATTATATATTAAAAAATTCGTGCCACATAGTTCACATTTGACGACATAATAATCATCATTATCTAAATAAAGCTTAATTATTATAATGCTGCTGCATTCCTTAAGACAAAATACAGGGTGTAACGGAAAGCGTATATGTATACATACTCAGGGATTTAAAAACACCTTCATAAAGGTTACAGAATTATAAGTGTTACATGTTTAATTGGTAACAGAATCAAATATGTCAATAAATGTGTTAACCCAAAACTCTTACAAAAGTGTAACCGTAACATCTCCGTAATATTAGTAACAGATATATAAAAGTGTTAACAGTGTTAATAAGTGTAACAGGTAAACGCAGCGTTGCAACAGTGCAATTACTTATACCTTAAGCTATAATTGATTATTTCAGTTACACATATTAAAGGTTACAGTTTTATTAGGTAACACTTATTAACACATATAAGGTTACAGTTTGATTCGGTTACATTATTGTATCTCATTTAAGTAAAAGTGTTTTTCTGTTAAAACTGTTTTAAAAAACAATGTTAAAAACACTTATTACGCTTACAGTTTGAGTCCCTGTTCATACTTAAGGATTTTATACCTTTTCCTTTACTCCCTGTATATTGCACCCACTTTGATCCCAAAGGTCATCAATTCGTCATGTAGTCAAGTACGGTCTATTGCAGGACCCATCGACATTAACAATATGTGGCCGAGTATCGAACCCTGGGGCACCCAAACTATCAGGACATAATGAAAAATGGTATCAAATAACCGTATGTACATATCATCATTTACCCATGTTGTTATCAAATTAATTCGAGTTTACCTTACCATGGTTTGTACATCTATTACGGGTTTAACAACAACTGCAGTATCTGACGAAAAAGGGCTATTTGCTATTGATAGTACTAAACTAACTACGGGATACCTATGACTGATTTACTGACTGACGGGTCAGATAGGCAGATATTCATGTAAAATACTGGTATGCAGCAGCATACGGTACTTAAAAGGCCGATCTCAACAAAGTTGGGAAAAGGACACCTAGTTGCCGTTTAAGTTAAAAAAAAAAACTATAATTTATAAAATATAATTGACTGATTAATTATACATTAAAATTACTTATGTACCTAACATTTGATATCACAACTTCACAACTGCACCACACATAATTTATTATCCGCGTTATTGTTCCACTTTCGCTGTTTACTGTGCGTATTAAAATACCCACCGTTTACTTAGTCTCACGGATTTTAATTTTGTTATGTAGATGTAAGCGATCGCTATGATCAACCATACGACGCTTATAATAGACAATATCAGGGCTAAAATAAACATAGCAAACTGTAAACCTCTGTCTTGATCGACTATGAAAGAAATTCCAACTACAAAGGCAGCTAGTAGAGTTCCCGAGATCGTTTCTAGAGGACTGTGGAGTTTCGGCCATTTCCTTGCGCCGACAAAGTCTTGGACTGCTGTCTCCCAGCAGCATGATATGGCGCCATATCCGAACCCAGCTATTACGCATCCGATGGAGAATGAGTCATGGTTGTCTGCCACAGCTAAAACTGCAACAAATGAAAAAGAATTAAGAACTGTGTTTAAGCACATACATTTTTCAAAAAGAACCCAAATTGAGGTCAGATCATTATCAGTTCTTCCAGACATTGCAAAAAATATATTTTATCTATCTTTATCGAACCTATCTGATATCCTTAATTTAACTATTGATAGCCGGCTTGATAAAGTTATCTTCAAATAAATGGTAAAGGGGCAAACCCCCCGCAGACTTAGAAAATCATGCCACTTTTACCCAAAGATAAAAGTGGCATGATTTTCTGAGTCTGCGGTGACTTATGAAAAATATTTCATTAGTGAAAACACACTAAGACATGAATTTTCTTCTATGAACAATTATTTCCAAAATGCATCGGATTATACAGGTTGAATTTTTCAAGTCGGTGGATGGCCAAATCCGAAACTATGAGGAATAGAGAAAAACACTCAAAGGAGTCACGAGCCCCATTTTGATAAAAATAGAAACTGCATAATTGTTTTTTTTTTTAAATCAATATACCTAGCCAGGAATCGAACCCGTACATTTTGTAAAAAAAAAAAAAACATCCTGTATTATTACACCATTCGATAGTGTCACTGCTAAAGATCAAATTCTGGGAAGTAATTACATACGGCAAACGATAGGAAATAGTTAATTAATGATAAAATACATAACAGTATACAAACTGTTAGTAGGAACAACACAACTTTGTCAGAGAGAGATATAATATTTCAGCTCCGATATAATTTTCGGCAAAATTCTTTTAGGAGTCATTATTATGATGTATTCCACTATACGTTAGCAACAATTATATTTGTGGCCGCTGTGAAAAAAAATCATGCCACGGTCCATACAAACTTACCCAAAGCCCTTTAGACAAAAATAACCATATGCAATATTTTAGAACTTACCATAGCAACCTAAAGTGGATACCACCAAGCCAAAAAGGGCGACATACTTGAAATTCCTTTTCGGTGTCTGTGCGAGCCATGGTGTACTCATCAAGAAACATACCCAAGTAAAGCCATACAATGTCATTAGGAAATTTGCGTCGGATATTGATATCTTCGGGTGCATTTCAGAAGCAATTATAGACAGCGACACCATCATTACTGACGTTAAACTCAATCTAGCGAAATATAACATTAATGACGGATAGAACTTCCAACACGACAACGATCTAGTCAATGGCTTCAAAAACGTATCATTAATGTTATACATGAAAAATATCAGTCTCCTTCGTATCGTATAAATTCTATACGACGGCATCCATATTCTCCTTCTCATACTAGCATAGGCGGACTGACACCGAAAACTAAATGAATTAAATATTTTTTCTCTCTGAATATCTGTTACTGGCGATACATTATCATATGTCACTTCGACCTCAGAATATTCTTTCTGTTCGCCACCGTCACGCTCGGGCTGCGAGTCTCGTCTTAATTGTTTGCTGATACAATCGTCAAAACTATCGCCTAATGTACTCAGTCTCTTTATAACGACGCTAAGCCGCTTTTTACTCTTACTCGTATTTTTTTCTGGAGGTTCCTCACAATCACTATCTTCACTCTCTTCCGGAATTTCGGGAAGTATTTCGACGCCGAATATATTTCTTCTCTTTTCTTCAGGACTAGGTGGTGGTGTAATTGTTGCGACTATATCGCCTTCGTAGTCAAAATCTTCAGTGAAATCCGGTTCCGAGTGCAGATTATCGTCTGATGGATTTTTCCAACTTTTTTGGCTCAAGTCATGTAGTTGTAACTCAGTCGTATAGAAATTCTTATCCATGCCTTCGTTACTGAATACAGCATATGTTTTGGCCAAATCGCTGTATCTAGAGAATGAAATTGGTCTTTGAATACTTTCGTCGACTCTCAGTAACAGAATTGCTGGCAACGTTTGAAGCATTATTGCTCCAAGTACTATGTACATAAAGTTATAGCCATATGCGTCTATCAGTGCTGTTATGATATGGGGAAACGTTGCTTGTCCAACTGCTTGACCGGCAGAGCATAAACCACGGATAATTCCCAGCCGACTATCGTAGGTATCGAATACTATTGCATACACTTGAGCTGATATAAGCGAAGATCCGAAACCTGAAAATTACAAAAGGAAATTGGTTAATAACTTTTTTTTCTGTGGACAATCAGAAGGACGATCGATGAAAATAGTTACCTCCAACGATTCCATATACGAATGGTTGTAGATGATTGGGTATGAACGCGCAGGCAAGAAGACTAGCCACCACCATGGTGAGTCCGATGGCTGCCATCACGCGGTAGCCGATAGCCCCGCCCCAGGAGTCTGCTGCTTCCCGGCACCAGCATTCTGAATAAATTTTAAAATTCGTTTATAGTTTAATTTGAAATATAACTCATGCAATAGACAGATTGATAAAGGAATAAATAATGTGATCACTACCGATGGAACTTAGAATTTTTATTCACAACCGTTCCTATGTCATAGCAGTCAATTAGGCAACCCATAACCGATACTTCAACTGAGGATGTTATAGAAATGCTTATGCTAAAACGATGAATAAATCATAAAACCCTTACGTGTAAGATTGTAGACGAGGATATAAATTGCAGGAGTGGAGATACCGAGCCATATCGGCACGTGAAGTTCATCCAAATGTACTAATATTACTCCGTAAGCATACACGAGACTCGGCAGGCAGATCTGGAAAAGATAATGATTCTTTCTGTAGTAGCGATAGATAACCCTTTGTAAGGGGTATCGGACATAACACTACTCAATGTCGCGATTTCAAAGTCGGAATCATATTCTTACAAAATTGGCATCTACACTACATTGTATAGTGCTTTTTAAACAATTTGTATTTGCCATTGTCTGAATGTTTGGACAGTATAACAATGCTAAGGAAAACAGATTGAAATCCTGAGGAGATTGATTATTCACTCTATGGTTTCCTAGAGCAACAGCACCCTCGGAGAGCAATGCCTATCAACACTGCGATAAGCCAACCCCACTGATCCTCCTGCACCTAGTTTATTTAACTATCGATTAGCTGTCATATCTAAATGCACATCCTATTGATTTTTCTTAGGTCTCGGCATTCAAGGAACCGGTGAACCGTGTGTTTAAACCCAGGCAGGCGCATTACTTTTCATAATTTATTTCGTCACCACACCACTGCTCTCAACACGATGAAGGAAAATATCGTGAGGAACCTGGCAAGTCCGAGAACCAACAATTCGAAGACATTTGACAACTACCAACCCGCACTGGGCAATGTTGGTGGATCATAGCCTCTTCTCCTTCATAGAAAGGTAAGTCCCAGAAGTGAGAAAATTAAAGGCCGATCATGTTCGGCTATTCAAAGAAGGCAAGTAATCTGGAAGAGATAAATCACTTCTCCCGTGACGAGTGGGAGGGCAAAAGAAACAGCTAGAGAACATTCAAAGAGTAAGTAGCTACTTAGATGTCTGCACCTCAAATTGCGTTTAAAGTGGTTTGGTGTTAGTGTAGTGTGTTAAGTATTCCAGCCTAGAAGAGGGCACTTGAACCCCTTCGATGCCTTTTGTTTTGCTGTCTTGTACCTTGCTTCTCACTCAATGAAACAGATAAGATGAAATTATCGTTCAAGATACTTTTGACATTGTGAGAAAGATACAGGGAAATATGTATTTATTTATTTGCTTTAGACGTTTTAAACGAATCAATCACTTATATTATAGGTGATAAAATAAATAACACGTTTGGTACTTATTTATTATTAATCAAGAATGCTACCTATTTACATGAGTTTAGTAATCAATCATATTTTGTACCTACTCATTTTATTTCAAGGGACAAGTAGATAGGACGTATAGTATAGTTTTATACAAAGGTAATATGAGCAGAACTAATAGGTAATAAATGATTTATTTATCTATTTATCGATTAATTTGAATGATGTTGCGTGGTTACTTCATAACTAGGTATGTGCTTGTAATATACACTAATCAGAATACCTATTAAAACATCCATATAGGAAAACTACGATATAGTGAACTAGAAACATACTTCAGAATTATCATAGCCGTCTTTGGACGTTCAAAACATATTTGCAAGTTTTGCAACCACTTGAAAATATTGCGTTGATACCAATTTATTTCTGTTTTTAGGAAATATTACTTCAGTTGCCATATTTTTGCCTGATAAATCAAAATATTTTGCACTGATCGTAAAAATACTAGATACGGGAGTAGATAATTACTTCGATACATTTGATAACATTTTTTTCACTTCCACTATTGTATTGTCGCGTGACGAGTAAATCACGCAATTCCTTATCTTGCACCTGTTCTGTGTGCATCTGTAGCATGAGTGTTTTCTCATACGAACGAGTGCCTGACGTCACTGTGGCATTGATATAATTCATGGACTCGTAACAACTGAATAATCTGAACCAGCGAACACGGCTTATGGATGAGTGAACTGCTACTTTTAAAGAAAATCATGGAGCGTTCTATATTTTTATCTGTTTAGCTAGTGGCATTGCTGATTGTGTGGAAAATCAAATAAAGAATTGTAAGATATTGTTGTTGAAAAATCAAAATAAATATTTACTTATTATGTTTAGAAAGACTTACGTTCAAAAGCACAACAGATAGCAGTAGAGGCCATCGCCACGTCGCGCCATGCGCTCTTGCATCAAAATCCATCTAGTCTTCTTTTTCCTGCATTTTCTGAAGTCGTAAAATGACATTATCCATATATAATTGCACTTAACAGAACAGACGTTTAATCACATGATTCGGAAATACTGTTTTACAAACACCACGAACTTTAGCCGCACTAAGATCGGCGAGATATTGTTTTGAAATGAAAAAATATGTTGTTTATTTTAAAACTTGTGGTCGTAAGAGAGCATATCGTCGTATTGACAGCATTCTATACATCACTGGTGTTATCAAAAGTCCCCAACACGTAGTTACTTTGTCTTATCTTATCGTCTCGGTGAAAGAAACCAATATTAGTTTCTAATTGTTTTATTTTTTTTACAAATGGTAGGTTCAGATCCAATATCATCCAATCATAGTAACATTATTGCTCAAGGTAGGTACATCTTGCTTAAACCTTAGCCTTGATTTATTAGGCTAAAACGAATGAAACCGCTCTTTAAGATTCTAAAGAACATAATATTAGACAGATGATATAGATATCTAATTATATCTATTAGATATTGACTGTATTTCAGTCGGTTATGCAAATAACAAATTCGCTGACTAAACGGGATATGATGAACGGTCCCAGTTGGATTAATGTTATCATTATAAACACCCCCAGGAAGGTTGCAGCAGTGGACATAGTCCCAAATCAGTCAAACGTCTTCTTCAATTTTTGTCGAGAGTTTTTACATCAGTCAAAACTCGTAACGAATGCTTGTTCACTGATCTTCATAAACGTCTTCTCCATCTTTCTTCTTCCTGGTTCGTCGTGCCTGATAACTGAGTCAGTAGTCTCCTCTCATCTCTCTTTCTTTCTTCAATCTTTTTCCTACACCTATAATGTTACAGCTCTACCTACTCGTACATTTATTTACAAAGTAGTCCCTTTTCATATTATTTGGTCTGGGTACGCTAATCCATAGCTGTGCTGTAAGCCAGTTCTTAGATGTAAGTAAGTATAATTAATATAGGTACCGGTAGTGCAGTAGTAGGTGCCTATTTATTTTCTTGGAAGGAGGGATTTCCATAAGTTGGTACCTACCTCTTGACCTACGAACCAATCCACAGATTATTGTATCTTCATGTAAAAAGGCAGTTAACGTTATACAGTTAACACCTATCTGGCGACCTATCTACATAGCTTATCAAATCATCCTCATCTGCCTAGCCTTTTCCCAACTGTGTTGGGGTCGGCCTATCAAATATCAGTATAGTAACAGTCGTCTACTTATACAAAGGCAGTTTGTGAGACTTTGCAATTTACGCAATTAATAAATCTGCCTAGCTAGCTATAGTTTCAGATGCACATGGGATGTCTCAGTATTCAAGGTGTTTTTATAAACCAATATGAGGTCATGTGACAAGATTACTTATTTCATGAAGTCTATATGAAAGTAGCACCAAAACACTTCTGTAAGTATCTGCCTTCTAACATTATATGGACTTGTTTCAATGAATGTGTGCTTAGTCTGAAGTAAATATTTTCAATTTCAAAATGGGGATATCTACACAGACCCTTGGGGGACCTCAAACCAGTGCAGTGTAGGCTAAATGTGTCTCTGTATTTAACTTTGCTTATTTTTATTTATTTTATCTAGATACAGGAAGAACAAGAGATAAACTATGGATACTACAGGTAACACTGTAGACTACGTGCATTATGTTAAAATCTGTATCACAAAAATAACGAAACACTGAAAAAGTTCTTGACTAATATCCGCGACTCAATTTTTAGATAGAAAGCAACACCAATAATAGTTGTGATAATATGTTTGAAGTATATGAAAGTAGGTAAATCTTAGTGTTTTATAAAAGCCATATTCTTGCTTGTTTTATTTGTTTGTGCAACTGAAAGAGTTTGTATCTATGGTCATGAATAATAATAATAACCCTGACCAAAGATACAAAGCGTTTAGATAAAGATTTTTAGATTTAAAAAAAAAATTGACAGTGACAGTTGACAATCAGCTGTTGTTATTTTGAAAACGTTTACAATTTATTTGCCACTACAGCTATAATTTAAATGTAAATAAATTCAACCAATCTTTAATTAATTTAGTATAAATGACTTGACAGCCATCATGTCGAACCAAGAAACAATACAAGAATATGCCAACTCCATAAAAAATCTCAAGAAACAGTGCGGTGACGCTGGAATGAGTGAAGAGGAATTTAGAAAAATATATTTTAGATCTCTTAAAACATTGGAGACTACTGAAGGACGCCCTGAAGTTAACACTCCACGTCGTTACATTACTAAGTTTAGAGTTTTACTCCTCGGAATGATAATTGGAGCGTATATTGTTTATAATCATAAGACTATTTACAGCAGTATTGTATGTAATTTACAAGAGTATATTTATCCTGTTTTAAAACTTCTGAGGAAGATATCAATTCCATTAATATCATTGTTTCCTTCCTTGACTGGTAAGTACAATATTACTCTCCAACATACAGTCAAAGTTACCTCCTTGCCACCAACAACTTCATGGAAAATGCAAAGTTCTTGTCCAACAAAATGAAAATAAGTACTATTGTCAGCGACACAAAAATAAATTTCAATGTTTTTCAGATTTCTACCATGAAACATGTTTAATTCAGAACCCATATTTTTCTGTGGTGGACATGGACTGCTGGCCATGTAGCACAGTGAATAATATTAGGGAAGTGAATGATCCTATCCCTGTCAGCCAGCAACAAACTGCACCTTTTATTTATGAGGTAAGAGTTCAATTTCTCTTATAATACTGCTGTACTTAATTGTACGATATTTTTAAAATAAAAGATACCTAACCATTTCAATGCTTATGAAGCAACTTGATCTTGAAGAGTTGTATTTGGTTTGGTTATTGTAACCACTCAATCTGATTCAAATTAATCAGATTAAGATCTTTCTGCTATTACCCTAATTTATTGAGTTAAAAGGTACAACCCTTTGCATCATGCTGTCTTCTATTAATCTTGCTTAATTAGCTGTCATCTCATTATCGCACCCTTTGCAGTATACATTTGTGTATTACTAATAGTAGTAATAGTACCTAAAGAAAATTATTTACCCTTCTTTCAGACTGAACAACAAGTCATTAATATGGAAGGTCTAAAGAAGATGTATTTAAGAAACAGAGATACATTTGACAAAGAATCTCCAAAGATCCTAACAAATAATAAATACAACCTAAGTCCCAAAGATTTATTTATTGACAGACCAGTAGAAGATAAGAGTTTCTATGTATGGTATGTTGTAAAATCTTGAAAAATGGTTAATTCTATTTTATCAAAATTTTCATGGTAAATATTTTTTTTTTCTTTTCAGGAAACTCAACAACATGAATGTAGCAAAGCTGCTACGGCAAGTTATACCAAGACCAAAAGTTGTTCCAAAGTTTGGCCAAAGCACAGAACGATTTATAATAGTTGACACAAGTCATCAGAAATTTAATATACCCGATACAGAATGCAATTTCTCATTTCTGTTAGCATTAAGTGGATCTAGAGATATACATTTAGTACCAGCTGAAGAATGTAAACATCAATGCAAGTCATTGAAAGTAGAACTTAAGGAAACTTATTTATGTAAGTAGAAATGCTGCTAACATGCATACAGCCAGCTTATGAGCCTTTTCCTTATACTCAATTAACAAAAATATGATTTTATGTCTTACTTCCTATAAATATCTTGATAATACTAATTATTTTTTGCAGTATGGTATAATTGGTGGTACTGGAGACCTGTCATACAGAACTCAATGGGAAACCACACATTCATTGCTCATGTTGGCTCTTACTGCTAATGACAGGATGACACCAATAAAACACTTGGAATGGAATGTACAAAACACCAATTTATTAAATAAATAAATAAAATTAACTAAAAATGCACTAAATAAATGCCCTCATTCAAATTTTTTTTGCAACTTGTCTTTTAGGAATACTGGTACTAGAGAGATTAGTGCAAACAGACTCAGTACGCTGATCGATGTCCATGACCATGCATCACTAGTTGATGTCAATGTGTGTAGAGTTTGTCCAGCTTTTATAGCCACAAATGATGGTGGTGCTACACCTGGAAAACATACAAGAAAAAATAGTTACCATATTGATTATATTAGGGGGGGTTGGTTGGTGTAGGCCTTAGTGGGGCGTGTTCTTTTTTTTTTGCCAGAGAACACGCACCTAAAAAATGCTAAGAATGCCAGTAGCGTACGCCTAGGTGTGCGGAGCTAGGCTATCAGGCGCGCATCGACAAGTTCTTCATACACGTCCCCGCCATCGCTAGACTGCCGACGCGGTCTAGTGATGGGCTCACATACTTTCATCTTTGTGGGTCGTCCCCTCCGGGCAATGCTGCGGTCTATAACGAGCCCCGCACTTATCATCTACCTCGTGACCTCAGCAGCAGAGTATGAAGGACGAAGGCGAATCTTCGGCGCCATAACCGAATTACCTGGCAAAGGAAAGGGAAGAAAACCCAAAAGGAAAAATTACACTTACTATGGAAGAAGCAAGACTTAAAGATAATCTACCCCAGGAGGGTACCGGCGGAGCCGGAGAATCCCTCCCTGAGCATAGCTCGGGCTGCCCCACGTATTCTGGGGGGGGCAAAGGATTGCTACCCAGTGAAACTTTACCGGAAAAACCAAAGAAAACATTGACTCAACAATTATTCCAACCAGGCCTATTTCATCGCCAAAGATCAGCATCACTTAGCGAAATGACCCAGAAAAAACATATTGACAATCTACAATTAAAAGGAGATGAACAAAGCAAACTGTACAACCATAATGCGCCATGGCAACGAGCGCCAAATCAAAAAAGAAACCGCTCTCCTGATGAAAAAGATGCAAGAGCTAATCAAGCCAAAAGAACACAGCGACGTGAGACAATTATTAACAAACACAGGGGAATAAATAATGATGAACAGAGTATTATGCCAGAAATAGGAACAAGTAATAGCTTTGCATTGTTAGATGTGGAAGTTGGAGATACTCAAGCCAAAAGAACACCTAAACCACCACCGATAATACTGTATGGCGTTGACGACCTTGCAAAACTCACTCAACTCATCGAAGAAGTTGTGGAAAAGGATGACTACACTTACAAAATAGTATCCAAAAATCAACTCATCATCTCTTCCCATACGGTAGACAAATATAAAACCCTGATAGAGCATATAAGAAGTAAAGGACTTATAGGTCACACTTTTACACGCAAGGATCAAAAATGCACAAGGATTGTTATTAAACACCTTCACTTCAGCACACCAAAAGATGCTATCATAGAAGCAATAGAAAAAACTGGAAACCGGGTTCAAGGGGAAATAGTCACTGCTCGGAAACAAGGAACCAAAGAACCCCTAAACACATTCTTTGTCAATGTAGCCCCGCATGAAAATAACCCCGACTTGTCAAGGAAATAAAGTTCATATACAACCAGAAAGTCACCATAGAAGATCCAATAAGAAAAACGACTGTGGTACAATGCCAAAGGTGCCAGCAATATGGACACAGCAAAAATAACTGCATGAGGCCGTACAGATGCGTGAAATGTGCCGGGGCACACAAAACTACCATGTGCCCAATTGATGAAAACACCCCAGCTGTATGTGCGCTGTGCTCAGGAAGTCATCCTGCTAGCTACAAAGGCTGTCAGGTTTATAAGGAAATTGTAGCAAGAAAACATACTGGAAACGAACGACAGCCACATTCGAAAACAAGACCCACTCAGAGAGTACTGAAAAAATACACTACAACTGATGAGTCCCAAACTGTCACAGACACGACAATCCTCGAGCCTGTAAGTAACCCCAGGGCTACCCAACCAAAAAGTCGGCAGTCAAGCGTAATAGAAAGCTTGGAACTTTACAGTGAAGCTGTCAAAAGATCTAATAAAGCTGTAGTAGACCTTACAGAGCCACAGAAAGCATACCCGAGAAATAGCATGGACCACATAAAACCACAGAGAACTCAGAAAGACAAAGTTCACCATACAGAGCCACAGAGACCAAATACAAAAAATTATGTTGACCTTGAGTCACAGAGAACACATTTGACAAAAATAGAACTCGAACAGGAAAATAAATATAGTTTAGAAGCACTTTTACGAAGCCAGAGCGAAAGGATCGACCAACTCATATCACAGTTTAGCACAATGATGAACCTCATCATGACACTCATCAGTAGGCTTCCGCAATGACTTCGTTACGTATTGCTACCTGGAATATTAATGGCCTAACGCCAAATAAACAAGAACTAGAAGTACTGCTGAAAGATAATAAAATCGATATTGCTCTGATAGCAGAGACCCATCTTAATGATCGTAAGAGTTTCAAGATGGACAACTACTGCGTATATTGTACCAATCATCCTGATACCACATCACATGGAGGGTCTGCAGTTATTGTTAAAAGTAACATAAAACACCACCTTCACAGCCAGTTTCAAGAGGACTGGATGCAGCCTACTACCATAACTATAAACGAATGTATGGGCCCTATTAATATAAGCGCTATCTACTGCCCACCAAAGCATAATCCGAAACAACACATGTTTGACTTCTACTTCCAGAGCTAGGGAATCAGATTTATAAGCGGTGGAGACTGGAACTGTAAACACACCCACTGGGGATCAAGATTGACCACTACTAAAGGACGAGAGTTTAAAAAATGTATTGACAAACACAAACTTATAACAATAGCAACAGGCGAACCAACTTACTGGCCAACTGATGTCAATAAGATACCCGATCTAGTAGATTTCTTCATTGTAAAGGGACTGTCTGATGTATATTTTGATGTGGAATCACCGCTTGATAGCGTGTCTGACCACACCCCTATCATAGCAACATTTAGCGTGTCGGCAATACACAGACCACAGCGGCCAGCATTGTATAATCACAAAACAGACTGGGATGCATTCACTGAATATCTGAAAGATGAAGTCAACTGAAAGGTCAAACTTAAAACAGAAGAAGATATAGATGAAGCAACGTTCTATATCACAAACCTCATACAAGTCGCTGCGTGGCGTGCTACCCCGACATTAAGCTTCTCCACCGATAAAAATAACATACCGCTGGAAATACGCAACAAATTGGAAGAAAAACGGAAACAACGAAGGCAATTGCACACGAGCAGGTCTGATTTAGACAGGGCAGAGTACAATAGAATCAGTAGAGAGTTAAAAGAGCTCATCAAAGAAAATCAAAACACGTCCTTTCAAGATAAACTCTCCACGCTCTCAGCTCATAAGAAGGACAACTACTCATTATGGAAAATAACTAAAAACTTTAAAAGACCATTTAGCCATGTTCCACCTCTAAGGATCTCTCCCAACGATCCGTGGGCTAGGAGTGGAAGTGAAAAAGCTGAGCTTTTCGCTAAACACCTAAGCGAAGTTTTCACCCCAAACCAGTCATCTATGACAGAATTTGAAGAGGAAGTTGATCGGATGATCAATAGTGATCAGCAGTTATCACCACCGCTGAAGCTTGTCACTCCAAAGGAACTAGCACGAAAAATTCGTTACTTGGAAAACAAAAAAGCTCCCGGCTTCGACCTAATAACTGGTGAAGTCCTTAAGCAACTGCCTAGAAAAGCAATTGTATTTCTAACAGTGCTATTTAATGCCATTCTTAGAATTCAATACTATCCAAAGCTATGGAAAATATCCCAAATTTGTATGATTGCAAAACCAGGGAAACCACCAACAGAACCTAGCTCATACAGGCCCATAAGTCTTCTTCCTATTCTATCAAAGGTATTCGAGAAGATTCTATTGCTAACACTAAAACCATTCCTGGACGAAAACAAGATTATAACTGATCACCAGTTTGGATTTCGGGAAAAACACTCTACTGTAGAGCAAGTGCATCGTGTAGTTCACAAAATTAGACAATCGCTAGAGAAAAAGGAGTATTGTTCTGCAGTATTCATCGACATCCAGCAAGCTTTCGATAGAGTCTAGCACAAAGGACTGCTGTACAAGCTAAAAACCCTCCTACCTAACTCGTTCTACATGATCCTAAAATCTTACTTGGATCAAAGAAGATTCCAAGTAAAATACGAAGAAGAGCTATCACAGCTGTACTACATAACCGCTTCTGTTCCACAAGAATCGGTGCTCGGCCCGGTCCTTTACTCAATATATACGGCAGACTTGCCTGAGACAGAAAACGTTGTAACAGCAACTTACGCAGACGACACCGCATGCCTCGCAAGTGATACAAACCCGAACAACGCATCGCTGATACTACAGGAACAGCTCAACAAAGTTGATTTATGGCTTAAGAAGTGGAGAATCAAACCTAGCGTAACAAAATCGACACAAATAACATTTACACTCCGGAAAGGCGACTGTCCACCTGTGTTTATGGAAGACAAACCGTTACCTAGCAATAACAGCGTGAAATATCTCGGTCTACACCTGGATAGAAGACTTACCTGGGCTAACCATATAAAAGCCAAGAAAACAGAAGCCACCTTGCAATTCAAAGGTCTATCTTGGTTACTAGGGCGTCAATCCCGGCTGTCCCTCGGAAACAAACTACTTGTATACAAGGCTATCATAAAGCCAATCTGGACCTACGGGATAGAGCTTTGGGGCTGTGCTAGCAACTCCAACATCGAGATTCTCCAGAGATTCCAAAACATTGCTCTAAAAACAATTTCAAGTGCACACTGGTTCGTGAGAAACACGGAAATTCATGAATACCTGGAGATGCCGACCATAAAAGAAGAAGCTTGTAAAATAAGCAAGAGATACAAGGAGAGGCTCAATAAGCACTCAAATGAACTGGCTAAGAACCTACTAACCCGACATGAAGATATAACTCGCCTGAAAAGATGGCAAATACTAGACATAGACCAGAGAAACTAACTATTTAGTATCTGCCAACTAATACGGTGCTGTTTAATGGAATCGCACCTAATCCAAATTAATCCCAGAAAACATCTGATTATGGCTAAAAGCCGATTGCAGATAAAAGGGAAAAAAAAATATTGATTATATTACGCAATAAGCTAGGTGCTATAAGTAAATACTCTAATGTAGGGATCAAAACATAGGGCTGAACATAATATTTTAGTGTAAGTACTATAACAAAAATGTAAACATGATTATAATGAATGAACCTTGTTCATGCTATAATAACACCCCTCTTTTTTGGTCGGGGGTTAAAAATGTTTCAATTGTATTCATCTGATGGAATTATGGTTTCTCATTGAATATGAAACTACAAACAAAAGTCATTTATCTAAACAGTTACCTATTTCTGTTATCTGCTAAAGTATGCTGCAAGTTCACTTTGATAACACCTGCACATGTAGCATGACCACCAAAGAAACGGACTATGTTGATGGAAGAATCGACAAACTGTCGACACATTGACTATCTGTCATTATGTTGTTTCTTCCGAAGACAAAACTCGTTTCTACAGTGATCATGCTATGTGTCCTGATATAATCTTTTTATCTATTATTAACAAACAGTATGTATGCACAATGTCCAATTAAGCTATAAAATCAGTTTATGGGGATCTCTTGTTATACTGGAAATGTGTAGCTTGATATATCACAAAGTGTACATTAATGTTGTGTCATAAAATAAATAATATGATCAACTTACCAATAAATGTTCCTAATGCAAATGGTATTAAAGGCACTCCAATTACAGGTGCCGACATATTTATAAACCAGTTAGGTAAAAAGGGTGTAACCCTCAAAAATATGATATAGTTGAGTAAATTATTTTTGTGCTTTGTAACTGCTGTAGCCCACTGTGCAGCTCTCTCAGGGAAGAATTTCTTCACCAACTTCTTCCCAAGAAGGTTTGATAGGAAGAAACATAAACTTGCGCCAATTGCTGAACAGCAGCAAACTAGAAGTAATGCTAGATAGAATGGGAACAAGAACCCTGAAAGAATACTTAAAAAAATTGATCCGGGTATTGCAAATGTTTGCAAACTGTGATAGGAGTTAAAGAAATCAATGATAAATATTCATAACATGTATGTTTGAAACCAATTACAGGAAATGTGAAAAGGATACAATATATAAATTAAGAAGACTCCAAATAATACTTCATAAAAATATTTTTCCTTATAACGGTCTAGTACTAAACCTAAATGTTTAGCATCTTCAAGGTCCCATGGTAAATGTATATGTTGTTTCTCATGTCTGGAAAAAAATATGGTTAGTCAGAAATTGATGGATTAAGTAACAATGGCAATATGGCCTTCTGCCTATCTTTTGATCTAAATAGCACTTTACAATATTAATAAAAAACTATGGAAAAGATGTCAAGGTATATGCCGAATAAATATTCATTATTAGGTTTTTTTTTGTTTTTTTTTTTACACTTAGATATCATCATGTCATAGTATTAATTAATGTAATGTGTATTGGCAGGTTAGTACTTACTCTTCTAAATCTGGGAACTGTTTATATAGAAGGCCCAAGGCTAACAATGACGATACAAATATTATGGCAACTAGAACTATGGATTTCGATGTAGATAAGTCTTCGGCAGTAGATGTCACATTGGTCATTGTACCTGAAAAATTTGTTGATTACTTAGGAGTATCCATAATTAAAGCATGAAGAAGAACAATGAAAAATTTAATGCTAATTGGAATGGAATAGGAAATTCATTAGACAATAATATTCAGTTACTATCTACGCAATAGAACAGAATAAAAACAAAGGAACATGAGGAATAGGTAGGTACTTGGCAGAGGATGAAACAATCCAACGCAATCGGCTCTTATATTCCTTATTCTTGGTTGTGTGATGGTATGGTAAGGGATAAAGACCGTGGAAGAAATGTAGGGATCTTGAATAATGTCTTGATCGTCACCTTGGATGTTTCGTCCCCGAGAATTTCGTCTTCGAGTATTATTTGCGCTCATATTTTGTTGCTTAAATAAAATCAAATCAAGTTATTCACTATATTCGTAATATATATCCGTAGATCCTAGCTACACTAACTAACTTTTATGTTTCTTATAATAATCACTCACTTAACGTAGAAAAACATATATTTTGATAAAAAAATTACGAGTTCGCTATGACAAGATGATTCGGAATTCGAATGTTTCTAATTTCTATGACATGAAATTTTGAATAGTCAGGAGATGCCTATTATGCAAATTTTTAAGGTCTTTTGTTTCTCTCTAAATAAGGTTCATAAATAGAGTGGCAGATAAATTTAATGCTAGCTAACCTAACTTTAAATTAAATATTGGAACACCGATCTTGATGACAGTGACACATGACACTAATAATAATCTATCTAATGATTGGTATCGGAGTTGCTAGATGAAGTTTCAAAATTTACTCCAGATTTTAAAAAAAAAACCTCAATGAAATGTGTTTTTCTCGATTGTGTTTATAAAAAGGAAGAAAGATATGAAAACAATGTCTATTCACAAAATAGGTCAATAAATATTTGAAATGAATCGTGAATACTAAAGACTTCTGACACTATTCGTCTTCATTAAAATTGATCACATCTAAGAAATTATTATCAGAATTACTTTCTGATAAGTGAGTTCAAATTCACTCCACTTTGTTTCGTTATTTTCGTTTCCCCAAAAAAGCCAAAAATACCCTAAACTAACAACACCGATGACGGATTTCTTAACAATTGACACTAATGACAGAATTGACTATTTCGTTTTGTTTTACGCAGACTTGTCCAGTTCTAACCGATGAAAAAAAAAATGTTCGCAAATGCGTTTACTACCTTTTTTTCTTTTGTCTAGGTCTTTGTCCAGCAGTTGGATGAAGCAGGCTAACAGTATTAGTATTATCTTTTACAGATTAGTCCGATTACTATGATTATAATTCATGAAAATACAGTTTGGGATGTTGAACCAAGATGCATAGTAATTTTTTCCAAAAATTACCCCTTAATAATTCTAATGTATGACGAGAAAACAAGATTATTTTTAACTACTAAGGTGCCTACTCTTTTGATCTTTTGATGATAAATAGCCAATTTAATGCCGCCGTGGGCAAACCACGTATTAAATATGTATCCGTTTATGCACAAGCATGAGTGCAATCTGCCATCAAACCTCTTATGTAAACCCAACGAATTTGGAAAGCTTAAAGCATTTGACTTAGTGACTCTATTCACTGATTTATTGACAATACAGAATCTCAGATCCAGCTCCAAATCAACTCAATTCTCCAAAATATCTATAATTTTAATTACTTCGAATCTAATCCCTAGTAGTTGAAAGTCCTCTAATGGAAAAGAAAAGGAATCTAATCCTAATCTAGGCAGATCGAACTTCGCTACATCAATAATCGGACAAGGTTTTAATAAGCAGGTTCCAATTTTTCTATAAAACAAATTAAAGGATACTCAAAAGAAACTTCGAATAGATCTACCGTACGTTTCTATAGCCGGGCAACGCGTACGCGCATCCTGCGTGGGAGGAGGGGACCGCCAGAACAGTTGAATGTGATGCCGCGTCTCCCGCGCGGCGCAGAACGCACGGCGACAGCGGCCGAACCACAGCGCTTCGTCTGTGCTCATTCTTATTAGCTTACTTATCAAAAACAACGGCTGTGGGTGTGTGAGTGATAAAACAAAGTGTTAATGGATTTAACACAAAAGTAAAAATAAATAGTTGCCACAAATCATTCGACAGTGACACCGGTGAAAGTGTGCTTTCTAAACGAACATAATTATTCCATACTGAGATGTGGTCCTTCATGAATACTTAGGCAGCATACATGAGTGTCAGCAAGGAGGTAATGAAAATTATGTATTTGTTTATAATTAATTATTAGATTCTTGCCAAATGATTTATTTACCTAATATGTGCCCACGTTATATTTGAATAAGGCTCGTTCCCGCAAAAAGTAGCGTCCTAATTATTTTTTAATGATATCTAATTCAAACGACCGGGAGATGTTTGCTCTCTAACTTTTTATTTTCTTGTAAAAAAATTGGTCACTTAATTAGTTCAGTGAACTTTAGCGGAGCCATCTATACTTCTTGTAGAGGTACGTTTTGTATGTATTGATTTCAATAGGATATAGGGCACTTAAACCTATATTTCATTTCGTTTTGATTAATTATTTTATTAGCAGCTGCATTAGTACCTACCTTTACAACTGTAAAAACCTGCTTTCTAAGCCTATCAGAATTCATACGGCACATAGTTTCACCCCAAAAATGAAAGCGATTACGTTGCAGTGTTACTTGCTACTTACATTGTAATAACTCATTAACCACACGTTACAGGTAATGCGAGGAGATATACCCAAGTTGTGTTTGCTGGTTGCTACACTGGCACTTGGGTCTGTGGCGGGAAGCGGCGCCTGCGAGCGCGGGCAGAGCTGGTGGGACCGGCAGCGTGGCACCTGCGTGCCTTGCACCCGATGCGACCCCACCAAGAGGCTGGTCGTCAGATACCCCTGCGAAATCCACAGGGACACTATCTGCCAGTCGTTGTACGAGGCCCAGATATCTCCCTTCAATACACCGAATCAGGTGCATAAAAAAAACAATGAGTCGAGTGAACTGGTACCCAGTGACGAGGAGTACGAGTATGTGGACTACGATAGTGAAGTGACGGCTAATGACGAAGTGTCGTGGGACCTGCAGACGACCAGCCTTAGCGTGGCCGCGAGTGGCTGTATTGTGTTTTTTGTCGTGGTGTTGGTGATGTCTCTGTACCATGCGAGGCAGTGGAGGGTGATCAAACGAGCACTTAAGTCAGGTATGATACTGTTACAAAAGCATCTTATGTCTAAGCCTTAAGTATGTTAAATAGCACATTGCTAGCGTTAACATCATTGATCACGTCAGAGACTATTACAGTAATGTTAGTGGCAAGTGGGATGGTTATTCCGCAATCTAGAGAGGTGGTCAATTATCTACTTCTTCACTCTTTTTCGGACTGTGTGGAAAGCTTACATCATGCATAGCGTGATATCCAAGATTCACTTCAGTCCTGGAGTTCGACCTGTTGCAGGGCAGATCCTGTCACCATCACCATATCCTTAGTTGTTTATTTGTAATCGACTAACAAACTGCATTTAATAACAAGCGAACAAGTGTTTAAGAAAACACTCTATGTCAAGTTTGGAGCCTTGTTCTATATCTATATCTATATATAATATATAAAAGAAAGTCGTGTTAGTTACTTCACTTATAACTCAAGAACGGCTGAACCGATTTAGCTGAAAATTGGCAGGGAGGTAGTTTAGAGCCAGGAGAAGGACATAGGATACGGTAGGGTAGGGTAGGGTAGGGTAGGTAGGTAGGATAGGGTAGGTAGGTAGGGTAGGGTAGGTAGGTAGGGTAGGGTAGGTAGGTAGGGTAGGTTAGGTAGGGTAGGTAGGTAGGGTAGGGTAGGTAGGTAGGGTAGGGTAGGTAGGTAGGTAGGGTAGGTAGGTAGGGTAGGGTAGGTAGGTGGGTAGGGTAGGTAGGTAGGGTAGGGTAGGTAGGTAGGGTAGGGTAGGTAGGTAGGGTAGGTAGGGTAGGGTAGGTAGGTAGGGTAGGGTAGGTAGGTAGGTAGGGTAGGTAGGTAGGGTAGGGTAGGTAGGTGGGTAGGGTAGGTAGGTAGGGTAGGGTAGGTAGGTAGGGTAGGGTAGGTAGGTAGGGTAGGGTAGGGTAGGTAGGTAGGGTAGGGTAGGTAGGTAGGGTAGGTAGGTAGTAAGGGTAGGGTAGGGTAGGGTAGAGTAGGTAGGTAGGGTAGGGTAGAGTAGGTAGGTAGGTAGCGTCGGGTAGGGTAGGTAGGATAGGGTAGGTAGGTCGGATAGGGTAGGTGGGTAGTAAAAAGTGCATTGCAACGCATGCTGGGTACAGCTAGTATATATATAAAAGAAAGTCGTGTTAGTTACTTCACTTATAACTCAAGAACGGCTGAGGTAGGGTAGGGTAGGTAGGTAGGGTAGGGTAGGTAGGTAGGGTAGGGTAGGTAGGTAGGGTAGGGTAGGTAGGTAGGGTAGGTAGGTAGGTAGGGTAGGTAGGTAGGGTAGGGTAGGTAGGTAGGTAGGGTAGGGTAGGTAGGTAGGGTAGGGTAGGTAGGTAGGGTAGGTAGGTAGGGTAGGGTAGAGTAGGTAGGTAGGGTAGGGTAGGGTAGGTAGGTAGGGTAGGTAGGTAGTAAGGGTAGGGTAGGGTAGGGTAGAGTAGGTAGGTAGGGTAGGGTAGAGTAGGTAGGTAGGTAGCGTCGGGTAGGGTAGGTAGGATAGGGTAGGTAGGTCGGATAGGGTAGGTGGGTAGTAAAAAGTGCATTGCAACGCATGCTGGGTACAGCTAGTTATTTTTAAATTAGACCGTGCTTATACCACAACAAAGCGTCTATTGTTATAGAACATGGTTTTATTGCCAGCCTGACCACTGCATTGGGAACTAGACATCCTACAAAGTTCGTTACACGTTTCTGTTGATATTCGACAGACGTCATCGGCGTCTGGATAATAAAAACGACATTACACGGAGGTCGCGCGAGCTGATCGTTCATCCTGAATAAATAAACCACAAATTATGCCGCGTCCAACGTGTTTACACCATGCGAATTATTTATTTAAGGTTTGGTTCTTGTTATTGCTCGAAATTATGCAGGAATAGGATTTGTTTACAAAACACTGCTCTTTATTGAGAACAGTGTAGGATTCGGAGTCTTTGTATATTGTTATATCTACCAAGAACTCTATTTTGCGTTGCAGTCGTTGGGCTTATTTGGGCTTTGATAAGACTTTCTATCGGAAAATCTCTTAAAGAGTGGGATACTTATCAGTTCTAAAAATCTGACAGAAAAAGCAGTCTCATTGAAAGACGCCCTTTGTTGTAGGAACCGCTGATTGAACACAGTCAATACACCTAATACCTAAGTAAAAGTCTAAGCTTGTAGCCGTAGGCGCAGACCCAATTCTGTGGCAGCGCGCGCTCACCGATCCCATGTAAACAATACCAGTTTGTTTGAACATGTGCGCTACTAATTTTGACCTGCGTAGCGGACCGCACGCGTAACAATAGCTAACGGTTTCCTTGCATTCGACTATTCCAAAATTAGAACCGTTGTATAGAATCTGTTAATTTCATTAACCGCTAACCTCTATGGCGTTGACCAAAAAATTATTGATTCTGGCCACCATAAATTACAACATGACGATGTGTACTTAGAAATACAGTAGCAGATAATAATATCAATACTAATTAATAATTGTATAATCAACTTTACAGATGTCCAAGATTTGACGGCGAAGCTAAAATTAATGGAGGCTGGAGGTGAAACGACAGCAGAGCCTGTCGTAGCAACTGACCACCACATCTACTGCAACATTCACCACCTGGGCAAGGAGGCGTTACTTGGTACGTAATTATACCTATGGCTTGTTGTATTACATTTGCATCATAAACTTTCGGCCCAGAGCAATTAGAGGCTGTCTTATTTTGGAAACAAATTAGCTGCATGAACTTTCACAAAGAACAAAAGCGTTCCCGAAAAGGGAATGTTTACGCGGTCATAACTCTCATTAACGGGCAGGTCGGGAGAGTGGATCCTCTCGGTGCGGTGTTTCTGTCTGGCGCCATTCCAGTCAAGTTTAAAATACGGTCTTGCGTGGGCGTGGGCTGCGCTTGCGTCTGTCTGGCGCTGGCGCTGGCGCCGGCATATCATTTATTTTCGATCGGCACCTCCGCGAGGTCAAATCTGTTATCTTATGCCAATATGCCTTAAGTGTTTTTATTCCCTAAAGATAAAAATGAAAATAATTGTGGGCTTAGTTCAGAGATTCCAAATAGAGGAACTTTATGCAATAGCACGCATCACAGCTGCTACGCGGTGTCCTACAATGGCCGGGCTGTATCCAAGCACCTTGTTCCTAATTTTTACTATATGGCTCCACGATGCACTGCATGGAGGCCACGGGATGCCGTCACGCGCGTGTGCTCGATGTCGATCAAATTTTAATGGCGCTGTCGATACATTTATTCATTCTATACTCGATACCACCGCCAACGGTAATGGTGTTGCAATGGGCGCTTTCCAAACTGCGAGGAAATGTCTTTTATAACACAACGTGGACAATTATTAAATAAATCCACCAGTGACGCATAAAATTCAAATGTTTCCGATCATATCTAAAAATTGCATATAAAACCTCATTGGTAAATGACAAAAGCATTATAGCCCCTAAAAAGCTATGCTAAACCTTATGACATCGAGTCGGATGTGTAAACTTAAAAAAACCGATGTTAAAAACAGAAGCTTTGAAGGGCGAACATCCAAGCAATGCGGGCAAGCACCTGGGGCCCCTCACGTAAACAAACGTTTATTTTTTGTTTACAAAATTAACTTTTTGTAATACAGGTCAGGCTAAAATTATTTTTTGTCTGTTGCGAGTTTTAAATAACCTTCGAAATACCTGGTGGCGGATCTATTTAGTTTACCACCATCATATCATCGTGTTTAGGTTCGCTTGACTGGCCAACTATTTTTATGCTCCTGCAATAATGCATGTGGAGTCTAAGAAGGCTTCCTCGATCTCTTCATTGCCATTAACAATAGCTAGATATTTTCAACACGCTTGGCAATCGGCATAATTTTTTGAGTTCTTAGAAAAACGAAACGAAATCAGATCTAAAAATATAGTTGCTATCATTTCATAGCAGTGGAGACTGTGGAAAGTTTATTCCAAATGAATAGGTAAACGTATTCAGCCAACTAGGCAACAAGATTATCTTGGCCGCTTCGGACGGCAGGTAATCGACCCAATCTGGCAGTAACTAACGCACGTGTGTTCATTAGGGGTTATTTGTAATGCAAGCTTGTCGCCGAGGCGACCGCCGCTACTTCCGCCCCAGGGCTTCACTCGCGCCGCCGGGAAGGCCTTCACTTCCTGCATATACCGATTTTTGACAACAATAAATTTTAATTAACAATAAATACTAAATAGGCGCTTTCGATTGATAATTTATTAGGGTGTTGAACTGTTACTTCCATTGGTTTTGGGATTTTACTGCTCTATATACCAGACAAAATATGTATAAGTAGGTAGGTAGTTACATATTTTTCAAACAAAATCGAGACTAAAAAAAACGTTTACAAATCTAATGGTTTCTTATATGTTCCACTTTCAGTTTTTTCAGCGTTCGCGTTAAAAACATCTGAACGTTTTAACGCTTCATTCTATCGAACAGCCAGATAGCTTTTTTCTATAAACAACAGCTATTTTTAACTTGGTATAACACAAAATCCAGACAAACGCGAGATAAGAAACATCGCAAAAATTATTGAACGTCAGCAACTTCGCACTAGCATCCACTGAGGTATTAGTACTACGCTAGTAATATAGTTCAATGCTAGCATCTTAGGATTTCGACACGGACAGACGAACTACTAGAATAAAGATGCGGGCTGAGTGGTCGCAAGCGCAACCTTGTGCATTGAACTCGATAGCTTATTAGGTATTCTGTGAGGTGCGCGCGCGTCGTGGGATAAAGGATCAGCGGTGTGGTCTCGCTTCTTCGATCGGGGTTTGATTACGGTGTTATTTACTTTTTTCACGGTACCGAGGAACTATTTAAATGCGGCACAGTGGAAATGTTTGTATTTTCTAGTATCATCTATTTGCTAATGTCCAAAAGGGATTCTTCAAAATATGAGGCATGTACATTTTTGATCAAATGCGTTAGTAGTACGAATAGATACCTACAGGCAGTTATTATAACGTTTAAGAAGAAAATATCATTCGATACCGTAATTTCTATGATTTTTTTGAAAAAGTCTTGATAATATCGATATTAACGATCAATCGATAAATGAATATCACACCTTTACTGTTAATTAAAGTAGCCAGTATGTTCATTACAATGGAATCGTATAGGATTTCAAGTCAAGTCACGTCAGAGGCATCGTGATCACGGGTAAATCGTTATTGTTGTTTGGGATTTCTTACTAACTGACACGATTTATGTTAACAGACACTCAAATACTATACCCAGGTACCTACATGGTAAACCTACATAGGTACCACCTAGGCATAATGGTCATTCCATTTAATAAACCTTTAGACGACCTAATTGAGAATTCAAACTATGAACGTTCGTAAGAACGTTCTCTTACTCGGACCAGGCAACTTCAAAGTCTGTTGTTTCTAGTTTTTGCCAGCTCCCGGGGTCTTTGGGACAGCTATTAAAAAAAAACCGGACAGAATGAATCGGGCACGCCCACCGAGAGGGTTCCGTACATAAATAGTTCTGAGGAATTGAGTCTATTTGTTTAATGATTTAATTACAAATGTATAATTTTCAGACTTTTCCCAGTACTTTTAATAGGGAACTATATTTTCTATCACCAAAATTTATATTTGTCATCAAGTTGTATCACCTAATAAATAGATCTATCGCCACGAAATATTTTCGTTCTCAGATAAACAAAAATTGTTCCCAGGTATGAATTATCAGTAAAATAAGAGATCGATAACCAATAAAATTATATTGCATTACATGGAATATAAACTTCGTTCTTATAATAACAGTTTTGTTACTTAAATAATAGCTCTGTGCTCAGAATGGTAGATCTGTCACCAAATAAATAGATCAGTTCCTTAGAGACATATCGGACTGTTACTTTAAACCCTGCAGAGAGAAATAGGAGCCCCGCGTAGCGGGGCTCCGTCGACTACTATTTGAACTTAATGCAATTTTCTAGTAACATAATATTATGATTTATTGGTGATCTCTTTAAATTAGTTTGCTTAAATACTTATTAGGACACACCTATTATAATACATACAAAAACATTTATTTGGTACTAGACCTTATATCTCAGGATTTTAGGTGATTTATTGTGGAACTGATTTTGCATTGTTTGGTGACTACATTTTGGTGACAGATCTACTATTTTGAGGACAAACCCTATTATTTAAGAAACACAAAACTAATTAAATTGGTGATAGCTTAAATGATACCCCTTTTAATATAAGGTGATACTACTTGCCAAATTTCATAGTTCTAGGTTAACGGAAAGTACCCTATTAATTTTGATTCCCATGAGTGTCGAGAAACTTTTACTTTTTTGCGGCATAAACAGCCGTATCTTTTTTTTACGTTAACGTAGAAGTTTGTTTTTATCACAACTTCATGGGTCCGTAGACTTGATTATTATTATTATTGATACCACCACGCGTTCCCGAGCTAAAGGGTCTTGAAAGACAGACAGACGGACAACAAAGTGATCCTATAAGGGTTCCTTTTTTTTTCTTTTGAGGTACGTAACCTAAAAACAGAGTCCGAAGGCGGGAAAAATGGACGAGATGGATTTGGGTTCTAAATCGAGTAGACTTGCTATCAAGAGAGCCTTTTTACCCCAGCAGTGGCATAGATAATTGACCTGCCAAAGCGAAGATAAGAAGATTGGATAACGCTCCTTTTTTCCACGTTTTTGGTTAAGAGGGGACTCTAGTGGGCCTTTCTCCATACAAACGTATTCCGCTGTTTTCTACCTGGAGAATGCGTCTAGAGCAATGTTTTTTTTTTTCAAAAAATCTGTGTTATTAATACATGCCCCTATTATTTCCTTTTTTTTCAAAACATAAACACTTAAAGAATTATGACAATCCAAAAACCCCAAAAAAAACACGTTTTTACCGCCATGTTCAGATGACTATCAGACAAATTAGATAAGTAGATAAGTTTTTAACAACAAAAGAAAATAATATAAGCATTATATATACTTTTCCTCTAAATTTTGATATAAGAATTATTTAAATCAGTTTAGCTTTGAAGAAGAAAACAGCGGAATACAAAACGTCTTTTGGTCAAGATTTTTGTAGGTAAAATCAGCCTAAACTGCAGTTGTCCCTTTCGCTCTTTACGGGGGCTTGGTAGGGCGCAGCGCGACGGCAATAGTTTCTTCAAATACCTATTCTTCAAATTCCTCGGGGCTAGAGTCTTACTCTTATAAGGGTAATTTAGATAAAGAGTTTTCTCGATAGCGAAGTCAAACAAATACCACATCGGAAATATGCAAGTTATTAAATCTACAAAGGGAACATTCGCGCTAACTCCAGCTTAACTCTCCTCAACTGTGTAGAATTGTAGATAAATAGCAAGCACCAAGTCTAGCAACTGGTGAAATTTTATCGTTTCCTTGTTTTGAAAGGGCTTAATTAAGAACTCTTGTTTCGGTGTTTCTATTTAAGTAGTCTGCAGGAACTAGTTAGTTTCACTAACGAAACGTTTATTGTGCAACTTAGTACGTTCCTAGGTATTACATTGTTTTCATTAAAATGAACTGAATCCCAAAAGTTTGTTCTAATACCTATTCTCGTTAACCCACTTGTTACTGAACGTACTTTTTTGTCCGAATGTAATGAAATTCATATCACATCTTTACATGATATGATAATAAGGATAAATACAAAAAAAAATATTCGGCTATTGGAAAATCAGGAAAATGGTGTTCTTGTATAAGGACTCTAGTAATATATGCTACTGGAGTCTGTAGTTATATGAAAAAAAAACGAAATGTCTCTATTGTTTTTTATTTTTATGTACATAAAATTGAAAAAAGTAACAAAAACTCCTTTAAAAACAAACATTATTTTGTATGATAAGATTCAAAACATTTCTTTGAGCATCCGAGGTAACTTCACGAGTGTTAGGGACACGAAAAACTTGCTTTTTTATGGCAAAAAACACATCATTTCCTCATCACTGTCGCTATCATCGGGGGGGGGGGGGGGTACTATGACGCTTAAAACATTATTGTTCCATTCCTATTCCAGAGTGGGGGTGATGGAGCTAGAGGACCTGTATAGCTCCGTCTCTTTTTTACTCTGGAATGAGAATGGAACTATTATGTTTTAAGACGTCATGGTACGCCACCTGATGACAGATGGTTATAATGAACGCGTGCTAAGTCCTTAGTCGAGTACCAGGTAAATTTTGTATTTGTGACTTTATTTTCGCGATTAAAAATTTTCGGAAAAACATAATATTGATTTCATAATTCATAAAGAGTAGTAAGTAGTCGATATTACTACTGGGCTTTTTATAGAACACCAAATAAAATTGCTTCATAAAGTCAGAAAAATATCAATCACTTACATGTTTTTTTAACTCGCGTATATGACAGTATGAGCGTATATTATTTATTTCCGATAAAAATTGGTAATTTAGTAATAATGAAATAATCCCTAATAATATTCATGATAAATTTAACGAGAAGAAAACGCTCTTAAACTTATATTACATTACTTACCTCACTCAAAACACTTTTATTGTACCTACTGCCACACATCTCAACTTTGAAATGTCATCAACTAGAGTTGTTTAAATTACCCACATTAATCACATGATTTTTGTTTAGGTTTTGTCCTTTTAAAAGGAAGCTAGTAACAAGTGGGTTAATGGACGATGCTTTTTCCAATCAATTCTTTTGTGTGAAGTAAGGTTTGTGCAAATAAGTATTCAATCATTTTTATTTTAGAAGTCGAGTGTTACTTGATAGAACTTCTAGAAACACTACGATTATAAAAAAAGATATAATTATAAGCGGATGCAGAGGTAAAAACATGCGTCACGGAACGCTCGGCCCCATTTCACTCAGCGCCAGGAAATGGCCCAAAAGCTTCCTTTCACACGATGTTTGCGCAGTCAATAAATAGATTTCATCAGATTCCTGGCTATCTGTTTTATACATCTATCATAAATATAACATCAACTAGGCGAAGCGAGCCGAATGTACTAGATCAAGATACGTACGACGTACCCAACTAAGTCTCTTGTAATCTTACTCGCGTTGCTGATCTCTTGCGGTTAGCAAAGATACACCATCTTTGTTCAGAAATTCGACTGATTAAATTAGGATAATCTACATCAACATTTTCCCGATATTATATATTTGACAAGATCCAATTGGTGATGTAATCAAAACCACACAAAAGCATTTAAAATCTAAATAGGGTTTTTTACAACACTATATTGAAAGCAAAGATTTTGGCGCCCACCACGAGAAAATATAGATTCCTCGATCGGTGTTCCTACAATAAAACTGCGGCGTAAAGCGTGTTGTATAGTTAGTTATTAATATCTAGATAGCATGGGAACAGTGGAGCACTCGGGACAATGTCACGATCGTGCACAGAATGGCAAATTCGCGAGTGAATTTCCTTTCCTTTCGGGGCTCCGGAAGTGGCTCGTATGCTCGTTATGGAGCTTATTCTTTAACATGCGTGACCACGATGTCAATAATACAACTTTATTGTCAACGAAAAATTCCTATAATTAAATATTGTAGAGACATCGAACAACTACTTTATTTGTCAAGTTTGAAATTTTTATTTCGAAAGAGAGTTCGTGACTAGCTTTTTGGTTTGATTGGATTTATATTCATGAGTTTAAAATATAGTATTGTGTGGTGTGTTTGTCTATCATCATCATTCTCTTGCCCTTATCCCAATTTATTTGGGTCGGTTCTACTTGTCATCTCATGAGACACCTCCTTTCTTGCCATAAGTATATCATGCTTCAGACAGTCCATCCATCGTTTCTTTGGTCTTCCTCTACTCTTATTCCCATCCACATTCATACTCAAAACTTTCCTCACGACATTTTCCTCATTCCTCCGTGTGTTGGTCTATGTCTCTGATTATTTAATTACTAAAATTATTTGAATGTGCTACGTGCACTTAAAAATAATGTTATGATTAAGTAGTGTATTTAACGCTGTCTAATTAAAATAAATGAATTGAAAATTATTACTTACAAATAATATATTATTTTACGAAGCTATGTATTGTATTCCGATATTATTTCCGTAATACCCTTATTTATGCACTACTTTAACTACCTACAGTCAGCCAATAATCTTTGTATTTTTAAATACCGCCATGTTATTGCGTTATTTATTCCATTTTTCAAGTGTCTTTAAACTTTAAAGTCCAGCTTGTATTCTTAAAGGTTGTCCTTCGTTCCAAACAAACTGAACTTAAATTCAAGGCGCTATAGCTTTATATGCATCCTTTGAATCGTAGATCAGATGCGTACCATTTATTAATTTTCCGGACACGTTCGTATATAATAACGACAAGATCAATATAATATAGCAAGAGTACAAGCGGGAGGAAGTCGGGGCCAATAAAACGTTACTATAGTTCCGTGTTGTTATGTGGCCCTACGGCAGACGAAACGGTATAATGAAAAAAAAAAACGACTTATTTTCAACGACACCACGTGCTATAATTATGACATAAAAAGATTATAATAACATAAACAAAAGGCGCGTGCGATTCGCCCTATGTAGCTCTTATCACGCTACAAATATCTCGTCGCGACATCAACACTCAGACAGAATGGCACATGAGTGATGACATATTATGTTTATTAATGTTTATGCATCTCGTCTTTCGCCTCACAAGCTGCTTCTCATTTTCAAATATGATTCAAGTTTGAAATCAAGTAGGTACTTACCTTTTTTTATTTTTATCAGTGAAGTTTAGTTTATTTTACAATCAATAGGGACATAATCTACTAACTATATGGACGTAAAATAATAATAAAAAAAATATAGGTAAGTACATGTATCAAAAGCAGAAAGAAATAAAGGGCGTCAAATTTAGTCCGCGTAGCTGTAAACGGAGAAAATGCCCAGAAGGCTGGCAGCATTTTACCACGGAGAAGGGTACGAGAAGAGTCTACCAACCGTTTGGCTATAAGATTTAAATTGTTAGCCTCGCGCATCAGACGGCAAGAAGAATTGGCGAGCGTTTGAAGGTTAAATCAAATTGAAATAGGAATATTAGCGAGTTGTTTAGTTGGAAGCTTCCTGGAAACATTGAGCATGTAGATGTTTCTCGCACGTTTCGTGTTACTTGCCAACATTGCTGTTTAAATAAATATACGTAAACATACAATGCCGAAAGTTTAAAAATAAATGGGGTAAACCGTAAACTCATTCTCTATTAAGGACATGTTATTAGATGTGACAATTTATGAACCGTAGGAAACGAGAGATAAACTAATCGATAACTTTTCAATAAAAGGACTACCCTACTTATTTATTCCGCTACTATTACATACAGAGGATATGCTTTACAAGGAACTTTTTTTATATCCGCAAGAGTTTACGACAGGTTCCCCACAAATAATATCTGCAGCTGGGGACCATTTAGAATGCCAGGCGCACGCGCACAAGCCGTAAATTCTAATATGGCCGCTACAAACCGCAATTAGCATTGCCTATATGCAGAGGAACTTTTTATATCACAAATGGATAGTTACGCAAGAGTAATTGCAAATTCTGTATGTGTACGTTAATTCTCAGAATAATTAACGGTTTTTTTTTTTTTGTTTCAGGTCCAAATTCAACCAAAAAAGGATTGGGCAATGTGTACACACAGGAGAAGCACAACTCATAAAACCACCGAAACCGTTCTAAAACAAGTCAACAGTACAAATATTTCTTAATTATTCTAAATGACCTCGCACATCAAGATTCTTTTAAAGATTAAGAAAAATATATTTTCTTAAGACAAAATATACCAATTCAAAGAAATCTAATATCTTTTTAATTATTTCTGTCATGTGTACATTATTTTGTACTGCGACTTCACATTCTGGGGCGCGCACACGACATAGTACGTCGCGTCGCTGCGCTGACGCAGACGATCTCCAAATAGATTTGACCGTTCCTCGTCTAGCACACATCTTATACCCGCCACTAATATAATAAGCAGCTATATGACAACTTATTACACAGCTTACGTTGAACAGCTTCGTGAAAAACATGCACTTGTGCGGAAGGAAGACGTTCCTCAATGTCTCCTGTGATTATACTTTACACCTGCTATGTACGAGGGCTTTCAAATATAGATAAAATGATAGCCATAAATAAAACAAACATTATTTATTTAAAATTCTATATTTATTACCAATAAAGGTACTCGTACTGTACGATTATATTATTATATTAAATTAAAAACTACTAACCAATATTAAAAACATACCTTACATCTCAAAAATAATAATTTACTAACAAACATCGCACTGAAATGCTATCAGTTGGAACTTAGAAATGAAATACTATCCAATACTACTCTAATAGTGTTCCAATAAGAAATGGCGTCTCCAATTTAAAAGTTTTGTAAACGAAGCTTTTGTAAACCCTGTAGAATTTACATTTTATTGACATCTTGATCAACTTTAATCCTAGCCCTGGATCCCGGTTTGTAAACCTATTATATAAAAAAATGAAAGCATTGGCAAAAAAAGTTTATATTATTCAACTGTAAAACATCTGGAAAAAGCGGGAAGATCTCCGAAAATAAAATGAACACAGTGAGGGTTATGACGTAAAATAGATACTCAAACTTAAGTTTAAACATTTGTACATTAAATTGTGGTCTAGGCGAGTGTCTATAATATCAGAAAATGTATCCAAAACTTTTGAGGTTCGACTCTTAGGGAGAAATGTATAATAATATATTTTGATTTATGGTAATTTAGAAAGTAAAATGAAGTTTAAATTAGTTTAATACCATTGAGACCACTCGTCACGAAACCATAAAATCACAATACACAGTATAGAACTAACAGAAGTCGAACGTTTCTTTTTATTTCCATAGGAAAATGTTAAATCTAAAACTAGCATAACAACTCACAAAATATCCTAATCACTTATACGTAAACCTCGAGATTCTTCATATTAAGATTAGGATAAATGCAATTAAGTCTTAGTTTCGAATGAAGAATACTCAGAACTGTTTCGTACTCACCTTTTGTGTTTTACTGCATAGCATTTGCTGTGATAGAAACAGACAAAATATTTCTAAGCCAAAGCACACATGGATGAAGTTAGAGGACCCACCGAAAGAGATTTTTGCTTTAATAGTCTAAACATAGCTTCAGCAATGTATCTACTACAAATTCTCATGTTATTTTTAATGGAAATACAACATTATAGCTTATCGAAAAATATAGAATTACTTATGGTTTGCAAGTATTTCATTATGTAAATCTTTGGCCATACAAGTATAACGAGAAAATAATTATTAAGTTATCTACTGGCCATAATTTGGTTACTTTGTACTGTTAACAAGAGAGTGGTATTATTATTATATTGATACCTTAGTATGGAATACTGAAATAACCAGTTCACTGAGCAAAAACATTACAAGCACGAGGGCTGCATTAACACTAATTCGGGTCACTCATCCTACCACACAAGTCATTTGACTACTCCTCTGTGACGCGTTGTGCCGTGGTCGTGAATTAACTAGCTGCGAGTGTCAGCCGAAGGCCTGGTGCTGTTAGGCGGCGCCGGCGGCTGGTACTTCGGCACTGGGAACATGGGCCTGGGTTCGATCGTCGACACGCCATCGAATCTAAAAGACAACATTTTGTCAAATAGGATTGGGTCTCTGCTGTATGAGAGGGATCCTAGTCTGCTAAGTGGCTAGGAGGCTGCGCGGCTAGTTTAGTAGACAGCCGCTGATGGATCAATGGTGTGGGATTTGTAGATGAATACGTAAAACAGGTCTGACAGAGTCAGACAAAGCCTCAAGAAACATACGCTGGGCTGATGTGATGAACTAAAAAGTTATCAAAAACAATCAAATACTTACTTGTTGCTCTTGTATTTGTCGGGTACTGCTTGGTAGGGCTGCAGAGAAGCATGCGAGTGCGTGCGTGCGAGATCCCTCAAGCAGAGCTCGAGGTCCGCAAGCGAGTAGCCGGAGCACGTGACAAGAGCGGCGGGCCAGGCCATGGCGGCGCAGGTTGCGTGGATACCCGCCTCCTTGGTCTCACGATCTTCCTTTGAGTCACGTGACTCGCGCCGATCCTTCTCCTCTCCTGTGCAACGCTCGCATAGCAGACAGTGGCGCGCAGTTGCGAGCGCACTCGCCGCGATAATAGACGGCTTGTATTGAAGGTAAGGATCTGCTTCCAGCAAACAAAGTTCGGCAAGGTACTGTTGAAAGTGAAGCGTGTAGTAGTTTATACTCAGGGTGTAAAATTTTGTTTTAAACGACAACCGGTGAACTGAGCAACTGAGTTCCTTATAAGTGTCTCACATGTTGCTATGACAAAACAAATGAAATTTGATACTTACAGCAGCTAAGTGGAATGTCCTCTTTGAAAGTCCATTGGATATGCAGTAGTGGGACAGGAATGCAAGAGAGGTTGGTGTTGACAGGTCGAATGACAGGACCTTTAGGATCAGGTGCTCCATGCGAAGGACCTCACGCTTTGTGTATGTGTCGTCTGTGATGTACACAAATTCTGATACTTCTGGTGGGTATACCTCTTCATATTTTCTGTTTAGAAATAAAACATTTGTGAGAACACAAACCACACCACATTTTTACTATTATTTGATAATTTCTCACTTTACTCATCTGACAATCATACAGTTAGCTTTTTGGAAAACAGTAAATTCTTATTATTCATACTCACGCAGCAATATAAGTAGCAGCCGTGCCCACAAGCTGTAGTTTGGTCCTTACTACGCTCATATAAGACAGGAATCGGTCCACATAAGACACAGCCAGATGCAAGGTCTCACTCTGTTGGTTGTATTCATCACAAACCTCCACCAGCCAGTCAATAAGGATGGAACGCATCAGGTGAGTGATGTCTGGCTGTTTGCGCATATAGCGGGGGTTAGCTCTGTTCTTTGCCTAAAAGAAAATTCACATTGAAACTAAATATTGAAGAAATGACTTGGTAAAGAGTACAGAATAATACTTGATACACATTTTCAGCATTTATTACCATTGGTATTTTTGCATAAAATTGCATGTTTATTGATATTGTGATCTTAATGGCAAAAACTAAAACATAAGCAAATTATTGTAAGACATATTGATTTTGAAATTTTTTGTTTGCGTGTCCATGTGCAAATTTTACATTGCATAATTTGCATTCTGAAAAATTCAAGGAAGCCATGAAAAGTGGGCTCAAGTCTTTAACCCCATTTTACATTAAAAAAAGATAACAGCAGTATTGCTAAAACATTTACAATTAAAGTAGGTTACTAACTTTCTGTATTTGCATTATAATTTATACTGCATCATCTGCAGAAATCAATTTTATTATTGCAGTTTCAAAGAAATAAGAAAACATTTTATACTTCAGAATACACACCAACTTTGATTGTTTTAAGGTTAAAAGATAGAAAGGAATGTCACAACTTGACCCAATTATAAATTGTGGCCTTCTTTTATTTATGTCAAATTGATAGTAGAATGATTTGTAGTCTAAAAAGTTATGATTTTACAATCTAATCATTATCATGAGTAAACACAAACGCTGCTCTTTGAAAGACCAGTTGGATGCTACAAACATTATCAAAAAAATCATCATTAGAGCAAAAAGCGCCTTGATTTTTATATGTACAACTTTACCTCTATTTCCTTCATATACTCGTAGATGTCCTGGCGGTATTCCACCACATGAAAGAACATCTCCCGGTCAGTCTGTGCAGTGGTAGTGTCATCATCCTCGTCATCAATGATCTGACTCTCATTCTTAGAGATTGACATAGAGAGCACACTGGTGTCCACAACAGACATGGGAGACTCCACTGCATGTTTCTTCTCTTGTAAAGGCCTAAGAATGAATGCAATATGAATTTGTGTTAAAAATCAAGTGAAATGAAACTAAATTGAATACTAAAGTTCAGCTTTAGTTTTGAGCCAACAAAACCTGAAATATTGTACTCCCAGCAAACAATCAAAAAGAAGCTTATTGAAAGGAATTTGTATAAATATGAATACACTTTGATAGAGTACCCACAATAATAATTATTTCTTGCAGAAATTGAGACTATTGACAAAATGGTCACAGGATCCTTTTATCAAAGACATTATAAACAATTTTTTGTAGCCTTTTCACTTTTCATTAGGGTGTGCATGTGCAATGAATGTGTGTCACATGATTTGAAATTCAATCAGCCTGAAGAATAGCCTGGTATTAGGAAATTCTATGACGGTTTAATATTGTTAGGTTACAAAATACAGGTTATAAAGTTACCAAGTATACCACTTACCGAACTGAAGTCGGATCGATAAGCCGATCTGGTTTCTTCTCAGCTTGAAGACACAGCCCCTTCGAATTCTCGTTACTCACGAATATGCTGTCTTTCTTGGTCTCTTTAGCAACAAAAGGTTTAAATGTGTGTTCTCTTTTCTTGACCTCGGCCTCCGTTGGCTTGTCTTCATAAACGCTAAAGGCGCGAAATTGCGCCACGGGTGGTACGATGTTCTTTTCATTTTTGATCTGGCGCATTGTTCTGTTTTCATCTTGAACTTTACAAGGTCCATTCGTCAATCCCGGCTAGAAACAGTAAATATATGGAAAACAGACCAAAATACAAAATAACGCTTACCGATTTGAGTATACTCACGAGTTTTATGTTCCGACTTTGGTTGCACGCAAACTGGCTAAGGTCGCCAAGGGCTCGACGTTGGTTAGCAGCAAATATATCTGCGTCTTTTCTAAGCCCCAGAGAGGCATTCTCTTGATCTTCATGTATTCTAAAAGCCATTGCCCCCGCTTCCGTAAACACTAACGAAATACCAGATCAGCTAACGCGCGCCACGCGATTGGAACAATGGCAACCGAAGCGGAAATGTGCAAATATACAGAACTAGAGGCACATTTTGTAAGAAAAACGAGAGTAGACTCGATAAAAACGCCGATTTTGTTAAAATACACCCTCAAAACGCAAGCGAAGCGTCAACGGATAACAGACATTTTAGAAGTTTCAGCTGTTGCAGTTTACGTTGATCTTTAGTCTATGCTTATTCAAATTTGGGCCAATGAAATTGCGAGGTGCACCAAATTAGTCTACAATTTATGGGCGCTCCAAAACTTTATGGTTCTAACCGTTTGAATGGCACGTTCCTCCCTTTTTTTATCTATTTTTTACGGAGTGACATCGGTTTTTAAACGGTTTTATTTAGCTCACCCCGTTTGTTTTATTTTTTCAATTAAATGCAGCCAGAAAACTGCTAAAATGCATCTTTATGAAAAAATATATTATGGGAAAGTATTTCACAATGGTGACCCTAACGGAGATGAACTGTATACTGTTACAATTAAAGGTATTAGAAAGAATTCTTGCTGTCTTAACACAGTATGCACGGTAGCACTGATTTAGAACCTTTGGAGTTTGGACATTTCAATGATCTTTGGATGGATTAGGATTTATTAACAAATTGGAGACGAGGTGGCGAATCAACGAAACTGTGAAAACTGCCGAATATAAATTGACGAGTGAGGGAAACTGATCAGTGTTACGCGGACTCACATTTGTTACGATCGCGATTATCGCGAATCGTATTTTCATCAACATACTACCCTGACCTGCAAATTGCAAAAAACCAAACATTGAAAAGCCATGTGTCAGTTCCACGTGCAGTAAAAAAAAGTATGTTGTTTTTTCATTGTGGTTATGGTTATACCTACGAAAGACTAGGCAGTATGGTTGAAAAACTATAGCCTGCCCGATGGGCGAAAAAAAAATGGTTATGGTTAATCGAGATTATTACCGTTTGCCAATATGAGTCTTACCACCGCTGCTTAGGCGCTACTATTCCATTACTAACTCACCACGTCAGTATTTTTGCAGTTGACGTTAAAATATGTCATTTTCAAAGTTGACACTTCAACGTAAACAGACCTCTGTCAGTCAGAAATTCTATTGCATAGAATTTATAGATTATACTCTGTTAGAATATTGTGAGTTCAAAATCAAGTAGAATAAGCTAAATTTGATATCCATGAATAGGAGAACATTAGTTCGCATATAAAATATGATTAAGTTGATTTTATGCCTTTTCATTTTATGCTATGCCTGTGATACATGTTATGGTGTTAGAGTGTATAAGAAGTCTGATATTTTAAAACTCAGGTAAGCTGCTACCTCAGCCTTCCTAACATTCTATCCCCCTTACTTAATTATGTTCATTATAACTAAGAGAGAGCTATAATGACTCATCAATAAGAGATTCCTTCACAATAGTCACTATTCAAAATGGTTTCAATTTCACTGTTTTACAACATTGTGTGTAAACATTACATTTATTTTAGTCCTGGTTAGATTAAATTCTTTTAACAACAGCTTTTCTGACTGAGGTACTATTAATCTTCTCTAAATCTTAAATTACAGAGAGGAAGTTCGGGATATGTTCCAGCACGCTTATGATAGTTACTTACGTTACGCTTACCCTTACGATGAGCTACGGCCACTGAGCTGCGATGGCGTGGACACATGGGGGAGCTATTCTCTCACTCTCATAGATGCCCTAGACACCCTGGCTATCATGGGCAACTATACCGAGTTCAACCGGGTGGTTGATATAGTTTTACGAAAAAAGAACTTTGATGCAGACATTAATGTGTCCGTTTTTGAAACAAATATTAGAATTATTGGTGGACTGTTGAGTGCTCATCTATTATCGCACAAGTAAGTGCTGTATTGATTTTAATTATTGATTAGTTTTGGTGAGAGCCTTAAGCCTTTGAGAAACTATAGCACATATCACTAATTAATTATGTAATGAATGAATTGACAGAATTTGGTTTCATAATATGTACACTTTGACACATATATTTTTTACTAGCTGATCCCTGCATGTGTTGCAATGCACTTGTTCCTACCCACTACTCACCTACCTACCTATTACCTATCAACTACCTACCTACCTACATACTTCCTACCTACTTACTACCAAAAAAAAATAGAAAACATTAGAAAACAAGGGTTAAATAAAAGTGGTTAAGTAGTTCTCAAGCTATGGCGTGACCAAGGGAAATAAGGATTCATTTTTATATTTATTGATTAAGAATAAACATCGTTGCAGTAATATTACTTCAATGTGATGTTCAATAAAATAATAAAAAAATTAGGGAAGGTAGGAGCGCCACAGAGCCATAGCGCCATATACTTTGTCCCTTAGTGTCATACACAAATTAGAGTTATATTTTGAATTGAATTGGTCAAAGAAACTTATCAATTTATGAAATAATGTTTTCAGAACAGGTACAAAATTAGAACCAGGCTGGCCATGTAATGGTCCACTCTTAAGACTTGCTGAAGATGTTGCTCAGAGGTTAATAGCTGCTTTTGATACCACGACTGGTATGCCATATGGTACTATCAACTTGAGGTCTGGAGTGCCTCCTGGAGAGACTAGCGTTACTTGCACTGCTGGAGTTGGGACATTCATAATAGAATTTGGAACATTAAGTCGGCTCACTGGGGATCCACTTTATGAAGAGGTATGTTTGTATTGTATTGTATAAGCGGCTGGTTTCCGCAACTCTAAAGCGCGTATTTTGCGTACGGGTGGGAACATTATTCGATCCATCCTAGTAACCCGAGAAAGGCCAGCAGCTCCTTGGTGTTGCTGACAATCTCGCGGAGAGTTCCTGGGTTACAAGTACTTTGCCCTGTATGGTGCAACCTCTGGGCAGTGTAGAAGCATGTGGGCTGCTTTTTTTGTCTTCCTCCATGCAGGATCAGCACAGTGGGCTATCTGTGACTCCTAGAACGAAGAGGTGTTTATTAAAAGAGCCATGTCCAGTGATGACTGTGCGGAGCTGTTATTTGATCAGCTGAAGCCCCGTTTGGTGAACCGGCCGTCTATAGTAGGAAGTGCTTCCTTGGCCTGCCTACACTGACCATGGTATAGCCACAGTTTGTGGTGTTGTTCCCTGGTGCGTTTGCTTACCAGAGTTCCTAGAAGGGGATTGGCACGATGGGTTCTTGTCCCACTGCTCCCATGCTCGATCCCCTTCTAGCGAGTTCGTCCGCTGCATACTTGCCCCGGCAATCGCTATGACCTTTTATCCTTTGTATGGTTATATTGTTGAGATTACGGACCTGGTTTAGGCGCTGGTGACACTCGTATATTAACCTGGGGTTGACCGTGTGGTTGTCTAGTGCTAACAGTACAGCCATGCTGTCTAAGAGTATGCGAATAGAGTGGTCCTTAACCTTCCTGGCTAAGATGGCTGATGCGGCCAGGGAATTGCCTATGCATTCTGCCTGAAATACCGTGTTGTTTACCCCCCGTGGTACGGCTATATCATATGGATGTTGAAATTCTCCGAGAAATCTCCAGCTCCAGTACCTACTACCAGTACTTGTTTCAGATCCGTCCTTGAAGATCTGTAGCTCTGCGGGGTTTAACCCCTCGCAGCGGTGATCCTCATGCAGCTGGAACTTGTATTTTTTTGTCGAATACAAATTGTTTAGGTACCCGATCGATCAACGATCGGGTGTTTATTTTGTGCTCCAGTTTAACTTAGTGTGTAGAATGACCCCAGCTACTTGACTTCGGTGGCTAAGTGAAGCTCTGTATCAAATAATTTAGGTAGGCTATAAAGTCCTACATTTCGTTTTTGAGTAAACATGACTAATTCAGTTTTCGTGGGGTTAACTGAAAGGTCAAATTACCAGCACCAACGTTCCACAATGCGTAGCGCCTTTTGTGTAAAGTTGCAGATTGTTCCCATCTTTTTCCCCGAAATGAGGATAGCGAGGTCTTCTGCGTACCCAATTGTGTAGAAATGGCTGGCGTTGTGTTTGATGATGAGATCATTTATCACCAGATTCCAGAGGAGGGGGGATAGTACTCCACCTTGAGGGCAGCCTCTGACTATCATGGCCATCTGCTGCTCCCCTTCCAGGCGAACCGCTCGTTTGTTCAGCATGTTAGTGATCCAGTCTATCAGTACCTGTTCAACGCCGTGTCGAGAGAGAGCGCGGCTGATGCTGGAGAAGTTAGTTTGATCGAAGGCTATCATATTATATGGTACCGAGGCAGGTACTGATGTATAGCATCTTAAATCCGATTGACTTCCAGGTGGAGTGCTGACGGTGGACTTACCCGAGCTGTATGCATGTTGGTTGTTGTGACGTGGTATTGTTTTCAAAGCGCCATCCCTTAGCTTTCTCTCGCAAATTCTCCATCTTTTTGCACACAATAGAATCATGAGCTATGTCAAAAACTATTAGTGTCCTACCGAAAGTCCATTTCTAGCCGAACCGATACATCGGCTATCGCCAAAACCTTCGGCCGAAGTCGAAGCCGATGCCTAAGCGAAGGTTTTTAATAACCCTGTGGAATCTAGTACAAAAATGGCTAAAAGTGATTTATTTTTATATTTTTAACTTAAAATAGAGTAATTTTGACTGAACATCAACAACGAAATTATTCAAATTGCCTTGCAACTTGTCAAAAACAATAACACTTCGAAATGTGTGAACCCAGTCTTAACTTTTTTTAGACAGGTGATCCATCTTGTTCTTTACCGTTTGGAGTGTTGCTTAACTTTTTGACACAGATCATCCATCTTGTTCTATGCCTTGGATTGTAGCTTATCTTTTGTTAGACAGGTCACCCAGACCCATCTTGTTCTATACCTCGGGGAGTGTTGCCAGGGCCATCTTTTATCTTTTCCACTGGGCACGTGCCCCGGGCCCCACGATCCAAGGGGCTACCAAGTACCTGTAACTGTCAAAGCCAGCGGCTATCAAACAGGCAGGACCTTAGGATATAATTTTTTTCCTTAAACTAAAGACAATTTCTTGGAAATGAAAAAATAGTTTTCTGTGTTTTATTTCAAATCGAAGTTCTCCGCCGTTCGAGTTTTATCAAAGTTCTAAAAAAAACACCCATTATTTTTGTAACAAATGTCAAAAAAAAAAACCTAACCTATTATTAGAGGCAGACTGTAAAAAATTTTGAACTCTTGCATCCTACAAGGGTCCCATTATTCTCAAGTGCCTAGGGCCTCCAATGGGTTAAAGACGGCCCTCGCACCTATCTTGTTGTCTACCTTAGAGAGCGTTGCTTAACTTTTCTTAGACAGGTCAGCCGGCTTATTGTAACGGTTACCACGTATTCAATGCATCATTCTGAACATAGAAAATTTTCATAAGTAATTTAAAGAAATATTTGTTATTCGATACATTTTGACCATGTAGCTATTACACTTTTTTAAGAAGGAGCAGTTTTTTTTTTAGGAACAATGCGGCGATTCAAAAAAATTGTGAGTTTCAGAATGATGAACGGAACACGTTCACGAGGTAAACTTTTGTGCGTGTGTCACTTCTACCCTGTATAAAACTTTAAATTGAGCATCTCGTTGTCATTTGATTTCGTCTTCATATCATTCGGTGTTGATTTGATCTAATTTGTGCACACTTCTTTGTTCACACTTCTTTGTTGACAGGTAGCCCTTAATGCCCTGCAAGCATTGTACCATCACAAGTCACCGATTGGTCTTGTTGGGAATCACATCGATGTTATGACAGGCAGGTGGACGGCGCAAGACGCTGGTATTGGAGGCGGCGTCGACTCTTATTATGAATATTTAGTTAAAGGTATGTATACGTATATAGGGTCTCTTAAATACCCCTCATGGCTAAAAAGAATAAATAAGAGGTGGAAGTCTAATAGATTCTACACACCAAAGCCGACATGTGGACGACTTTCTAACGCGTTTAATTGTCTCAATGTTGCTGTTTTCCACAGTGAAGTCTTCGCTAGATGTGAAAATACCTACTATCTAACTTGTTATTTTTTTAATATAATTGTTGAATAACTTTATGTTAAGACAAGGAAAACATTGTAATGATGAACCTATAATCACAGCGCGGACCGCCGAAAGGCGCGGCAGCGGCGCCGCCACTTCTCGGGCTTCCACGATACTTGCTGTATTACTCACTTTTTTACTACTACTGCCTGTCATTCGATTGTATGAACCAAATGTGATAAGGCGAGCGCTAATTCCGCCGACCAACTGTCACGCTGTTTGGTGAGTGTTTAACATCTTTGATCCAGAATAAATTATTAATATTATCATTAAAAAAAGACCGACCGAGAATACCACCGACATGTTAGCTTTGGTGCATAGAGTCCATAAAATAACAGCAAAAAAAAATGTACACGCGGTGCCGACTTTAACAAGTTGGTATAAACAGGAGAATGATGACGTAGACATTTGCTCCTATTATTCATAGCTAGTTGGTACTACACCGGCCTGTACGTCTACCATGAGTTGTCATAGTTAGATCGCTTGCAACGACGTAACTGCAATAGTTCCGTCAAAACGCAAATACTATAGTTAGTATTAGTTAGCTTTTTCAGAGCTATGTTGGTGCTTACTACCAAATTCTAAGCAAATGAAGCCCAAACTTGCAGTCGCTGTAGTATGGTTTACTACACGGTGACGTAGGATAGATAACTATAGTGACTCACTCGTTTTCATACATTTTTTTAACTACAGACGCTAGCGAGTATAGATTGTTAAAACTCATGGTAGACGTACTGTTCTCACTACAGAACGAAGTATGTAATCTTCTCTCATAGAGTCTTATGCCACATAGCAGTCCTCTTGACCATTTTTGATGTGCATACACTCTCTCTTTCCTCAGTCTCATATTTCGATGGGACGGCATTCGGCGAGGACCAGCGTATAAAAATAAAAAATACATACACCCAACAAAAAGACAACATACACATTTCATGGGCATATTTTTTAATATAATATATTTTGTTGTAGGTTCCATCCTATTAGAGAGACCGGAACTGATGTCAATGTTTAAGGAAGCGCGGCAAGCGATAGAGAAGTACTTGAAGAAAGATGACTGGTTCGTTTGGGCCACTATGTTGAGAGGACACGTCACTCTGCCTGTGTTCCAGTCACTTGAATCCTACTGGCCTGGAGTGCTTAGCCTTATTGGTAAGTTTATTATAAACGTAGCGGCACTACAAAAAGTACTGCAGCAACATATGACAAAAAGTACCACAGCGCCATCTATGATTTAAATGAAAAACTAACACCAAAATCCCAAATCGAGCAGTAAAAGTTATCCGCGACTTAAGAGTATATAGAAAAACTCTGGTCTGGTCGGAAGTTCCTCCCTTTTTTATGGGGGATGGGGATGAAGATCTTTACGCCCTGTTCTTTATACCCCTTAATACCTAAAGATACTCTTTTGTTCACTCATGTTTTACAAAGTAGTAAATTCGTGGTGCGTTTTTTTCATCTGTTTTCTTTTAATTGACTTCAAACATTGTGTATAGCAAAACTACATACATCCGTTTTCTGTAGGCTGTACAAAGATTTGTTCTACTTGTTTGTAAAGCGGAAGTCGCGCCGCATAGCAAAAATGTCGACTACGTAAATACGAGTCATACACACATGTAGCCCAGTGCGGTTTTGTGTCAAAGAAATATCGGCTTTTGTTGCATTGAAATAAACTCGAAAAAGTTGAAACGATTTCCAAACTACGTGTAATAAAAACAGCGTCCATTTACAGGTGAAAGCGACACAGCAATGCGTATAATACACAACTATCATAGTGTTTGGAGGCAATATGGGTTCACGCCCGAAGTGTACAACTTGGGTACAGGCGAAGCTTCATCGTCGAGAGAAAGCTACCCGCTTCGTCCCGAACTCATCGAGTCGATCATGTACCTGTATAGAGACACCAGGGACCCGATACTGCTGCAAATGGGGGAGGATATCCTCAGGAGTATACAGCATTCGGCGTGGACTCCTTGCGGTTATGCTACGGTGAGTTTGAGAACTTTAGAATTATACAAAGTGTTGTTTTGCATCCTCGTCAAATTCAAGGAGGTAACTGTACTAATGATTCTCGACCCAAATCAATAATAAAATGGGTAGTTTTTTTCTGTTTTGGAAATCGGTAAGTGTGAACCACCCGTGTTTTAAACGCGGCCCGTCTGATCCTTGCCTTACACACATAAATAAAATTTTCGATAATTTCTATTCCCTAAACCACGGGGGTTATTCTGAAATACTGAAAAATTTCCATCATCTGCAACAACACCTTGTATAGTGATTGATTAAATCAGATCGTGCATCGTTGCATTAAATTAGAGACAATTGAAAAATGTTTGGAATCATCACTCTAATGACGTTTTCGTTGAAAATAGTCAACATCTCAGTGAATTTGTACAAACATTCACACTCTTGGATTTTATTTCATAGAAAATCAACTAGTGTAATTCAAGCTTTAAATTCGCGCACAGTTAGTGAAAACAGGCACTAATGAAATAAATCAGAATACAAGCAATAATAACCCTTTTTATCAATAATATGTAATCAAGACTTATCTTAGACTGACTGCTTGTAAAGCTCCTTACTGCTGATCACATAAATTACCGAGACAAGGTAATTCCTAACAAAAAACAAAATTACGCGCCCGTTCACTCCCTAAAATATTAATAATGAACTTACAGATTAAAGACGTACGCGACCACCGCAAAGAGGATCGTATGGAATCATTTTTCCTGGCCGAAACAACGAAGTATCTATACCTTCTATTTGACCCGGACAATTTCATCCACAACCCGGGCGTACACGGCACGGTTATAAATACGCCTAATGGCGAATGCGTCGTAGACGTCGGCGGTTATATATTCAATACAGAAGCACATCCGATTGATCCCACTATGCTGTATTGTTGCCACGAAGCCAGACAAGGGTAAGAATATACTGTACATTGCAAATATTTTGGGTAGCTTAGACAAGAATTGATGTCACTATAGTAGCAAATACTAAATAATTTGTAAAGCACGCCGATTTGAGACTACTCGAAACGTAGTTTTAGATGAGGAATCAGGTATTTACGTGCTAAATCAGTTCCTCGTTACTGAACTAAACCCTAGATTAAGTTATAAAGCACTAAGGTAAAAACGGAAACTCGCCTTATGTTTATGATTTTTACGTTTTCAGAATCAATATAAGCGAAGTTCATAGAATGTATCAAATACTTGAAGAAGAAGACAATATAAAGTTTATGACCATAATCGAAGGTACAATAAAAGACAATGCAGTAAATGAGACTGTAGAAACACCTCAAGAAGGACTAAATACATCTGAAAATGTTAAAACCGGCACGGTTGAAAAGATTGATCAAAATCAAGTTTTGATTAAGACTGAAACTAGAACTGGGTATGTCAATATTGATGGCACAGAGAGAGAGAAAACAAAAAATGAAACTACTTTAAGAGACATTGTCAAAGAACGTATCAATAGTTACTATAACAACAGTAGTACAAATCAAGACTCTGATGAAGAATTGTCATTCTCTTCAGAAAACAATACTCCAACAACACAATTTGATGTCGATGATATCATAGTTCCACAAAATCCGCCAGAACCTTTGCAGACACCGAGTGAAACCAAGGCGAAGGAAACTTTCAAAATATTACCGAAGGTAATTCAAGACTTTTTGAGTAGCGATTGGAAATCTAAATCGAAATGTGAACCTCAGCATATGTTAGAGCGAATACGTAAAGAGAAAAGGTACCCGCCTCACCCTGATGTCGGCAAATATGAGTTGCTCTTGACACCAGCACCATCTTTCCTGCAGAGGATATCGCTGGCCGGTGAATTTTTGAACAAAAAACAGTTACAAATGTAGTCATTTATACAACAAAGTTGAATGTGGTGCGTGCAAGATATTGTTCTTCTTCAAATCTCAATGTGTGGAAACATACTTTTTTGTATATATAACTTATTTCTTCGAGTGTAAAATAAATAATATTTGTAATGTTTAACGATTTAAATGTACTTGTTACTTGAAATAGTAAAGTATGAAATGTTACAAACGAGTTTTAGTTATAAACTATACATAGTATCCGGTTGGTGGATATGAACTTCCGCAAAACAAATTCGAAAAATGACTAAAAACTAACCACGAGCTTTCTTTACAAAAGTCCATACAGCAGTGATAAGTGATAAGCACACAAACAGTTGTCTTATCATATCAAGTCGATCGGAAAATTCGAACTTGATTGATTGATTTTCTTTTTAAAATACGACGCGCGACGCTAAAGGTGACCTATCGTAATTAACATAACATTTAGATCGATCTGGAAAAAAGTCACTTAATCGGTTTTGAGTCTCACCGTGAGAGGTATAGTCGTCAAGCGATTGTCGCATGGGACATCCTTGCTTCTCGAGAAACTCTTCTCTTATAAACGCGGCTTATAATTGTTACAACTATTTTCTAAAAAAATTATGATGGTATTTAATCGAATCATCATCATTATCATCATTCATTTCAGCCGAAAGACGTCCACTGCTGGACATAGGCCTCCCCCAAGTGTCGCCACATTGACCGGTCCCGTGCGACTCTCATCCAGCGGATCACCACAACCTTCACCAGGTCATCGGTCCACCTAGTGGGAGGATTTCCAACGCATCGTCTTCCGGTTCGTGGTCGCCATTCCTGAAATTTTCGGCCCCATCGCCCATCCGTTCTGCGAGCTATGTGCCCTGCCCACTGCCACTTAAGTTTGGCAATTCTTCGGGCTACGTCGGTAACCTTGGTTCTTTTGCGGATATCCTTATTTCTGATTGCTGATAGCAAATTCTGATAGTTATCAAAAAGAAAATTAAATTAAAAAAAAATGTTCTTATTGTTACGATACTTAAAATTCAAATCACAAAAAACTGGTAAACTTTGCAAAAAAAAAAGGAGGTAAAAAAACTAAATTCCACTTCAACCATATATAATATATGTATGCAATACAATTCCACCAAGGAGTACGCAAGGGTTGCATTTTATCGCCCATTCTGTTCAACGTCTATGGAGAATACATTATGAGACGTACCTGCGAGAACTGGGAGGGTGGTATCACAGTCGGTGGCATGAAAATCACCAACCTGCGCTACGCTGATGATACTACTCTTCTTGCAGCTAATGAGTCGGAAATGGCTGCGCTCTTAGATCGAATGGAGCGGTTTAGCGAGGAGCTGGGTCTCTCTATGAACAGGTCGAAGACTAAGGTCATGGTGGTGGATAGATCTGGGAAGCTGGAACTAACTGGCGCATTAGATCTAGAAACAGTTGACAACTTCATCTACCTGGGTTCCAACATCAGCAACAATGGTTCTTGCGAGAAGGAAGTGCGCAGGAGAATAGGCATGGCTAAAAGCGCCATGTCTCAACTTGAAACAATCTGGAGAGATCGCAACATTTCTGTAAAAACCAAAACCAAGCTGGTACGGACCCTGGTCTTCTCGATCTTCTCGTACGGCGCTGAGACTTGGACGCTGAAAGCTGCTGACCGAAAACGCGTTGACGCGTTTGAGATGTGGTGCTGGAGAAAGATGCTGCGTATCCCCTGGACAGCATATCGGACAAACGTCTCCATACTGCGAGAGCTCAAAATCTCCTCACGGCTGTCATCCGAATGCCTGCGCAGAGTCCTGGAATACTTCGGTCACATTGCGAGGAAGGACGACGGTAACCTGGAAAAATTAAAAGACCTCGTGGACGCAGCCCAATTCGATGGTCTGACCAGATCCGTACCGCTCTTGACTCCACAGTCCACAGCGCCCTTCACACAGCCAGAGACAGAAAAAGCTGGAGAAAGATCATCCGCGAGAAGGTGATTCTGAAGGGAGGTCACGACCCTCAGCATTGAGGAATACGACGCAAGGAGGAGGATGCACTGCAGTAAAACTTCGAGGTCAAAACCCCTAGGCGCTCCACTAATTAATATGAAGATAAGAAGATAAGTAGCTCGCGTCAATGAGACCCATATGACAGCATAATTATGACACCTTTTGACATAAAACGCAATGGAAATGACCTGTAAATAATTATAAATTTTAGTGATTAAAGTAACTTAAAATCATTAACATCATAAAAAATTAAGTTCCTTTCGAATATAAGTAGCCGACCAGCGTAAAACACTGCTCTTTGGTAAAAGTATTGCACTTATTGCTGTTCTCGATGTTCAACAACATGTTTATATTAACATGTCAGAATTGAAACCGACTATATCAGAAGAAATAATTTTGTCTTCGAAAGGATACAAATTACAAAAAATATTAGGCGAGGGAGCCTACGCCAAGGTATTTATATTTTTTTCTTGTGAATATGTTTTGAGCTAGCTAGCTAAAATTTGGCTTGCTATGCTGCAACAAAGCTTCCAGTTGCATTAAAGCTAGCCCGATTCTTAGTACCTATCACACATAAAGTAGTTGATTACATTTTTTAATGTTAGTGTTCACTTAGGTAAGTGTAGTCACCTGTTAAAATTAGCATCTTATTCATTGCACTAATATTATTTTTTCCATCTTTTATACCACATTTACTGAAAAATAAATAATTTTGATGTCATTTGATTTAAAGTCCGCAATGTTCTCCAACAGGTTTATTTAACAGAATTTTCTGCAAAAGCCGATACTCATAAGACTACACTCGCTTGTAAGATTATAGAAACATCGAAGGCTCCTCGAGATTTTGTAGTGAAATTTTTGCCACGCGAAATTGTTGTGCTCGGGCGTTTGAAACACCCACATCTCATTCACGTTCACAGTATATTTCAAAGAAAAACAAAGTATTATATTTTCATGAGATTCTCTGAGAATGGAGACTTGTTGGGGTATATTTTAAAGAACGGCTGCGTATCTGAAAATCAATCAAGATTGTGGTTCCGGCAACTAGCACTAGGTTTACAATACCTCCACGAGTTGCATATAGCACATCGCGATATCAAATGCGAGAACGTGCTACTGACGGCGAATTTCAACGTTAAACTTTCTGATTTTGGGTTCGCGCGGTTTTGTATTGACGAAACCAACGACGCGAATATTCTTAGTGAGACATACTGCGGGTCGTTGTCATATGCGGCACCAGAGATTCTCTACGGTAAACCTTATCTGCCTAAACCGACAGACCTTTGGTCTTTGGGGGTGGTGTTATTTGTGATGCTGAACAAGTCTATGCCGTTTGACGACACACGACTGAGAAACACATATGAGCAGCAGATGGGCAAAAAATATAGGTTCAGATCTCGAGTAGGCAGCACAGTCTCTCTCGAGTGTAAATGCATCGTGAAGCATCTACTGGAGCCGGATCCAGGACTACGCCACTCTGCCCATCAGGTGCTTAGTTCCGATTGGATTGCTATGGATAGTAGGCTTACCAGTGAGTTCAAGACGTTTTTTAAATTTGTACTGAACGTATTAGCCTATCGTAGTTTACTGGTGTGTATGGTAAGTAGGCAAAAACCCCTAAGTTAGCTTGGTTTGGCAACTTCAAAACCATTAGGCACTTGTTTTTTGTTCTGAACTACTGAGTGGCGGCAGCCTCATGTTTGAGCAGCTATCCAACCTGTTGTTGACGGCTTTGTTTGTTGGGGGCAACATTAAACGTGAAGGTGGATGGGTGTAAGTAGCTACCCAAAATTTATCTTGGTTACATCCATATTTCTTCGTTGTGAAAGTTTAAGTAGCAAATAGCTATTCGTAAATCTAAAATGCTTACAATTAATGTAAAGTACTATCGATAACAATACTTTAAAACTAAATCTTAATAGGTTTGAACGCTGTAGAAGCACAAGCACTGAAACGTGCCAGAGAGGATAATCGGCAAACGTCTGCCTCTCAACCATTTCCGAAGCAAGACGAAATACTTGAAGAAGGCAAAAGAAGAGGCTTATTTAGGGTAATTATAAAAACGAAAGTTACTCATTACAAGCAAAATTACTTTTCTACTTAACTTCTGAACCGATATGGACGAATTTTGGCACATGGATTGGCCATGATCTGCACAACATAGGATACTTCTTATCTCGTATCGTGTGCCGTGGCATAATCTACTATATTATGCTATAGTAATATTATTCTTTCCAAAACTCAATACACGGATACACGCTTATTATACACATAAATTCTATAACAATCAATAATGTTTGTAATGTTAAGCAATTTGTATGTAATATTACTTGAAATAATAAAGTATGAAATGGTACTAAAGAGTTTTAGTTATAAATTTGCGCAAAACAAATTCGAGAAATGACTGCTCGCGATGAGTCTTCTTGTTTACGAGAGAGCTTCCATAAAGCAGTGATAAGTGTGACGAACTGTTGTCTTATCCCTAGTCATCTGATTATATGCATTTGCATACTCAAGTTAATTGCATATTTTAGTACTTTTACACTGATAATAGGGTATAGGTAGGGGATAGGGTCTTAAAGGAAGGAAGGCTTCGGCCAAACCCTGCCTGAAGAGGGTTCTGCACAGATAGTAATTGACGTAGAGGACGTCTTGGACACGTTCATTTCTAGCTAACTCTTGTAGGCAAGCTATTCCATTGTTCAGCCTACAAGCGTCACAAGTTTGAGTATTCTAATATTCAGCCAACAAACGTCACAAGTTTACTCAAGTGAAGCTTATTTTTGTTTCGTGTACCACCTGTGTAACTGGAAGATCTTCAATGCATGCTGAAACAACTTTTTGATGCTGAACAAGTTGGCTTAGGATTTTAAAAATAAATAATAAATAAAAATGTTAAAAAATCAAAAGTCTACGACCGGTGTGTGTTTTGGCAGTAATTACATACGGGACCGAAACGTGGTCGCTCACAATGGACCTCATCAGAAGGCTTAATGTCACGCAAAGGGTAATGCAGAGGGATAGCCCTCTCGAAGTTTCCTTGAGTGATCAAATCAGAAATGAGGACATCCGCAAGAGAACCAAGGTTACTGACGTAGCCCGTGCAAACTTAAGTGGCAGTGGACAGGGCTTATCACTGCTTTATGGACATTGCTCGCAGAACGGATGGACGATGGGTCCGAAAAGTTCTGGAATGGCGGCCGCGAACCGAAAGAAGATGCGTTGGATGTCGCGAAAGATTAAATCGCGATGTTCCAAACTTATAAATGTAAATATTTAATTACACAACACTAATAAGATAGCAACACTAAATCAGTATGAGCAACCTGACGACGCAAACTCACGCCATTCTTTTTGCCGCCTTTTGCCATCACATAGTTTGGCTAGCAGCTAACTTAAATTAAGTAAATTCAGTGCAAGAAGAGTATATGGAGATTCTTGTCATCCGTGAGGCGCGCCACCTCGAAAGCTAAGTACCTAGATATTAACTTTCTGTTTATGTACGGTTTAGAGATTTGATATGTTCATTAATGTTCTATGAAATTATGTTTACCAGTTTGAATAACTTATACCTAATTAAAACACCTGAAGTGATGGTCGTGTCTTAAGCCGCGGTCCTAGTTTAATAAGATGTTTCATAATCACGGCTTAAGGTGTAACTACGACCCTCACGCGCAATAAGTCTGGCCGGACACGCGCGCTGGGTTTGTGAGAAAGTCCAAGGGCCAACTTCTCTTGCAAACCTTATAACATAATCCCCACAGGCCCAAGTAAGCGTCGACGGGCGCTAGCGTCGACGGACGTTTAAATGTTGAGGGGGACATTCCAGACGTGAAGGCTGCGAGCCGTATCAGTCTGGAGTGTGTGCTTCTGCAAATGAGGTTAATCCGGAATTTGATTAGCACAAAGGTGTTCGTTCCAGATGCGGAGGCTATATGCTAAATATGAGCCGAAACAGTCTGGAACACTTGATATAACGGAGGAAGTGAAACTCCAGAATCCGTTTGACACGGAGGTGTCCTAAATGATAAAACGATGAAATATAACCTGCTTGTGAGAAAGCAGAGACGATTAATATATTAATCATAAACAGATAGGTAATAGGTACCAACCCAGAGATTCATGGGTACATAATTTTACAGGTGTCCTAGCCGGACTTGAGGAAATGGATAAACTGATGGTCGACCTGATGATAACCACTTCGGTGCCTTTGAGGACCGAAGCATAAGAGACTGGATTGAGAGACGCTCCGTATCGGTGTGTGATCCGTATCTGTGAGTATCTCAAACGTTTCGTGGGGGCGTGGGTTTCTCTTCACATCAAAGCGAAGCAGTAAAATCCTATAATATTAAAATAAAATAAGTCACATGGTAGTCTAGAACATAACTAGAATATAACATGGGAAAGAAGAGAAATACACGCCGTCGCGACATGGTGGAGATGCTGGGATATGAAAAACATTCCAAAAAGTATCCCAAGGCATAAAATCAATCCAGACTCTTATCTTGGTAAATTGTAAACATTTAGTATAAATCGGGTTGTCAGCGACCTCTATATAATCTACTTGGAACTAATGTTCAATAAGCAGATGTCCATAAAATTCACCTAAAGGCGCCAAAATTCGAACGTTACGTTAATGATGAGTAAACGTTCATTTATCTAAGTATGATGAGATAAATGGCAGGATGATATGAAAGATTATCGAAGTTACTGCAAATTGAATAAGTATATAACATGTGTACGTGTAATGTGCAATGTTATGAGCTAGTTAAATATTCAACTTTGAATTTGGCGCGAATACGATATGAGTGTCGTATTGCCAAATTCGAAAAATGATTTACGCTTTCCTTAACCGGAAGTAAGAAATAATAGGCGTTATGAAAGCTCAAATGAATGTAATATTATCCTACTTTTAACGAGTTAAAACTTGTAAATCTATTATACAAGTCAAGTAAAATTCAAAATAAAATGACTGAATGACATAATAATCACTTTTACACTAAACGGTTGACAAGATTCCGATATTCACGAATTATGAAATTCGAACGGAATAGAAAATAAAATACGCTGCATTCAAAGTGGCAAACAAATTAACAAACCGCGGCGATTCAGGTGTTCATACTGAACTTCGAAAGGTGAAACTTAGTTCGTTGAATTCTTTTACAAGAATAAAACCACAAAAAGGGAAAAGTGATTTTGTTAGAAACCTGTTACGAATTGTATATTTAGTAAACGTGATTCGATCAACTGTGAAAGATGCTCATAATCTAAATATGAAGTTCACAACTTGTTTTGGTTGAAATAACCCCAGTGGAAGTTATACCTACCTATAAAGTGCAGGAAAGGAAGAATATCATAACCTAGGAGTGATTAAGAAGATCATCAAGTAAAATATTTTATGATTTACAAGCTATAAACCCACTTTTAAGTCTCCGACTGGGGAGCAAAGTCGACACGATAGTTCAACAATTGACAACAGCCACTGTGGTCGTCGTTCACAAATGAAGGGGTCACTAAATAGATGACCCAGGCTAATATTCAGTACCACGGAGTCACGTCACTATGTGCCCACTCATTATTTAAAATTGCATTTTACCTAATGTGTACTTTGGTAAAGTTGTAATATGTACCTAACCACCAGGTGTTAAAATTTACCTAGAGATAGTATTGCTAGGTATGAGTTTGCATAAAACTGTTTATTTATGCCTAATACTCTCCAAACAGATGGACAAATGAAGGCAGATGTGCGTTGCTGATACTGCATATCTAACATCTTATGTGTAGATCACTACTATTAAAACAAAAAGTACATCAACATTCACTGTAAGTTCATCTTACCTGTTACTTTGAAAACTGAGCATAAAATTGATATATTCCTATAAAAACTAAAATAAAATATTAATAAATCATGCTGGCGGAGGAAATTGGGTTGTATAGTTTAACTTGTGTCTGAACTTCTGTAATGTTATACATGTCGTCCCTAACTGACTGCATCGTTTCATGTAGCTACTAAAATGTACTATGTTGATGTATGTGAAACTATGTACTGAGTACTAAGTTGACATATGTGCAGCCGGGTACTAAGTTGGTGTAGGTAAAACCTAACATCATTTGTGGATGCATACACAAACGGTGTTGGTACCTCACTTGTTTATTAATAAGTAATGAAATAACATAAAATTCTTTAGTTATGTTTTATTAGGAGTCAAGAGGGGATAATTGTATGACATAGAAATTATTTAAATAAAATTCATACTAATGAAACAAACCAGTTTTACCCGTCAGTCAGTGAGGATAATATCTGGTAACGTTAGAAATATATCTGAATAAATACTGATATAATACTAAAACCTCTTAAGTACAAAAGAATTTTCCTTGCACACATAGTTCAATGGTTGAGTTTATCATGCTGAATGTAGTATCCTATATACACATAGTAGAATATTCCTTGCTTTTAACTTGGAATTTTTTTTGTTACACAGGGTGTATATAAAACTTTCCTGTTTTATACAGGGTGTTAATAAAATATTATTCCATTATATGCCAGGTGTTAAGAAAACTCTTTATTCTTACGAAATATTGGAAAACTATTGGTCATACAGGGTGTTACCAAATTTTTATTTGGAATTTTTTTTTCTTCTAATACTACTTAACTTAGAAATCTAACGATACAGGATGTAAATCCTTAACGTATGATATACAGCGTATAAAATTATTAAATATTATTTCAGAATTCCAAAATGGAACAAATTCTTATAAGACGACTTGAGTCTATATCAAGTGCTATCTCTAACCTAACTGAAGAAGCTCTCACCTATAAAGATAAAGTTAATAAAGAATACTCTGAAAATTTAGAAATAGTGCTAGGTAAGCTAAATGTAGCGGTGAAAAGGTTCGGAACTGAGTTAAACAATAGTCTATCAATAAACGAAATGCAATCTTTTGTGGAAGAAGTCACTTCCTATAGTGAAGTACAGCTACGCGGTGAGGAGGTACTTACAGAAATGAATATCAAACTGGAAAGGATAAAAGAAAACTCTGCACCAACTGTATTACCGGGTAGGAATACTGCACTAATGGGGAAATTACCCAAGTTAAGTTTGCCAGAATTTTCCGGAGACATTCTGGAATGGCGTCAATTTTGGGACCAATTCTGCTCCAACGTAGGAAATAGAGACCTATCAGAGGTAGACAAACTTTTATACCTTAAAGGTTCTTTAAAAGGCGAAGCAAAAAAGGTCATCGATGGGCTCGAGACCACTAATAAGAATTATGAAATAGCTGTTTCTCTACTGAAAAATAGATATGGTAAAGAAAATCACATCATAGACGCGCACTACGCTGCGTTATACAAAGTGCCGAAAGCCTCCAAAGGCAATATAACAGAAGCAAGAAACACATTTGGTCAAATAGAAAGACATTTAAGAATCCTAAAATCGCTGAATCAAGACGTTGATCACGATCATCTCAGATTTATGATACTAGAAAAGATGCCCTCAGACATAGTGTATGAACTAAAAATAAAAGCAAAAACCGAGTCAATAGAAGAAATCCGTCAACATTTGGAAACCATAATAGCCGCTAGGGAAATAGCCGGACACGCGCGCTGGGTTTGTGAGAAAGTCCAAGGGCCAACTTCTCTTGCAAACCTTATAACATAATCCCCACAGGCCCAAGTAAGCGTCGACGGGCGCTAGCGTCGACGGACGTTTAAATGTTGAGGGGGACATTCCAGACGTGAAGGCTGCGAGCCGTATCAGTCTGGAATGTGTGCTTCTGCAAATGAGGTTAATCCGGAATTTGATTAGCACAAAGGTGTTCGTTCCAGATGCGGAGGCTATATGCTAAATATGAGCCGAAACAGTCTGGAACACTTGATATAACGGAGGAAGTGAAACTCCAGAATCCGTTTGACACGGAGGTGTCCTAAATGATAAAACGATGAAATATAACCTGCTTGTGAGAAAGCAGAGACGATTAATATATTAATCATAAACAGATAGGTAATAGGTACCAACCCAGAGATTCATGGGTACATAATTTTACAGGTGTCCTAGCCGGACTTGAGGAAATGGATAAACTGATGGTCGACCTGATGATAACCACTTCGGTGCCTTTGAGGACCGAAGCATAAGAGACTGGATTGAGAGACGCTCCGTATCGGTGTGTGATCCGTATCTGTGAGTATCTCAAACGTTTCGTGGGGGCGTGGGTTTCTCTTCACATCAAAGCGAAGCAGTAAAATCCTATAATATTAAAATAAAATAAGTCACATGGTAGTCTAGAACATAACTAGAATATAACATGGGAAAGAAGAGAAATACACGCCGTCGCGACATTGGAAGGCCTCCCACTAGGTGGACCGATGACCTGGTGTAGGTCAGGAAATTCTATTAAGTAATATTAAAACAGTATAACTTATTAAGTAGGTAACTAAAAATATAATGTATCACATTAAGCACCCAGTGTTCTTCCTCTTCTCTCCTACTTGATCTTGCTGTGCCCGACAGGGTCCATAATTGTGACTAATATAATTATTTCCCTTCCATCTATGTATTTACATTATGGTACGCAATAATGAATTGAGAATTGAAAGGTTGCGGGGATCCGCTGGATGCGAGTCGTATGGGACTGGTCAATGTGGCGACACTTAGAGGAGGCCTATGTCCAGCAGTGGCCGTCTTTCGGCTAAAATGTTGATGATGAAAGATGACAACGATCTGGAAAAAAGGCACTTTATAGGTTTGAATTCTACAGTGAGTAATGGCCTAATGGCAATTAAGTCGTGGACATTCTCGCTTCTCGAGAGAAACTTCTCGTGTAAACGTGGCTTTATTGACTTTGCTCTGCTTTAAAGAGGTTTTGAATGGTATTTTTATATTGCCTTTTGTAATTATGAATAAAGAAGATTAGCAGCTCTCGTCAATGAGACCCATATGACAGCATATGACACCTTCTGACATGAAACACAATGAAAATGACCTGTAAATATAAATTTTTGTGATTTAAGTAACTTAAAACCATTAACATCATAAAAATGCATACGTTCCCTTCGAATATGAGCAGCCGACCAGCGAATCGAAAGGGTGCGTTGAAAGGTGGTGCGTGTAGAACACTGTGCTCGATGTTCAACCACATGTTTATATTAACATGTCAGAACTGAAAACGACTATATCAGAAGAAATCATTTTGTCTTCGAAAGGATACAAATTACAAAAATTTTTAGGCGAAGGAGCCTACGCCAAGGTACTTATATTTGTTTCTTTTAAATATGTTTTGAGATAACTAGCTAAAATACCTACGGCTAGCTATGCTGCAACAAATTAGCATTCAGTCGCAGCATAGCTAGCCCAATTCTTAGTATCTCAACTAAAGTCCGTAATGTTCTCCAACAGGTGTATTTAACAGAATTTTCTGCAAAAGACGATACTCATAAGACTACACTCGCTTGTAAGATTATAGAAACATCAAAAGCTCCAAGAGATTTTGTAGTAAAATTTTTGCCACGCGAAATTGATGTGCTCGTGCGTTTGAATCACCCACATCTTATTCACGTTCACAGTATATTTCAAAGAAAAACAAAGTATTACATTTTCATGAGATTCTCTGAGAATGGAGACTTATTGGGGTATATTTTAAAGAACGGCTCAGTATCTGAGAATCAGTCAAGGGTGTGGTTCCGGCAATTAGCACTAGGTTTACAATATCTCCACGAATTGCATATAGCACATCGCGATATCAAATGCGAGAACGTGCTACTGACGGCGAACTTCAACGTTAAACTTTCTGATTTTGGTTTCGCGCGGTTTTGTATTGACGAAACCAACGCGAACATTCTTAGTGAGACATACTGTGGGTCGATGTCATATGCGGCGCCAGAGATTCTCCGCGGTAAACCTTACTTGCCTAAACCGACAGACCTTTGGTCTTTGGGGGTGGTGTTATTTGTGATGCTGAACAAGTCTATGCCGTTTGACGACACGCGAATGCGAAAATTATATGAGCAGCAGATGGGCAAAAAATTTAGGTTCAGATCTCGAGTAGGCAGCACAGTCTCTCTCGAGTGTAAATCCATCGTGAAGCATCTACTGGAGCCGGATCCAGGACTACGCCACTCTGCTCATCAGGTGCTCAGTTCCGATTGGATTGCTATGGATAGTAGGCTTACCAGTGAGTTCAAACGTATTTTAATTTGTACCTACTTAGTAACGTTTTAGTGCGGTATTAGCCTATCGTAGTTAACTGTTGTGTATGGTAAGTAGGCAATAACACCTAAGTTACCGTGGTTTGGTTACTTCAAAACCATTAGGCACTGTTTTTATGTCAACGTGAAGGTGGTGTATGTGGGTACCTACCCAACATTTTTCTTGGTTACATTCATATCTCTACTTTGTTAAAGTTAATACAACAAAAAGCAAATCTTACAACTTTCATGATTACAAGTAAAGTAGGTAGGTACTACAATATAAAATACTGTAAAACTTAATCTTAATAGCTTTGAATGCAGTAGAAGCACAAGCACTGAAACGTGCCAGAGAGGATAATCGACGAAACTCTGCCTCTCAACCACTTCCGAAGCAAGGCGACATACTTGACGTAGGCATACGAAGAGGCTTATCTGTGTATAAGGTAATTACTGTACTTAATTAAATTCTATAAGAAAGGGGCACATCTTTTTTACTAATATTGTAATAAGAAAGTAAGTCAATACCGACAGATTAGGTACTTTTCTACTTAACTTTTGAACCAATTTGGACGAATTTTTGCACATGGATTGACCATGATCTGGCTTACATAAGATACTTTTCTACCTTGATGGTATGCCATAGCATAATCATTGACCTTAACGCGGCTGGAACAGCGAGCAAGTTTCCTATAAGTCAGTGAGCAAAAGACCACACAAAAACTACTGAACTTAGTTTGATGCAAATTTACAGTAGGTATAGCATATAGGCTTGATTTATAAATATTTTCCTTGCAGACGAGAGCTAAGAAGGAATAAAACTTCAGGTCGGTTGCTAAGGGTTCGTTGATACAGCTAATTATACTTTGTATTACAGGCTAGTGAAATGATAAAGGCTCTCGCAACTGTAACTTCACTGCACAAACCCGAGTAAATGGAGGGAAAGACAAAGGTACTTAATTTTTTCGACATTTCTTGTACCATAATTGATAAATTATGGGATACGGTATCTACTGATGAGAGCGTTAGTCGTTCACCTACTTCTGGGAACACTATCATCATATCATGCTCTTGCCCTTATTCCAATACATTTGCGGTCGGCGAAGCTTGTCTTCTTCTTCGATACTTCTCTATTACTCGTCATCTCATCAGACACTTCCTTGAGATTGCGTATTAGGCCAATATTATTAGGCGCGACATGTCAGAGAACTAGACAGCCTGTCAGTCGGTTGCAGCAACAAAGATCATTGTCATTTTGACAGAGATGCAAAGTAAGAAGTAAAATAACATTGAAACTATGTAATGGTAACAAGTATGAACTACGCATTCCGATAGGGAAGTTGTCGGTTCGAACCCTAGCATGGAATTTGTCCCAGTTTCATGCAGCTAAAAGAAGTAACCATGTTTCATAAATTATAAGCTCTACGACAATACATCGTTCTACAGTTGCATCATTTGGAAGAAGAGTTAAAATTAAGTGGATCTGAACAATTAACATTGGCTACACGCGGTTACAAAATGATTAAAAAAGTTAATGAAGGATCCTATGCCAAGGTAATAAATGTATATTTTATGTACGCAGTGAATTAATTGTACATAGTAAAACGTATTAAATCGTATTGAATACCACAGGTGTATCTCGCAGAATACAGAAATCCAACGAAAAGCGACAAGTTATCAGTACTTGCTTGCAAAGTTATTGATACTAATACCGCACCTAAGGATTTCGTAAGGAAATTTCTACCGAGAGAAATAGACATGTTGATCAAGTTGAATCACCCCCACCTCGTTCACACTCATAGCATATTTCAAAGAAGATTCAAATATTTTATTTTTATGCGATTCATGGAGCACGGAGACTTGCTGGAGTATATTCTTCAAAAGGGCGCCGTACAGGAGGATCAAGCGCGGATTTGGGCAAGGCAGCTTGCTCTGGCCGTCCAATACATGCACGAACTTGAAATAGCTCACCGGGATATAAAGTGTGAAAATGTTCTACTGACTGCCAACCAAAACGCTAAGTTGTCTGACTTTGGCTTTGCTCGTATTTGTGTCGATAAATCTATGAAAGATATTCAAAGTGAAACGTTTTGTGGCTCTCTATCTTACACTGCTCCGGAAATATTGCAAGGCACGCCGTACTTCCCTAAGCCGACTGACGTGTGGTCTCTGGGGATCGTGGTCTACGTGATGCTCAATAGAGCAATGCCCTTCGAAGATAAGCACATCAAACAGTTGTTTCAATCACAAATGAATAGAAGTTGGAAATTCCGCTCGCGATATATCGACTCTCTTTCAGAAAATTGTAAGCGTTTGGTAACGCTTATGTTAGAGCCAAATTGTCAGAACAGAATAAAAATTGAAAGTATTATTAACAGCGAATGGATAGCTATGGACTCAAGATTACTAGGTACCTTATTATTTAAAATTCATTCATTCATCCATTCATGTCAGCCGAAAGACGTCTACTGCTGGACATAGGTCTCCTGCAAGTGTCGCCACAGCGGATCCCCGCAACCGTCACCAGGTCATCGGTCCACCTAATAAGAGACCATCCAACGCATCGTCTTCCGGTTCGCGGTCGCCATTCCAGAACTTTTCGTCCCCATCGTCCATCTGTTCTGCGAGCAATGTGCCGTGCCCACTGCCACTTTAGTTTGTAAATTCTACGGGCTACGTCGGTAACCTTGGTTCTGTTCCGGATGTCCTCTTTTCTGATTTGATCACGCAAAGAAACTCCCAGCATAGCCCTCTCCATTGCCCTTTGGGTGACTTTAAGCCTTCTGATGAGGCCCATTGTGAGCGACCACGTTTCGATCCCGTATGTAATCACTGGCAACACACACTGCACATAATTTAAAGGAGATATTGAAAGAGAAGTACCTACCTACCTATTTAAAGAAAATAGCAAGGTAGGTCTTCCACAACATTTCATCACTCGTTCATCAACCAATATTTGACTATCTGTTCTAATAGTTACCTAGTCAACTCCCTCTATGGTTTTGTGTTGATTCCACCACTTAAATAAATTGTTATGATTTTATCATAGAATGGACCCCTCAGGAAACAATAGCATATAAAAAGGCCAAGGAAGAAAAACAAAGGAGACTAGAAGCCCCAGAAGAACAAAAATTAGAGAAAGATGTTTCCTCCGTGCCTGAAACATCGATAAGGAAGGTTGATTTAGCCGGATCGACCAACACCTGGTAAAAACTTTTATAATATCTACACTCTTCGTTCTCTAAAGAATTGTTCTTTTCGAGTGATGGTTAGTGTCTAACTTGGTGTCAGAGTTTCTATGCCGCCCATGGGCCTCTGATTTGGCTTAACAGGCCGTCGAGAAATATCTCTCAGGTATGTTTGGTTTCCGCACAATGTTTTCCATAACCAACCAAAGCTACTGATAATTATACTTACAATACGAATCAGAGGTGTGTGCCTTGGGTTCGAACTTGTGACCTATGTCTGACTTGGCACTCTAACAGTCATACAAGTAGGCTATCACTGCATCTAAAGAATTTAACATGCAGAATTAGGTCCATATGCAGTAATGCAGATGTTCACCATCATATTTTTAATTGTACCTGCTTACCGATATTATCTTACAGACTTAACAATGAACGGCATCTACGACTTCTAAGAAAATACATTTGTTGTTTGAAAAAGTCGCATTGGTACTTGCTAGGTGTGAAACCCGAGGAGTCGAGCTAAAGTAGCGGGCCCATTATCCTACTGGTCATCACGAAACTCAAGAGCTCATACTGACGGACATGAAATAAGTAGGTAGGTACAGTGACGTAGATACCTTAGGTGGAACCCGGTGCGGAAGTTGGTTGTGTCACCCCATCAGTTAAAAGCAATAAATACATGATAAACATCATGGATCATTTAATAATGTTAAAACTAGCAATTCACCCGCGTTAGCTTGGCTAATTTGCATGAAATTATTATAATTTATTTCACCCGCGTAGTTCCCGTCATCGTGAGAATACGGTGATAAAATATAGCTTATGTTATTTGCCGATCATGTAGCTTTCCATAAGTAAGAGAATTCTTGTAATCGGTCCAGTCGTTTTTGAGTTTATTCGTTACATTATCATCTGCGTAGCCTTTTCCCAAGTTTATTGGGGTCGGCTTCCAGTCTTAAAGGATGCAGCTGAAAAGTAGTATTTTACCAGAGGAAAACTGTTCCACCATAATACACTTTATACTAGAACACGGTGTATCTATTCTGTTAACAACCAAAATAAGTACCGACATTTAATTATTTAATGTACATTATTTGTAATATAATGAACTGTCCAATTTTAATACGATACCCAGAGCGGTGGCCCAGTGGTGGCAGCCCCGACCTACGAGCAGTAAGCCGTGGGTTCGAACTCAAGCCGGGCGCATTACTTTATGTAATTTATTTCATCACCGCTGGTCTCAAAACGGTGAAGGAAAACATCGTGAGGAAACCGGCATGTTCTATACTAAAATTCGAAGACATGTGACATCTACCAACCCGCACTGGGCCCGCGTAGTGGATTACAGCCCATTCCCTCTCATAGAGAGGAGGCCTGCGTCCTAGCAGTGGGAACACTATAGGCTGTTGATGATGATGAATACGATACCCTTTGGTAAGATTGGTTGTCAGACTTTCGGGCCACTGACTACCTGTAACGACTGTCAAAGATCTACAAATGCCAGCCGGGACTAACACCTTGTCACACCGGCCGCCCCCCATTTGCTACGCCACCGGGTAGGTACCTACTTATATTATGCCCAAAAGATAGTTTATAAGAAAAAAACAGTTTTGCAAGCGCGTCGAATATCAGAAATTATAATATAATGAATAATTGTGATATTCTGGAACACTTCCGAAGGTTTTCATAATACATATTTGAGCGTGGCGTCTATTCAAGTAGGTTTTATATATGAGCTGTCGGCACTGTAGCTTGTTATAAATCCATATGTCATTCGTAAAACATGGTGTAATGTCACTCTTAAACAGTAGGTAAACATGATTTCAAAATTTATAGTTTTAAAAATAATTCAAAATGCATAATTATAGACTATAACAGTTTTCTGCCACAAAATTATACCAGTATGCTCCCGTTAAAAGTAAAAATGAAGGAATAACTTTCGAGAATGATCTAAATGGGTCCCGTTGAGAAGGTAGACCTAGTCACAACACAATCCGATCTTATAGTATTACAAGAAAAAGGATTTATATTAGAGAAAATGATCGGAGAAGGTTCTTACGCTAAGGTAAATAATGAAACAAATTTGTTTTCAAGTCGAATGTAAATGTAATACATATTACACCTAAATCAACTTCAAATGTTGAATTATCCTTTGTTCAGGTCTACAAAGCGACACACATGGTCGACGAGACACGTCATGCTGTGTTAGCCTGTAAAGTGATAGACACCGCGGCGGCTCCGCGCGACTACCTCACTAAGTTCTTACCACGAGAACTAGACGTTTTAATTCGCATCAACCACCCTCACATAGTCAACGTATCTAATATATTCCAGCGGCGCGCTAAATACTTCATTTTTCTACGTTTCGCAGAAAACGGCGATTTGTTGGATTTTTTAACGCAAAACGGCGCCGTGCCGGAGAACCAATCCAGACTATGGATGAGGCAGATCTTATCAGGGATTCACTACTTACACACTATGGACATAGCACATAGAGATATGAAATGTGAAAATATCCTGATAACATCAAATTATAACGTCAAGGTTACCGACTTCGGTTTCTCTCGCAACGTAGTTTCGCGCGGGCAACACATTCTGAGCGAGACTTATTGCGGGTCTTTGTCCTACGCAGCTCCGGAAGTACTGAAAGGCGTGCCGTACTTGCCCAAGTTAGCGGATATGTGGTCCATCGGCATTATCCTCTACACTATGCTCAACAAAGCATTACCATTTAATGAGACATCCGTCAAGAGACTATATGAAAAACAGGTACACAGTGATGAATGAGCTATGTGAAGAATAAGTTCTAGTTAGATATTCATACGTAAGAATCAACGTAGGACCTCAATCAAACACGTAAATCCCATGGTGATTCGTTGGGGGTCGAAGAGAAGGTGATGTACCTACTTACGCACAAGTGGTATCACCCAAATCACAACCAGCTGTCATGAGCAAAACGCGTTGTGGACTCCGCGAGTGTAGTGTCAGGACGAAATCACAATTGTTACACGAACCGTTCAACGTTTTCGAGTTTCTATATATCTCATTTTGTCGCCCATTCAAATTGGTAGAACGAAAAGTCCAGTCGCAAGGATCCGCATTAAGTCGCACTGTACAGAAATTCGAGCTCTTAAACGTGCGTTTCGACTTCAGAATTCCAACTAAAGTGAGAGGTCGAAACGCTATCTATCAAAGGATAGGACAGAGGTGGATGGCATAAAAGATAAAAGTAAAGAGGTCGGAGGGAGGTAGTTCTAGGTGTTTCTCTAGAATCATGTACGTATTTTTTGGAAATTTTTGTTTAGTTTTGCAGTTTAGGTGTTCTACTTTTAGTTTTGGTAGTTCAAAAAGTTAATATCGATACTAATAAAGATTTACTGCTTAATTATTAACAAAAAAGAAACTTAAACACAACTGAAATGGCTCTTGATGCAGATGAAATAAAGCAATAAAATAAAACTGGATCTTTTGCAGATTGGAACGTGTTATTCTACGAATATAACCTTTTTTGTGAATCGTGTCGTATCACTTGATAGAAAGGAAAAAAGATACAAGAAAATGCTGATCTGTGCGTGTAAATGTGATTCATAATCGTGAATCACATTAACACGCACAGATGACACGACGATTCACATCGTCGTCATAATATCCTCGCGACACTTACGGCGGCGACAGACCTCAGCGGAGTCTAGTCATATACACAGGAGATATAATATATAAGTGTGTGCGCAAATACAAGTGCACTCGTATGTTCCTTAATCTCATAATCCGATGCGACTTGGGAGACATTAGGTGCAAGAACAACCGTTTCTGCTTTACGGTATATTACACCAGCAACTTCCTGACACACTGATATTCGTAATGCAAACTAACGAAGAAGTCATTTTATCATATTGGCCGTATGAACCGGTTACTGTGCCTTTGTGTTAACGAATCATCACATAAAATCATTTTGAAATCTCTCTCTTCTCTATGTTGAGATCTTTATATCTAACAGACGTCATGATTTTTGAATATTCACCAGTGCTTAAATTAACCCAGGACATTTATCGACCAGATAATGCGTAAGTGGCGTTTTCGTACAAATGTAGTAAATCAACTGTCGTCGGAATGCAAACAGCAAGTAACTCAACTGATCGAGCCTGATGCCAACTGTAGGCCGACCGCAGGCAGTCTCTTCACTGCACCCTGGATTTCGATGGATCCCAGGCTCTCCAGTAATTATACAAACTTTATTATAAACAGCATAGTATCAACACTTCCGTATTTCTGGTGACCAGCACCGTTTCTGTCAATCTTATGGAGCCTACACACCAGACAAGTCAACTGAACGAGTTAGAAAGTTAGCCTATGCCTAAAGCACAAGCCGGCAACTTTCGTACTGGTTCAGTCAGTAGGCTCCGTCACAGACAAGGCGGCTGAACAGCCCGGGTGCCGTGTCTTAGCGCCCCGGTGTTCTAGCTTTCATAGTCATGCAACCCTGACGCTCGTAGATTTTCCCGGGAAAAGCTAGTGTGGACAAGAGGCCTAGGGGTAGTCGGAGGTGGACCGAACACCAACATTTCGCTATTTATGTTAAATCCAGTGTAAAGGCGGCGAGCCTTCAACCGGATTGAAATCTAGGAACCGCGCGGGCTTCATTTTAACGAAATTGAAATCGTTGTGTAACCACATCCTTAGCAGTCGCGACAGGAGAGCAAAGAGGCACTCAACGTATTATTAAAATTATTGATTTCAGAAATGACGTTTTTAGAAGATTCGTTATTAAAACAAGCTATCGAAGAAGCAAAAAAGGGGCATAGAGATATGGAAGAAGAAAGTGAGGCGGAGAGAATCGCAGAGCTGCGTCGTAGAGGACGGGGCAAAGGTATACTAGTTTAACCATATTCATTGAGTTTTACGGAAGATATTCAGTAAGATCAGGTGCGAAGTACGGTATTCGCAACCTACATGAGTGTATGACCAGGTGGCGCTCTGTAGTTACTGCCTACCTCCATGGGAAAAAGGTGTGGTTTTATTTTTGTTATACGTACAATGGCCCAAAAAAGAGGTAGTGCGGGAACAGCCCGGCAAACCTAACCTAGCCTATGTATGTTGAAAAAATAAGTAGATAAGGTATTATTACTTTTATCATTCACGTACAGAGAGCGTCATTAAGTAGTTACCCCCCTGGCATACTCGGCGGGACTGTAGGGACTGAGGGGTTAGGCTGGACGGTCTAGTTGATTTACAGGTCCTGGGTTAGATTCCCTGGTCGGGGACGGTGTTATTGGGTTTTCTATCAGGATTTTCTCAGTAGCGGCCACGGAGTGTAGAAGTGTGCCCGGTTAATGACAATAGGTTCGCCCCCTATTACATGTGACCTAAAAACATAACTGGCGAAATGTGGGTCTACTATGGTACCCCTCTGCCTAGCCCTTCGTCGATTACAGGCGTGATGTTATGTATTACTTATGCTTTATTTCTTTTGCAGAGGGCCTAAAAATATTGAAAAACATCGAATACAACATTGATAAATCACAGTTATTTGATAAACATTAAATCTTCCTTCTGCCGCAGTCGGATAGCAATAAAGAACATTAAAATAAAATGAAAATCAGTAATTGTGTTCATTCAGTATTTATTAAACTTTTAAAATTCTTTATTTTATATTTTTAAGATATTGTAAAAATGTTTTATTACGTAATTGTACAAAGACTTTGTTGTTTTAATGATATACATTAGCGAAATTATTCACTCACTAGTTTTTAACTCGTATTAATTTATAAAGCCTATGGAAGACAAGGGACTATCGTACAGGGCTTACGACATTTATAACATTTGGCACATAGTGTTAGGAACAGGATTGTGGACTTTTCTATTGCCTCAAAAAATCTGCAAATGTATTAAAATTTGCTTTGTTTATTTTTTCAACAGTGTGCGTTAAAATCAGATTTCATAATATAAATATAAAGCATGTTTCACACCAACTGAAAAATTATAACAAAAAGCTTCATTTGTAACAAACATGTCAAGAGGTTTTTTTTTGTTACCAGGGTAATGATTATATTTAATTATATTTATATTATCCTTTATAATACGTTTCTTAAACAAACAAGAAGACTTAAAAGAACCACTATGTAAGCCGCCTCAATTCTAAGTAAATATATTATAAACTGGTATATAATCTCTTTCTACATGAAAAAAGGAAATGGAAAAGAGACCAGATTAATATTGTCGCCTTTCAGTCGATTCCTAATAAGCTACTTAATTACTTGTATAAAGCGCTAAGTACGGCAAAACTTGTAACAACTGTATAATACTCATTTTTTTACGAAAAGTGCTAGTTCAATGTGTTCACTTTTATATAATGATTTCACTTTGATAAAAAAAAAACATGGAATGTCTATTTCATGCTTGATAATCCGAATTTCTTCCGTTTTCTATTAACGTTAGCTCAACCAGCATACAAGTCATCAAAAAATTTCACTTAATCATAAAAATTAAAAATAAAGTTACAATAAATATTTTCTTAAATATATGATTTATATCAATATCTATGGTTTTATTGGTCGTCAGTCATTAAGTTATTATCCAAAATGTCGAACGTTAACTTAACGTAAGTGTGTCGGTTCAACTCTAACTTTGTTTCACATGTTTACCACAATAGTCACTGTATTTAAATGGAGATTTTAATTTAAAAATACTGTACCAAAATGATATGTTTATTTAAGTTTTATGACTTATGAACGAATGACGACCTCCATTATACCTAAAACAAAATTATTGTTTTCCCTCATGTTTTTTGGCAGATGCATTAATTATTAGACAGTTATTTATCGTTTTATATATCCTACATTATCTTTTTTATTTGAATTTAATACCTTGGACATACTTTTAACTTCCGAGGACTAAGTCTTAAATATCCATTTTTATAATTTTTAGGGCCAAACGCCAAAATATATAATTTAGCACCAACACACTGTCGAAATAAGACGATGACCTCGATTAAAACATTAACTAACATTTAAAACATTGACCATACCACGGTACCTAATTTATTTCCGCAATATAATCCGAAAATCAGGTAACACTTATTTTCATCTGAACTCCTTTGTAAGAAAATGCAATATAAATATCGCTCCTATCTCATCCATACAAATAGGGATGTTCTTTATTAATAACATCTTCGTCAGTAAATTAGTTTCTTGATATAATACGGAACGAACGAACATTGTTACGCGTGTGATAAATCATTTATAAGATCTAATAAATCATTGGAATATAGATTTTATTGTTTTTATTTTTTGGATATTTATTTTTATTAGACCTTATAAAACATGTAATTTCGCTACACTTTAGTTGCCGAATTAATTTCATTTAATAATTTAACGATACCACATACCTACAAGGATAAAGTTAGTACACAGTTCTGATTAGAAGTTGTTCAGTGTTTCGTGAAATGTGCGTGCGTGCACGTGTGCACACGTGTGGTGACGTGGCACGTGCGGTCACGTGACACGTGTTACTGCGTGCGCGCCTCGTCACGCAGGGGAGAGACACCCGACGCGACGTCCGCTGCTGCTGATTTTACTTTCATCGTCTGAAAATATTGCCGTATATAATATTATCTTATAATAAACTTGCTATGCTGGTTGACCAATTATAGTGCTGCATGGTTATTTAGGCGCTGGAATTGCAGTGTCAGCAGAGCGCTATAGCTGCCGCGCTGTTGGTAAACATTTCTGAAAATGTGAAATTGTATTAAAAAAAAAAAACAAAATGACAGCGTCGATAAAAAGATCCATACAGCACTCTTCGTCAAAATTCAAGAAAGTTTAGGTTGGCTCTGCATAGTATTAAAATCTTGTGTATTTTTTCAAATGTATTATTAGAATGTACAAAATGAGAAGTAACAAAAAAAAATGTCGTTAAACTTACGTTTTTTCTAATTTGGTACTAATAACCAAACCACCAAAAGCTTAGCCCAATTATTGCCGTGTTAAATTTTGTTATTAAGAAAGTACAAAACCACCAAACTACAGTGCACACTCGTTATTAAATAGTGCAGTAAAACAAACATACCTCTGTCGCTTTTAAAATGGGTCGAAATGAACTCTCCATGAAAGTAACTCTACCCTCTATGAAAATAATGCTACGACAAAATGAATTGAACCTTAAAATCTTACTTTTTAGTTGATTTTTGTTTGAATGTTCCACTAAATTGTACAATTTAGGCGGCCGGCTGTTACGAGACAAGCCGGCAGCGAATGTGATCCCTGTTGCTTTAGATGTTCAACGCACTTCTTGGGGGCCCAAAGTGGAAAATCTAACAGTGCTTATTTCGACACGCTCGCACTGGAATGCACTCGGTTGGATTCTCAATGCTCGGCTCAATATCTAAGAGTTGAAAATTCAATCCGAGATAAAAGATCGTCGCATCAAAAATCGAACGTGGCCGTGAAATGTTGATGTATAAAATGTATGCAGACGCCTTAAGTTCTCCAGAACTTTTTAAGGTCATGCAACATAATTATATAGGGTGACTGGTAATTAGTGTCTGATACTTAAAAAATGATTGTAATCATGATGATTCACTTTTATCACAATAACACAACAGCCGTATGAAAATCGTGCTCGCGCGCCAGTGACCTATCAGCTGTTAGCCGCGTGATGCCGTTTTGTCTCATTGCTATCGAACCGTGTCACAGTGGGTAGGCAGAGCACCCGCACGGCTCGCAACTCCTAATTTCATCTGGCTGTTGTGCTTCTGTGATAAAAGTGAATGAGTATTAAAAATAAATGTTTCTTTGGGCAAGTTGTTTGTTATCATGATTACAATCACGTGTTTAAGTATCGGTCACTAATTACGAGTCACCCTATATGTCTAGCGCCATATTTGCAATATTTTCGAAATGAGTATCCTGTAATGTCTAAAACAATTCTAATTAAGTGATGAACCATTTGAGAATTAACGCTGCAAAGTACTGACTGAATTAAATAAAATCCGAGCTAAGAATGTCTTTTCGAAATCATCAATAATAAAGGGTGTAAATCAACCCTTAACGAACTCAAAGGACGGTGGTTCTCCCCGTTACTGCGATAATTTTTTCGTTCTGGACCATACCTGCGAACCTTTTAGTTTCGGAAATATTGAAGGTCAAAGTTCCAACTTTTTCACAAGTTTTTTTTTAAATACTAGTTTTTAAGGTTAGAACTTTACTTTCAATGCCTTCATGACCTGTTTGCTAGTGATTGCATCCATCGGCACAATGTATTGAGTGCGTTACATTGAGTTTTACCTTAAAACGTGATTTTTCACACCATAAAAAAAGTCGTTCTGTCTTCAAATTAAGTCATGCCGTTTCCGTCAGGGTTTTACCACACCAAGCGATCGATCGTCGATCGATCAATGGTAGAATGGATTTGTCGACGGTCCCACGAAATATGAATTTTGCGGGATACCCTGGCGCTTCCACATAAGAGGCTTTTGAAGTATTACTGATGATTTCGAGAGACGTGCAACAGTATTACAGATTAGTGGTGTTAGTGAGGCGACTTACTGGCGAGTTGGTTATGTCACCTGAGCAGTCATCGTGCAGCGGACACACGAGGTCGCCGAGGTCAAGGTCGTCCTTGCTCTTCTTGCGTTTCAAGGAGAACTGGCTTTTCTTTGGTACCTGATAATAGAAACGTGTAAAACATCTTAGCACTGCTTCGTACCGTTAGTTTTAATGTGTTTATTAGATGGTGAAACATTACAGAAGGGTTGGGTATCGATGGCTAATCAAGTTAGGAGTTGCTATACACGGTTGGGTGATGATTTGGCACAGTCGGCAACATCGAATATAAGTATAAATTATAAAAAAAATGGTAGAGCCAACCCGAACAGGATTCAGTGTTGCCGGAGGGTGTTTGTCTATCGGTACGAGCTAAATAAGAGAGTGTGCTCCGCGCCACGAGAACATATAAAGAACACTCGACCTCGCTGGCATACCTAGGCAATGCGCCATTTAAAAAAATGGTTTTGGCCGTTCGCGATGAAACAAGTGTCATTCGATAAAGTAAGTGATTACGAACAAGATATTCAGTGACGAATCTCGTAAGTGAATCAGTTTCCGAGATATTTGAGTTCTAAAACGTGAAAAAAATAAGGCTTTTTTATGCAAAAACGTTTATTTGTAATATACACTACCAGAAAACCTTCAGACTAATTGATAACCTTCCTCCTTTTCGAAGTCGGTAAAAAAAACCGTGTATTCCCGTTGTCCCCGTAGGCCATGTCCCCGTTAACGGGGACAAAGGGAATTTAATAAAATAATTAAAATTACTTCCCGTTGTCCCCGTACGCTGTCCCCGTTAATTCCTTGTAATATATGCTTTTCAAATTATGCCCGTTGTCCCCGTTGAGTTAAAATTAGAAGAGAGAGAAATTGTCCCTATACAAATGAAATGGACCAACAAAACACAAATAATATGAATATAAAATAGTAATGAATTATGAGTGTCTGACAGCGGCGGAGTCAAGAGGTCCCGAAACTGTACTCCGATTCATGGTGCCTAGTGTTATTGTGTTGGATAGTCATTTCAAGTAATTTGTTAGTTCGATAAAAGCAGTGTACCGTGTGTAGTGTGTGTTCTCATGGCACGAAACACACGTTCTGTCCACATGGTGACCGAATCATACGAAATAAAATCACGCCTCACTACGACATATCTTTAATTTTAGTTTTAGGCTTGCCGCGCTAAATAACCCACGTTTAAAAAAAATACAATAATTTAAAGTGGACAACGATACGTGACATTTTAACTTCCGTTGTCCCCGTTGGCCATATGTACATAACGGGGACACCGGTAAGGAATCATATGACGTGCTGATGTCCCCGTGACGGGGACACAGATTACGGGGACAACGGGAATACAGGAAAAAAACATTGTAAGTGCCCATAAAATTTGAGGGTTGCCATTAATTTTACCCTATCATCAGATCCTGACTTAAACCTGCCATCATTAGCTCATCAACATGAGATGATGATTACCAGACTCAAATATCTGGATTACCTTGGATAGCATATGAAAAACATTGCATTTTCCTGGGATCCCATCATCAGATTCTGACTTGGTGACAATGGGAACCACCTCGGGAGTATAGGCTTTCGAATAAAAAAATAATTTGAAAATCGGTCGACTATTGGCGAAAAATCAGTGAACATACAAAAAAAATACAAACATCCGAATTGACAACCTCCTCCTTTTGGAAGTCAGTTAAAAAAAGCAAAGGTCGCCATATTTAGTTAAATTAGTACCTTGTATTTGGTAGTAGCAGTGAGTGGTTGGTAGCCGAGGGTCTGCTCGGCGTTGCGCTTCTGCTGAATCACATCTCGGCCTAGCAGGTCGTTAAATCTAGAAAGACAAATCATAACGATTTTTATCGTCAACACATTCAAAAACAAGCAAGAAAGGTCCCGGCCACATCCAATTCTCGCTAGCCGCTCCGCTACGCTGATTGCAATCAGAGCAGAAGAGTTGTGTGAGACTAGGAAAATGTAGTACTTAATCCTATTGAAGGGCACACATCTTCGCATATTACAAGTAAGTACTCTAAGAGCCCTCTGTCAGTTTTCGAGCAGTTTTCAGATGGACACTGGGTTCGATTCCCAGGTCGGGCAAAATGATATTTTGTTTTCAGGATCACACGGAACGGGCACGAATTCAGCACCGTGGCCACAGTAACTGAATTTCTGCCCGTTGATGACAATAGGCTCGCCCCCTGTTACATGGGACTACAGTTGAATATCCGTGAGTTGGACAATCGCTGATTAGTTATGTAGGTCATGTTTCTACTGATAAGTGTTGACAGTTACCTCTGCGTGAGATGCCGCCGCAATAGCGTCTTGTTAGCTGGAATGTTTAGTAACGCTGCCAGAAGTTCCGCCGTGAACCGCGGCTCCAGTAACATTAGGCCTCCGTGGACACCTACGATAAAACATTAATCAATTAGAGCTTTTTATAATTCCACACTTTCGAATGTATTCTACACTGAACCTAATTATTATGTCAGCCCTTCTTCCCATCCCTGCCCATCTTCCTGCCCTTGCTATTCGGGGTCACGCAATAAGTTACGTACGCAGCGGATTCCGCATGCACCATGCGGCGACACTTATAGCGCACACTAAAGCCTCCTCTACACGTCTGCAGATGCGTCCGCGGACGCCCGCAGATACATCCGCAGATGGATCACCACGAGCTGTCCACACGTCTGCAGGTCGATCAGTCTTTGTTCATTCTCGACAGACGCAACACTCACGTTTAAAAATGGATATTGAGACCGTAGCTGCCGCAGCTATTTATTTATTTAGTATTTTTAACTACTGCTTGAGTGTGCATCGTAGTATATATATACTATTACAGTATCCATTTACAGTAGCCTCAATATAATGAATTTATTGAAATAGATAAATAATTAAATTATTTTAGGTTCCACAAACAGTTTTCAGCTTGATATAGCTCAATAAATCTAAAAGTTTCTTTGGTGCTCATATTATTAGCCATTTCAACAAGAATTAAACCGCAAAAAGCACGCGTGCACTCTCAATCGCAACTCCGATTAAACTTATGCATCGCCAGACGTGTGGACAGACGTCGGACGTCCGCGCCGAAACCCTTTGATCTGTGCCACAAAAACCGACAACAATCGGATTCGAGGCGGGCGCGTCTGCGTGCGTCTGCGGACGTTAAATACCTACAGCAGATGCACACATTACCCCCTCTATACATCTGCGGACGCATCCGCAGATGACGTCCGCGGACGCATCTGCAGACGTGTAGAGGAGGCTTAAAGCGCATCACACTCGGAGCGGGCGCGGGTCGGGCGCAGGTCGGGAGAAGCGCTCTGTTTTTGGTAGCGAGCGACATGCGCACGTCGCGCGCTCGACCCGCGCCCGCTTTCTGTGTGTGATGCGTCTTAGCGTTGAAACCGCTCGGACCCTCCGTAAATGCACGACTAGATAAAGCGTTTCACCCCTACTTGAGACAAGAAGTCGCCTCGAGTATCAGAACCCGCGTGTATAGAGCGTGTCGTATAGACACGTATAGTAAACCTTCAACCAAGCATTCTGTACATTAAACTAAGCTACGCAAAAAATATTGCTGGGAAACGAATTTTTTTTTACAGTCATCACAGTTTAGGGTAGGACTCAATGTAACGCACTCAAGACATTGTGCTGGTGCATTGTATTGTATTGGGGTCATGGAGATATTTCAAGTACAGTTATAACATTAATATTTGTATTAAAAAAAAAGTTGACCCTCCAATATCTCCGTAACTACAAGGTTCCAAGGTATGGGCAGAACACGTGTGTATTTCAGCTTCGTTTAGGGTCTTTTTACAGTCATCAGACATTACGAGTTACCTGCACCGCGCAAGTTAGGCGCGTACTCCGCGAGGTCTATCTCCTTGAGCCACTGCATGACGCGGTGAGAAGACCAGCGAGCGAGCAGTTCTGCGGGCACACACGCCTCGGGCTCGCCCTCCGCCCCGACGGTCTCGCCTTCAGCCGCGCGACGGATCATCGTCTCGGGGTCGAACTTGTTATCGCGTAGGACTTGGATACCTGTGGATAACAAGTTAATTGTCAACTCGACTGACCAGCGAAGCATATATTCTGTAAAGTTTTTTTTGCATTCATATTAGGAGTTGTTCCTGTCTTCTTCTTAGCGTGTCATGGAAGGCAATCTTAATTGTGTCGGCCCAGAACTGAGCCACTAGTTTTGCGACCTCTGTAGTGTCCATCAGTTGCTGTAATGAATAAACAGCAGGACACGCAGAACTCGATATTGAGTTTACGAGTTCCTGTGTTCTTGAGTGACGGTGCATGCAGAACCCGCAGCGTACTAATCAAACACTTGACAAGACTTTTATATTGATTTTGAACGGAACAATGCGTATGAACTGTGGTACGCATTATAGAGTAACTAACTGAACCGCGCAATATTATCTGCGACACATAAGAGAGACAGGGATAAATTTTCTCTGTATTACCAAACATTTTTCATTGGTGCTCCGCTCCTATTATATTAGACCACCTGGGTCAATGACAGAGTGTCAGTTTGTTGATTCTTCCGTCGACATAGCCCGTTTCTACGGCGGTCATGCTACATGAGGTGTAGCAGCCAGCGCAGCGCCCACGCCGTGTCCAGCCGCCCCGCCAGCGACAGCAGCGCGTCATGCTACTTGTGGTGTAGTACCTCTGCGTATGGAGAGCGCGTGTAGCGCGTGCGTGACCCGCAGATGCGCGTGCAGGTCGGCGTGCGTGAGGCGGTGCAGCAGGCGCGCGTCCAGCGCCGCGTCGTGCGCCGCCGCGCGCGCGCCGCCCGCGCCCACGTCCTCCAGCCAGCGCAGCGCCCACGCCGTGTCCAGCCGCCCCGCCAGCGACAGCAGCGCGTCGCCGTGCCCGCCCTGCAGACATGTACCAGTGAGGGGACACGACTCCACGACGCTCTTCGCAATTCCAAGAATAGGTTCAGAAGGCGAAACATCGTTAAAAATTTACCGCACCTCGAACGAATCACGATCCTCAGTAATGGGCGGAGGTCGGCATTAGGTAGAGTTATTTATGTACTTACACTGATTTCATACAGTGAAAGAATAAATTGGATATATGCCTCAATTCCCGAGATTAATTTTAAAGAACAGAAAAATCCCGTGATATATTAAATAAAAAAATTATTTATTTTTACACAATTTAAACCACCCGACATCGAATGTCTGAAGTTGCAAAATTCCAATGCGCACACCCACGATGTTACCAAATTTGTAGTTCGCACAATATAGCGAACAAACCGTACAAACCGTACGTGTCGCCACAAAACCCATCGCCGTCATGTCTTGGATCGTTCCTCGCGATGTGGGATGTGTCCGATGTCAAGAGAGATATTTCTGAGCACCTTGGTGTTGTTGGTAAGTTCTACCATTATGATGACACTAGCTTCTGCCCACGGCTTCGCCCACATTTTTTCGGTAATAGGGGTGCGGACTGGGTAAAGAAAACGACATTCTATTTTGTCCGTCAGACAGGTAATACAAAAATATTAGACACGTATTTTTTGTTGTATCAAAATATCAAAAAAATATTTAGTTAAAACTCATTAAAGTTGGGAGAGTGGGGGCTTACTACGTCACATGTAGGTATAAAACTTACCTACATGTGACTTCATGCGCCATTTCAACTCGATATATCTCCCTAATTTTATGACCACGTGAAAAAAATACGTGTCCAATACTTTTCAATAAACTACCCGACGGACAAAGAAAAACAAAATTGGATTATGCCCTATTCCCCATTTTGTACGTGGCTGAATAAGCGCAAACCCTATGCGCGGAAAATAAAAAAAATCTTCATCCCTTTAGTTTGTGGCTGATCGCAATGCGCGCGCATAGGAAAACTGATTAATTTTTCCCACCATAGCGAATCATTATTCTAAACTCGTTTTCACTGTTGAAATTATAGTTATTTATTAATTAAAATGTCTACAAGTAACTAGTACCTAGTAACGAAGAAAATGATTTATGTTGTACACCGCCCGATATAAACCAGATATGTGAAGCCCTTAACGTTATGGAAAGTTTACTACCTCAAAACTCCAAGGAAAAATATCTATTTCTACTAAATAAAATGAGTTTTTATTGTTATTTTATTCACAAGTGTGTTGAAAAACGTCGTATGATACACGTGTGTATTGGTGATTACCGTCCTCGGCTCTCTTAAGACCCTCACCTAACGGCTCGGGTCTCAATGGCGCCTCAGCGGTAATCACCAACATTACACACTAGTACCATAATGTACTATTACAGCGAGGGCGCTTTCTTGAATCCAGAGCGAAGTGAGGGATTCTAGAGTAGAATCCCAAGCGTAGCGAGGGATTCTTTAGTAGAATCCTGAACGTAGCGAGGGATTCAAGGTACGTCGCCCGAGCCAAAAATATATTTTTCAGGCGCGGCGCGTGGCGCGGGGCGGTGCGCGGCGCGTTCCGCTTTAAATTCAAACATATGGCGATGTATGACAGCGTTTACGGAGAAGCGGTCTGACGCTCGTTTGCTTGAGATATAGGCGGCCGACGCGGCGTTATGTCAAACAGACAATACAAGCAAACGGCAGTGCCCGGGTTCGATTCCCATACGGAACGAATTTACAACGTCGTAGTTTTATCCGAAAATAATCATTTTGTTTTTATTTTAAATTTTGTAGTGATTTTTTTTCGTAAATTGTTCAGTTTTTACTAGCTTTTATTTAACTTACAATGTATGTATGTATGTTTGTTTGGGTAGAATCTTGGAAGCTAAATTAGAACCACTTCCCGATGTTCGATTGAGCTGAAATTTTGCACACACCTTTGGTTGTAAGAACAGAATATTAATATGACAGACATAACTTAATCCTGCAGCCTGGATCGTCTCCTCACGAGAGAACTCCTCAACGGTTAATAGCACAGACATGAAACTTTGCATACAAGTTTATATTTGATGGATAATCACGATTTGTATAATGAACTCATCCTGCAGCCAGGATCGTTTTCTCACGAGGGCACTCCTCAACGGTTAATAGCACAAACATGAAAATTTGTACAGATACGCGTTCAATTTTGTTGAATAAACATAATTCCTGTCGTTTCCACGACCAGGATTTTTTCTTAAAAGTCCTCAACGGTTAATAGCACGGATATGAAAAAAGTGTTGCGATAATGATGTGACAGAAACGATTACAGCAAATATCAAAAAAGTTTAAAACAAACTTTTATAATGATGCACCGAAAAGAAGATATCTAATCTTGGAGTAAATGGAAACGATAAAAGATAGTTTTTATAGCATTTACCATTCACGCGATCAGCTTATGTGAAAACTATTCTTTATCGTTTATGTAATGTTTAATTTAAGTAATGTAACAACAAAAAAAAACACAAAAAATATATTCTTAATGCCTGTGATTTGATCCTGCATCTTCTGATTCTCAGTCCAATCGCAGTGCCATCAGGCTATTTACTACGTTCTATTCTAATACATGATAATTATGACGATTGTCAGTTTTCAAACAGTTGAAGAATATGGTCCCACGTTGGGCTACAAGCGTGCGACGCGGCGTCCGCCGCGGCGTTATGTCAAACGCTCAAATACAAGAAAGTGGTCCCACGTTGGGCTGCAAGCGGTTGACGCGGCGTTATGTCACTCGAACAATACAAGCATACGGCAGTGCCCGGGTTCGGTTCCCATATGAAACAAATTTACAATGTCGTAGTTTTATCCAAAAATAATCATTTTGTTTTTATCTTAATTTTATTTGTGTTTTTTTTTCGTAAATTTTGTTCGATTTTTGTTTGTTATTCATGATTATCTAACTGTTTTTTGAATGGTTCAAAAACTAAAAGTATATATTTTTAAACTAAATATTTTATAATGATTTGAAAACCCTACATAATGCATTAAAATAAAACAGTGTCCTAGTTTTAAAAAGTAATATTTAACATTATTAAAAAAAACACAAAAAGAGAATCCCTACTTGCTAGGACTTGATCCTGCAACTTCTGATTCACAGTCCGGTCACAGTACCGTTAGACTATGAACTTCATTGACACCTGAGCCGAAATAGACGTTCTATTCTAATGCATTATATGAAAATTGACAGTTTTCAAACAGTTGAAGAATATGGTCCCACGTTGGGCTACAAGCGTGCGACGCGGCGTCCGCCGCGGCGTTATGTCAAACGATCAAATACAAGGAAATGGATCCACGTTGGTCTGCAAGCGGTCTATGCGGCGTTATGTCACACGGACAATACAAGCATACGGCAGTGCCCGGGTTTGATTCCCATATGAAACAAATTTACAATGTCGTAGTTTTATCCAAAAATAATCATTTTGTTTTTATCTTAATTTTATTTGTTTTTTTTCGTAAATTTTGTTCGATTTTTATTTATTATTCTTTATAATCTAACTGTTTTTTGAATGGTTCAAAAACTAAAAGTATATATTTTTAAACTAGATATTTTAAAATAATTTGAAAACCCTACATAATGCATTAAAATAAAACAATGTCCTAGTTTTAAAAAGTAATATTTAACATGATAAAAAAAAAAACACAAAAAAAAAATTCTTACTTGCTAGGATTTGATCCTACAACCCCTGATTTACAGTCCGGTCACGGTACCGTTAGACTATGAACTTCATTGACACCTGAGCCGAAATAGACGTTCTATTCTAATGCATGATATGAAAATTGACAGCTTTCAAACAGTTGAAGAATATGGTCCCACGTTGGGCTACAAGCGTTCCACGCGGCGTCCGCCGCGGCGTTATGTCAAACGCTCAAATACAAGGAAGTGGTCCCACGTTGGGCTTCAAGCGTTCGACGCGTCTCCGTAAACGGCAAAAACGCCAGACGCGCCGCGCGACGCCTATTGCAACGCCCCGCGCCACGCGCCGCGCCTGCGTAAATGAGCCCTAAGATGTCCCAGATTCAAAAACTGCGCGGCAAAGTTAATTGCGGCGCACTTTTTGAAATAAAGAGGATTAAAAACTCATTACTGCCCGCTAAAAGTTTCTTATAGATAACACGACCTTTGGGTGCACTTAAAGGCGAACCAATTGGTCCTTTTGGAATAGATGGGATGAAAATAATCTTCTCTGCGGGCGGCCCGCAACAAGCATGTCCGCCTGGCCCGCACGCGGGCGCAAACAAGCATGACAATGAAAAGGCCCTTAGATTTGTGCCCAGTTGATGGCAATAGGCTCGCCCTCTATCGCATGGGACTTAACTGGCGAAATCTGGGTGTACTAGGTACATCTCTGCTAACCCTTCGGGGATTACAAGCGTGATGTTTTATTATGAAATTCAGACAGACAATTATGCCTAAAATATTTAAGAACTATTCTAGCTACTAACCAGTAGATCGGTCAAGGCGAGCAGTATCTTCTTCTTGTGCAAGGGATGCTTGATGGCCAGTTCCTTCTCGATGGCGTGGTGCGACGCGGCCGCCAGCTGGCCGCGCGCGTCGGGCGTGGCTCCCAGCCAGGCGCGGGCGCCCGGGGTGTACACCTCGAGCCCGAGGCTCTCTAGCCAGCCGCAGGTAGTCTCGCAGTCCCATTCGCGGACGTCTGTGGTTTCCCTTGAATGTTGAAATATTGTTTTAAATAGAAGACTAGGAGGTATTATGAGTTAGTATTACTTTGCTGTACTAATGTTTTAATGCATCCTTTCATTTCATAAAATTTTCATTTTACGAGTATCGACTGGCAAATAATTCACTTAAAAAAATATTAACTCTTTTATTATTTGATAAGGCATTATTTGACAATTATTTTTAAATTAATTACTATGTAGCGACCACAAAAAGCAACATACTACAAAAAGTACTACAGCGCCATCTATGATGCGACGGAAGAACTAACATCAATTTCCTACAAGTCGCAAGTAAAGTTTACATCGACTGTAGTATATATAGAGAAACCCGATAACAACTATCGGGCAGTTGCCCGCCAGTCATAACACCTGTCTGGTCGGAGGATCCTCCCTTTTCAATGGAGTATTGAGGAACTTTACACCCTGTTCCTCATACTCCTAAACTGGTGACCCCGAAATGGACGTCAGCGCAGCCTTCGTGCAACGTGACGTCATCATCATCACTTCCTCCAGCTTTCGAGCAGCGAGTCTCACAGCCAGCCAGCTTCAAATGGGTATTCCTGACCACCAGCATGCAGCGGAAGCGCATTCCTGGTCAGCACCCTCAGCCTCTCATCAAGCGACCATGGCACAGCATACTGCACTTTCGGCCGGTCGAGAGCTTCTACCTCCCGGTCGACACCTCTCTAGCTGTCTGCCACATCGCGGCGCTGTACCACGTCCGACACACCGGAGCAAACGCAGCGCCGGCCCCGACTCACTGGGGTTCGCATCACCACCGCAGACTGTTCCGACTCACCGCGAACAATGCGGCAACGAGCTTTCAACTGGCACGGCTAAATACTAAAAAGAGTAGACTCATTCAACTATCGACCTCCGGTCTCCGGGGGGGAGTGATGTAGCGACCACAAAAAGCAACATACTACAAAAAGTACTACAGCGCCATCTATGATGCGACGGAAGAACTAACATCAATTTCCTACAAGTCGCAAGTAAAGTTTACATCGACTGTAGTATATATAGAGAAACCCGATAACAACTATCGGGCAGTTGCCCGCCAGACATAACACCGTCTGGCCGGAGGATCCTCCCTTTTCTAAGGAGTATCGAGGAACTTTACACCCTGTTCCTCATACCCCTAAAACTAAAATATTTCACATTATTATGCATTTTAATTATTTTACGCATCTTAATTATTTTTACGTTATGCAAGTTGTTAAGGAACTTAAGTGGAAATTATTATGCAACTCACCATGGCATGGGATGCGTACGCAGTCGCGGCGTGGAGGCCCTGGGCGCGCGCGGCGCGTCGGCGCCCTCGAGGCGTGCGCGCAGCGCGGCGCTGGCGGCCGGACTGCCGCGCCCGCTCACCTCTTCTATTATACAACTCACCATGGCATGGGATGCGTACGCAGTCGCGGCGTGGAGGCACTGGGCGCGCGCGGCGCGTCGGCGCCCTCGAGGCGTGCGCGCAGCGCGGCGCTGGCGGCCGGACTGCCGCGCCCGCTCACCTCTTCTATTATACAACTCACCATGGCATGGGATGCGTACGCAGTCGCGGCGTGGAGGCACTGGGCGCGCGCGGCGCGTCGGCGCCCTCGAGGCGTGCGCGCAGCGCGGCGCTGGCGGCCGGACTGCCGCGCCCGCTCACCTCTTCTATTATACAACTCACCATGGCATGGGATGCGTACGCAGTCGCGGCGTGGAGGCCCTGGGCGCGCGCGGCGCGTCGGCGCCCTCGAGGCGTGCGCGCAGCGCGGCGCTGGCGGCCGGACTGCCGCGCCCGCTCACCTCTTCTATTATACAACTCACCATGGCATGGGATGCGTACGCAGTCGCGGCGTGGAGGCCCTGGGCGCGCGCGGCGCGTCGGCGCCCTCGAGGCGTGCGCGCAGCGCGGCGCTGGCGGCCGGACTGCCGCGCCCGCTCACCTCTTCTATTATACAACTCACCATGGCATGGGATGCGTACGCAGTCGCGGCGTGGAGGCCCTGGGCGCGCGCGGCGCGTCGGCGCCCTCGAGGCGTGCGCGCAGCGCGGCGCTGGCGGCCGGACTGCCGCGCCCGCTCACCTCTTCCTTCTCGGCTGACAAACATAACACCAATCACGGTCAACTGCAATACTTGGCTTGGAATTGAGCACCCACGGCGACCAACCAAGCTTCACAAAACCAGTTTATGCGAATGTTTCATTGTTCGGGAAATTCATACAAAGCGAGGCCATTTTATACTGGAAATGTATAGCTTCATGTGTCGCCTTGTGTAAAATACAGACACTCGAAACCCAGCATACAACACATAACAGTGATTTATTTTGTGGCAGCAGCAAACCAACAGAACCCTTTTTCTTTCTAGCCACAGGCCCATGGGCGGCATGAAAATTCTCGACTTGGCTTTACATGCCGTCGAGAAATATCTCTCATGCTGGTTTCCTCACGATGTTTTCCTTTACCGAAGCAAGATAAATTGTACAATACGCAGATGAATCCTAAAAATCAAAGATGCTTGACTTGTGTTGGAACTCGAGCTCTCTGACTTGGCAGTCAGACGGTCACACCACTAGGCAATCACACCTTGGTGGAGAAAGAAACCTTATTGTAACAGGGAGAAAGATTACAATCACTGTGATTTTGAAAGTGTGAAAGGAGAGAAAAAGAAGCTTTATAAAGTAGTCACAGTTGATTGGCAGACAAAGAGATGCTGGCTGGTTCTAGTGTCTTGAAATAATCTCTTAATCGTATTAAGAATCACACATGAGTGAACAATCAGCAGTCTTTTTTTAAGTTTTAGGTGTTATAAAAAAATAAATAATAATAATAAATAAATGAAAATCACACGGTAGTTATAAGATAAACGGTTCGAGTATCTGTTTAATAAGTGCATAAAAATGTTTAAAACAAAAAAAAAACTTACTAAGAATAAAAAAAGACTCTGTGGCCGATCAAAAATTGGGAAACAGTAAATAATAATTATATTTAAACGACCAAAAGCTACATGCATTTTTGAAACCACTGAAATAGAAATAGTAGGTAATTAAAACGACGAATCAAGCGCGACCGGTTTATGTGAGAAAATGAACACAATTTTTAAGTTTAACCTAGAAAAATTAACTTCATTTTATAGTTTTTTTTGTCGCTTGATTTGTTATTTCACAACGTCGTTCATTAATCATTTATACATGATCAAATGAAATTGATTGCGATCTTCTATTAAGTTTCGCCATTTAATGTGATTTGATCGAGTATTTCGGTTTTAGGGCTAAGGCAGTTCGCAACACATGCTTGGATATTATTTAGCATATAATTTTCTATGTACATACAACACCAATATTACGACATCGACGTAGGCAGAGAAAGCGCGGGAAAGCTAGTGTTGTCATTGGGGTATTTTCTTTCAATTGAATACCCTAGGACATAGTAAAACAAGTCAGACAGGCAGAGGTTTACTGTCCACTTTGCACAGTGCTTGCCTTGAACAAGCCAGTTATTTTTTAAAACTGACAGAAGTAGACTTATAGGACGTCAAATAAGCAGGGCTGGAAACTATTTATTCATCGAAAAATTTATTATATAAGAGTCAGAAACCCCTCATTTAACGATGCGGCAGTTTACGTGCTTTCATTAAATATAATATCGTTTAAGTAGCAGATGAAGGGTCTTACTCATAAGGCAGGTCAGGATTGACCCTACGTTATGGCGCAAAGCAGTATCGAGCTTATGTTAAGAGTTTAAGGCAAGATTTTGCCTAGCAGGAATCTATGCTGCTTTACTATGCTTATATTACGGCTTAAAGCAGTATCAAGCCTATGCTACGATGTTTAAGGCAGGATTTTGCCTAGCAGGGATCCATTACGGCACAATAAGCAATATCGAGTTTATGTTACACCAATTAAGGCAGGTTTTTGCCTAGCAGGGTCCATGCTATCGTGTTGCTCATGCCAGAGACCTAGGTTCGGCACCGAGTGTCCGCGTCCGCGAGCCACCACCATGTTGTTCTGTTTACCGAACGCGACACGCGCCTCTGACGTCACGACGGACGAGCGCGGCAGCGACGAGTACATGTGAGTGTTGCGCTCGATCTGACGCCCGTAGTTCGCGGGCGGCGTCTGAAAATTTATTTTGAAGACTTAATTTTGATGATAACTAGAAGAAAAAAATAACATCTCACAGCTTAGCACATTAGCTCAAAGTCATTAATTAATCAGGAAAGAATTCATGTGCACCAAAAAACAACTGATCAGTAGATAATGCGCTGTGGCCAGTGACAAACGGGGAGACAGACACACGAGTAGTCATATAAAAGTTCTGTTTTTATGGTGCCGTACCCAAAGGGTCAAATGGGACCCTATTACTGAGACTTCACTGTCCGTCCGTCTGTCCCAGGCTGTATCTCATGAACCGTGATAGTTAGCCAGTTGAAATTTCTACAGATTATGTATTTCTGTTACCACTATAACAACAAATACTAAAAACAGAAAAAAAAAGTATTTAAGGTGGGCTCCCATACAAAAAAAGAAGTTGCTCGTTTTTATAAATATAATGGTACGGAACCCTTCGTGCGTGAGTCCGACTCGCACTTGGCCGGTTTTTTTTTCACTGGAGGAAGGTGCTCTTAAAGCGCGGTCATTATACAAATAAAGCACCATTTAGGGTCAAGTTATAATTCAAAAACGCCTGTTATTTGCACAAGCTATGACAAGTGCAGGGTCGTCAAATAGATTCTATATGTATGTTTAAAGTATACACACTCAACGAATATTCTCTTGTTGCTAATAATCATTTTTGCTGAATGGAATCACGAGTCAAATTTTATTAATTCAAAAACCAATTTTATTCTACGCAAAATGTATCTACAACACATACTCTAGGGGGCGCAGGCCTAGCCACAGGCAGCGGCGCGACAGGCTCGGGCGGCGGCGGCGAGCGCTCCAGCATGCCACGCTCCGCCGCACGCAGTCTCACTTCACTTAGTTTTGACAGCAACTCCAACTTCTGCGTCTCCAGAGACGAACGTTGAAGCATTTCCTGGAAAAATATAGACCTTGATCATTGACTGAATAAGTGATGTGTCGTGTTTATGATACGGCACGGTTGACATAGTGGCTGAGCGATTGGTGTCGCGTGTTCGATACCCGTATGGAACAAATATTTGTATGGCCTATAGATTCCTGGTCTAGCTGTTTGTGTATGTGAGTTTAAATGTTCGTAAACGCACCCACGATACAGAACAAATTCAAAATGTGGGCCAACGATTTAAAAAAAAACACTAACAAAAAAATATTATGTGATGCTCGCTATTTAGTTTCAGAACGTGTAAAATAATAAGAATAAAATAAAAATAAAAAGGTAGCGCTACTACTATTTTAAGACTAGTAATCTTGAAATTAACTTAATTTCGATCTGTTTTTAGATTAAATATTTGTTCAAGTTAAAATAAGACAACAACAATTTTGAACATGGAATAGAACAGTGTCATCCTCCTGTTTCACCATAATTTTCGGTACATATTAATCAGCCGTCATCTCAGTATGCCTATGATTCCTTGGTTTTCCTTTACTCCTTAAGTTATCCACATTCTGTTCAAAACTTTCCACACAATCTAGTATGCCCAAAGGTGCCACCAAACTTCTCGGTCACCTACTTTCAAACTTACAACCTCGAGTTTTACATTTAACCCCCCCCCCCCTCTTTACATCTAACACACATTCATCAGCAGTCTCCTGCCCTTAGCCCAATTTATTTGGGTTCAGCGCAGCAACTCTTCTTTTTCCGTACTTCTCTATTACTCTTCATCTCAGCAGTCACCTCCTTCCTATCCATGTCACCATTCACACAGTCCATTCATCATTTAACACACAATAAAAATTCAAGAATCAATGGTAAACCAAATACTAATTCTAGGGTACATACAACTACAAAGCTACATACATCAGTATTCTTTAATTATTTTTATTTACTCAAAAGTGATGCGCAAGGGCAAGAACTCATTGAAGTGTGGTTCAAAAATACTATAATTTAAAATAAAATATATTAATATACTATATTTTATTAATATAACATATATTAATATAATATATTAAAATACTATAATTCGATTCCATTAGCTGAGACGCCAATGTTCAAACAACTTTTAAAATATACCAAAGTTCCTTATCATCATAGAAACAGCTAACTTAATCCTTGTTTGAAACAATAAAACAGGAAATATATCTAAATTCACGTTTGAATAATGTGTCATTCAAGTTGAATAAACGCATTCATAGGAATACTAAGTTAGACATATAAAAGACCAATACATTTCAGCTTCCATTTTAAAATAAAGAGAACCGAGACTGGGGCTGTCGCAACCAACTGTGCCTGTAATAGGATCTCTAAATCGAAACGTCTAAACAGCATTGACCTGTTCGAAATTAAAGTTCAATTCTATAAGAATTTTATAGTACGAAGACAGGAAAGCTGTCTCTCGTTTGTCGGTTGTTAATAAAAAGGCACATCTGCTGGTTCGCGCGATGTATACACGCTACACATTGCCTCGACGTAAATGGACTACAGAATTAGAACGATATGTATATTTAATTTAGTCGTAAACACATTGATTGCCATTTCACTTGACCATGTGTTTGCCAATCTAGCAAAGCTTGCTAGAAATTAATAGCCGAAACATTTGAAACAGTAAATCGCGATTCGTTACCTTAGCACTCTCATTCACTGGATTTTTGCACTCTTTACATTTAAATTAGCATTAATTTTATATAACAGATAGTGTTTAATCAATAACATTAACATTCCGTTCAATTTTACAAACTATTTGTGAGTTTAACTGTTCTTAATCTCTCACGTTGATTGATCCGTTGGCACTCGCGGGTGGCCATGTGTGTTGGTGAAGCAATCATTATTTTCTCGAGCGACTATTTTATCCAGTTCCAGGCTTGGATGTGACGCATCGTTTCTTTTAGCTTCACTATGCGGTTAAATTCCATTTCATTTTCTAGGTGTCAATCATGGGAATAGTAAAGAAATAAATTATATGAAAATGCTTTGTGATATGAGTGTGAGCAGACTCAGTATGTTGCTTGAATGAAACCCATTAAAGATCAAACAAATCTTTTTGTTTCGTTTCTAAGTCACGAGGGAAATTGTTCATGACAATATTGGCAAAACGTCACGCGTGCTTGGTTTTCGAACAACTTTACTTTTAAGTACTAGTACAGTCATTTGGTAGTTTTACCTGGAAAGTTTTGGCAGAGTTTTGAAAATTGGTATTTTTAAAGATTCTGATGTGCTGTTTTGGAATTTCAACTTTGCGACAGTCAGACAGTTCGTCTTTTAGCAGAAATGCATGTTGAAGTACACTTTGCGGCGCTCGTACGCCAAAACTATTGATCTTACGAAAGAAAAGTGTAGAACATAATTTGTAGAAAATGTTCTCAAGTGTAATTTTGTTCATTGATATTTTTATAGTAAAATGAGTCAGAAAGGAGATATTGTCGAAAAACTACTTTTTAGGCGCCATTTTGCCAAGATGGCGGCGCAAACACATTTGAGATTTATATTAATTTTTTTCTTAGAGGTCGCTAAATTGAAATTCGGAAAGAGCACATCAAAATCTACAAAAATACCAAGTTTCAAAACTCCGTCAAAACTTTTTAGGTAACCCCTGTTTTAAAAGCTTTTATTTAACTTTTTTCGAACCAAATTACTGTACTGTACATCATAACGCTGGAACAAGATGACACGAGACATAAATCTCTTGACATAACTCTATGTGAGTCTGTAAGATAATGAACCACATACTCTCACGCTCACGCGAAACAACGCATTTCATATAATTTGCATCTACAAGACACGCAATGGTAGTGATTCGATCATATAATTCGCATAGATAGTAAAACACACGTTATTTTACATCTGTAGTAAATATTATTATTTATTTACATGCAATGAAATGTTATACCTATTTGTGAAGTACATAGTCTATAATTTCAGTGATACGTCTATCGAAAATAGCATAGATATGCGTAAATACCAGATGGCCGGTTCGGTTCTCTAGTTACCTGTTTAGCACAGTACTTACCGCTATAGGAAAATCATTTATTTCCTCATTTCATAGATAAATATATATTTTAGATATGGAACTCAATTTTATATTATACCAGTGTAGGTACCTAGTACTAAGGCTAAGCAAGGGTTTCAAATACTTTCAAAAGAACACTAACAAGATATCTTTGTCAATTTATAATGAAATTTTCATACATTCTGGTTTATTTGACCATATTCATGGATGTGCTAGATAGTATAATTAGGACGACATTATTTATTCAGTACAACCTAATATATGCTTTTTTCAATTAAGTTTATTTCAAGTCGATAATATTTGAATCGGTTTGGGTCTAGTGGGCCTAGCACGTACGAGCGAACTAATACGCATTATAATGTAATGTACGACACAGATAAGTAAATTAGTTACATTTATATAGCAACCTATTACGCATTCTACTTTTTAGCGTGTCGATGGCAATCTACAAGGCTGTTACCTACAGACCCTAATACTGAACAATTTACTGTATAAGACGAACATAAACACGAAAAATAATCAGCTGTCATAATACACAATTTCAACACCTATAACTCGACCCAAATGCTTGGAACGGATGATTATTTTTAGCGTTTACGATGTTGGTCCCATGGAGAACGATGTTTTGTTAGATGATCTGAAGTAGATAGTACCACACCCTTTTTTTTTTGCGGATGCGAAATCATCAAATGACTTCTCCCGCTCTGGGCGGAGCGGGAGGGAGTGTCAGACTTGACTGACTAAAACCCACCCATGTTCCTTCTTAGCCCTTTGTGTTCCAGGGCCGCGGTATCTCTTTCGAACAACCCGCAGCCCTTAGTACCACACCCTTAAATATGAACACATCTTTCAGATACAAGCTTTATAAGGAATCGGTCCAGAACTTAGCTACGTGTTTGGCGCTAACACTAGCGGCTAATACAGCACTTTTTGTTTTATATGGCGCTAACACTAGCGGCTAATATAGCACTTTTTGTATTATACCCAGTTAAGGAAAAATAAATTGTATTTATGTTATTAATTGTATAGGTAAGTAGTTCAATTGTGACCGTCGGCGCAGCGACACATATGGGCATATCGACACCATGTCTACCTACACCTACTCTGAACATAATTACATTATTATCGCTGAAGTCACGTTTTCAGCGCTATGTTTGATACTGCAGCTCGTACTCTACGCGATCAATCCCAAGCTGAGACATGCAGACCAGAAGATTATCACACAGCAGACAGTGGCGAGATTTGTGCTAGCATTCCAAATATTCGTTTATGATTCGAGCAGAGATTACGAAGACTATTATAAGTATTCATTAGAGGCTCTCACGGCACTGGTGTATCATACGAACGCTTTGGTCGTATGCTGGATGATTGTGTACACGATGAATTTACGCGACCAAGTGATGCCAAATCCAGTGTTACAAAAGTGTAATTTAGCGACTGTGTCTCTACAGATTTGGTGCTCAATGATACCATTGGGATTGTTGCAGTTTATCTTTAATTGTTTTCGGAGATATGATTATGTGCGTGTATATCTTAAGATTTACAATGGATTAGTAGTCCTTGTCTTGACACTTAACGCTTTGTTTTATGGTGAAATCATCTACCAAATCGTAAGAAAAAAATCAAATGGTAATTTCATCAATATCCTAGCAAAATTCGTCATTTCATTTAAAGTGGTTTGTTTGATGGATATACAATTTATTCTGTCATTTTTACCACCCAGTAAAGCCCGTGAAATAGTATGGGTTTTCTATTTGTTAAATTTCTTACATGTGTTAATGTCAACAATTATTTTTGCCATTCCTGTTTTTCCGAGATCGGTGGGCCTAGCACGAATTCGGAGTAATCATTAAATATGTAAATTCTAACTACTTACCTGTTACGGTACTGCTACTTAACTATTACTGTATTATTTTTTAATTTGAATGTGTTTTAATGTACTTTGGTATACAAGGTGTAACGGACAGCGACGCGAAAACGCAGTACATCATTCTCAACAACACAGAAATGTTTCTTCGGTTATAAAAAAAATCTGCTGTAATAATACATCATTTTAAATGTAATCATTGTATTTAGAAACTTTATTTTAATAGATCAAAATACTAGTTTTAATATCATCATTTTTATATTTAAGGCATAAATATATGCGTTACAATATGTTATCGTTAGCTAATTTCTATAAATACCTACCAGGTAAATAAAGCCACATTTCCTTGTTATTCATGAAATAGACGTAACAAACAAAATCAGGTTTTTTTAAATTTTATTTAGGTATTTTCCCGATTACCCTCATCAAATTCTAGCACCTATAAGTAGTGCAGCAAAGGACTCGAGTAGTCGAGTCGTAATTTTAAAGACTCTACTTAATTATGCAAGACTCAGTGTGCTTAAAAGGCTCGGAGTCTAAAGTCAAGCCGAGTCCGTGTCATTTAACAGCTTCTTGAGTCTTTCAAAGAAACCGAGTCTTAAAATAAACTCCAGTCTTCAGGAAAAACTCGGACTATGAAAATGAGACTTGAAGTTTATCATTCGAAAAGACCGAATAGGTGATAAATGTGGTTATGATGTAACTATGCCTATAAAAAAATCCGATAAGACAAAATCATGACATATCGGCTATAAACTCACTTCTAAAAAATAAAGTTGTTAAGGTAAACTGGCTTCATATTTTAAGATACTACTATTAGATTTAAATGTCACAATTAAATTGCTAGAGTCATACACGAGAGGGCTTGAGTGTGACGTCGCTTGAAAAGGACTCGTGCGCACAAAGAGACTCGAGCTCTCATGAAACATTCAAGAGCTCGTATATAATTTAGTTTTCTAGTCTTGGAGACCTTTTGTAATGAGTCAAATCTTGTAATTCATCATCCGACTCCGTTTATATAGGACTCGAAGACTCGAGTTCTTTGCAACATTACCAATAAATAACGGCAATTTTTAAAATGCATTTAAGCATTACTTGGAATTATTTTGGATTGGAAAGTGAAGTGAACCTTTCATAAACAACTTTGTTGTATACAAGTCCCAGAGATTAGTTTGTGTGTTATCAAGAGGATATAGTTTATGTTACTGTACTATTCTACTCTTATCATTAACTTCAATAACAAGCTTAATAAATAATCTTCACGCTTTGCAATCACCTTACTTTGGAGTCCACCTTTCACGTGGATTCTCTCTTTACAAGAGAATTCTATGGAAACACTGATTGAGTACCAATTAGAGATTCAATAATACAAAATAAATTAACAAAACTCAATTTTTTATAAATCATTTTGTATCCCTGGCTAAAGATATAAAAATCCTGGGCTATTAGCTTCATTGTTATTATGCAAATATTACTTTTGATTCGTTAAAAAAGCCCAGCCCACGTGAAACAATGAAAAGGATTTCATTCATTAACCTAATTGAAAACGACCGGGTTTGGGCACGCTAGCTTTTGATAAAGCGAAGGTAATCCTAGGATTACATTTCTACTAACAATTCCGCACTAATAGGTATATGGACTCCAACTCCATATTTGACTATCGAACACGTTTACCCCTTACTCAGCACATCATTCTGAGCTCAGCACATCATTCTGAGCTCAGCACATCGAAAATGTGCGTCGGTGATTTAAAAAAAACAGCTGTTTCATACATTTTGAACGTGTAGGTATTGCACTTTTGTAGGAAACAGCAGATGTTTTTCATATGAAACATTTGGATTTTGGGGGGTTTAGAAAGGTGTACAGTCACGTCTAATAGTACGTTTTCGCGTTGGTGTCGCTGCCACCCTGTATTATCATGATAGAACTAACAAGGTGGCAACTCTATTTAGAGTTGTCCCTTTACTAACTTAATTAAGTTAACACCAGAGTTGGGACTGGGAGTTTGTAATACGATTTATTACTTAATCTTGAGTACCAAGTGATTGTATGACGGGCACGCCAAACTGAATACGATAAAGAGATCGGGCACTGCCTGAGGCGCGCGCTAGAAATTGTGCGGCCCACACCGATCATGATTATTCAATAGCCCCGTTCCACCGGGATCTAGGCCGTGCTGAATGTTAAACAGTTTACCGTCTTGCCATCATATTTATTAATTCAACTGTAAATCCAAACCAGCTAACAATGTCTCACTATTCCCTAACTGGATACTTACTAGGACTTTTTTTAAATAAACCAGTTTGAGGCAGTTTTGAATAATTAGTCAAAAACAAAATGATGAAGCTACATTCTAGACACATGGCATAAATACTATCTATGGAGTATTTCACTCAAAGACATTATTTTAGTAAGTAACTCAAATTAATTGTAGGCCTTTTATATAGTGTTTAGGAAGTAAATGAGATTGTAAAGTTCCACAGTAAATAACGGGCGACAAACGCGAAACTTGTAAAGTAGCAAGACAAGAGCACAGCGAAGTTGTAAAACAAGCACGTCTGTTGGAACTAACGCGACCTTTGAAGCGCGTAGTTTCTAACTTAAATAATACGAGATACGGTTTTTTAGATTATTTGGTTGAGCAAAATTCCGAGATTTAAACTATAAAGTCTAAAATAAAACACCAGAATCTATTTCATATAGAACATGCAAAACAATAAATGTACTGGTGTTAAATCTTGTCCCAGTTAAATTTTTCACGCGTTTTTAAGTGGACGAAGCCGAGTACAAACCCAATTTCGACGTTACGCTATTTTGTTGTTAACCTAGTATTTTCAACATGCTCTGGAATTTGAGTTGAAAATTCGTGGCGAATTTTTCGTATGCTAGAGCTGAAATAATGTAATGTTTTACCTTCTGCAGTCTTTGTTCAGCATCGTCGAGTCTCTGCCTTGCATCTTGCAGAGCGCGCTCCAAGTCCGTCATCTTCTCAGTCTGTGCCGCGATTTGTTCCGACAACACTTGCACCTGAAGATGCAAGCTCTCCTTGTCTGCCTCGAGCCGACGAACGCGATCCTCTGCATCGTTCTGTAATGTTCGTCACACCAATACAGTCACTGTCACTGTTATAGTAGGTTAAACATAACAAATAGTCTGCCGTGCAAAAACTATTTTTATAGCTCTGCTTTATGATTTTGATCATATTTTTACAGGGCATTTATTACAACACGAGTTAGTGTAGCTGTTAAAAAAATATCCCGGTAAATAACTCTCGTTAAAATCACAACAAATATTTATGCACACTTGTAATCGTGTATACCAATAGACCTGAATTAGAACGAGATCGCTCGCTGCACCTATTTTTTACATTCCTTTCCTCGAAACCCTCGGTTTATTGACACAAGCAGGCGAGTAGGAGGTGAAGTGAATTGTATAAGAGAACGGAGCATGTTTATTAACGCTTAACTAATGTCCTAGCTCAATTCTCCAATTGTCTGAATTAAATTTTGTCGACTCTCAGGTCTCGTACCTTAGTGTAACTTCGAGTGGGCATGGGCGGAAGCGAGGGGTTTGATGGCCAAGCTCTATCCTGCATGTAACACGGCGGCGGCGGCATCGGTGGACCATGACACCAGCACATCGGAGGCCACCAGCCGCCCTCCGGCCATCGGAAGTGCTCGTAGGAGTTCCATCGCCTCTCTAGCTCTGGTGGTGTGTCCTCATTCCGAGAGCGTCGCGGTCGAGGCGACGCGCGTACGCTTGTCGGGTGTTGTGGCGGCTTGGATGACAACGACGACCTTGTTTTGCGGTCGCGATCTTGTCGGTCGCCCGGCGCACGTCTTCGCCTTTCCAAACTCGCTGCCGAGTAATCATCCCCTCTTGGTTCTGAGACATGATCGTCTACTTCGTCCACCATATTTCCGGTAGGCATCCAAGTGAAACCATCATCTCGTCGAGTGGAATTATCCAAACGCCTGCTAGGCGTCAGTGTGCGGTATTCTGCATCACAACTTCGAGGTTCGTACTCTTGTTCATCAGAGTCATCACCGCTGGAGGAGCTGGATTCCGTGTCAGATGATCCAGTACGAGCCGCTGCTACAGCGCCATCTGGCCACGTCGTGCATTTCACTGTCGCCTCATCAGGGCTGTCCGAATCACCGCCTGTCACGAGATAAGCCTTGAAAAGTAAATAAAACGCTGTGGAGCCTCATGAACGTCGCAAACTCACCCATCGGGGAGTACATGTAGGAGCGCACGGCGGGGTGCACGTAGCCCGCCGCCGCGCGCTCCTGCTCCTCATCGAAGGGCTCCGTCAGATATTCGCAGTCGGACATGAGGCTCCGCTGATGCGACACTGCGCGACAAGCTCTCGGCACGAGTCACCTACGTGTCTCTATTTTAAAGTTTGGCTAAGTTCCAGTAATATGTTACGTCAGTGACTCGTCCGCAGCTCGCGTGTTACGTACTCTCCTGTGGGGGCGGCTCCTCACTGGACTGCACGGAAGCGGAGTCACGCTCGGAGGCTTCAGACGCGGTGGACACAGGACGTTCGCTGCAGCCGGACGCTCTCCGAGAGCGAGTTTCACCAAAAGTTTCTTCTCTTATTGAACGCGCCACATTTCTTATCTCCGCGGAGGTCGATCGTGATTTGATCGGCCGAGGCTTTTCCTCGACTACAGTTCGATTGTGTAATGCCGCGATGGTGGCAGCTACGAGTGAGCCCCCGCGGCCGAGCTCGCGCATGTTTTAGTTCAAAATGAACGAGGCTTACACGAATAGGGCCGACGCCCGCGCCCGGAAATAGATCGCGGTATATGCGCCTGATGCATTCTGGACACCCTTCCCGCTTTGATCAGAGTTTTATTATGTTTGAGAAAAAAAATAAGGTTTCATTATGTAAACAAACCCATTCTCTTTACGTCAGACACAAACGCTTAGTATGTTAATTTTAAAACGGAATGTTGAAATATACAGCATTTTGTTTATGTACACACATAACACACGGCCACGGCAACAAGGCGTATAGTAGTAGGCAGCGTGCGACGCGTTGCACACAAGCTGGCGCACTCACCGGCATACAGTTGACGCCTTCGTACAAGGAGCGGCGGGCTCGCCCCCACTCGTTATAGTTTTCGAAAGTATTTCCAGCGTAGAACTCTCCATAGTAAGTGCTCCACAAGTTAGCAGGATCGAGAGCCGCTGTGTCATCATATTCAACATGTTCATCGGTGAAATCGGGGTTGTACGGTAATTGCGGTGGGTAGTAAGGCGGGGCGCTTGTCTCTGCCAGATTAAATTCATAGCGGCCCTTACACGAACCCAAACAATTCATATTGGCTCCTCTCAGTCCTTCCTGTGTCTGTACGTATAATAAGCCGCTACCTATTTGAGATGTTCTTTGTATTATTCACAATCATTCTGTTATTTATTCACTGAATGGTACTAACATTAGGATCAATTAAAGTAGGAATAATTAAATCAGGATTAGGCTCACAATAACACTTAACAACAACGACGTTCCTGAATTAGCTCTACATAACGACAACAATTAATTACAGCATGCCTAATTCGCCGTATTGCTCACAAATTAGATGGGACGTTAACTAAGATAGCTAAACGACACTAAATTATTAACAACATCAGTTATTCAACATTCATTATTTATCCTAATTTATTAAATGTTATCAACAACATCCAACAAAATTCATCTTGAAAATAAGATAACTCCCCTCATGTCGGAAATAGCTCGACAGCTGTTCCGTTGAGAATATCCGACAAAAGACCCATTTTAATGTTCCACAGAGGGGGAGCACGTGTGCCGAAGCCCTAAAAATAGACACAAATGTTGAAAACTTTCGCGCACGAAAGAATTGTTGTAACTCACATATATACAACTTCTGAAACAATATGATGACTCATGAAGAAGTAAATGTTACAATGTAAAATATTGGGATTTACATTGGTTGCTTTGGATGTTTTTGCAATCCAAATTGGAATATAGAAAACATAAATAAGTACATCTACACTCAACACAGTTCCGGGTAACCAGTGATCGATTTAAGAAAACTAGGTTTATTGCAAGTGATAAATAAAAATAAGTTCTTTATAAGTGCAGGAGATGAAACGATAAATTCAATTAACGATTTAATAAATTAAATCCGGAGTCCTCCTTACTAAGATGGGGTAAGTTCCCTATACTTATGTAACATTGTTTTTGCGCCATAGGGAAAGGAAGATGAATATTTAAGTATTTCGATGGAAAAACTTTGCTTCTCGAAAGTTCATTATACAGGATGAATTTTTCAAATGGGCGTGGATGGCCAAATCCGAAACTATGAGGAATAGCGAAAAACACTTTAAAGGAGTCTCGAGCCCGATTTTGACGAAAACTAATACTACATCATTGGATTTTTAAAAAATCATTATTCCTAGCCGGGAATCGAACTCGTTGATTTTGAAAAAAGAAACACTCTTATTACATACGATTCGATAGTGTCGCTGCTAAGGATTAAATTTTGAGAAGTAATGACATACTAACACAGACATAAGTAATGGAATGTTGATTTTTCAAAAATCCAATGATGCAGTTTTAGTTTTCATTAAAATCGGGCTCGAGACTTCTTTGAGTGTTTTTCCTATTCCTTATAGTTTTAGGCCATCCACGCGCGCTTGAAAAATTCATGTATATTCTTCACGGTTTATTCGCTTAGTGACTATGCTAAGTGTCACTCTGTCCTGCGAGACATATTTTTCATGTCATATTATTCGAAGACCCTAACAAACAACCCCATAATACCATTTCTTTTATCTTAGGTGATTCTTAGAAAATATAGCCGTATAAGATAAGACGAATCGAGAAAAGCGCGATGAAACGCAACGAAGAAAGAATCTTGCGTGCAACTACAAGAGTAATTGCAACAAATTGGTTAAAAAACTCGTATCATATTATTATCATACATAATTTATGCAATAGACATCATGTAATGTCTAATAATGAAACATGATCGTTTACATGCGTGTTCCATTTCAGAACATCAATAAATTATCTTAATGTAGAGCAGAGCAGCTGTAATGAAATTTAATTTTCTATCGTTCACACAAATTCGAATGTCAAAATCTTATCAGAAATAAAATGGCACGAATTCACGATAAGAAAAGGATGTCATGAAAAGTACAAAACTAGGGGTCGCAAAAGTTGAGATTCAATAAATTGATAGACTCCGAACAGAATGTCTTCCTTGTCGTGACACGGGCTCAGTGAGGCAAACAACTCTCGAACGATGCCGGAATACTGACATTGCATAATTCCCGAGGGTACGTAGGTACAGCTGAGGCATTTTAAATTCGCCACAATCATATCAAATAAACGCTAGGATGTAAAATACGACGATCTCGTGGTAAACTAAGGTAGCTAAGTAATAGTACCGAGATACTCTCAAATTCTTTACAGTTGTTATAAGCGATGCCGTTCGAAATGTTCGAATCCTTTTCCAATATCAAAGATTGAGTTTCTTGCCAATAACATTGTGGAAACGTAATAGGAATCTGATGTATCGTACAATTGATTTATAGTTGAATGCATCGTCCTTTCTTTGAGAGTATCTTTTCTAAATTTTGTATGAAATGGATTACGTAATAGCTTGAAGGGACCGAAGAGGTTAACCGTATAGGGGTTTTAATCAGGTTATTTTTTTATGTTAAAAACCCTAGCGTTAATAATAATTTGATTGAGTAATATTAGTTTAACATTGTTTAATTTTATTTTATTTTTTAATATCGTTCCGTTCCTACAGACAAACTGTGAAAACAGTTTTGTGGGGCTTAGTTTTTAAATGAAAGTTTGTATAAAAATTGTTTGATAAATAAATAAATAATAAATAAATAAAATAAGGAGGGTTAATCAGCCTAACCGGTTCACGCACAGAGTTCATTTTTGCACCAAAAAATATGCAACAAAAGGACGGAGATAGCCCACGCCAGGTGCTTTGTCTCTTCCATTCTGGTTCGTCAGCACCTTTGAACTGGTTAATCGGTCCCTGGCTTGAACCAGTTATTGCTACATAGGTCGACATCAGCTCTTCATACATTTAATTATTCGATAAATTGGCTTCTATAAGGGCTTGTACACAAAACTGCGATGCGACGTCGCATCGTAAAAATCTACGAGCTCAAACAGTACAATTAGTTACAGTTTCTTCTGTGTTGCGAATTCGCATCGCGCCAATTCGCATCGCATCGCAGTTTTGTGTACAAGCCCTAAGAGCTAATAAGTTTTATTCTAGAAAATCATAAATAAAATATTGTGTTATTTTAGAAATCATAACTGAGTTTGAATCAAATGCTAGTACAATTGTATTAAATAAGACACATTCCTTTTAATTGATGATGATCGCAGTGGCTACATCGTTAATCAAAGGGGTATATTACCACGCATTGCTACCCATTCATCTGATATAAGCCCCAGTTGCCTTTAGCATTCCCAGGAGTAGTAATGGGGTCGTATTTATAGAAACTAATAACTTAAGTTCTATTTTGTTTGTGAGGATGGATGATGCACGTTTGTTACCTACTCTTTCACGCAAAAACGTCTGAACGGATTTCGATGAAATTTGGCACACAGATAGTAAACTTGGATTAAAATATAGGATATGTTTTATCCCGGTAGCACGATCTCGTGGGATAATTAGCGAACTCCTCCCGGTCGAAGCTACGGGTATAAGCTAGTCTTATAAAATGTATCATGAAATAAGTTTTACTACAGAAACTTGACGCTGTAACGAAAGAAGTTTTATTGTGCACTCAAATAGCTTTCTGGTAATTAAAATAAACTCGTCTCTTTATAGTTCTATTAAAGTACAAACTACAAGCCGTTATTCTTTAAACAAGCTCGTTCTTTGTAACTTAGTAAACGCTTCAGTGGCAGTCTGAGTTGCGGCGTGTGTTAAAAAAAGAAAATATAAAACTTAATGGCAACTTAGCCTGAAGTTGACAGAGACTGACTGGCTGGCGGTAGGACCGGGTAGACGACGCAACTTTTATCCGTCTTTTATACTTTGAGATAAAATCGATTAGCCCTGTACGTTGTGCTATGACTCACACTTTACTTATTTATCTAGAAAAAAAATTATGGTACTTACGGTTGAAAAGAAATGAAGGAAAAAATAATAATTTAGGTCACTATATTTTTTAAACACATAAATACTACCGTATGATCGTATCACATGTCACAATATTGCAAAAACTCACAATTAAAAACTACTGCTGGTGCCTATAAGCGTTGCGGCTGAATGTTACAAACTGCTGCTGAAAATTCGTCACATCACTACGTAAACACGTTGGGTCATTAGTGGTGCGGAACATGCGCTATCTGAACAAAATAATATTTATGACTGAATTTTCAGTTCGGTGCAAAAATATTGTGTATGAACAATATTTTAATGAAAGATAAATTGTTATGATAGTGCATGCTTTTTAAAAACATTTATTTCCCAACACCCCGAAATTAAATTGTGTCTCAATTAAGACTAGTTTTGTAAACAGTTTACATACTTAGCACCAAACAGTGAATCTTACTGATCCTGAAGTAATTTTTCATATTACTCATATATTATCATTATTACAAACACATTTTATGTTTAAAACCCCTGTCAATTTTCCAACTTCCTCGATGAGGTAACAAAAAACATGACAAAAGAGAGATGAAATGTAAATTTGAATTTTACTTTTTTTCCACAGTAAAATGTAACAAGCCCAGTGTGCAAAACGCGGGTCGACACCCTAGCGGCCCGGTGGGCGGCAAATGGACTCTTGGGCGGGTGACTATAAATATCACTTGTTACTATAATATACTGTGCCACTTAATTATTGGCTGTTGAAATAGAGGAACCTAATGTTTCCGCGGGATTCAGATATATTTGGGTTAATCGCACATCATTGTTTATGAATTGGGCAGATAAACGAACGTAAGGAAGCGCGCCATAACTATTTTAAGACGTTATTCTAACACAAAAAGAACCAACTCAGGAATGGCCGGGTATTTCTTGCGCTCCCCACTATAACCATAAATTAAGATGAGAATGCATGAAATAGGTATCATGCCTGTGATCTAAGAAAGGGAATGCGAAGTATTCTACACTGACTACAGATCACTCGTCTACTTATCTCAACAGGTCATAAACTTCCTCCGTTTTAACACCCGTGTTTACATGGGCCAGCTATAACGCCTGCTACTGTTCGGGTATAAACGAGCATACATGTTGTCTAATGCCCACGCTCATTACCGAGTTAGGCCCAACCAATTTTGAAGACTTAAACCAACAATCTTTACATAAAACCAAATTATTTCAGATTAAATCCTGGGTCTGAGAACTAGTTCTATACTTCACTTGGTGACTAGGACATCAAACTGGAATCGAAAACGTTTTATTTTATAAAATCACAATAAAAAAAGAAATCCCTTCATCCCCGAAGGTATCAAAATTAACCCCATTATCTAAAAAGTTAAATTACCTAATCGAGTTTTTCAGGACACCATCCATAAATAAAAAAGTTTTCAAACGCAGCTACGGAAGTGAGTCGAGAAACAACATCGCAAGCAAGTGCCCAACATTGATATTTATTTTACTTTTATTATGTAAAACATGATGAATGGAACAGCTGTGAGTCAGAGTCTGTGACAAAGGCATACACGCCACTTATCTTCTGCATTGATAAATAGATTGTCTGCCTGTATATAATGACTTCTAAAGCTTGCTCTTTCAGTTTTCAGGGACGTTTGCGCATTGATGAATTGAATACTGTTCTTTTCGTGAAATAAATGAATTGAACATCATCATCATCATCAGCCTATATTGTTCCCACTGCTGGGACGCAGGCCTCCTCTCTATGAGAGGGAATGGGCTGTAATCCACCACGCGGGCCCAGTGCGGGTTGGCCATGAGTAAATCAATTCCAAGCGGAATTGGTTTTCACTGTGTACTTTTGCAATAGAAGAGCTGAAAAATACTGAAAATGCTGTTCAATTATGACCTCATTTTCTGTTAACACCTTAAGATAAACCTAAAACGCATCCACATAAAGTATACATTATAAAGGGTGTATAACACCTCTTAACGAAGCCGAAACGCACTGGTTCTCCCTCTCATTGCGATATTTTTGTTGTTCTACACCATACCTGGGAACCTTCTAGTTACGGAGATATGAGGGGTCAAAGTTCCAACTTTTTAACAAGTGTTTTTTGAAATACAATTTTTTAATGTAAGATTTTTACTTTAAACACCTCCACGACCCCCGTACTATATATTCAATCCGTCCATCAGCACAATGTTTTGAGTGCGTTACATTGAGTTCTACCACAAAACATGATTTTACACCCCCCAAAAAAAAAACCGTTTCCCAGAAATATTTTTTGCGTAAAGTTACTTAGTTTCATGTACAGAATGCTTGGTTGACGGCTTCGTGATGATGTGATTTACACGGTGTATAGGGGTAAAACCATTTAAAGGTGTTTAATTAACTATAATTATCGCTGCTGGTTGTAAATAAAGCATTAGAGATGGCTGTGCCTTCATCCAATAAAATATAATTACTCTAACTGGCTTTATTAAGTTGGCCGATAACATCTGACGCGCTTACTCCGTACTCGTTGTTTTATTTTTCTTTCTTTCATAGTCTGATCTCTACATTTTATTTCATACTAGAATAGATGTTGTTGAAGTTTTTTATTTTATGTATTTTAGCTTAATGCTGTTAACTATTCGTGGATCTTTGACAGTTTTTTAAAAATCAGTCTAACCGAGAGGTTTCATGTTACCTAGTTATTGGGTTGTGGAGATTCGACTGGCAAATGTTCCATGTAAAACCTATACCCGCATCCGGTTAGACTGGAATACGGTCACAACGTAGAAAGAGGCTAGGCAGATTATGGTACACCGTAAATCCAAAAATCTAAAATTGTCATCTCGTTTATCAGTTCAGGTCGACCTATCCCAATCATACAAACATTTGCTCGTATAGTCATTGAGATTCACTCGACCGCTACGAATACATATACTTATCATGTTTCAAGATGTCTTTTAAATGAGCTGCCAAGTGCCAAGTAACTCTAACCTGTCAACATGCATCTGTCACGACCATGCGTGTAGTCTATATACGCATGAGTTTGGCTATACTATAATGTACTTGACCCGGTAAACTGTGGGACTTAACTTTAGAATGCTCAGTACTTGTAAGTACTTGACCTGTATAGAATCTATTTACAATGCTAAACGTCTCTTTAGCGTAAAATGCGTAGAGCTGAGCTGCTGCTTCAATGTCAATGCTCTTTTCAAGTTGATTCAGTAATGTGCTCAGACATTTAATTTCGCTAATGGTGTGATGTATGTGATGTATTTTTGATGTTTTGTGATGTAGGAGGGTTGCATGTAATACAATACGTTTTATTTGCTTATTAGGTAAACTTAATATATTATGGAATAATAATGTAAGTATTCCTCAAGATGATTGACTTATTTCAACATTGAATACATTCGTACAACATGATACACACTGGGCGTGGGCGGAGGCTTAAGTGCGTAAACAAAGGAAAATTTCATCAAAACAATTAGAACTGACGCCTTTCCGTACATGTTGGTATTGCGTCTCCAAGGGCAAAAAAGTCACACGTGTAGCATCTATTGATTTCTTCAATATTATCCACATTCGAGATATCGAAGAACAAACAAAGAGTGTTAATTCCCACACCATATTAATAAGAAAAAGACCGTAAACAACAATATAGTTTTAAAAACAACATAACACACAACATGTATAACAATGAGGCAATAATGACCGACCCGACGCGACTGAGGCGCTCTGAATTTTAAATTACTCTTTGCACAGGCGAATTCGCTGAGCCAGCTCGTAAACAGCCTATGTCAATGACTGCGCAAGGAAACATACCCCTTTTTACGTATTGTCATGTTGAAACGTACTTATTAAAAGAATATGTTGTGTTTGGGACTTGGGTAACCTTCTTTACAAAGAACTAAGTACCTTTATTAAAATATTCTCCTCATCTTTTTTAACTACGCCAAAAGTAATCTACTGACAAAATTATAAAATCAGATTTCCATTAATTAAAAACGAAATCCGCGATCGTATCTCGAAGTTGAAGACAACCTAAAAGTTGTTGGTTCAAGCTCCTTTAAATTTACATAACTACTACCCAAGTAACGAGAAAAGCTTTTCATACGGCGATTTGTGTAGCTTCTTGAAAAATGAATAAAAAAATGTTCCTGCTAACTTTCCAGACGATTGCATTGTAGCTCTCAAGCTAGACGGGTTGTGAACCCCGCGTCCAAATAGTTTTAAGAACGAAATGAGTTTACAGTAGGCAAACAGTAGCTGCTTATCAGCATTATACATTCGTGAAGTTAGCCAAACTGGGCCAGTTAAATGCAAACCGATTTTAAGGGGTTTTAATTATGGAGCCCTAGCCGAAATACCAATATTGACGCTTGGAAACAAATTGAACGGGTTCGGGAATCAGAGTATGCAATAACATTTCACATTCCATTTCCTCTGAAATTACTTCAGCATTGTTTTCTCGGGGAAACCGACAAAGACTAAAAAATATGTATTGGATGTGCAACTTAGTTTCTTTCTGATACTGGAAAAATCAGCCAATAGCTACAGGTTGAGGAATAATTTTTCATCAAAAGAATATTATCTGATTCATTCTGGACGGGTCGATTCCAGAATACTATTCTACGGAAGCGGGTGACAGGAATCGGATGTACGGCGAAGCCTACTTTCACGCCTGTCGCGTTGACGAGGTCTATGCTGAGGGCAGGGCACTGTGGCCTTTACATCTGTTATTTTATTACGATGTTTTGGTCACACTATTGCTTCTAATAGCTTTATATGTGTAACCTCTATGTTGCTTTTAAAGGTGCAGCCAATATATTTCAGTTACCCCTCTACTAAGCTATCAGGCCATTTTCTTCATGGTAAGAAAATGGATACAATGTCATAATTTACCATAATATTATGAAAATTTTTCTTAAAAAATTACAATTATGAAACAGGCTTTAATTTCTTTCAATACAGGGTGTAACAGAAAGGGTATATACATACTTAAGGGTGTGCTACAGACCATCAAACTGAACATGTTTCTCCATCGGACAAACATCGTAAAAGCGAAAAAATTATCTGCTCCCCCATACAAAATTTCAATACCTATTCGACCCAAATGTATGGGGCAGCTAATATTTATTTCGCTATTACGATGTTTGTCCGATAGAGAAACATGTTCAATTTGATGGTCTGTAGCACACCCTTAAGTATGTATATACCCTTTCCGTTACACCCTGTATAATTGATCATATTTCCTTCTTCTGGCTTTAACAACCTGCAGGTCACGCTTTATGTCTTTGTAAGGATAGGCCTTTATTTAACCTGCAGTGCAAAAATAAGGATTTAAAACAGAAGTATGTAAGAGTATTCATTTATGTAAATAATCAGAGCCAAATAAGTAGCAGTTTTATTTTATTAACATAGCCAGTCAACATAGTCCAGTGCAATCAATGTTCGACATAGCACAAGCACATACTATAAACGGCGGACGTGATTACACAATATAAAACATTGAGGCAGCGACATAGCCTAGTGCTGCGAACACATAGGCGACCAATGAGCCACACAAACTACGATATACCAATATTATGATACTACGATAGCATGTTGATACTAGCGTGTTGGCTCGTATCGAACTATCAATTTATAACCTATTATTTAGCAGAAATAAATTTCATTTCGCGCTCCCCGCCTGAGTTTTCCGATCAAACGCCGAGTGCCCGACATTTTAATTGAAATTCTGTTGATGGCAATCCTATCTTGTAAATTAAAAAGTTACGTTTTACCAATTTATGCAAAAAAATAAATAAACAGAGCCCACATTAGGGAGTAACGTTTCAATATCATTGGCATGTAATTTTTTATTAAGAACTCATTATTGAATACATATTGAAATAATAGCCGCTTTGTCAAGTACTAGCTGTCTAGCTCATAAGCGTCGTAAGAACTTAATCCATACGGCACACACATGGCTCTCCAGGCAATTAAAGTTTTAATTTTGCTGATACAGTGATACAGCTTTAGCTCTGGAGATTAATTCCGTGTCCGTAAAAAATACGGAACATACTTTCTATTCCAATAAATAATAAGCTTTGCCGTAATACAGCCTCTTCTAAGCTTCCGAGTCAATCAATGAGAGTATTAGCTACCGCGTCACAAAGGAATGAGAAACAAGATACAAAATCTGTCGCGGTGCCGACAATTTTAAACAGGCCAAAAAGAATCCTTGAAAATCTTCTGAGTTCCCTGTTCCACGTACGAATCGTTAACTTGGAACGATTTTATTATTGGTATAGATAAAAGGCGTGAAACACGGCTTCCAAGTGTGGGGGCGGGAGGCTTGGAGAAATTCTAATTAGCGCTAATGGAAGGCGCGTTCACCTGGAACTAGTCTGCGGCGAGCGCTTCCTCCCTTGTGAAATTAATGTTAAATATTTTACAATGCACACAGGGCATACATCCACGTCAAAGTTATAACAGCAAAGTTCACTAACCCAGTTCTTAAAGCCCGTTCCTAATTATGCCACTTGTTCCCGGGAGGAATCTAGGCTGACAATATCCCGCATAATAAAAGTCGCAGATTTGGAAGTTAGTAACACAACGACCTTTGTCCTTTATTAGAATAGCGATGCGACTCCTATACAAACATATACAGTATATTGTATTTTTTCCACATAATTGTATTCACACAATAACATAACATTGCCTTTCGTAATGGTAGTTAAAGAACACTGACCAGTCAACGCTGACATGACACCCTTATACCAAAACAACAACAAGTAAGTTCAGCGGCTGCATTGAATTTCAGCGGTCCGATTACCTGTTAACCCCTTTGCTATAAACAAGTAATTTGATCACTATAATCTGTATTTCCTCTTTTCACTTTACTAGCATAAAGCAAGCAAAAACGTGCAAAAGAGCAACTTTTGTTAGCTTTATTTATAGGATTTTTTTCATGTGAACGAATATCCAAAATCTACATACAAAACAATTCTGTGCCAAATGTCTCTGCCGAACAGAGCACGTTTTAGTTAAAAGGATTTTTAACAGTATGCAGTTTTTCCCCAGTAATTTTACACTCGTATGCCTATTGAAAAGGACATTTTCCAAGAAAACAATTTGGTTAAATAGAGAGGTTATAAAAGTAAGTACTAAAACATCTGAATTGAATAGCTTCAGCTTACTATCTTTAAGTTTAAGCTCATTTTGTGTTACCGGATGAGCACAACTTGGAGCGGTATAGTAGCACCGCAACTTGCTAACTAGTGCCTAAGCTACTCCAAGGCATATACTTGTCGAATATCAATAAAACATTCCCATTGCGAAAACAACACACTAGATTCATATCGATTGTTCTAGTATTAAGTATGAAACTTAGTGGTATTCGGTTTCCACATAGTTATACGCGAACTATTCGAGGCTTTCCAACTGTTTTATAATATGCTATAGTATTAACAGTGCATGCAGCGTACAGCGAGGTTAGTTACCCCGTATGCTATGAGGGAGGCAGCCGGCAATGAATGCCTAAGTGGTGCACACGGCTTATGAGATCCATTCATCCACGAGGTTCAATGCTGGTCAGTAAACAGCGCTTTCATGGCATACGTGTCACCTCGTAGCCCAGTGTTCATTTGCGAATATCGAATCATTGGAATAATTTGACTGGGAATAATAAGCCTGTCGGTTCATTTACATGAAAATGAAATTTTGTTCATTTCCGAGGCAGATACAGTTTGTCCAATTTGGAGGAACATACTCTACGTATTGTGTATTTACCATTTAGTGATAAGGTTTAAAAATGTAGCTTGCTTGATCAACAGTATAACCAATTCGTTAGCTATCGGAACTATAAAGATACCAATCCATTTTCCCACAACACCGGTAAAATTGTACCGGTTGATTGATAACCAACGAACAATGAAAAAGAAAACCCTATGAATAAAATCTGTATCTTTTACTGCGAAAAAAAAAAATTTGTTTGTTTACAGTGTATTTAAAAAGAATAAAACCAAAAAGAACACCAAGAAGATTTTAATTAAAAAGAGTGCTGGTAAAAATATGAAAAAAGTACAAATTAAAGCTGACAAAGTCATCGCTATGTCTGTCTCCTTTCTACGAACTTGAACGTGTATTTTATAGTTTTCATCATAATTTAAACATCGACTCTTTACGGAATTTTTTAGAGTGGACACTTATATGGTCTAGGATGTATTCATTGCGTGTCATAGCTTAAAAACGGGTTCAGTATCAATGAAGGAACATTGTGGTTTTCATAACTTCACGACAATATACGTATTACCTTATTATGAAAACTCAAAATTAAAAGTCATTTATTCAAATTAGGCTGATAATTAGCACTTTTTGAACGTCAAAAAAAAGAAAACCACATATCATCTGCCTAGCCTTTTCCCAAACTATCTTGGGGTCGGCTTCCAGTCTAACCGGATCCAGCTGAGTACCAGTATTTTACATGAAGTGACTGCCTAACTGACCTTCACAACCCAGTAACTGGGTAATACGATAGCGCTTAGTAAGACTGGATGTCAAACTTTTAGCTTCTGACTACTCGTAAAGACTGTCAAAGATCTACAAATGACAGCCGAGACCAACGGCTTAACGTGCTTTCCGAGGCACGGAGGAAACTCGGTATGTTTTTATTTAGCCACGAGCTCCAAAACAAAACCACATAACCACGATTATAATCGCTCCAGAACCGAGTGTTAACCTGTGCGATCCGTCACGTAATAACGAGGCCTGCGTCAGGGCGTGTTCATTGAGCTGAAAGCCACTTGGGTAGTCACAGACAGACAGCTGCCGACAAGCTGTGGCGACAAGACAACCCGTTGTTAGGGACACGCTGATATGGAATCGATAGCTATACGATGGTAATCGGTTGCAAAAAGATACCTTAAGGGACAATTTTCTTTTTTTTTTCTAACTGCAAATCTCAAGTTACGCGAGATAAGGGTTAAGCCTATACCCTAGGTATCTATCGGTCAAACTCTGCCTAAAAATACCAAATTTATGGCTAAAGTTTAAAGGACACTTCCCTATTACATGAGTGGGCAAATGCGTGTGTATTCTACAGGTACAGTTCTGTCGATCCCCTTCAGATACACAGGTGTAATGATGTGTAAAAGTTTAAATAATAAAGAAACAAATTCCCGGATGAACGATTGCGTAGCCGTTAGCTATAACAGAACTTTTATAAACAAGCATTTAGTCTTCTTTCATGAGTAGGTTGTATGAGTTAGTTAGCTACTTTTTTTTTTTAATTCTGAACTGTATTCCATTTATCTTTAATACGTTCTTACAAAAAAGGAAAAAAAGGACATCTAACGGATTAGCCAATATGATGTGTGACGAAAAACGACTCCCTGGCGAAACCACTTAGGAGTTTGCAAACTATCACATGGAAAATGTATGCATGTAACACTTACTGAACCTGCCATACAAAACATACCTTATTTTTTTATTCTACTTTTTTTCGCGTTTTGAAGAGAGAAGAAGAGATTTCTCGCATTTTTGCAGAAAATGCCAGCTTGGACTAGCTTTTGAATATAATAAAAGCATACTCCTGCAAAATTTCATTAGAATTCACAATTAAATTAAAAGGAACAAAGAGCTTGAGAAGTAGGGCCCGGCACGGGCTATATTAGGCGTTGGTTATAGTCACGGAAGCTTGCTAATTTAATTTTTTATTAATGGGACAAATGTAGGCAGAGGAAAATCAATTATAGTGCACACTGTAGGATCCCTGTATAATTGAAAATCGGATAAATTGGATCGGTGGTTAACTTCAGCTCCAACTTCCACTTTAGAGGTGTCCCGGTGACAGGTAACCAAGTTAGCGCGTATACCGTCGGCATTCCGACTATGCGTTGAATATTCAACGCTTCGTTATAAGCATGCAAATTCCCCATATTTAGAGCTTTCAATATCAAATGTTTGTTTAGGACGAAAAACGATTGGCAATAAACTGTTTTCCTAAATTTTATTAACTCGCTTGAGACGGCATTAGTTTAATGACGTGCCTGAAAATGTAAAGACCGAGTCGTGAGCGAGGTAGCACGTGCTATATGTATGTACGCTTGTTGCGAACGTATTCACGTCAGCGAGCAAACGTACCATGGGTGTGCAATTAGTACCCTTCCGCACACAGCTTCCAAAGGCTTTTATAACCGTCGGAGTTTTAAACGTAAGCGTAACCAAGACTTGCTCGAGTGAGCACCGGGTCGAAACGCTGAATTTTAAAAACTGTTCGTTGTCCTTGATTTGGAAGGCTTTTACATTATTTATGGAACAATATCGTCACTAACTGACTCGAAATCAAGCGAGAGGATAGAATCATTAGGACAATCTGTTATTCTATTCCTAAGAGAGATGTACAGTTGTGCACTGAGCGAGCATTTTTCTAAACTCCATCTCGGAGCGCATCAAAAGAAGTTGAAGTTTGTATGCGAACTGAGTCTGTTATAGGTATGCGAGTACCAATTTTGAAACTTTCATGCATCTACCTAGAACATAATTTATATGAAATACTTCTGATTGTGCATTTTCTCATTTCAGTCCATACTTTACAACTAGCAGCAAAAATATAAGGCTCCAGTTCGATGTTAACATAAACGTAATCCAAAGAGCAGAACACTCGATACATAAATAAACAAATAGTTAATGGAAATTTAGAACTTCCGCACCACCTAAACTAAAGAAGGAATGACACCAAAACAAAACTTATGAAGGATAATGTAAGATCCAATCAAAAAGCGTCTCTAAAGTAATACAAAAGCCTCTCGTTGTTCGAATACCTCACTATTCCTGGCTCACAGAATTGCCTCCAGAGATACAAATCCTCACCCTGGATAGCTTACAATGAACTACGCAAAACAAAGAGTCAATCCCTGTGGGGAACTGACTCTGCTTGTCACTTAATCCGGCGACAGATCTGATATTCAATGGACTGATTGCCAATTGACAGACTAGTAGGAACAAGGTACCTATCTGTTTTGTTCCCGAATATTACAAAACTGCTATTTTTGTAAGATTGACTTTAATTGAATCTGCCTACAAAGATTTTAATATAAGGATTTTAGTAGTTTTTTGATGCCTTTATTTTGGGTTAATTACTTTAGTTTTTAACATTTTGTATAAAGAAAACCGCACGGAGAGAAGAGTGGAATGCTATGGGGGAGGCCTTTGTCCAGCAGCGGGACAATATAGGCTAAGGAAAAATAAATGTAAACTAAGTAGGTATACAGTTAAATTTTGATTGAAATAAATTGTCTACATTAAGAAACAAAAAATAAACACAGGATGTTTCATTTGAATATTTCTTTATGGCAGACTTGTTGAGCATACACAATTTAGGAGCTGTTACGTTGCCGTTCACGTTGTTTGCCGAAAGAGAAACTGATCTACGAACTGAATTGAATTCCGTTTGTGGATACAACTTTAAGATGTCTAGAAGATTTTTGACTTCTAGCAATGATCGATATCAAATACTAATCGCTTACTGAAATATGAGCACAAGGTATGTACCATCATCGAAAACAATGTTGTGTATAAATTACAGGTGAATTTCATTATTTTTGGCACAACAGTTGTGAGACAGAAATCCTGTCACATTCTACCAATGTCACGAAAAACCCGTAATAAACGTCTTGCATTATAATGACTGTGATATAATATCACAAGTTCACAACCTTCATTCTCGACTTCTCGAGAGATAACATCACGCCTACGCTTACAGCTGTGGAGGCATACAAAAGTAAACAAAGCTAAGGAAGTAACTTCTTATCGGTAGAACAAAGAAAATAGTATGGAACTACTACGAGTACTTACTAAGGCGACGGAGTTGTTGTTCTGTTGAAGCCACCGCAGTATGGCACTGGCCGTCGTGAAGTCAGGTCGTGGGGGAGGTGGTACAGCGTGCTGTAGTGAGCTGGCCAGCTGCTGTGCCAGCTCTAGGGCTCGTGCGCGAGCCGCTCGACCTGGCCCCGTCGTCGCAGAACCACCCGTACCACCTGCCTCTGGAATTAAACATTTTTTTTTTTAATAAAAATATTTAGTAGTTTTCGTATACAGGGTGTTTTTTTTCGTATACAGGAATGGGACTTTTGGTACTGGGTTTGTGCCAAAAGCCCAAAACAATAAGTATTGTAATATAATGCTAAATGAAGCATACCTTTGGAGTATGTACATTTATATACCATCTAAAAATCCATAGTAGGTATAACTTCCGATATTCTAAACGAAATTTTTCGTATTATAGACGAAAACAAGAACAAAGACGAGAGCGATTACGATGAAATCACAGCAATATAATTGTGATTCTACTAAGGACTATTTAAGTATTCATGCAGCAATCTATTAAAAACTGTTTCCTTTGTACCCAAGTTTTCAACTAATCTTACTATCGGTACATTCTAACATACATAATTATATAACGATAAACATTGAAGACCCAAAAGTTGGTAAAGACAGACAAAGTACAAACTTATTTTGAACCCAAAAGGCTTTACTTGGCGCTAAAGCAGCGCAATAGATGGCGTTATTTTGCATCTCGCCAAACGAAAACGTAAAAATGCCTTTTTGAAAGGAATAACACAAAACTTTCCGGGTTTTTTACTATAGAACATATCTAAATAATGATATCTATGCATGATTAAAAGTTTGTTAACTTTAATGAGTCCTAACATATCAAATCAAACAAAAAGTCTACATCGCGCTATTAACATTTTCACAGCGTTTTGTATATGACGAAAAAACGAAATTTTACTGATGGAAGTGTATGTCTTCTGCTGTGTCGATGCTTACTAGGCATTGATCGCTGCTCAATGCAGTCGCATCTGTTTAGTAAGACAACGTCACGCATTTCACGGTATAGTTTAACGCTGTTAAACCGGCTGGCTGGTAGCGTGCGCCGACTCCCGATCGCCCGGGCGGGCTGGCCCACAGTGGAACGAATGTATGGGAGCGGTTGGACGTAGACATGTCCGAAAAAAAAGAGTAAAATTATGCCAAACTAATGATGCCATCTTATTCGATTACTTAATGCCTTCATAACTTGTGGTGATGAATTTCTTCATAACTCCCATATTTCGGGAGTAATTTGAGAAAATGTGAAATTTTACTATGAAAATGAGTGTATCGAGCTCTCTCCCTCCTGATTCCGGGCTTGTTTCAAGTAGCGGTCTCTAATATCATAATGCTAATACTAAGAGCTATATTTAATACTAAGACACATAGTGCGCCAAATGTGCACTTTCTGGGATAAAGAGTGATGTTTATTTTATAACACAATTTTTTTATTTTTTGTTTATTTTGTTGATTAAAACCGTTTTTCTAAAGGTTTACCTTATTACAATAACATTTCTGAGCAGCCAATTAGAGAAGATATAAGCTAATTAGGATATATAATTAGGGACTTAAGGTTTACATATAAAACTGATGCACTAATGATTACTGATAAGAACATTGCTATTATTTAATTACTAAATGGCTCTTAATACACTAATTTAGCATGCATCATTTACTAATTATCACAATAACTAATTACCTTGCAATATTTAACAAAGGATACCTGGGATACCTGGATTTTATATAAATAGGTCACTATTAGTAACTTTAAAATCAGTGTTGATTTACACCTCGTTGTATCCAAGCTAATCTCGCAATGTATTTTCCAAATTTTAATACAAATCTTGATATTCACGTTGCTTTATGCGCACGCGCACATAAAGATTTACGCGACTTTAACTATTTGTTCAGTGTTTTAAAAGATAACAGTTGTGTTCAGTTATGTGAAAGTGCTGAAACAAGTTTAAAAGACTGGTGTCGTCGATTTTGCTACCGCATTTATGCAAAATGGACACAGTCTGGAAGAAGCACAGATAAGTTTCGGAAGAAACATGAGATTTGGCTACAGGCTGCAATTCAATGGCCGGAATTACAGAATGAAAATATGGAACCTTCTACAGAAAATATAAGTGACGTCATCGAGCCCATAATTTCTCCTGCTAAATCTAATGCTTCAACTTGTACACATCCTAGTCCTCGTAAATCTTTTGAGGACCTTAGTAACCGGCAAAAAAGAAGACGCACTGAAGATAGTCTTTCATGCAGCAGTAGCAGCGCTGAAATTATGTTTTCGGCCGAAAGGGCGCTTCAAAAGGCAGGACAAAGCGATACAGCTTATGTTATGAAATACTTGACGGAGAATCCAGAAGAGGCCTCAAAAATCAAAGCCTTCATTGAAGGTAAATCAATTCAGGTACGGGAAATATCCCCTTTGAAGGCATTGGCTCTTTATGTATCGATGAACTTATCGAAATGGCGCTATAACACTCTTCGGGATTTCAACACTCAAGAAGGAGCTCTTCAATACCCGAGTTACTACATGTTGGTTAAAGAAAAAATTAAGTGCTATCCGGCCAAAGAAGATCTCACAGTTACAGAGAGCTCTGCAAAAATCAAATTACAAGCCTTGATGGATTTAACCTCAAGAAGACTTATTAGGTCGTTAGAAACCCCTGTTGATCCCAATCAACAGCTCGTATTGACCAGCAAATGGGGTTTTGACGGATCATCTAGCCAAAGCATTTATCATCAAAGGACGAGTGAAGATGAGCAAATCGATCTTGCTAGTAATTTTATGATTAGTCTTGTACCACTGCGGCTCGTCTCAAAAGGTGTAACAATTTGGGAAAACGAGCGACCATCTTCCACTTCATTTTGCCGGCCAATATTGTTTAAGTTTATAAAGGAAACCAAAGAAAATGTGCAGAGAGAGATGGCTGAAATCGAAGCAGAGATTGAAGCCTTAACTCCATCCACCATCACTGATGGAATTAGTGTCAAACACCAACTGCTGTTGACAATGATTGATGGTAAAATTCATTCCATTATATCCAATACAGCAGCTTCAGTGTGTGACATATGCAAGGCTTGTCCTAAAGAAATGAATAATTTAGAGTTAATCAAAGATAAACACGCAAACGAGGACATGTATAAATATAGCTTAAGCACCCTTCACGCTTGGATTCGCTCAATGGAATGCTTATTACACATTTCCTACAAATTAGACATAAAATCATGGCAAGTAAGGGGTGATATAGCAAAAAGGCAAGTTGATGACAGGAAGAAAAGAGTTCAAGAGGCTGTAAGAAGAGAAACGGGCTTACTTCTCGATGTTGTGAAACAAGGCAGTGGATCCACCAACAATGGCAACTCGGCAAGGAGATTTTTTGAAAACTACACTAAATCTGCTGAACTGACCGGAATAGATGCTATGCTTTTAAGAAAAATCTGTGTGATCTTGCAGTGTATTTCATCAGGAGAGAAGATCAACGTAACTAAATTCCGAGAGTTCTGCTTTGATACTGCTAAGCTTTACGTGGAGTTATACCCATGGTATTATATGCCTTCTTCACTTCATAAAATTTTAATGCATGGGCCAGACATAGTTCAGAACATGTCAATTGTGCCCATTGGTTTTCTATCCGAAGAGGCATCTGAGGCTAGAAATAAAGATTTTAGAAAATATAGAGAGGGGCATTCTCGAAAGCATAGCAGTATCTCATGCAATGAAGATATTATGCACAATCTTTTACTGTCTTCTGATCCACTTGTTACAAGTATCCGTCCAAAAGGAAATAAGTTTGTAAAAAAATCTTCTTTTAAGGAATTTTATGAGCTTACGGATTCTGAGAAAAGTGATATCGAATTTGTTAACATAAATGATTTAGCGGACATCGATTCTGAATTTGAATTAATTGATGATGATGATGATGACGAAGATAATTAAATGATGTTATTGTTTTAAAATGTGTAACTTAGTAAATTAGAGCTTACATCTTAATTATTTATTGTACTTTTAATGAAACTAGGTAATTTATTATCAACTTACTTAAAAGTCATACTCTCATCAGTTCTTGTGAATATTTTTGTTAATATATATTTCTGTATATATATAATATATTTATAGACCTCTTAATAAGTCTGTCTGCGGTTTAAAGTAAATACAAATGGGGAAAAAACGTTTTTTTTTTTTAAATTTTCATTTCCTTTTATCCCAGAAAGTGCACATTTGGCGCACTATGTGTCTTAGTATTAAATATAGCTCTTAGTAATAGCATTATGATATTAGAGACCGCTACTTGAAACAAGCCCGGAATCAGGAGGGAGAGAGCTCGATACACTCATTTTCATAGTAAAATTTCACATTTTCTCAAATTACTCCCGAAATATGGGAGTTATGAAGAAATTCATCACCACAATTTATGAAGGCATTAAGTAATCGAATAAGATGGCATCATTAGTTTGGCATAATTTTACTCTTTTTTTTCGGACATGTCTACGTCCAACCGCTCCCATACATTCGTTCCACTGTGTGGCCGCGACGGTGAGGCTCGCGCACATTCCCTGACCGGCCCTTTGATATACGAGTTGTTAGTCTAGACACCGGGTTTAGAAGCCTTGAACACTTCCACGTGCAGGCACTGACCACGTCAGGTGCCAGATTTTTGTATTTTGTAAACCCACAATGAGTTGGAACTGTTCACTGATCAACGACACGGTGGTAACTTAGCTATAACTTCAGTACCATATCGATATCTGTTTTAAATTACAGAAAGGTACACCGACATTCGATACATCGACGAGCTTCATTGCGCATTATTATTATGTACGTATTGTATTTTCGTCAGTCATGTACAATATCACCTTCAAGTATTTTTAAAACTGGCTCCTGATAAAATACGCGACCCACATAATGCCAAGTTTTTATGTAGAGTTAACACACCAGAGAGAGAATTAACAAACTTTTGCATTCACCGTACTGCGCAGTTAGGATTTGTAATTTTTCCATACGGGTCAAGGAAAATATTGTTTCAAAGCTCTCGTAACTTATATAGATTGCATGAGAGTTTTCTATTGCAAAGTTCCACTGTAGGGTATCTGGCTGTGAGTAAATTCATTTTACAGTGAACCTTTATTTTTAACCGACTTCTTAAAAAGGAAGTGGTTATGTATTCGACCAGTTTTTTTTTCATGTATGTACACCGGCTTCCGTGATTACTGGTCCGCTTTAACTGATTCTTTTTTTATTTGGTAGAGGAAGATCCCGCTGTGGTCCCATCATATGAATTAACTTTGCTTAGGTACTTTTAGAGTTTTTCTATTTATTATGTTTTTCTTTCTTTTATGTATGTATGGACGATGTGCTAGTGTCCAGTTACAATGTAAACCTTTTTACTAGTGAAATCCTCAATGGATGTCTGGAGATCCGCCAGACTCTTACTAACTCAAACCACACAGTGTTCCTCTTTGTTACTTCTGGTCATAGTGGACCTCCATCAACGAGACCGCCAACCCAACTGATCTGATTGGTGGTAAGACAGCGACCCGTGTGGTCGTTGTATCGGTTTCAATCCTGACCTGGATTAACCCAGTGGCGTTAGTTAATGCTTTAGGAAATCCTCATTGGCAGCCCGATGCTCGTAATTGTGGCTGCTATACCACTGGCCCGCCTACCTATATGTGCTGCTTGTATACCGTTGGCATCAAATTGTCGGTGGGCACAGTTGCATAAACCACTGTACTGTGTACACTTGAATATGCTTTAACAGTCAGGAAAATCATTTGTACTAAAGTTGTACTTATTACAAATGAGCTCTCTACTTTAAATACTCCTCTTGATTAAAAATCTTATACCTTTATATACTTTTCTTGATTACCAAGGTTAATCAGGAAAAGGTCTTTGAGGCATTGTATCGTTCATTTTACACAGGTCTGTTAGTTTTTTGTTCGTCACGGCGCGGATGGTATTGATATATAATTTGATATGGACATTATTTTAAGATAGATTTAGAACGCGAATATAAGAAAAACTAAAATAAAGTCTTATAAATCTCCATTCATTAACCACCGTACCAGCCAGCATAAGCGCCACGACACAAATCTCTTCGAAATTACTCCACTCGCGCAAATTGCGCGGGGACCGAGTGAATTGCATCCGCCTATGAACAATGGGGCTTTCGCTTCGAGCAAAAAAAAATCTTCATCATTTTACCCTTCGTTATAATAGTAGGAACGACGCGATATCTTCATACCGCACTACGCCACCGCATATTATATGAGCAGGTCTTTAACGTTCAGGATTAAATAACCGGACACGTAATTAGCACATGCACATATGTGAACCCGCATTCACGAGTTTAGAGTAATATTATTGTTGTGGTTTGGGGCGGTGCACAGTGGAACGAATGTATGGGAGCGGTTGGACGTAGACATGTCCGAAAAAAAAGAGTAAAATTATGCCAAACTAATGATGCCATCTTATTCGATTACTTAATGCCTTCATAACTTGTGGTGATGAATTTCTTCATAACTCCCATATTTCGGGAGTAATTTGAGAAAATGTGAAATTTTACTATGAAAATGAGTGTATCGAGCTCTCTCCCTCCTGATTCCGGGCTTGTTTCAAGTAGCGGTCTCTAATATCATAATGCTATTACTAAGAGCTATATTTAATACTAAGACACATAGTGCGCCAAATGTGCACTTTCTGGGATAAAAGGAAATGAAAATTTAAAAAAAAAAAACGTTTTTTCCCCATTTGTATTTACTTTAAACCGCAGACAGACTTATTAAGAGGTCTATAAATATATTATATATATACAGAAATATATATTAACAAAAATATTCACAAGAACTGATGAGAGTATGACTTTTAAGTAAGTTGATAATAAATTACCTAGTTTCATTAAAAGTACAATAAATAATTAAGATGTAAGCTCTAATTTACTAAGTTACACATTTTAAAACAATAACATCATTTAATTATCTTCGTCATCATCATCATCATCAATTAATTCAAATTCAGAATCGATGTCCGCTAAATCATTTATGTTAACAAATTCGATATCACTTTTCTCAGAATCCGTAAGCTCATAAAATTCCTTAAAAGAAGATTTTTTTACAAACTTATTTCCTTTTGGACGGATACTTGTAACAAGTGGATCAGAAGACAGTAAAAGATTGTGCATAATATCTTCATTGCATGAGATACTGCTATGCTTTCGAGAATGCCCCTCTCTATATTTTCTAAAATCTTTATTTCTAGCCTCAGATGCCTCTTCGGATAGAAAACCAATGGGCACAATTGACATGTTCTGAACTATGTCTGGCCCATGCATTAAAATTTTATGAAGTGAAGAAGGCATATAATACCATGGGTATAACTCCACGTAAAGCTTAGCAGTATCAAAGCAGAACTCTCGGAATTTAGTTACGTTGATCTTCTCTCCTGATGAAATACACTGCAAGATCACACAGATTTTTCTTAAAAGCATAGCATCTATTCCGGTCAGTTCAGCAGATTTAGTGTAGTTTTCAAAAAATCTCCTTGCCGAGTTGCCATTGTTGGTGGATCCACTGCCTTGTTTCACAACATCGAGAAGTAAGCCCGTTTCTCTTCTTACAGCCTCTTGAACTCTTTTCTTCCTGTCATCAACTTGCCTTTTTGCTATATCACCCCTTACTTGCCATGATTTTATGTCTAATTTGTAGGAAATGTGTAATAAGCATTCCATTGAGCGAATCCAAGCGTGAAGGGTGCTTAAGCTATATTTATACATGTCCTCGTTTGCGTGTTTATCTTTGATTAACTCTAAATTATTCATTTCTTTAGGACAAGCCTTGCATATGTCACACACTGAAGCTGCTGTATTGGATATAATGGAATGAATTTTACCATCAATCATTGTCAACAGCAGTTGGTGTTTGACACTAATTCCATCAGTGATGGTGGATGGAGTTAAGGCTTCAATCTCTGCTTCGATTTCAGCCATCTCTCTCTGCACATTTTCTTTGGTTTCCTTTATAAACTTAAACAATATTGGCCGGCAAAATGAAGTGGAAGATGGTCGCTCGTTTTCCCAAATTGTTACACCTTTTGAGACGAGCCGCAGTGGTACAAGACTAATCATAAAATTACTAGCAAGATCGATTTGCTCATCTTCACTCGTCCTTTGATGATAAATGCTTTGGCTAGATGATCCGTCAAAACCCCATTTGCTGGTCAATACGAGCTGTTGATTGGGATCAACAGGGGTTTCTAACGACCTAATAAGTCTTCTTGAGGTTAAATCCATCAAGGCTTGTAATTTGATTTTTGCAGAGCTCTCTGTAACTGTGAGATCTTCTTTGGCCGGATAGCACTTAATTTTTTCTTTAACCAACATGTAGTAACTCGGGTATTGAAGAGCTCCTTCTTGAGTGTTGAAATCCCGAAGAGTGTTATAGCGCCATTTCGATAAGTTCATCGATACATAAAGAGCCAATGCCTTCAAAGGGGATATTTCCCGTACCTGAATTGATTTACCTTCAATGAAGGCTTTGATTTTTGAGGCCTCTTCTGGATTCTCCGTCAAGTATTTCATAACATAAGCTGTATCGCTTTGTCCTGCCTTTTGAAGCGCCCTTTCGGCCGAAAACATAATTTCAGCGCTGCTACTGCTGCATGAAAGACTATCTTCAGTGCGTCTTCTTTTTTGCCGGTTACTAAGGTCCTCAAAAGATTTACGAGGACTAGGATGTGTACAAGTTGAAGCATTAGATTTAGCAGGAGAAATTATGGGCTCGATGACGTCACTTATATTTTCTGTAGAAGGTTCCATATTTTCATTCTGTAATTCCGGCCATTGAATTGCAGCCTGTAGCCAAATCTCATGTTTCTTCCGAAACTTATCTGTGCTTCTTCCAGACTGTGTCCATTTTGCATAAATGCGGTAGCAAAATCGACGACACCAGTCTTTTAAACTTGTTTCAGCACTTTCACATAACTGAACACAACTGTTATCTTTTAAAACACTGAACAAATAGTTAAAGTCGCGTAAATCTTTATGTGCGCGTGCGCATAAAGCAACGTGAATATCAAGATTTGTATTAAAATTTGGAAAATACATTGCGAGATTAGCTTGGATACAACGAGGTGTAAATCAACACTGATTTTAAAGTTACTAATAGTGACCTATTTATATAAAATCCAGGTATCCCAGGTATCCTTTGTTAAATATTGCAAGGTAATTAGTTATTGTGATAATTAGTAAATGATGCATGCTAAATTAGTGTATTAAGAGCCATTTAGTAATTAAATAATAGCAATGTTCTTATCAGTAATCATTAGTGCATCAGTTTTATATGTAAACCTTAAGTCCCTAATTATATATCCTAATTAGCTTATATCTTCTCTAATTGGCTGCTCAGAAATGTTATTGTAATAAGGTAAACCTTTAGAAAAACGGTTTTAATCAACAAAATAAACAAAAAATAAAAAAATTGTGTTATAAAATAAACATCACTCTTTATCCCAGAAAGTGCACATTTGGCGCACTATGTGTCTTAGTATTAAATATAGCTCTTAGTATTAGCATTATGATATTAGAGACCGCTACTTGAAACAAGCCCGGAATCAGGAGGGAGAGAGCTCGATACACTCATTTTCATAGTAAAATTTCACATTTTCTCAAATTACTCCCGAAATATGGGAGTTATGAAGAAATTCATCACCACAAGTTATGAAGGCATTAAGTAATCGAATAAGATGGCATCATTAGTTTGGCATAATTTTACTCTTTTTTTTCGGACATGTCTACGTCCAACCGCTCCCATACATTCGTTCCACTGTGCGGTGAGGAAATATTTAGCTAAGCTAGGTAGGTATGTATGTAAAATGTGATGCATACGTTGCGGTATCTGGGAATCGGTGGCATCTGCATCGCCGAACAACCGCTGCGTACAGACATCCAGCAGCCACCACCTGGTCACGTGTTCGGGTAAATGCCAGCAGCCCGGCATTGCAATCACATCAAACACTCATTTTTAACTAATCACTGTTTCACACAAAAGTTACGTTACGCTTTGGCATTTCCGGATATCACAAAGTACTTACTTCATCTTCGATTACTGTAACGGACACATGTATCTACTTCAAATATTGGGGAAGATTACTCACACAAAACTAATAAAACGGAAATCACAAAAAAGAATAACAGAAGCTTTTATCTGGTTTAGCGGAGAAAAACATTTTACTACGAACGTATAAATTTCCCGGTGACCCGCTTCGGCTTCACTCGACGGCAATTTTTACGTTTGACTCGTACACTGCACTTTTAACATGTTTTCTTATATTGAACTCTTAATGAACTTTAATGGAATATGACAAGAATGTAATTTTAAACAGAATAGTAACGATTCAACATTCTTTTAATATATTTTCAGAGGGAGAAATATTGTTGAAGACCGGCTTAGAGCTCAGCAGAAAGCTCAAGAGCTTTTGTGGTCGCAGAAGTGTGGCAAAATTAAAAGAATGGAGGCTATACTCTTACGTAAATCTTTTTCCATATTTATAATTTGTAACTTAATGGGAATTACCTACGTATACCTCGCAAGTCGTTATTTCAATATTTCTAACAAAATCTAAAGCAAGAAGCCTGGACAAACTATAATTAAGATCTTTTTTGTCTATAAAGGCGTAAACAGAGATAAGCCGCATCCATTTGGACTTAGTGGGCACTGGGAGATGAAGGGTAGGATTTACGAGCGCTGATGAAAATGTTGAGCAAAAAAATACGGATGTAACCTGTTGAACACAAGGAAAATGGTAGAAAAGAACCCACAGAGAGGGTAGTAATTACAAAACTTTCCTAGCTCAAAGAATAAAAATAAATAGTAGTAGTGAACGTAAGGAATAAGGCGCACCATTTGTTAAAGAGAAAATTGAACTAGACGTAGGTCTGGCAACGTCATTAGTGCTACTGTGCTACCTTATTGGATACATACAAGCAATGGATGGTCGTGTCGTATCGTACGTGACTGACAAGATAAACGTTTTATCTATATGCCCCTTAATATAAGATTTGGGTCTTTAAAGAGACGGAGGAAATACAAGATATAAAAAAAAATGTAAACGTTTATAAGTCGTAAGTATCTCGTCTCTTCTCATTAGAAATATATGGCTATAAAATATATGGCAAAGCAGGTCTATACTATTTTATTTATATAATTAAGTATATATACAGATATCCATAACATCTGAGAAGTTTCGCCAGTTAATTTAATTTAACCTTTGTATCATTTTAACAACTTTGAACATTTACGCTTAAACAATCTTTTTTGTCTTAATTAAGTCAAGCTACGATTATTACATCGTTATTATAGGGCATAAGAATTTCAAAGAAAAGGTGACAAGATTTTAAAATATCAAAAAGGATAACAAGAAGAATAACAAGAAGAGAAAAAACACTAAAGCTTCGCAGCAAATATTTGTGAAATGAGGATGCCAGAGATAAGAAAAACGCCTGAAAATGTAATGTTGACGCTATCCAACTGAGATTAAATTCTGTTGTTTGCGTTTATTATACCAAGAATATATTATTAGGAAGAATAACTAGCTAGAATGTGAAAGTAAAGCTAGAATATAAATCCAAAATTATAAGATTACAATGACTCTACTCCATTCCCCAGTAATATGCACCTACAATAGATAGAAAGCCGATTTTAAACTTCATTCACAGTTAACTGTTATGCATGTAGAATTTAATCCAAGATTGATCAGCCTTAACAAAAGGATCGCGGTTTCAATTGTGGAAACTAGGGTAACGTAAGCTCATCTTGAGGTGTTTCATTATATTATTTAACAATATATCAAGGGGCAGTGTTTTTGTATGTGTGTCCATGTTCCCGGTCTCTTTTTTATAAACGCAAAAACGCACTAAATTGATTTCTTTAAATTAATCACGTCAACAAATTAATTAGCAGGTCGTACTGAACATAGTTTAATCAAAAGGCTTCTAGAAGTGGTCCCCAAATAACCTGTCATTCTGCTAAGCCCATTGCTTTTTGAAAGCGTGAAATACCGCGATTCGACATAAATTTAACGTATACATAATTTTACATTCAAATTAACTGACTAAGCTTTAAAAATATTAATAGGTTTGTTTTTAAGTCACGGTTCGTGATGATTATTTTTTAAATCCAACGTAAAAGAAGTAATTAAGTGATTACTTGTTAACAATAGCGAGGACAATTGACGCGTGCAGAATATTCGCAAGGACAACGGAGCGTCCGCGGAGGCTGCGTGCGGGCGGCGGACTGGCGCCACGCCACCCTCTGCTCAACAGTTTGCACCCTCTCCCACGAAAACGTCACCCCTATTTCCTGTAAAGCCTACAATCCGGCTGTTACAATCGAAGATCATACCTAATATACTTCTGCCGTATGTTATAAGTAGGTTAATCATTTTAAGAAGTAACTACGCAATCAATGTAAGGGTCTTCTAAGATATAAAAACTGATAAAGTAAGATTGTAATAAACTTTCGAACCATAACGGCCGTATATTCAAAGCACTTACTTGAGTAAAGCATACAGGATTAACAAGAGCTTAAATAAGTTTAAGCTAACGAAGATAAAGTGAAATGAAGACAAAGATGTAGTAACTATTTATCCTGTCACAGCCAAAACACAAAAGTATGCAATACTTTTGGTAGTGCGTTGTTTTATACCTAAGGGTCAGATCACACCGAGACGCGACGCGACGTGACGATACTTAAAGAGGCCAGTGATTTCGCGCTGCGCCGCGCGCCGCCGGGAGACGCATCGCAACGTCGCGAGGCGCATGTTAAAATCGTAGGCAACACGACGCCTCGCTGCGCAGCGAGACGCCGGCGCCGCGCGGTGCAGCGATACGCCGCGTGGTGCAGCGGAACGTGTCTACATTCGTCACGTGCTCCCACCCCCCCCCGCGTCCTCCCGCAGTCAGTCTATATGTATGGCCGCAACAAATTAAATAAGTTTTGAAACTTTTTGTAATCCATTTTGTAATAATGATCATTGGCAATGTGGTCATAACTTATTTAATTTGGCGCAACTTCGTCTGCGTCACATTTTACCCGTTTTCGCAAAATTTTCATTGCTGCTCCGCTCCTATTGGGCGTAGCGTGATGTTATATAGCCTATGTCCTTCCCCAGGTTGAAATCTATCTTCTTGCCAAATTTCATTAAGATCCGATCAGCCATTTAGTCATGAAAAGGTAAAAATTTTGGAGCTACCAATCCGCACTGGGCTAGCATGGTGGATGGATATAAGCTCATTCACTGTCATAGAGAAGAGTTCTTTGACCCAGTAGTGGGAACATTATGGGCTATCATTGTATCCTAAGGAGGAGCAACTAAAAAAAGCAGCTGATCTGGTTGATTTTTAGGCTAAGCTGGCTGTCCTGCCTTGGTCCGTGGATGGGTAACCACCCATTACATATCGAGCTTCCTCCGTGCCACGAAAAGCATGTTGAAGCATTAGTCCCGGCTGTCATTTGTAGATCTTTGACAGTCATTTTAGGTAGTCAATGCTCTGAAAGTCTGACAACCAGTCTTATCAGGGGGTATTGTATTACCCAGTATTAACTGGGTTGTGGAGGTCAGATTATTCAGCTGCTTTTAGTTAGACTGGAAGCCGACCCCAATATAGTCGGAAAAAGGCTAGGCAGATGAGGATTCTAATTGTATCTAAAGGAAGATATTGATTCAAGTGTGAGGTTCATCGACAAACCAAAAATCAAGTAGATATTAACTTGATGTGTGTCTATGGAAAGTTGAGAAAACAAAATAAGAAAGTTGTCATGAGTAGGTAACTTTTCTAAGGTTATAGAGTTTTTAAACAAATAAAACAGATTGTACAGTTGATCTCATGACCCGCTATAAGTTTTAATATGAGTTCAGCCATGCTGAAGTTAATTAACAAATAAAAGGGACCCCAATAATCTTTGAACCATGAAGTTTTCAAAGTGAATGTTACTTACTATTGAGACCTATTAGATAAGAGATGAGGTTGTTCCACAAACAAATAAATCTAAATCAATTATAGCCAATTGTACTTACCGGCTATAATGCCATCCATCTGCTGCAAAGCAGCTTCCAATAACTTCGTTGGATCAGATTCTGGCGAAGTTGGGTTATTGTCGCCATCAACTTCTGTTGCTTTCCCCATTACACCGCCAGTAGTTAGATACGCACGCTTAAAATATGCGATTATTTATTTTATAACTTTTATGGTAGTTACTCAAAGTTTTTAGAATTAATGGAAAAAGTTAACTTTTTGTCAACAAAACTTTGACTTGACATTTCAATAGTTGATAGTTCATTTTTTGACAGACTGCTGACATTTTCTTTATTTGGCAGCAGCAGGAAGTCGTACAGTCTACGAAAATAAAAATCATCTCTTGGTCCTACACATTATTTTCTTTTGTTTTTCTTCTTCTTGAATATAACTTCTTGAGTAATCAACACTCGAGTGCTTCGTAAGGTAAACATAGGTTCAGTTAGTTGTTATATACATAATTGTGCGTAACAGAAAGTTAAACTATTAGGTTAAGAAACCGACTGCGACATGGAAGCCCCAAAAGCGCAGCAGAAGCCATCCTCAATTTTAAATTTTATTAGCTAACCATATACCCATGTATGGCTAGCACAGACTACATAGCGATTGATGACTAGCTATAGCTACCGTACCGTATCGTTGTAAAGACTATCGCTCGGCTTGAACTCCGGTATGGACCGAAGCCGTGTTGAACCCTCTCTTACATGCAAAGAGTATAGTAATATAGATCTTACATGTTCAACAGTAAATGACCTTCTCGCCCACATAAATACCGTTGGATGAAGACCGCACAGGCATGGGCAAAATATATAGATATATCAAAATATCGATATATATCGTCGATATTTTTAATCGCGATATATCGATATTTATTTTAGAGTATCAAAATCGTAATTTCGAATTTTTTTAACGAAACTTTTGTTTCGTGTTTTAGCGTTTTATTAGCGTCAAGAAGGACCGAATACAGTTTTCAGCGAACTTATACCTTGTCTCATTTAAGCGCTGCGAAGTTTTTTAGGGTTTTCATAAAACCGCGATAACTTGAAAACTATAAATATTTTCTTAAATCTAAATTGGGGCACACATTAAGAGCTACTCGTGTATGTTTATTCTACAGGGGCACATGCAATGGTTTTAGAGATATACGATTCATCAAAACGTTACTTCAGCAGGAAATGCAATATCTCGAAAATCTGAAGGGGCACAGATTTTATTTTTGGGGGCACATTTTGGCACACATATAAGCTCTCTGGCCATGCACAATTTTTCTCTCTCCGATCATTCGTTTAGAATTTTCCTGCTAGAAAAACGTTACCCCAGCAAGAATCGTATTTCCCTTTTTTTTTTCAAAACGACAGGTGCCACACATTTTTTATGTGGGGGCACATTTACAGCAGATAAGGCACCAACTATACGTTCTACTCATATAACTCTAGGAGATACTTTCTTGCTGGGGTAACGTACACCCCAAACGGGGCTCAACGCGCAATCCTCCTCTACGCTACGCTGCGCAGCGCTGCATGGCGCAAAGTATTCTGATTTCTACTAAAATCTACCTCACGAGGCCGCTCGACGCAGCGCTGCGTCGCTCTACGCCGCGAAGCGTCGCGCGGCGCAGCGCTGCATGGTGCAACGTATTCTGAATTCTCACAACGAAATGTGTATCTTTTCGTGTAGAAAATAAAGTTATATTTTGAATCGCTCTTTAAAAGTGTGCGCGCAGCGTCACGTTGCGTCGCGTCTAAGATTTTTTTAGACGACAAAAATGCTATTAAATAGAAGTCGGTTACTACCCAATATTTTTTAGCGATTACGATGTAACAAAGTTTTATACATGCTGTATAGAATTAAGTCAGCGTGGTAATCGCATTTATTGGAGAAAATGCTACAGGATCTGACTTTGCAGCCGTTAGTTAATTGTGTCTTTATCAGTTACCAAAGTAATCCTCAACTGATTTTGCAGTAGGTAGTGTTGGGGAGAAGTAGGTACCTACTTGTTTTGGCCACATGTTCCTAGGTACAGTCAGCAACAAAAGCTTATTTATACTGTCGCTTCTGCATAGGTATCTTTGATGAACGGTTTCCAGCATTTCGTAATATTATAGTTAAGTGTGCTGTTGAATTAAACAAAAAAGTTACAACTTTTCATGTCCTAAGTTCTGACTACCATACACATTGTTTTTGTCAGTTTAGGCATTATGACAAGGTATAACTTTATCATTGGCTTTCGTTGCTGACCATACAAGCTGTACCCCCGATTATTGTTGTGCTGTGTTTTGTATGCGTAAGGAGGTTTGCACTATGTAGAGGACAGCTATATCCATCCATGCAGGGATTACTAAGATTACTTAAATAAAATCTCATTTTGTATGTCATAGTTTATTAATATTTCATTAGACCCTTTACCAAATTATTATAAAGTAAATAAATAGAACTACATATTCGGTAGTAAGTACCATTTGTTTATAACCCTTAATCGTCACATAAAAACGACAAGAGCAATTTTTTATCAACTGCAAATAAACTTTTCTATGAAAACAAGCATAACAGCCACATTGTATATATATGTATTCTTCTATACATAAATAAATAACATTCGATTTGATTTCCCAGATTCTAATAAGTGTATAATATATAAGTTTTAAATGTGTCAATTTTAAAAATGCACACCTCTAAATAAATTTTCGTATTTATATAATGACAATATAATCAATATTAAACTATTGATCTAAGGCACAATCTGCTACAATTTGATATAGTAACTATCACTCATGATTCCAAACTGGTTCCTTGTAAGTAGTAAGTAACCCTACGTTATAATAGTACAGTTTGATATAATTTCTCTTAATATTGATATCATAAAGTAACAGGAAAATATCAACGACAAATTCAATCTGCTTATAGTTACAAATTGCTTTCAACCATGTTAATTTCTCTATCTTATATTACATACATAACAACTTAACATAAAATTATATTGTTGGTAAGCTGTGTTTTGGTATTAAGGTGAGGATCGCTACACTAAATATTCTGCGTTTATAATTACATATTATATGGTGTATATTATAGTGTCCATTTCAGATACAACGAAATCTATTCATTATTGTAAGTCACGCTGCTCTAGTTTCAAAGTAGGAATCAATTATTTTTTAATAAATGACAATGTTCAATCAGGAAAAAGTTCCCAAAATGTTACTTTAAAAATACTGTTTGTCTACACGATTGATGTTGTAATTTTATGTCAACAATATTCTAAAACAACGTCGAATACTTTACAGTTTACAATTTGTATTACTACCACACAAAAAAATAAAATATTTACTTCAAACCGCAACAATCAACAATGTTATTGCTGCATTGCAAATAAATCAAACAAGAACCGCATAACCCGAGGTTGCAATTAATTCAACGAGTTCTATGTTGATTTTTTAGCAATGCAAACATTCATGTAATAGAAGTTAAATAAATACAACTACATCTTTAAACCTCTGCATTCTGAAAACATTTTATATTTAAGATCTGTTCTTAATTACACCTAGAATCTATAAAATATATTACTCTATTAAATATTAAAGGCAATATCTATCATTAGATATGGACGGATTAAGTAAAGGCGCCCAACGGGGGTTACCGATTAATAATATTAATAGCTCTTATACTAAACCTACACTTGTATTAACATTAATTGCGGCGCGACGGGACCAAAATATATAAAATAAAACATTCAAGTTATACATAACAAACAATTGAAACAGCATAAAATAAGAATCTCTATAAATAAATATGTGTTGCTCATTTCAGGTAACTCACTAAGTCCATGCAACTCATGGACGGACTACCGTGCGCCGCGTGCGCCGACTGCTAACCTAATACCAATGAAATAACAAAACAAAATAAACTTCGTTGGTAAACATAATTTCAGTTCCATCTAAGTCAATTTAGTGAACTTATCAGGCAAGACCACAACCGATATTAAGTACTTAATTGCTAAAGGAATGTAAATCTCAGGTTAAAACAAAGAATGGAACGGATTCACCGATGTTATGAAGTACGAATACGTTGTACATGGAATGTACCTAAACATAGGAAATAACATCTAAAATATATGAAACAAAAATACGACGCTTATCTCCTTAATTTCGTTAGTGTGGATAGTCTAATTTTTTTATTGATAAAAATCCCGATTTTGATAAAATCTTTTTTAAAACAGTAAAAGTTTAAAGATAATTTAGTAGTATTTGCTACAAAAAATGATGATAAAATCGTTTACCACAAAGTTGAGCATTTTTCTTAAAATAAATTATTTACCTATTTTGATTAATCCATAAAATAAGGAGCTTAGAACTCAACAATGATTAACCAATCTGCCTGCTTGAAGTTTTAGTATAATATTTTAAAAGTTCAATAAATAACGAATCTATCTTAACATGCACCAATAAAAGCACTTGCAACTTTCTGTGGAGTATTTCAAACTATGAAGATGTATGTGAACTAATATTATTATGCTTTTGTGCGAGTACAACACTCAACATGCTCTGTGCTTGAGCTTAATTGAGCAAGATGTGCTAAGTATAGCCACTCGTTAATTTGTTGTTTAAATTACAACATTTTTAAACTAACTTTATCTTTTACTTTTATCTCAAATGGAACTCGAAACAGAAAGTGCTTTTAAAATACAAATAGTAGCTTGACTTTTTAAGTACATAATGAAATTTATAATTCTATAAGATTGTAAAATATTTAAGTATTTTAGAAAAAAATAAATAATAACAACAAAATAATTTAACTTGTACATTAAGTATTAGTCGTGGACTTGCATCACATGCATTTTATAAAAGGAAATATAAATAAAAACGGAATGTAGAATTTATAATTCCTGTCTGTACACAATCACAATAATTAAACCATCACGGATTATCATAGGCTTTGCCTTTCTATAACTTCTCAACAGCGAAATGTAAAAATATATATTAATTTGTACACTCTTCACCATAAGTTTTATTTTAATAAACATTTGTAAAATTCACTATCGCACCAAAATACTCTAAAATGGATTTGATTTAAATCACGGTAATGTACAGTTAAGTACTTCAAGACGAAAAATAAATATAAAATATTTTTAAGATAATTTGAGTAGGTAGTTACTTCTTCCCCACCAAAGACTGAATCATTTAGTCATACTCACGAAATGGAATGTATACGTCATAATTTGGAATGTAAATAATAACAATTTCTGCTGAATTTCAGCTTATTTTATAAGTCTTATTATAACTCAAATGTATTAGACACGACCTCGTATTTTTTTTTTAACCATTTCATATCCCTTTTTATTTAAGTACTAAAATATCCATATAAATATCTTCGCACATTAACTATTTTAACCACTAAATATACCTTGACATAATTTGCACTTTAAATATAAACAATAGCTTCGGGGGGACGTTCAGCGTAATAGCATATTCGAAGCACTTCAACATACAGTGCCTGCTTTAAATAAGGAATGTAGTAACACACACAGAACAAGACGAGAGAAACAATAAATTGTATCTAATAACCGTAAATATGTTAAGTATAAGGTGTAGTATTTTCGAAGTGCTTACGGACTATGCACACATAGCATACGAGAAGTGCATCATCAAACCAAAAGTCAGTGATCGAACGGCCCCCCAGCAAACAGTCATTGATGGCTCTTGCTCAACAGGTGGGAGTTGAACTCGTACACGTTGCAGCACTGCTCGCCGCAGATGTTGCACTTCCAGGGGTTTGAGTCGCAGTGGCAGCCTTTGTGGAGGAAGTACAACGTGGAGTCCGGGAATGTTATAGAGCAAAACGTACATACGAGAGAGGACGGCAGCATGGCGGCGTCCCCGTGCGTCGATGTGATCACACCGCCCTCGGACGGAGAGGCACGAGAAGCCTGCAACAGAAAGAACAAGGCTGAAGTGGAACATTTAGGCATGTGTGAGAGAACAACATCTACTCTGTAATCCAAAAAGTTAATTCTTAATGATTGAACTCGACATAAACGTACGCTAGAGCCCCGAGCGCGTCCACGAGCAGAGATGCGCCGGCGCAAATCTTCTCTTAATAAACTTTTTAGCGGTGACACCTTGATCAGAGATGACAGACTCGAGGATACGCCTCGTTTATCGCCGCCATTAGTTTCGCCTTCCCGCATATCGTTATTGCCCGAATCATCTTGAGTGTTGGGTTCCTGAAACAGTACAAAATAAAACATAAATTATCCAGATATTGGCGAGGAGCTCGTGGCTAAATAATAGCAGCCGCAAGGGTCGATCTTCAAGTTTAAGCCGTGCTTGCCGAGGTCGGTCCGTGGATGGGTGACCGTAATTAAATACCGAGTTTCCTCCGTGCCTCGGAAAGCACGTTAAGCCGTTGGTCCCTCTGTCATTTGTAGATCTTTGACAGTCGTTACAAGTAGTCAGAAACCAAGGGGTTTCGTATTAGCCTGTTACTGGGTTGTGGAGGTCAGATAGCAGTCGCTTCATGTATACTCAGGTGTATCCGGTTAGACTGGAAGCCGAGCCCAACAAAGTTTGGGAAAAGGCTAGGAAGATGATGATATCAATATATTAGCCATGTTTTTGATTTACAAATCACCCCTGACCAAAAAAACACGTCTCGCTAAGCGACGCGCAGTTCGGTTTTAGGCCCGGGCTTTCCACCGAGAGTGCTATTCTATGCCTCAAACAGACTGTGCAGTATTATACGAGTAGAAAGACCCCAGTGTATGCATGCTACCTTGATTTATCGAAAGCTTTTGATCTTGTATCGTACGACATTTTATGGGATAAATTAAGGGATGAAACTTGTCTACCTAGAGAAATTGTACTATTATTTATGCATTGGTATAACAATCAAAAGAATTTTGTAAGATGGGCAGGCTCTCTCTCGGGGGAGTATGGGCTGGAGTGCGGGGTGAGGCAGGGGGGGCTCCCACGCTCTTCAACCTGTACGTCAACCATCTAGTCGATGAGCTCAGCAGCACCGGCATCGGCTGTCATATAGATGGTATAGTGTGCGAGAATAATATCAGCTATGCGGACGATATGGTGCTGCTGAGCCCCTCGATTGATGCCTTACGTAGGCTCCTGAAAATTTGTGAGTCCTACGCGGTGGCTCATGGGCTCAAATACAACGCGAAAAAGAGACGTGTGTAACTGTGTGTTTATCTGTGGCATCGTAGTTCTGCTTTGTTTTGTGCATATGCTAAGCGGTCTACTTAGCGGTCCCCCGACTCTATGACGCTTGGATTATTTATTATTGGTTTTTTAGAGGTTTTTTTAAGTTTTAATTTCATTTTTTGTATTGTTAGGCAGTCTTGAGGAACTTCAGCTTACCTGTTTTATGGGTATCAGAGTGATGGACGGAGTTATGTTGGTCGGTAATCCAGTGGATAGTGAGCTGCTAGCGATTGCGCTGTCACCGGACTGTGGTGAGCTTGGGCCTTCGCCGTTCATGCGCGATTCTAGAACACGTTGAAATATATCAATAAACGTCATAGTAAAGACAGTAAAGAATGAGATGTTTATATATTAGCCGAAATTAAGTTTTTCATGAAACAGGCCTAGAGCTATAGTTATAAGATTAGGTTGAACCATACAAATTAAGCTGCTATCTCTTTTACACTCTACCTGTCGGTAAAACAGCAAGTTAGAAACACTTAACTCTTATATTATTTAAATTACAACAAAGACAAGCACTATTATTATTTCCCATACTATTCCATAATTGTAAAATCTTTACTTTAAAAGACACTTAATTTGCATTAAAAAAAAACCGGCACGGGCACCGAGTCGTACTCGCGCACGAAGGGTTCCGTACCATTATTTATAAAAACGAGCAAAAAAATCACTTTTTTGTATTGGAGCCCCCTTAAATATTTATTTTATTCGGTTTTTAGTATTTGTTGTTATAACATCAACAGAAATACATAATCTGTAGAAATTTCAACTGGCAACCTATCATGGTTCATGAGATGCAGCCTGGTGACAGACGGACGGACGGACAGCGAAGTCTCAGTAATAGGGTCCCGTTTGACCCTTTGGGTAAATGGGTATGGAACCCTAAAAACAGCAGCAGAATTAAAAAAAGCTATGTAGATACAAGCATTCCATTAGAATTATGTTTCCTTTTAAGAATTTAGTTCTATTTTAGGAATTGTAGCTTGTTTTTAACTAGACATGGGTAGCTCGCGAATGAGAGATATAATTGAACTAGTTCTTAAATTACAATCTAACTCTCAGTCGCTCAGTCGTTCACGGAATAGCTCACTAGTTCATTTAGCTCAACGGCTCATTGACTCTATAGTCTGTGGCTTCGCGAGTTACTACCTACTGTTCAAGTATGAAGGAAAATCATTGGCTTTCATAATTACTTGTAATAAGAACAAAACAACCCTATGAATCAAATTTTATCTATAGCTCGCAACTAAGTTAAATGAACTAAAGAACTTCAAAGATTTTATAGAGCCACTGAGCTAGTTGTCTCGTTTGACTTGCGAAAAGTAGCGCGGCTCAATTTGATCTGTAGCTCGCAAGTTAATCAATTGAGCGCAAGAGTTAAAAGAGTTATTCGGTGAGCTAAAGAGCTAAAAGAGTGATACAGCTCTTTTGATCAAAAGAGCTGTATCTCTCTTTTCTTTTCAGTGAGCTACATTTCGCATGTCTATTTTTAACTGTGCAAGCATAACAGAAATGCACACATTACATTTTAACCAAAGGATTTATCATTATTATTAATTAAGGCTTGACTATCTGATTAGATTTTATGGTAAACTGTACTTTAACCAAGGATGGATTCTATAAAGTACCATTATTTATCTATTGGACACTCCTGTATAAGAGCTTCCAATTGTTCAAATACATACCTTAAAGATAATCTTAGTCCAACTTTAATAAACTTAACAATTTGAAAACAAATTGTTACAGTATTTGTTTCATAGTTACCTGAGTTGCCTAAATGGTTTTGGCCTGGAGAAAAGGTCTCGTTATTGTCGGCCATAGAAATCTCAACGTGTGGGGTCAAGTAGTGCATGGGTGGTGTTGCATTATCAACGGAACGGGCACCGTTGCTGTCACCGCTATCTGAGTACGTAGCTGCGACGGAGACTGATAGGCTGGATCCTAACGCGCCGAGGGCGTTGATAGCACTGGGATCCATTGTACCGTCAGAGTAAGCGGCGTTGGCGATACCCGCAGCAAGGAGAGATACTGGAGAGTTATTGCCTGGACCAGGGTTGTCCAAATCGATGCCATGTCTGTAAAATAACATACGAGACATAAGATGATTCTGCATACCAGGCCTGATCATTTTGAAACATGTTTGTGTAATTAAAATAAACTAGTGACAAGAAAGGTCGATAATAGCCAAACCAATCGGTGATGTCCTAGAACGATTCGCAACACGAAAGAGTCACGCCTGTTTAAACAGTTATGTAGAGAAATACAATTACCTGTTAAAGAAGTGAACCCTCAGGCTCTTCATGGTAGGGGCGCGATAACTACACAAGGGGCAAGTTTTAACGAGGTCGTGCTGTCCAACGTGTTCGTTCTGGAAATGCGCCCGCATGGCAATTTGGCGCTGGAATCCTCGGTTGCAGATTGGGCAATGATACGGCAAACTCTTGGTGTGAGTTGTGAAATGTTCTGCCAAGTGATCTTTTCTAAAGAATCTTTTTTGGCAAACTCGACATTCGTACGGCTTTACTCCAGTATGCCGCATTTTGTGTCGGCGCATGTTGGCGCCGTTTGAAAACTTCATGTTGCACACGTCGCATTCAAACAGCTTTCTGTGAGGTCGGGGGTCGGCGTTTTGTGCAGCTGCCACATTGTTGTTGTCAGGGGAACATTGGGCCATGTGGGTGGTTAGGGCTCGACTACTTAAAGTACTAAAACTATTGCATGTGGTACATTTTAACAGTGTACCACCCCTTTTTGGAGTCTCTTTGCTGTTGGTGGCCACCTGAAAATAGTAATATAGATTTAACATTTCGACCAGAAGTACTGCCAAAATAATAAATTACCTAGCAAAACTCAACAGCAAAGATTTTTTGATCCTGTAGGTATAATCAAAAGAAATAAGATTTAACAAATATATTTTGCATGAATTAGATTTAAGGAGTGAACAACAGTGCATACTGTTTTAAATCACATGCTGCAATATAATAGTGTCGATTCTAAAGATCACTACAGTTCACAGCCAAGGAGTAGTAAGACTAACTATTTTCCTCATTTACTTGCTTTAGAAAACTGAAGGTGATTTTAATATATTGATTTAAAACAGTTAATCCCAACCCAACTTATTGCTGAAAAGGCTACAGGTTAAATTCCAAGTAAACAAAAAAAAGTGTAAGAAAAAATTGCATCAGTATAAGACAAATTAAATAACCAAATTAAATGGTAATATCGCAATAACCACTCAAAAATGAGACAACTCAATCATAATAGCACTAAAAGTAGCAAGTCATTAGTTTTAGGTGAAAGTTAATGCACAGATAGCTGATGGTTAAAGGTAATAAACATTTAGGTCGCCACTTTATAACAAGTGGCCTAAAAATGTATTTAAGCGATAGGTCTGATAAAAATATACAGCATTCAGATGATTTTTTGCAAAGTTAATGCAATATAAAGAACATTTTGAAAGAAAACTTAAACCACTGATTCAATTTAAACCAGTTTCTTGGACATCAGCATTGAAATATGTTAAGATTGTGTCACAATGTTCCTTACAGCATGAAATTTAATATTCTAATTCCTTTTTTACTCTCTTTGATGTTTGGGACAGAATAGGCTAGCCAAAGAAAAATGTACTGTGTTGCTGATATTCTAATGAAATCCAATAAGTTCTGGCAATTTCTGTCTTGCTATGGTGCAGATGAGACATACTTTTATGTCATGCTATCATACTCAAATGAAAAACAATACACATTTAATACACCTGTTTTATTGTTAAATAGCAACAAACTTGAAATCTATGCCCCAGACAATTAGCATAAAGCTTCTATATTATTATTAATAGCACTAAATACAATTTCGAAAGCAATTCTTTTGCATAATATTTTAATGAAATTAAGTCTACTAAGAAAACGCAGACTAGTTTGAAAATTTATTGTTCACAGACTATATGTCTATTCTGTGAACAATAAATTTTCAAACTAGTCTAGTAATTAAAAAAATATTATAATAGCAAGGATGCTTAATTTGGTTTAATGATCTAAGTATGTAATGCAAATGTATAATGATAATATGAGTATCATTATCAGTAATTATCAGAACAGCTGTCAATCGTTATGGGATATCCTACTTGGAAGTTGATTGTATATATTATTTTTTAAAACCAATAAACCTTTTAAAATAATAAATGTAATGGGAATGCATAAAATTAATAAACACCAATGCTAAATAATAATTTTGCAATACTGTTATCTTTGCCCCAGTTATCCAGAGACAAGTTTTGTATGTTTTATTGGACTATACTTTCTCCTTTTTTTATTCTACATTTTTTTTTAAATATTTGTTTACAACCAAACCAAGACAAATATAAATTGATCTCAAAAACTCATTTCTCATATTGTCCAGCAATCATCAATGACACTTATCCCTAAACAGTAATTGATCTGAATCATATTTTAAACGACACAATATTTTAAATAAACTAGGTAAACCTGACTAGCCTACATCTAAGTTACAGTTAACAGATGAGATTACTAACCGGTTCATTTTTGACTGCAGATAAATTCGGTGACACGGTGCCGGAGTCGGCCTCTGTTTCCCCTTTTGATGACATCACATTACCATGTAGTGGGCTCTCTGATCATCACTCTCCCGCCTTCCAAGACTACGAAAACATAAACACGTCAAAACAAAACCGAATCGACTATATTTAAACGTTAATTAACACTATACACACTTAACAACGTACCAAGTAGCATAAGAACACAAAACAAGTTGTTTCTCTTAAGAATGGCGAGGTGACCCATTTACGAAAACATACGAATTAACTACTCACTTTATATTACTTTTTAAACACTATCTGTCGTATATTACATTTAAAACCATATTCCATGTATCGTATAAGAATTCAAGTTGCTAAAACACACAGTAATAAATCACAAACTCACGTTAGCTTGATACGTCGACAGCCAGAACAGCGGTATTTTAGGGAGAGATCGCTATGTGGCCTAATTCAATGCTTGAGTTCGATGCACAAAATACGTGTTACGCGTCTAACTGTAAATGCATAAATAAGTGGATTCCCGTTTTGATTGTGTTATTTTGGCTGCAATATGCAATGTCTGTATTTACTAAGTAATAAGAAGGAATTTCCTAATGAAATTAAAAACTTTTAACCAAAACCATTTTGATAAAAAACCGAACACCTGTAAAGTGTTTTTTTTTTCTTCGATGTAATTTTTAAATATGGCAACATAAAACTTTTGTGACGTCAGTCAGATGAGTGTTGAACCCATGGTGAGACAATCATCAGAAAATATTTTTAATCCAGTTGAATATAAAATAAAGAAAAACAAAATCAGTAAAATTATCGAAATTAATAACATCGGAAGTAAAAATTAGTACTTCAGCCCTCACGGTGTCGCTTTATGTTTTTTCACCACCTTCAAACTCTTGATGGTGAATTTAATTTAGTATTGTCATAGGCCGACTACATAGATCCTACATAAGAGTAAATGCCGTGTAGATAACGCGTTTATCTTAGTGCTGAAGTATGATGAGCGCAGGTGTTTCACAGACAGATTTTTTTTATTGGTACCTCGGTGACCAGTTAGTACCTAATATTTCCATGCTACGTAAATGGCCATGATTGCTTCTTCTACCATGGTTGGCAACACTGTCAGCTGTCACTGTCACGTCACGTCAGTGTCGTCAGTTCACTTCGCTGTCAATTGAACAGGTACTTTGTAGTGGGCTGGCTGACAAAACAGAAGACCTCGATTATTTTTTTCATTGTGAAATACTGTGTAGTGTTAATCTCATTAAAATATTAACGAATTAAGTAATTTGCTGTTACTGTGCCCATGGACACTAATTTATAGAATGATCATTTGCTACATCAATAACTAAAAAGCGAAGAAAGTATTATGTTTGGCACGTAAAGGGTAAACAACAGTTACGTTTTTAAAATGTGTTCTTCCACAATTATGTCCTTTTTAAGGCAGTGGAGACTTTGGATTAGGCCTCTATTGATCGCACTGTATGTAGTAGTCATTATAGTATTAGTACCGATACTTATAGCCCATTCAATAAACAATGGGTTCAATAAATCCGATCAAGGGTCTTTGGTTGCGGGAGGATTTGTTCTTCTCGCCGTACCCATCTCCATATGGCAAATAACACAACATGTTGTTCACTATACCAAACCAATATTACAAAAACATATTATAAGGTAAGTTGTGTATTTGTTAATCCCTTATAACACAATGTTATTCCAAGTTAAATAACACCAAAACATGGTTGAAGTAAAGAACTTTGCTAACAACCTAATGTTAATGATATAGAAACTAATTAAGATGATTCATTTGTAAACAATTTCAAAACAGTTTAAACTTGCAACTTATCTTTTTAATTTTTGTTCGTTTCAGAATATTGTGGATGGTACCAATATATGCCCTAAATGCCTGGATCGGCCTGGAATTCCCAGAGCAGTCAATTTATGTTGATTCTCTAAGAGAATGTTATGAAGCTTATGTTATTTACAATTTTATGAAGTATTTGTTGAACTATCTTAATGAAGATCATGATTTAGAGGCACTCTTGGAAACAAAACCTCAAGTCTATCACATATTCCCTTTATGTTGTTTAACACCATGGGAAATGGGAAGGTAAGTAATATTTTGCCCTTGTTAGGTTTCTACTGATGCAACTTTAGCCTTTTTCCTTATTAGAGCTTCAAAAATGGTTTAATCACTGTTATTTATAACTCAGGTTGCTTGTAAATGTGACTCATCAACAGCAATCCCAAATTTCAAGTCAAAATCTACTTTAAATATAATATTTTTCATATGAAATGTTTATAAATATTCTTTGAAAGTTTTATTTGCTAACATCTAGATCTTACCTTTGATTCAACTTTGAAGTAGATAGTTCATTGTACACCTGTTTATCCACAGATTAACAGCTGTTTAGCAACCTTTTAAAATAAATGTCATATGATTTCTGCTGAGTAACAACCGTCTGTTGTAACTGTAAAAAATAAAATAATGTAGTTAAATAGAAGTCTGTAAACATTATAACATGTGGCATTTTTCAGTCTCTGCTACACCTTTACTTGTGATTATGTATTATCACAATAATAAAAATAAACTTTTAATTTGGTAACTCAATGTCATAACATCACTTAAAACTGTCTAGCATCAAGCACATGATAAAATAATTGCTGTTATTATTGAACCTAAGTAGATAATAAAGACATTGCATTATGTAAATTCACAATATATAACACTTATAGTACTCCTGCTTCTAATTTTGATACAGATATTGCAATAATACAGTTACAAAGTATTAGGAGATAAAATAATTGTCACTACTTAACAAGTGAGCCGAACCTCCTTTTCGTGAGAGTCTTGGGTGGAAGCAGGGTCATGAGAAGTTTTTTTTAAACATAACTATGATTACATGCGGTCTCTCTTATCGCTATCAGTGCTAAGACTGCCATTGTAACCATAATATTAGCAGTTTTGGTGTTCAATAAAGGTTTTATTTTATCCTATTCTACACTAGATACTGCTGCTACTCAGATAATTATAACATTAACTTATTTATTTATTTCAGTGAATTTGTACATAACTGCAAGCATGGGATCCTTCAATACACAGTAGTGCGGCCCATAACAACAGTAATATCAATGATATGTGAACTATCTGGAGTCTATGGAGAGAGTGACTTCAGCCCAAAAGTTGCCTTCCCATACATGATAGCTATCAACAATCTATCACAATTTGTTGCTATGTATTGCCTTGTCTTGTTCTACAGAGCAAATAAAACTGAATTAAAACCTATGAAGCCTATTGGTAAATTCTTATGTATAAAAGCTGTGGTCTTCTTCTCGTTCTTGTAAGTGTTTTTAATCTTTGGATTATTGCATAGAGTTTTTTTTTTATCAAATGAATAATGTAAATCTTCTCAATTTCCAGCCAAGGAGTAATAATTAACATATTAGTTTATTGCGGCGTGATATCAACTATATTTGATATATCAGATTCTGATAAGATAAAAATCATGTCTTCCAAGTTACAGGTTAGTTTCCCATGGATACTTAATTTAAATATATTTAAAACTAAGTCAGTGACCAGTCGGCCTTGAAATCAATCTCTATTGAGTAATCAATACAATGTTCTTATCATATATCTATGGTTCTTGTTTGCTTGACCTTTTCATTAAGTTTCATTAAAACTGTCTCATAATATATTTTTTTACAGGACTTTTTGATATGCATAGAAATGTTCTTAGCAGCGATAGCTCACCACTACAGTTTCTCGTACAAACCGTACGTGTCGCCACAAAACCCATCGCCGTCATGTCTTGGATCGTTCCTCGCGATGTGGGATGTGTCCGATGTCAAGAGAGATATTTCTGAGCACCTTGGTGTTGTTGGTAAGTTCTACCATTATGAGGATACTAGCTTCTGCCTACGGCTTCGCTCGCATTTTTCGGTAATAGGGGTGCGGACTGGGTAAAGAAAACGACATTCTATTTTGTCCGTCAGACAGGTAATACAAAAATATTAGACACGTATTTTTTGTTGTATCAAAATATCAAAAAAAAATTAGTTAAAACTCATTAAAGTTGGAGAGTGGGGGCTTACTACGTCACATGTAGGTATAAAACTTACCTACATGTGACGTCATGCGCCATTTCAACTCAATATATGTCCGTAATTTTATGACCACGTGAAAAAATAAAAAATACGTGTCCAATACTTTTCATAAACTACACGACGGACAAAGAAAAAAAAAATGGATTATCTCCTATTGTCCCGCAGGATCACTCTACCGGAATAAAAAGTATCCTATGTGCTATTCCAGACTATTATCTATCCCTGTTTCATCCAGAAATAAGCCAAATTTCATCCAGATCCATTCAGTAGTTTTTACGCGTGAAAGAGTAACAAACATCCATCCATCCATACTTACAAACTTTCGCGTTTATAATATTAGTAGGATGATGAACCTACATACCGAAGACCGCCGGGTATGTCGGCGGCATGTCAACTGTACGCGTACGAAAGTTGCCGACATGTCCAGCGGCTTTGATTGTATAAGGGAACTATATTTTCTATCACCAAAATTTATATTTGTCATCAAGTTGTATCACCTAATAAATAGATCTATCGCCACGAAATATTTTCGTTCTCAGATAAACAAAAATTGTTCCCAGGTATGAATTATCAAATTAATGTTAAACCTCTCCAGCCCCGTGGTTCCCATATGGGAACGCCGAACAATTCGGTTGAGCCCCGAGGTTCCCATATGGGAACGCCTCGTACAAGCAAACTTAAACCCTTATCGTACGTACAGTAAGGGTCTAATTCGTTTGTAAAAATTTACGTCTCTGGCCAACTAGAGTTCGATTAAAATGAAACCAAGCATACCAACCTAACAACTGCACAAAATTATTAAAAAAATAAAGAAACGCGTCTTTGTCGACTGTCAAAATGAGTCATGGCGGCCAGTGTGGAACGGTGGTGTTTTGTTTTGGAATGCAGTGAAATTTTTGTGTTTTGTGTTGTTAAACTTTGGTAAGTAAATGTATAGTATGTTATAAGTGTATAATGTAACTTTTTAGATAGTCATTTGCTGGAAAAAATATCTAAAAATTATGTTTTTGACCCAAACATTTCTCCAAAAATTCCTTTGTTGTGAAGTTCGTCAGTCGAAATTGAAAATATGATTTTGACTCTTTTACAATGAAATATGGTCTTGGAAACATTAGTAATAAGCGAAAAAATAGTGATAATTCATAATTTCATGCATTCGAGGCATATTTATTCATATTTATTGATATTTCAAGTATTTTCATGCATTGAACTGCGCAGTTAGAAAATGGCCGATTCTAATAAGACGTTTGAATTGGAATCTTGCAAGAATAATATAAGTAGGACTCCTAAAAAACACTGTCATTAGATTACTTGTATATTTGTTATGTTAGATCTAAAGTTTCGTGTAAATTGATTCAGTAGTTTTACCAAAACAAAACAAACTACGACAACAGTATGTTTGCGGCGAGCTCTCTGAATTCTATGCGATGTTTATAATTCTCAAGTAGTTATAAAACAGTTGTTTATATTGTAATACATGGTCTCGTTAATCAAGAACCCGAAACTGTTTACCGCTTGAGATAAGAGCTAATAGAACTCGCGCGATAAGCTTTTTATGAGCGCAGGACACTTGACACGCTCGATGACGTCATTGTGAGGCCGGCTGGGTGTTTTACCGTTTAGCCGCAAGGTTGGAGAGGTTAATATATGTGTAAAATCGATAACCAATAAAATTATATTGCATTACATGAATATAAACTTTGTTCTTATAATAACAGTTTTGTTACTTAAATAATAGCTCTGTGCTCAGAATGGTAGATCTGTCACCAAATAAATAGATCAGTTCCTTAGAGACATAGGGCACATCAACTCGGACTAGACCCCGCCATCCCCTTCGTGTTAGGTTACTTTAAACCCTGCAGAGAGAAATAGGAGCCCCGCGTAGCGGGGCTCCGTCGACTACGCCTTAGTTTGGACCTGTGGTTTGGAGTTTTATGTAAACATTTTTACATTGTTTGATGATTCAATTTTCGTGACACTTCTATTATTTTGAAAACAAAAACATTTATTTGGTACTAGACCTTATATCTCAGGATTTTAGGTGATTTATTGTGGAACTGATTTTGCATTGTTTGGTGACTACATTTTGGTGACAGATCTACTATTTTGAGGACAAACCCTATTATTTAAGAAACACAAAACTAATTAAATTGGTGATAGCTTAAATGATACCCATTGTATAATAAGACGCTTAACGATGCCAACTTGTTCTCTACGACATGGACATTGCGATCATTTTTTTGTTCTGGACCATACTTATGAACCTTGTAGTTACGGAGATATTGGAGGTTTCAATCATTAGGTACACAATATTTTTTAATTATGAAACAAGCTTTTGCCTGCGGTATCGCCCGCGCGCGTGGCGGTCGGTAATTTATTAATCCACGTAAACGTTCTACCGGGATAATAAGTATATCCCATGTCTAGCTATAACAATAGGGATGGTGACTAATTTTTTTTTATTTGTCTATCGGGTAGATTATTAAAAAGTATTTGATACGTAACTTTTCTTTTTTCACGTAATCGTAAAATTACGGAGATATTTTAAGTTGAAATGGCGCATGATTTCACGGCTCAGTACATTTTGTACCTAGTTGTGACGTAGTGAGCCCCCACTCTCCAACTTTAATGCATTTTAAATAAGTATTTTTTTGTTAACTTGATAAAACAAAAAATACGTATCTAATATTTTTGTATTAAGTACCTGATTGACGGACAAAATAGCATTTCGTTTTCTTTACCCAGTCATCATCCCTATTGGTTAAATGTATAAGTTGCGAAAAGGTAACAGATATTTACTTTAGTAATGGCTTGAGAAATTATGAAAACTTAAGTCAAGGTCAAGGCATTAATATCTATGACGCGAATAGAAGAATGAAGACCAACATTGTTCACAGGAATCAATTCAGTTCTTTATTATTTTGTCATTTATTGTGTTTCGACTTTAGACTTAGTATAAATTCAATAGTAAAATCAATTGGCTGCCTCGTTACGCTAATGATTAATGATTTTAATGACTGGGGTAGAATACCCGATGGGGTAGGTGGGATAGTAGTCATTCAAATTTGGTCGGATAACCAGCCGTTGCTTACATATTTTGGTTTTTTGTTTAAATTCACTTAATGCGAAACATTCCAAGCTCGATATTTTCATCATATATTTTTGACTAAAGGCACACAATTTTGGTTTACACCTACACATCTGGGATTGAGCCAGTTCCTTGTATTTTGTCGTCAAAGTTATGACACCATCGTTTTGACTTTTAGCAAGTTTATTCAAAAACGCATGCATGAACAGTTTTGAAACTTTGTATGGTTATTATTAGCGTCAAGAAGGACCGAATACAGTTTTCAGCGAACTTATACCTTGTCTCATTTAAGCGCTGCGATGTTTTTTCGGGTTTTCATAAAACCGCGATAACTTGAAAACTATAAATATTTTCTTAAATCTAATCTGGGGCACACATTAAGATCTACTCGTGTATGTTTATTCTACAGGGGCACATGCAATGGTTTTAGAGATATACGATTCATCAAAACGTTACTCCAGCAGGAAATGCAATATCTCGAAAATCTGAAGGGGCACAGATTTTATTTTTGGGGGCACATTTTGGCACACATATAAGCTCTCTGCCCATGCACAATTTTTCTCTCTCCGATCATTCGTTAAGAATTTTCCTGCTAGAAAAACGTTACCCCAGCAAGAATCGTTTTTCCGTTTTTTTTTCCAAAACGACAGGGGGCACACATTTTTTATGTGGGGGCACATTTACAGCAGAAAAGGCACCAACTATACGTTCTACTCATATAACTCTAGGAGATACTTTCTTGCTGGGGTAACGTACACTCCCCGGTCGGGTAGTGTTATTGGGTTTGTCATCAGGAATTTCTCAGTAGCAGACACGGAGTCTGGATTTGTGCCTGGTTGATGGGAATAGGCTCGCCCTCTATAACATGGGACCAGGTATCGAAGAATTTTGATTATTTCTACGACTTCGTATCTGGGTAACCAGGAAGAAGAAACATGTTACCTCTGTTGAGGTTACAGTTTTAATACCGGTTACCTAAAAATTACCTTGATTACGAGAAAGAAACAGAATATCGGAATGCCGACAATATGTTGGCATTAGCAATAATAAACATTACCAGCCGTGATTGACGTTCGCGTACGTTCGTGTCGACTCGACTCTTTGTCTCACACACACACACACACACACACACACAGGCGATGCGCGCCCTCTGACTAATGCCGAAGGCACGTGTATTAGAGGTAATTTTTATTTCTGTAACCGATATTAATACTGGTTGTATATAATTTAAGATTAATTCTTAAATTGAATACAATAATACTGATTAATATCGGGTAACCTTTAAAAATACCTGTAAAAAAAAAGGTTGTTAAAAAATACCCGTAGGTATCGGTCATACCGGTTTCGGTCCGCCATTAACCCTTAAACAAACGCGAGCCCATGTGGAAGTTACAAAAAAAAGTAGGGTGGTTTTAGGGTAAATAAAAGCTGCTGATTCCATTTTTTCCATAATATTATAAAAAAAATTAGGGGATGAGGGTGTTTTTTCGGTGGTAAATAATTTACCATTGTCCGTTGTAATGTATGCCATTTTGCAATTAAGTGGTAAAATAGTTACCATTGCTTGTTGTGGTACATATTTTTTTCTATACTAGTTGTTTTTTCGTGCTCCACCTATTTATTGTTGGTATACAAATAAAAATGCAATTTTTGATATATTTTTTATTTATTAAGAATTCACATTCATACAGATCAAACAATTCGTCAAGACCATCGACGAGTGCCTGTATGTTATTTTCATTGAATCGCCTTCTCCGCGCCATGGCCCTGGAAATAAATTACATGACGTTATAATAGCTTATTACTCAAAAAAATAACCAAAAATCAAACAAAATAAAATCAGGATGATAAACAAACATTTTATATACGGATTTGAATTTTCATCAAAGCTTTATTAAACAAAGGTAAATTATTTACCACTTCTTTGAAAAATTCTAAAAAATATACACAAGCGCTTATACAAGCAGCAAATTGTCGAAAAAGGACAATAACTTAGTTTATTATATGTATCTGAATCATAAAACCACTTACCAAATTTTTTGTTGAACAAACTCTCAAAAAGATTATCGTGTGGCGGCAAAATCACGACTTTCTCTGTCAAAAAAACGGTTTGTCAACTTTGACATGTCAAATCAGTGACAGGTGACGTTAAAAAGTTTTGTGTTGTCAGGAATCAAATAAAGAAACTACTCACGTTTTAAAAAACAATTTTTTCGTTCCTCCAAGGTTAACAGAAGAAAAAATAAAATGGTTTTTATTAACTGGTACAAGGTGGTAAAATAGTTACCATTATTTTAATAAGGGTTAACATAATTAGCCAAATGTGGGTGACCCAGGGTAACAGTAGAACCCATAAAAAGTATATTATAGCGCAGTGACTAACAGGATTACTTTTAACAATATAATAAACCTTAAACTATTTTCATTCTCCACAGGGAGCTCATTCAGTCGAAGACTTCGAGGTAAATCGATGTATCACATGGCGCGTGGATACGACGAAAGTACAAGATTGATGAGCGAGCAGCCAATCCCGTCTAGTTCAGCTCCGAACCTGACTGTGGACCTGGAACCACCGCCTGTGGAAGTGAGGCCGTCTGCCTACGGATCGCTTGAAAGCACTGTAGCTGCGATGTCAACGAACTCTGAAACAGAACCTTTACTTGACCTCGATGATCAAGCTAAAGACGACCCTAAAGTATAGAACGTGATACAAAAGTGATAGTCATTTTGCATATTAGGGTATCGTACATAGTGGCTTGGTGCTACTTAATATTGCTTTATGTAATCTAATCAAGAATGCATCACATAACAGGAATATCTGACAAAATATTGATTACTAAATTCTACATTCCTTATTTTACAACCAAAGTACGAATCAACTTGAATTGTTTATTTTTTGTTGTATATATTTTATGATCTGCAATAATATCGTATATTAGTACTAACTATGAATAATAATATTAGTATAAATTGTGATATTTACGTTAATGACTATGTAATTGTAATTATATGTTAAGTTTTAGAAATAAAATATTTGTTTAGTTTATACTAGTGTATTTTCCTATTTGGATCTAAATACTTTCCTACGGACATTTTCTTGACAGAGCTATGTATCAAAAGGCTTCACATTGTTTTGTCATGTAGGAGTAGGACTAGGGTTCTGTACCATACCCATGAAGCTTGAAGAATCAGAAACAAATAAACAGTACCGAATTTAATTCTTTATTAATTAATTACGATAATTTTAGCGACTGAATTAAAAAAAAAAAGTACAATACTTAAAAATGCAATAACAAAAAAATAAAACATTTTTTTTTGCTGGGAATGTCAAATATCATTCTTATCACTTGCTGTAAACATGCTAACAACAACCACTGTCAGGAAAAATAAACTGAAAAGTTATTAACTGTGTAGTCTTACATTAAAAGTATGCTTAAAAATCTAGAAGAAGTGCTTTATCATATATCTAGATCTGAAATTGCTATAAATAATACTTGTTTAAATTCTACTGTACTTTTTATCTATCTTCTAATCCAATATTATGCAGATATAAGCCTCATAGGAATCTCCTAATTGCAATAAAAGTGGAATGCATAAATTCATTAAAAATGTATTAACATTTGTAAGTAACTTGTTGATTATACATTTATGTTTGATTATGTGCTCTGATAAATCAAGCGTTTAATTTTATTCGTTCTCTATTTGATTTCTGGTAATCCTCGTCCTGCAGGAATTTTCTAAGACACTCAGTCCCGCTTTTAAACAATTTATTTCAATTTTGTACCATATTGATCCCAGTATGAGATAGTAGAAGCTAAGCCCAGTAAAAAATATTTTAACAATGTCGAAAAATATATTGGAGGGCCAATAACCAACTGTACCAATCTGAAACATGAGTATCATTCCACCAATAGTTAAATATAATGTTTTATAATTTGATAAGTCGGCCATAGCCTCCTTACAAACTTGAATAGCTTGGGCAGCAGTTTCATTAAATTCAAGATTACTGTTGCAGCGGGCCAAGCATTGGCTTTTTTCTGAAGTATTCTCACTTGGTTTCACATGTAACTGTACAGAAACGGCATTGTGGTCTGAATACGAAAATTCTTTGCCAGGTACTCGGTCAGGTAATGGGTTGCCAAAATTGGTAACAACAACCTGAAAAATAAAAAATGTTTAATTAAATCGTGTAACAAATAAACCATGTATAGAATGGTAAACAAATTGTAAAAAGTAGAGGAAGGCCGAAGAAACGATGGATGGACTGTGTGAAGGTTGATATGGCAAGAGTGGAGGTGTCTCATGAGATGACAAGTAATAGAGAAGTATGGAAGAAGACATGCTGCGCCGACCCCAAATAAATTGGGATAAGTGCAAGAGAATGATGATGATGAGAATGGTAAACCAACATACCTCCCAAGCAGGGTTTAGTTTATATAAAATATGATCTATTCTCTTTCCTTCAGGACAAATCTTGACTAGTTTTGGGTCCGCATAGCTATTGTTAGTACAGTCGGAAGTTCCCAATGCCTTTGGTTTCACTGAGTTCTTCAAGTCAAGGTCCTCTTCATAAGGATCCAGAAGCGGTGGAAGTTGAGTTATTATCCTGAAAAACCAAAGAATATTCAGGTAAATATTGATGGATGGAAAGGGAGACCAAGGTGTGAGGAATGATATGAAAGAGTAAAGAATAAATGATGCCTAGGGGAGAATGGAAGAAGAATACGTGTTGCGCCGATCCCAAGAAGAATGAGACAAGGGCAGGAAGATGATAATTCAGAAAAAATAAAAAAATAAAATGGGAAGACATAAATAAATAAAAAATCATAAATAATATATATATATAATCATAAATTAATCATTTGCTATAACCATAGAAAAAAATAAATTAAAAACCAACTTTACTTGAAGGATAAATCTCCAGGTCCAGTATTTAGATCACCTGCCAATATGGATATGTCAGCAGGGGCAGTAGTCAAATTAATTAATTCAGCTGTTGAATGTGCTTGCAGCACTCTGTGCGCCAAATAGATATCATCCTCATGGTATTCTGCATGGAGCTGAAATGGGAAGAATAATTAATTGAAAACCTATTTCATCATTTATGCTGTATTATCAGGTTTTCATTGCAGCATTTTTTTAAAATTCTGATTATATGTTCTGCAATGCAAAAACAGTTTGTTTCACCACATGATTAAAAAAATAAGTGCCATCTTATTTGTTTATGCCTCCCATAAACATGATAAATAAGCTAATTTCACAATGACTGATCGTAGATGGTTGTTTTCAGATAAGTATTTGTATTACTCAATTTAGATATTGTTTCTCAATTTGGAAAATGAGCTCACCTCCTTTTACATGTGACTTAAACATAACTGGCGAGATGTGGGTAGTACATAAAATAAACATATTAAAACATAAGCATAAAAACTGACACCAGGTTAGGCACTTACCACGCAAGATCACACTCAATTTTTTTTTTTATTTGCATTTTATCTATGAACATTACAATTTGACTAAGTATAAACCCAAATGTTTGCTGGACTAAGTGTTCTGGATCTATATTGATTTATATTAAGACCAAAATTGTACCAACACTTATCCCAAATAAACTGATTTAATTTGATGAAAGAATATTAATATTCTTTCTCGCATGGTCTAACAGAAAAATTAGAAGTACTATCTCCTACTAAAAAGTTATCAAACAAATCATAGAACCATTACCATTATAGGGAAGTGTAGCTTATCGTGTCCAGGATTATAAATAATTTGAATGATATGAAATATTGACTTACTACTCACATGTGTGCAATATACATTAATTAGTCTATTACCACACTGAATGCGGCAAAGACCAATTCCTTTTCCTCCAAACCAGTCTCCGTGATGTACTTTGTGAATATAGCCATTTAATGGCCACTGGTGAAAGAAGATATCTTGCATTAACCATTTTGAGAATATGCATAGGCCTGACCCAAGTACTCCACTGAAACATAAATTACATGAACATATGTAATAAAAATAATTTATCTATTATGTTTTGGTTATTATTCCAAAAATTTTTAGTTAAATGTCTATAGTGTGAAAAAAAAAATCACTTTTACCGTGGTTTCATAAAACCACACAATCCTTTTTTTATTTCTCATCTCACAATATTTAAAAAATATATTAGGTCTTTACCTATGAAATTGCCGTTTTGTTTGAAAAAAGTTAAAGTATTTTTTTTTTCGAACTTGTTTATTTCTTTTATTCAAAGTAATCACCCCTGCAATCAATGCATCTTTGCCAACGCTGTGGCAGTTTATGGATGCCCTTCTTGAAAAAATCAGCTGGACGGGAGACAACAAACTCTTCAAAGGCGTTTTGTACTGCCTCTCGGGAATTGAATTTTTTTCCCGCTAAAAAGTTGTCCAAATTTTGGAAAAAGTAATAGTCGGAAGGCGCAAGATCTGGTGAGTATGGCGGATGAGGGAGAGCTTCCAAACCCAACTCATGCAGCTTAGAGACGGTCTGTTGTGCAGTATGGGGCCGCGCGTTGTCGTGAAGTAGCAGTGGAGACGACCGATTGACCAAAGCTGGTTGCAGACGTGCGAGTTTCGCCATCATTGTGGTCAGTTCTTCAATGTACACATCTGCAGTAATGCTCTCGCCGTTTTGTAAAAAGCTATGATGAATCACACCAGCACTAGACCACCAAACTGTGACCATCACCTTTCTAGGGGTCATTTTTCGTTTTGCACATTGCTTTGGTACCGAACCAGGATCTAACCAACTTGCTGAGCGCTTTCGATTGTCAAAAAGAATCCATTTTTCGTCGCACGTAACAATTCGGTTCAAAATTCTTTCATTTCTGTGCCTGTTAAGCAGCGCAAGGCAAGTCTCGACGCGTACGTTGCGCTGGCGATCGTTTAGTTCGTGGGGCACCCATCTATCAAGCTTTTTTATCTTGCCAATCTGTCGCAAATGGACCAATATTGTTTTAATGCTAACATCAAAAGCTGCTGCCAGCTCAGCTGTAGATTGAGTTTCATCAGCTTCAACAATCACCTTTAATTCATCATTGTTGACCAAAGTTTCCGGACGACCACGAGGTTCATTTTTCAAGTCAAAATTCCCAGAACGAAACCGAGCAAACCAATAACGGGTTGTGCGTTCGTTTGTACAGTTCTCTCCGTAAACGTCGTTGATGTTACGGGTCGTTTGTGCCGCGTTGGTGCCACGACGGAACTCATATTCCATAATTACACGAAATTTCAAAGTATCCATTATGAGGAAAAATGTTGAAATGTAATGAAAATACAACGCTAATGAATAAACAAAAGACTGATTTTGTAAATAGAATGTCATATTTTTAAAACAAAATTAATTTGAATTTAGAACTCATAGCCAATCAAAACTTTTTTTTGTTTGAAAAAGTCTGTACTGCAATACGGCAATTTCATAGGTAAAGACCTATTATATTAAGTATGCAGTAAGTGTTAGTTGTGTTAGTGTTTGTCTTATTCTAGTTAGTAGTGTTATTTGTTTGGGTATCTTTTGGAGATGTAGTCCCATATTGGGTAAAGGCCTACTCCATCCGCTTCCAATTCTCCCAATTTTTGGCAAGGGTCCGCCAGTTTGTGCCCGCAGTCTGGGCTAAAATTATTTTGTATCAAGGTAATATTGCCTCTAATGATATATCTAATAGTAAATGGGTCTACCTGAAAAAGTAGTGTGAATATGGAAGATTACTTTTCAAGCTATTCTTCAAATACAAATAATCATTCTCACTCCATACTTCTTGTAAACACACTATATTATGTGCACTCTCTTGTAAATATTTAGCTATTGCTTCAAAACGCTCTTTCCGGTTTTTCGACACTGCTGGTATACCCCTGTAAAGGTGGATCAAATAATGAGACAGTTGTTAAACAGAACTTTAAAAAAAATACCAATCAACCAGACCCGACCAGAGAACCAATCACCAAATTGAGAACCTCCTCCTTTTTGAAGTTGGTTAATGAATTAACAACTGGACCATGATAAGACTATGTGAGTGCCTGCGCATTGACAACCACGCCGCACGAACGCTCGTTCTCAACTGTCGCTCGCACTAGGGATGAGACGTATTTACGCAACCAGGTTTTGAAACCAGGGCTTTGCTTCCAACCAGGGCGCCCAGGTACGAGTGAGAAAAACTTGCAAGTATTAAAGTTTTAGCAAGGCGCGGCCGCGCGGGCAAGTTAGAAAAAAACAGACTTGAAAGGTACTTGCGTAGGAAATTAACCCTTGTCATCATATAAATAATGCGCACAATCGTATCTGCAAAAAAAAATACTTTGAAGATAAAAGTTTTTTTTTTCGCATATACGATAATGATCCTTATTTGTAAGACTACATAGATTGTTATCCTATGCAAGTATTTTAAACCCTGGAAGTACAGGTCGCAGCGCGGGCGGCCGCGCCGGAAAGTTAGAAGAAACCAGACTTGAAAGGTACTTGCATAGGAAATTAACCCTCGGCTTCATATAAATAAGGCGCACAATCGTATCTGCGAAAAAAAAAATACTTTGAAGATAAAAGTTTTTTTTTTCGCAAATACGATAATGATCCTTATTTGTAAGACGACATGGATTGTAATCCTATGCAAGTATTTTAAACCCTGGAAGTACAGGGCGCAGCGCGGGCGGCCGCGCGGGCAAGTTAGAAGAAACCAGACTTGAAATGTACTTGCATAGGAAATTAACCCTTGGCTTCATATAAATAAGGCGCACAATCGTATCTGCGAAAAAAAAAAACTTTGAAGGTAAAAGTTTTTTTTTTTCGCAAATACGATAATGATCCATATTTGTAAGACGACATGGATTGTTATCCTATGCAAGTATTTTAAACCCTGGAAGGTTGCGGGAGCAGGGCTCGCGGTGCAGGCGGCTCAAAGCTTGCGCCGCGGGGGGTCGCGGTCGGCTAGCGGCATGGGTAGCGCAGCCATTTTGTAGACTTGTTCGCGCCATTTTTCCATACTGATATAGAAATAAGACACATAATAGCGTGAACGAAAGTATAGTATTACTAAGTTACGTTTCAAATCAAGTAAATATTTTGTTTTCGTTTTGTTTTTGTCAGTTGTCGTTGAACTGACCGTGACGTACATACCTAATTCATTTTAATTAAAGAAGTTATTTCGCGAGTATACCTATTAAACAATTAGAAAAAGTGTGTAAATAAATAAAACTGTTTTTTTTTGTGTTTTTGTTTTTTTTAAATAGCGAGGAAATAAAACTCTAAATAAAAATATAGTCGCCATTCTTTAAACATGCCTAAGCAGACAATCTAAATATTATTCTGGCACGGTAGGATAGGAACTAGACTGAACTCTACCAAATACTTTCAAGTTTTTAAAACCTGGTTTTCAACCCAGGTTTTTTTGCACACTTGTACTGGAAAGCCCTGGTATTGAATATGGCAAGTATATCTCATGCCCAGCTCGCACGCTGGGGACCGGATATATTTACGCGCATCCATCTCGCTCGCTCAGCTACTTGTCCCGTTCTACTACGGCACCTCGGGCTCCGTTGTGCTACATCAGCGGTACTGCGTGCTGATTGGTCAGCGAGGAATATTTGGTAGTTGGAACATGGACTATCACTTAAGCAGTGTAAGTTTAGTAAAATATATTCAGTACATCATTCTTCCAATCTGGTTTCATTTATAACCCCGACAAGAGCTACAACTACTTTATTGATTGTATTAGATCAACTAACTCAAAATTTGGTTGGAGTGTAGCATTAGGGGTGCTATAGCGCGAGGACTTAAAAAATAAAAGCCAATTTTTTTTCGTATATTTCCCAATGTTTTTGCAGTATCAGGTTGACCTTGAATATAAAATCCATTTGGGTTCTGAGAAGCATGGCCCTACGACGCACCGTTTCAGAGTTAGGAGCTTTTTAATTTTATTCTTGTTTTACAAGCTCTTGCTCATGCTCTTGTAGAAAACTATGAGATGGTGTAAAAAATATCCCAGATATATTGAGAAAAAAAAATTATAAGTGGCGGTTGACTTGCGTATCCTTTGAGCCAAACTTTTGAGTTTTTTTTTAAATATTTCTCAGTTTTTTTACACCATCTCATAGTTTTCTACTACAACTTCAATTTCTTTCCAGAAAAGATTTTCATCTAAGCTACCATTTTAGAAATATAGATCGTTTTATATATAATAAAATAAAATTCGGGGGCCCATAATTCGGAAACGGTGCGTCGTGGGTCTATACTTCTCAGAACTAAAATGGTTTTTATATGGTCAAGGTTAACCCGAAACTACAATTTTGTTTGAAATCTTCTAACAATTTTTATTGGAAAATCGACTAAACAAAATAAAATATAAAACTTAACCAAGCCACTCCAATTTCTAAAAATCCGCCCCTAAGACGACCCCACTGACCAAAATTTTTGTTTTAAAAACGAGAGGTCCATTTTGAGGTCTACTTGTTTAGAATTTGTCTAGCAACCTTTTCAATTATTACCATTTAGCTGTTATCTATTATAGTGTGTACAGAGGAGTAACCATAGAAACAATGTACGCAGCTAAGAGTAGAATACTAATACCACTACGAAGTATGCAGTAAAGTAAAATGGTGAAAGTGATAGCAAACTTACCAACAGTTTAAAGTAAAAACATTCAAAGTGAATTCCATGTTGAATGAACCCTGCCACTGTTGGAGGAGGAGGAGCGTGTACAATTTCAAACCATTCGATTTAACTCTGTGAGAAAGATTAAAAAAATTGATTTCTAACTGAGTTTGCTATTTCCAATGTAAAATTTAAATTGGTTGGCAAGCAATCAGCCATGCCATGGCCAATTTGACACTGACGTGAGACGTCTGACGCAGTGTTGCCAGGACCCTTATGTCAAAAATTACGTTTAATTTCCTGAAATGTTACATTTTTGCTGCAAAAGTTAAATTTTTTTTAATTCCGTGTTTTTGAGGTCGGAGGCAAATGTTAGAACTGTTCTTAAAGGGCAAAATCGCCTCAATGCAAAAAAAAAAGCCGGGCAAGTGTGAGTCGGACTCGCGCACGAAGGTTTCGGTACCATTATTTATAAAAACGACCAAAAAATCACTTTTTTGTATGGGAGCACCCTTAAATATTTATTTAATTTCGTTTCGTAACGCAACATTCAACAAAACAGATCACAATCAGTCATGTAAATTTTCTTTTTTGAGCTCAGTACGTCTACCATGAGTTATCATAGTTAGATCGCTTGACGTAACTGCAATAGTTCCGTCAATAAGCAAATACTATAGTCAGTAGTACCTACGAAACGAAACCGCGCGAACTTGCTAAGTAGGAAACGTACGCGCACACGCTCAAGCAGAATCAAGTTTTAATTCATACGCAATAGTTTCATTTGGACATGGCGCGTTTCATTTAGTGCCAGCTCTGAGTATGATATGGAGTGAAATACTTTTTTTTTTTTTTTCTGGCTTCGCACGGTTTGTGCATTTAGCTAGTGTCAAGTTATATTAGGAAGACAAAGTTAGGGAAACTGGAATTTATCAATAATAATATTTACAACGGAATTTGGGATAAAGGATCAATAGGATTATAACTAACTAGATATTACTAATGAATGATGAGATACAATAAATTGATGAAAATATATTTGTATTAAATTACAATCTAATATTATTAATGGTAATGAATGAAGCTATACATTTATATACAGGTAAACTATTTGTACAAAATAAAGTAAGAACTGAAGTAGGAAAAGGAATACGGAGGGACAATAGATCACTGAGAAAGGAAGAACGGTCATATAGAGGACAGGAGAAAAGAATGTGGTTCAAGTCGCCCACATCTGTGCCGCACGAACAACTGGGATCGTTAATAATTTTAAGTTTGGCAAGATGAGCTGGAGAACAAACGTGACCGAGTCTCATCCGTATGAGAACGGAGGTCTCCATCTTGCCAAACTTAGCCCTGGCAAACCACGGTTTTTCCGAAGCGTCGGGGTGGATCAAAGAAAAATAACGACCCTTTTGTCTACTACTGATTTCCCAGGCCACCTTCCAGGTATCCAAAAGAAAAGTTTTAGGTAAATTTACAATATCTGAGTTAAAATTTATGTATGGGACGATGTCCCCACACTGCACCGCTTCACCGGCGAGAGAATTTGCCACTTCATTGCCCTCGATTCCAGCATGGGCTGGAACCCACGCGAATTCCAAGGTATTACCCTCAGATAAGGTTCTGTACGCAAATTCTCTTAAATAAATTATGGGCAACTGTAATTTATGTGTCAATGGAGATTGGTTGATGGCTAGAAGCGCACTTTGACAATCCGAAAAAATGATAACTTTTTTTAACTTAAAAACCCGACTATATTCAATGGCTTTCAAAATGCCAAAACATTCTCCTGTAAAAACAGAAGTCTCCGGAGGAAGTTTTATTTTTTGAACAATGTTATATTGCGAATGAAAAGTGCCAATCCCCACACAACCTGTCGGAGAACGCTTGGAAGCATCCGTAAAAATGTGATGATATTCCGAGTGCTCGGCCAGAAAATTGTTGAAACTTAAATGACAAACGGGGTCAGATTTTCTAGTACAGTGAAATTTAATGATGGGTTTGAAATGTAAACTATCATAACTACTGCTAAATATGGGAAGTTTGTTGGAACGGTGTACTGGAGAAGATAGAGAAAGGTATTTTTTATAGCTTATTACTAAACAAGGAGCACGTTTATGGGACCAGTAATCTGAAGAATCAATCAGCGTCACTAAAATGTCCAGTTTAGAAATGAGAGGATGAGTTGAGAACTGAATAATGCGGAAGAAATACTTATCAGAAAGGAACTGTCTTCTAAGATATAAAGGAGCTTCCCCGCATTCAACCTGTAAGGCATTTATGGGACTCTACTTCATAGCACCCGCAATAATTCGTAATGCTTTAGACTGGATACGGTCCAATTTTTTAAATGCCATAACACTACCCGGTTCAAGAATAAATAATCCGTAATCTAAAGTACTTCTGATTATAGCATTGTAGATTAATTTTAAAGAAAAAGGATGTGCACCCCACCACACACCTGATAGGCATCTAAGCATGTTTATGTGGTTTTCACATTTGTTAACAATAAAATCACAATGAGGAACACTACTTAATTTACTGTCAAGTATTACACCTAGATATCTGAAATTATCTTTAATCGGGATAGGAGTTTCCTTATAAAAGAGATTTATTGTGGGAATATTTCTCTTTCGGGTGAATAAAACTGCCGCGCTTTTAGATGTGGATATATCCAAGCCGTTAAGATGTAACCATAACTCTAAATTAGATAAAGCGGAATTGATAGCCTGGCTAGCCTGTTCGATGGATTGGCTTGAAGAATATAACAACAAATCGTCGGCATATTGAAGAACCGTAATATGATCAGATAAGGACGAGTCTAAATCAAAAGTGTAAATATTGTATAAAAGGGGACTGAGCACAGAACCCTGGGGTAGGCCTTTCCACACAAGGTAAGATACCTCTTGATCACCAATTAGCATACTAATAGAGCGTTCAGTCAGGATATTAATAATAAAATTTGACAAATTCAATGGAACCCCTAGGGCTCTTAATTTATTTTGTAAAACTGATAATATAACATTATCATAAGCTGAATTAATGTCAAGGAAAACCGCGACAGTAGATTGATTATTAGAAAAAGAAATCCGAATATCCGATGTTAAAATGCCTAAACAGTCACTGGTACTCCTACCTTTTCTAAAGCCATATTGTGATGCTGCCAAAAGGCCCTTACTTTCAACAAACCATTCTAGACGATTTTTAATTAAGTGTTCAGCTAATTTCATCAGAACTGAAGACAAAACTATGGGACGGTATGAAGAAGCGTCAGATGGGATTCTATTTGGTTTAAGGAATGGCAACACCATTTGACGTTTCCATTCAACAGGGATGTTGCCAGTGATCATAATAGAATTGATAAGATGTAAATAATAGCAGAGGACGTCTTCATTTAAATTAGCAAAAAAGGAATATGGGATGCCATCACTGCCTGGTGCAGAATCCTTAGTTTTATGAATAACACCCTTTAATTCAGTAAGAGTGAATGGGCCATCTAGAGTCGTATGGGTGCCTTGGTTATGTGATCCGTTGGTTATTGACAATATTGGTAAGGACAGGTTAGGGTTAACAGCCTCAGGGACCCAAGGCGGCGCTAAATTATCTAAAAATTCGCTGGCTAAAGAAACAGGTATAGGGGAAGGGTTCTTATAAATTGATCTAAATCTACGGATATTACGCCAGACAATCGTTGGGTGGGTGTTCGGTGAAATTGATAAGCAAAAGTTACGCCAAGATTCAAATTTTTTCTTCTTAAAAAGTTTATAAGTTTCGTTAATTAGGTTAGTAACAGTTTCAAAATTACTATTAGACATGTCAAGGTTATAATTGTATTCCGCCTCTTTACGTTTGTTAACTAATTCTGTACATTCAGAGTCCCACCATGGAGGTGAGGGAATTGTACTATTATTGTTATTTTTTACAGGAAAAACTACATCTGCAGTTTCAATTAACAAAAGTGCTAAAGCTTCAGCACAGCTGTTTTCATTGCCATCAGAAATTACAGGCAAGGAGCAAAGCTTACTGTCAACAAGGCTTCTAAATTTGTCCCAGTCACTACTATTTCTGCTTGGTAATTTGTGTTTTAAGTTAGATCTCCTTGATGATGCCTTTGATTTGGAAAGAGGGTAAGAAATAACTATTGGGAAATGGTCACTACCATAAGTAGAGGTTAGAGTATGCCAAGTTAATGAAGAGGCTAAGCATGGAGAACAGATAGAAAGGTCAATTGCACTTTGGTTTTGGTTGGGATCTGAACGGCGAGTAGCAGCTCCTGAGTTCAAGATGCATAAGTTATGAGAGTCTATTATATCTAGTAAATCTTCACCATGACAATTAGAAACAGAACAACCCCATGATTGATGATGGCAATTAAAGTCCCCCAATATTAAGAAAGGCTTTGGAAGAAAAGAAAAGAGATTATTCATCTCTTGAAGAATAGAAGAAGAAGGGTGAGGAATGTAAATAGAAACAAAACAAGTTTGGTGCACCTTAATAGCTACAATAGAAATTTCCTCACTATGAGGAGGTAATGAAACAATAGAGAAAGGAAAAGAGTTCTTGATAAGTATAGCTACACCACCATACCCATCAGATCTATCCTCCCTAATGGTTAAATAACCATTAATTTTAAAAATATGATTTGGTTTGAGCCAGGTCTCTGCTAAAGCAAAGACAAATGGCTCATATTTGTTTAAAAGGTATATAACATCACTCTTTTTGTTTACTAGACTGCGGCAGTTCCACTGGATTATATTGGATGTGTTGTCCATTATGAATGGATTGAGGTACATTGAAAGTTGAGGCAACGTTGGACGGTGAGATGTTGAACTGAGAAAGAAGATTGTGTAATGCAGAGAGAAAATCATTTATAGAAAAGTTTACATCATTTTTATCATTATTTTGATTATTAGTAAAGGCACAACCATTAGATGGCTGGGGAATTTTAAAATCATTAATAATAGCATTGTGGGCCTCTTTATTATAGCCTTGTATAGATTTGGGTGGGGAGCGTGGTTTCAGGAAGACAGTCTTTTTATAACTACTTGAAGCCTGCATTCTATTAGATGAAGAGATTGATGGAGTATCTGCAAAGTTTTTAGAAGGAGAAGATAAAAGTGTGTCAGCATATGATTTAGTTACCGGGGGATAAACTTTAGTTGCTTCAGCATAAGAAACTGAGCTATGTGCCATGTATGATTTAATCTGTTTTTGTCTACAGAATTCAGGACAAGATTTATTAATGGCATAGTGATAGCCAGAGCACAGACAGCAAGATGCATTTTCTACTTCCCTTTCACAGCTATCTCCAGTATGGCCTTGACCACACTTATAACAGCGAGGTTTAGACCTGCACTGAATTTTAGTGTGCCCAAAACGACAGCAATTGAAGCATTGTACAGTAGGGAAAATATATAAATCAACAGGTAATGCATTATAACACATAAAGATTCTTTTAGGTAGAACCTGTCCATCAAAAGTAACTACCATGGATTGGGATGGCTTCCAAGTGGTTGTACCATCAACAACAGATTTAAAATTAAGACGTCTGACTTTTAAAATTGGACCACAACCAATTGGAACTGTAATATTATCAATTACTTCCTCTGGAGACCATTCTGCAGGAACACCACGTACTAGACCCATTCTTGTAACATTAAATGTGGGTATAAAAGCTTTGTAATTATATTTTTCCAGACTGCTATGTGAAATAAAAGAATTTGCATCCAGATAATTGGAAAATGAGAGAGAAATTTTATTACGCCCAATTTTTTTGACGCTACCATTTATGATGTTTTGAAAGGCGTTATGTTTAAGAAATTTGCCAAATGTGATTGGGTGCAATGTAGTATTATCATCAGGGGAAATGGTTATTTTCTGTAAGTGGACTATGTAAGGTGCACTGTCGGTTTTGTCGTATGCTTTACGACCGATTTGCGCGGGAACATTTACGGATGGAGCTTGAATATCAGCAGCATTTGTTGGTATTTCAGGGCAAATAGGTTCTGCTAAAGTTGTTGTAGGACTTGTAGGATCCATGCAACCACAACCCGACGACTCGGAACCGTGGTTTTTTCGGGTGCGACGGCGTTTGTTACAGTGTTTGCACACATGTACGCGACTTCTTTTAAGCTTACGAGCCGAGGACGACCCATCAGTATCCATGCCTGACTCATTGCTCATCACAGTAACAAAATTGCCTGCCGGGGGAACAAAGTCCCCCGGGTCTGGCGGTTCGTTCATTAAACGGCCCTAACAATAAATTAACTTAGAAAAAACTTACCACTACCGAAGAAAAAAAACTACGAAACTATAAATTAAAGAAAAGAGTACTAAAACTAAACTACTAATCCTATTTTACCGTATTTTATAAAATAATTTATCTTAAATTCAAAAAGGACGCGTCTGTCTAGTTGAACGTTTCCCGCGCTTTTTTCAGTGAAATACTTTTTAGACGCGCCAGTTTTAGGTGCGTTCAATTTGGATGCGTTCGCAAACTGTTTGCAATAAAAATTTAGTATAACAAATCTCGTTGTTCTCAAAAGTTACGAAAATTGCCTTAAATATAAAAATTACTTACATGTTACGTGAGGTGGCCAAAAGTTACGAAAAATGTAAGAAATGTAACCTTCTGGCAACGCTGGTCTGACGATGGACGGTATAGGTTTTGGCATTGACGGTTGGAAACAATTGCCAGTATGAGAAAAAAATATTTCTGTGAAAAAATGTTGAGAATCTAATTTCATGCATGATGTCGCTTCATCAACTTATATCACTCATCATCTGCTTAGCTTTTTCCCATGTTATTGGAGCCGGCTTCCAGTCTTACCGGGTGCAGCTGAATATCAGTATTTTACATCAAAAGCACTCCTGACTCTCTAATTGCACGCCACTCAGAACGAATCTCAGCAAGTCTCATCCAGATGCTACTAGCCACCGTGCGGAGATTGTTAGTCCACCTTACCTGAAGGCGTCCCATCTTACGCATGCCGATTCGAAATATTTATTAGATTTACTTCACAATTTATTTCATAGTGCGGCATTCCCGGGCTGTGGTTCAACCGTAGAGGAAATAGTCCTAGAGTTGGCATAGCTGGACTTACCTTCTGCAGCTTTGACAAAGTACATTGGCGGTAACACCGTAGACGTTATATACAGGATGGAAAGAACACCGGTGTGGTAACCGTTTGGTTACCACGAATTCAGTATGAACATAATTCTGAATACTTACTCGGTGTTTTTTCTGTTCTTCCATACTTTTGGACCGTGTAGGTTTGCACTTTTGTAGGAAAAAGCTTTTTTTTTCAAATACCTTTATGATTTTGTTTATTCATTCACTCATGGGCGACGAATGAAATACCACTCATAGGTTGTGTCGCACTGTTTGTTTGCTGTCGTAGGACCATTGTATTTTTACAGGTGAATTTTTATTTTGATTGTCAAATTCCCATGTTTGTGATGTACGTTTACCTGGCCTCTCGCAAAAAGTGGCAGATTGTTCGGTGATTCGTCCTATGCCAACAGACTCTAGAGCGTTTTTAGGGTTCCGTAGTCGAATGGCAAAAAACGGAACCTTCATTTGTCATGTCTGTCTGTCCATCCGTATGTCACAGCCACTTTATTCCGTAACTATTAGGACTACACAGCTGACACTTGGTAGGTAGATGTATTCTGTAAATCGCTTTACGATTTTGAACAAAAAAAAAAAATTGATTGAGGATATCCCCTCCCCACACTGAACTGAAAAATAAATAAACTAGCCTGTATCGTCCCACTGCTGGGCAAAGGCCTCCCTCCATTCCTTCCAACGGTCACGATTCTGTGCTGCTTCTTTCCAATTATCAAGGAAAACATAAAAAAATACCATCAAACCCTTCGATCGAAGATCAAACCTATACCAGCGGGTGTCTATAGATAGGTCTTAAAAATGACATTGAGGTTCTTAAAACCATTTATTTTCAAACTCATTCGTATTAAAAGATAGACAAATGTAAATGTAAAAACTTCCAAAGTTGTAAAACGTGCTCCCCCCCTCTAATTTCTAAAGTAAGAGGAGAAAAATTCTGAATAAATATTGGGATGTAGAGAGTAAACAAAACTTTCATTTCTTTCATTTAATATTTAGTTTTTGAGATATGAGACTTTAATAAACTGCACCAGTAACTTTGTTTTTAATTAATTTACTAAGAAAAACAAATTTAGTTTTGCGGTTGAGTGAAAGTATGATGTGGATATTGTTTGGGGTATGGAACCCTGTAAACGAGTAAGACTCGCACTTGGCCCGTTTTTTATGGGTCCAACTTACTAACTACTAAGGGTAAGTTCAAATAGGAACGGAAAAATACTTGCTCAGGTTCGAGCCTTTTCTGCCCCCATAAGCACCAAGTCGTATGTCTATTTTTTTTAGCATAACGTGTGCTAGCAAGATAGACATACGACTTTCCGAAACAAAGTGTTTTGTCCTCGAGTTCTCCCGAGCATCACGAGGAAGCGCGACTGAGACGCGAGTAAGCGCGAGGCGACGCTTGACGTCCGCGTTGATATTCATACAATTTTCTACCTTAAGCAATGGATATACGCTCCTATTTTCAACGCAGTCAACTGCACGAGGATTTTTCTGTTCTGTTTGAACTGACACTAACGCCCGGTTCCTATATTTTAAAAACGATTCGTTTTGCTTACGGATGGTAGAATTATCTACGAGGCGTAACCCTAAAGCGTTCCTATAATAAACCTTTCGTAAGCGAACTTACCGTTGGCTTGCTACGTACGGATGGGAGGATTAGCAATAACGATCCGTAAGCGCAAAGTATGGAAACGATGGTCTGTGGTGTTCCTATATAAATATCAAACGTCAGTCAAACTGTCAAATATACTGTTCGTAGTTGGTTTCGCTACCGGCCGCTTTGGGACGGTTACCGAATGTTGTGTGGTATTTTTCAGGTGTAAAGTTAAAATTATTATAAATGTCGAGTTCAGAAAGTGAATTAGAAATGTTACAAATAATTTCGGATTGCAGTGACTCTGATTCAGAAGAAAACAATCACCGTGTTAGAGTTTACAAACAAAGAGTGAACTATTTAACTACGTTGGATGATTTTGAGTTCCAGCTGAGATTTCGACTTGATAAACCGTCTGTTCAAGAATTACTGCTTGAAATATATCCATATTTAAGAATAACGGGAGCCAGGTTAGTAAATCAACAGGTGCCTAATTAGTTAGGTGCCTACATAATACGAAGAATTGTTTGGCATACATTGTATTCCACCAGTGCTACCTTGAACTCTAGACACGTTTAAACGAATAATATAACAAAAACCTTTGTTTGTTTAAGGAATCATGGAGTAGCCCCAATACACCAGCTATTATTAACTTTAAGGTTCTATGCACTAGGAACAATGTTAATATCAGCGGCAGATTTTATAGGAGTGTCGAAAACATCTGCATGTCGTATTGTACGTGATGTCAGTTATGCTATAGCACAGCTGTATAACAGATATATATACATGCACATCAATACCGAGCAAGATTTTTATTCTGTGTCTCGATTTCCACGAGTTCTTGGTGCACTTGATGGAATGGTTTGACACTTATGTATAAAGGGGCCCTTGATCTAATCCCTAAATAGTAGTCCCTAAGTGGTGCAAATGTGCAAGCATGATTGCTTAGGTTTGTAGATAATAAAATAAAATTACTCAGAGGCAGAGATCTAACAAGTCATGTGTACTTACTTAAAAGATTTATTTTCATTATTTTCAGTTTGGTGTAAGAAATATTACAATCATCTTTACAAGTACTTTTGTGACACAAGATCATAAAAATTAAAAAGAAGCCAAAATAGTGTCTTCAATTAATGAAATAAAAGTGTACAAACTCTCGTGAGACATAATAGAATTTTAAATTCCTAAATCATGTTTTTAAAATAAAATAATATAAATGTGGATTACTAATTGTTTTATTTGTCATTTATTTTTCTTACATACGTACTTAATTTATCAAATTACAAATTGTATACTTACATCTAAAACCTAAATATCAGTAAGATTTTCCTTATTAGCTAACTTTAACAATCTAATCTCTAAATCTAATTTTTCTGTCTTCTTTTTAAAATATTCTGCTATAGCAACATTTATTTCCAGGCGTCCATCTTCAACTTTTTTCTTTTTGGCTGTAATTCAAAAATATTTGTGTTAATACTTTACACCTACTATAATAGCTGTTGTTGGTATAAAACATTAGAGAAAGACAAAGTATAAGTGATAAAATATAAATAAGTACCCTTGTTTTGAAGAGTTTTTGACATTGTAGGCATTCCATATAAAAATCGTCCTCCTGGATTGTTGCCCTCTACAACCCCTTCTTCTGGTGTCAACATATTTAATTTTCTCCTTTTAACTGAAAAATTAAATTATGTTATAAGAGCTACTAATCAATCTCCGCTATACCACTTTACTTTTTAACACATATGTATGTGTAGCGCAGTGGAATAATCCAAATTTTAGATGGATGGATTACAATATACAAAAGTTGATGTAATTAGACATCATAATAATACCTTCATTTGTATGTGGAAGGAAATCTTCCATGGGCATTAACTACTCCACCTTCAACCTATTCATGCGAATTTGTTGCGTTCTCTTCCTGGCTGCCTTTTTTAAATTGTCCCATTTAAGTTTCTCCTTTTGTTTTGGGAAACCTCCACATTTTGCGTTGAACACAGCTGCCAAGGAGTCCCACGCTTCGTCTTTCAACTTGTTTGATGAGGCGTTTGTTTCCTTACTTGTTAAAATAGGACAATTTTGGATTAACTCCACAAAATAAGAGACTTCATCTCTCGTCATAGGCTTTTTGCTCTTCTGTAAATAGGTAAAACAAATCACACATTAAATACAATATTCACTACAATTTCGCCATGTCTTATTTAAAAGATAACAAGAACAAGATTACTTACTGGTGTAGTATCCATTTTTTGTGATTACTAGTTTTGATTTAAAGATTATACCTATAATTAATAGAATTAGGAAGAACAAAAATGAAATTAAACGAAACGAAGCCGACGCTCTGAAATTGACACATTGACAGCTTTGAGCTTTGCGCGGGCGGGGCGTGCGGTAGACTCGGCGTCATATATAGCGTTTTGTTCGCACTTTAGCAACAATAGCAATTATGTTTAAAATGTAAGTTGTAAAAGTCAATTTGTTTTTCTTAGCTTAAAAACCGGAGTATAAGTAAAGTTAACATTATTTAGTATATAAATATCTCATAATGTTTCTGATGAAGTCGTAGTTTCTGAACTACCCATTACATATCTTTTGTAATAACGAAACGCAAAGAGGAGCATTGAGGACCATCGGTTAACTAGTAACCGACGACTGTTCGTAGCTGGTAGGCTGGATAAAAACTTTTAGGAACACCAAGTTACGCCTCGTTATCAGTAAGTTGGAAACGGGTGGTAGATGTTATACAATGACGATCCGTTGAATATAGGAACTGGGCATAAGTCAGGAATTTTATGAACCAAAAACAACACGTAGGTATAACAAAACAAGAACTTGAAAAGAAATACTTTTTATTTTCACCTTAGCAGATCTAAGTTATTGCTCCACACTATTTTTCTCACCGAAAATTCTTATGCCAGCAGAAAATAATGGGCCTTCAAAATGTGAAGAAAATTTATTGTTTGGTCATGGATATATAAAAACCCATTTTGATTTGTCATCAGTTGATATTTAGCCATTTTGAGTTACATCTTATGTATTTTAAAAAATAACTGTACAACAAACCCGAAATAAAAAAAACGTAGTTTTTTAAAATGGAATAAGCTGCTTGTTTCTCAAATTTTTACAGTTAAATAATTCAATAAAATGTACTTAATGTACCAGATCTGAGAAATTGAACTTATATTAATAGGAAATTGTTGGTATAATTATATCACTTAGGTACTATGGTTACTAAGCTAATACTATTCACATAATTTCTGCTACACTACACTGTACTAAAAATTAGAGGAAATTGTTTTGTAAATCTAAATATTTTAGCAAAAACCATTATTTCATCAACATCACGGGCCTTCGCTCACGGTGACTTCTCGCAGGGATGCATGATGTAGTAGAGATGGTAACGCAAAACAGCCGCGACATTGTCGCTGGCCTTGTACTGTCCGCTGACGTACCGAAGATTATTATTATTACTGCGATGCTATCAAGCTAGCGCCGCGCGTTGCAAATGTGACTTATGCGCAGCGAACGCGCAGCCCATAGGAGCGAAGAAGAATCGCATTTACGAAACGCACTACAGCATCGCTACGAAAGTGGCCGGGGGCGAGGGTAAGACTAGCTAAAATCTTCCGTTGGCTACAGCAGTATATAATGGATACGCGCAATAACTCAAGTTGTAAGTAACTGAGATTCAGCTAGTATTTGGATACGAGGGTTAGTTCCGTTCGCCACCTCCAGCATTTCCCCCTCCGGTGGGAGCTCGGATTTTTTCGAAAAAATCACCCAATTCGTCACAGGGGGTGGCGAATAGCTGGCAACTGGGACATTTCTTTCTTACAAATTTCTGGTTAGTCCTACTCGCCACCCCCAGCGTTGCCTTCTCCAGTCGCATCTGGCATTTAATGTTGATCATGAGATATTATTTTTTTTTTCCTACATACATAAAAAAGTGATTATCTGTGACTGTTTAGAATTCAAGTTAAAAATTGTAAAAAGTGGTATGTTTCAATTTATACCATTAAATATTAGAATTATAACTTTGTCATGATTACTCATGATCAACCTTAATAGTTCTCTTTTTCTATTCATAGTTCTATCACATTCATACACGCATTAAATCCCAGTTGCGACCGGAGTGGGCATCGTTGGGTGTGGCGAGTCGGACTAACCCGAAATTTCTAAGAAACAATGTTCCAGGGTGGCGATTGGGATATTTTTTTTAGAAGAAATCCCAGTTGACATTGGAGGGGTGTGGCGAGGTTTTGGGGGGAGGGGTGACTCCACTAAGGTTTTTGGTTCTCCTCCATTACATGGTATCACACTGGACATAGACTAAGTAGTACAAGTATCGCATCCATATACAACCTACATTCTATGTACATACATCTTCTATTGAACTCTCTATTAATTAAATAGTTGCTTTTAAAATTCAAATATGAACATCAACTTCGACTTCAATATGTTCCGATTTTACTGACAAATTAATAGGCGAATTTGGATTAGACTCAGTTTCTTCAGGCGCTTCAGTTAATCCAGCTAACCTTAGAGCAGTAGAAAACTTAAAAGTCCCTTCATCTTTTCTTGGTTTTCTTTCTTTATCATTAGCACTGTCAGCCATGTCAGGTTTTGGCTCCATTCCTCCTTCCTTGTAGTGTAGTTGGACATGATAATTTAATTTTGCCTGAAAAATATTTTTATATTTGAGTATCTACTGTTTTTGTTAATACTATATGTTGATGATTTAATTTACAATACAGCATTTTTTAGTGTCTTTTTGGACAAAAATCATCTCAACCTGAGATTCAAAACATCTGGTATGAAAAAATTACCTTTGTTGATAGTTTCGCATGGCAGAGCATACATTCATGGAACATCCTCAAATGTTTTACTAAAATGTGTTGCTTTAAATTGCTTTTTCTAGAATAAAATCTGTAAAGAAACAATAGAGCCTGTAAAACTTACTTTGAAAAACATGAAACCACTGGAAAAATTATTAATTAAATACCTTGGACATTCTTCATAAGGGCATGGGAATGTTTTCATAATTATTTTTTGTCCATGTGATCTAAGGTGCTTCACCATGTGGCTTCTTTCCTTGAATGATCTTTTGCATTCATTACAGATAAACACTGAAATGAGGAGAAAGTTATGATTGAAGATATTGTACATTTGTAAGATTAATGCCTGACCTTAGATGCAGACACAGCTGTAAATGCTCAGTTAGGACTTTTTTCAGTTGCTGCAATAATTTTTTGGAGTTTCATAAATCCATGATGCCACTGCTGGGTAACATATTTTAAAGAATATCTTAATTTTAAATCTAAGGTTATTTAAAGTATTCTGTTCACCTTCGGCGTCGTCTTCTGCCGAAGGTGACTGCATCAACCGAAACTCAGCCCCGCCTGTGGCCCTAAATGTAAACTTTGGTTGGATAACAGTGACATTGCTTTCTACTAACGATTTTAATGATTTAAGATGTTGAGGAGTAGACGAGTCTAAAACAAAGAAAACCAGAATGAGGTTGTTTTGTTCTACAGAATTAACAAAAAAAAAATACAATTTTCTTAATCCTCATAAAAATTTTAGTTCTATTTTACAAGAATGATAAAATACTTACATTTCTTTGTATGATCAGTTTTTTTATGTTTCTGATATTTGGACCAATGATTGAAAACTAAATTGCAATCCTCACATGTGTAAGTTTTATGATATCTCATGTGCCTCTTTTTCTGGTAAAGACTGATAAATGTTTCTGTACATACATCACATCTGAAATATAAATGTAAGTTATTTGAGTTCTTAGAACACTAGAGTAATGGAAGAGGAAAAAAATTAAGATATAGATTTAGAACTTATGAGTAGTATTTAAATTATCTGCTGTGACATAGTCAGCGATTAGTGATCGCTGACTATGTCACAGCTCATGTGGACCCTGTCTGCCTACAGATATGGGTGGTTTGGTTTAACAAACTCACCATTATGCTTAATATTACCTAAAGGGCTTAGTAGAAGTGTACTTACAGAAACCCACATCTCACCAGATATGTTTAAGTCCCATATAAAAGGGAGTGTACCTTCAATCCGGCACATAAGTGACTGGCCTGTTACTGAGAAATTCTTAATAGAATAACTTAATGTTCAGTCCCCGTATTCACAAACGCTTGGATTCTATTTCGATTCGGAAAGTTGTATGTCTATCTCGCTTGCTTTCGTAATGCCAAAACAAGATAGAAATACGACTTATCGAATCGAAATCGAATTTTGTGAATAGGAGGCCTGAAGAAGGTATTGCAATGATCTACAACATGTTCTTTTTAATATCCCGTAACTCAAAAGTATGCATGAGACCATATCAAAGAATCAACTGGCATAAGATTTTATTATTTAGTGTTAAATTTTTCATACAAAATAATTTGACAATATCACGTTATGTTAGCACCCTTAAAACGTGAAAAATTACAAGAACACATTTTATAAGCTTTAAATATGAATGATTGTTTATATAGAAAATGAATTACTTGTATTTATCAATGAAACTTCGACACACATGCACACACTGCTACACACATCAATTTTTTTTTTATTTATACATTTTTGAACGACCTATTCCAGGACTTTTTGTATTATTTTTGCTAATAGAATATAACCCCAGAGTTATGGGATATCAAAAACACCTTTAGACTTAAAACCTTTTTTATACATACTTAAATGCTTTAAATCCTGTATGTATATACATGTGGGCACTAAGTTGATTCTTCTTTCTGAACTGTATGTGACAAACATCACAGGTAAACAGGACCTGAACATGAACAGTATTTAGATGCCTCTTGAGATTTTGCCGATTTGCAAATACTTTTAAGCATTGTGGACAGCTGAAACATTATTTATTAATTTAATTAAAAACTTACTGTAGTTAATATTGCGATTTAAAAAAGATAAATCATACAGTTCTTTTAGGTTTACCTGTATACAACATCATTTTCATGGGGCATATGCACCGAAGTTATATGTCGATCCAAATGACTTTTGCTTGTGTATGCTTTGGTGCAATTCGGCTCATTGCAAGGAAAAGGTCTCTGGAAATATTTTAAATATGTATATGCCGATTCATAACTATCTTACAGTAACGACATGGTACGAAACTTACAATGTTATTGTGAGCTAAAAAATGTTGTGCTAGTCTGTACGGTCTATCGAAATACGACGCACAACCTTCATACGAACAATAATACAATTTTTTCTGATGCTGTTCCTCCATGCTGTCTAAATTTTGTGCTGAGTGCTTGTTTCGAATAGATTATGTGCAAAATCGATAGTTGATAGCTTCTAAATGAATGTTATTTCATTAAAGAACAGAATCATAACGCTTTTCTTCTCTTATTTCTACCATTATATACATAATTAATCCTCCACTTATTAAAACCTTGAATGAAAGAAAATGATTTTATGAAGCGCGAGTATTCTGTCAATGTCACTATTTGACTTTTTTAAATGATTGCTAATTTAAAAAAGTCAAATAGTGACATTCGCAAGGGAACTGAAAAATCGACTAAAAAATTAGTTTTTAGGATGTCGATTTGGATATTAGTAGGTATTGATTTATCAGGTTGAGTGACTTTAGTTTGTATAGCTAGACCATTGTCCTTTTTGAAATGAAAGAATTTAGTGATAATTGTTATCTCTAATGCCTCAACTTGGCCTAGCCAGTTAGTAGGACAACTATTATTATAACGGAACCACGTATTCAAGAATACCGGAATGCCTTTCTGAATTCAGTGAGTGAAAATTGAGAAACAAAGAATGTTTTTTCAGTACTTGAGGCGGGTCTCATTCATTGGAAAAAATAATATTTTCAAAATTTCGGTATAATCGTACACATTTCACTTGATATTTAGGCAGAAAAAAATAGCCCATCTCTATCGTTATATCGATTTTGATCGTTGCACTTGGTGCAGCTCTAAATCATTCTATTTTGTCCCGTATTCGACAAATAATGCGACGTAATCCTCGTTAAAATAAAACAAAAACTATGAATATTTCGTGAATTCTTAAAATTTCATGTGGTTGTAGAGTATTTAACAGTGGGTTATCAGAAATTCCATCGTTTTACAGTGCATCAGTCAAGTCAGCTGACGTACGTAAACAAAGGGCATGTCAATATTTTGTGCAGTGGTGAAACATCTTCAGAGTGATTTGTGATAAAGGCTGAATATTCTGTTCTAATAAAATGGATATAGACGGTTCTTCAGTAACTGGGGAGATTGACCAAAATTTATTATTACAATTTAGTTGTATGAACACAACAGACAGAGATGAACTTGTTAATCAAATGCAGAGACTCTTGGGCCCTAGTGTGAATTATAATACAGCCAGCTTCTTCTTGGACATGAGCAACTGGTAATTATATTTTAGGATGAGCCAGCTTATTTCATAACCAATAAAAATAATTGTCTACAAATCAAATCTTTATTATTTCAGGAATTTACAAACAGCAATATGTTGTTATTTAGACTATACTTTGCCTCCAAAGCTTCCATCTATGTCTCTAAAAGCTGCCCAAAACCAGGAGGCTGCAGTGGGTCCTGGTGCTTGGTAAGGATATTATTATTTAATGAGGTCAATATTTGAAGATGTCCTTTTCTTGTTATTGATATTAGTAATTCAAGGAATTATTGTGAATGACTCACTTGTGCATTGAGCTGATGAAACTAGTAAACTACTATTATTTCATATTTAAACATATTATGAATGTAGATAAACTAACAATGACAATAACTGTAGGTAAATTGTTACGATTAAAATTATTGCATTTTACAGTTTTGAACAAAGTTGGAATATTGCTAATACCGGTGCAGAGGGGTGGCCTGGCAGCTGTAGATTGATACAAGCAGGGGGTGAACCACTAGGTGCCACCCCAGTCTTTGTTCCACCATTACCTGCAGGACATTCCACAACAGTTACATTAAAGTTAGTAGCTCCCACTACACCAGGCACTCACAGAGGATACTTTCATTTGGTGACTGAAAAGGGTGATCAAATAGGGGGTGAGTATCTGTAGTTATTGGGTAACCAATTAAATAAATTTAGCATACATTATTAAAGAAGTTAATTAAAAATTAAAGATACTTTCCTAATATACTTCTTGCAAACACAATGTGTTTGTCAAAACCATGCTCTTAAAAAGACTTGACTTTAAACTTGCTTTTAGAAGGTATATCAAAACAGAACTTCAATTATTTTAAGAATATAAATGTACAGTTTATAAGTTTTGTGTATAAATATTGCTTTTTAAATCTTTAAATCGGCAATAATCAACCTGCTTCTGCAGTGATTCTTTATGTAACATTTAACTTATTGTATAAACTTTATTTTAGATACATTATGGGTGGAAGTTACTGTGGAATCAGAGATGACTATGGCTCTTGTTGAACAACTTGCTGCCTTACCCGTCCCAAGTAGTAATGGTCAGGTATGTTTGTAAAAAACAATTTACCATTCTTTGAATAGTACATGCATAAACTGGACGCCTAGGATGTGATTCTTAATATAATCTATGGATGCTATATTACAGAATGACACTCAAGACTCTTGAGCCTTACTTATACTAATTTATAGCAATTTTATTGGTTGAAACAAATTTTTAAGTAATGGTTGAGTCTTGAGTGACATTCTGAAATAAGAGCCATATTCCCATAGATGACATAGATCTATGATAGGTTCATTGCTGTTATCATAATGTTAAAGGCTGGATAGATTGTTTTTGTGAAAGACATTTTATGACTAGGAAAGGGCTGATGAGATCATGGCTGATGTTTGGAACAAGCCACCTTGACTAATTTCTAATGAGCCAGGAGGATGATAAATTACCTAATTTTCCACAATGCATCTAGGATTTTATGACAATCCCAACATGTGACCTTCTTGGAGGACATGTCAAATAAAGTCTATAATAAAATCTACTACATCTCACAAATTATGAATCTCATAGTGAAAGTTATTATGCATGAATGTCCATTGAATTTTTTAAGCAAAATGCATCATTGGTACAAGCTATTGAGGAAAATAGGGCCTAATTTTATAAAATTTTACTGTGTAATGCAATGATGACAGTCATTTGTTTAAACTTATGCAGTAAGTATTTATCTTATTAATAGACATGAAAAAAGTAAAAATTATGTGTTGGGTGAACAGAGGAAACAAGGACACAAATACAATTTATCATTTACTTAGATAATTTAGTCAACTTTACACAAGTTATAGAGACTATTATTATTGGTTCATTCTGAATTATGTCTGTTGTACTATATGTATGGATCAGAATGCTGGGCTGTGAAGAAGATGGATGAAAAACAAATCTATGTAGCAGAGATGGGAATGTTGAGATGGATGTGTGGAGTGAGATGAATGGATAAAAAGTAAGGAATGAGTATATTAGAGGAAGTTTGAAACTCTGCTACAGAAAAATTGAAAGGAAGTTGTTTGTCTTGGTATGGACAATGGGAGGAGGAATGAAATGCATGCGACCAAAAGAGTGATGGATTAATGACTGTTGATGGGTGGAGAGGGAGAGGAAGGCCAAAGAAAAGAATGGTGGATTGTGTGAGGAAGATTATGAAAGAGAAGGAGTAAATGATGCTGTGACGCCTGACGGGAAAATGGAACATGATTTCTTATCATGTTGCGCCGACCCCAAGTAGAAAGGAACGAGGGCAGGAACATGACAACTGAATTAAAAAGAAATTATAGTTGGAACATTGATATAGATCTCGAAATTAATGTACATAATTATAAGCTGGTACTTACATTTTTTTTTTATTCTTCCAGATGCCACCTCAAGATGACCAGATGTGTTGATGAATGGCAGTCACAAAATATTTTGTAAAATTTTCATTTATCTAACCTTGATTATGTTATTTCTTACTATATTTATTTAGGCCACTATGGGCAGTCTTATGTCCTTCTTGTGAAATAGCCAAAGACATTATAATCACAACATTATTTTTCTTTTTTTTTTGTATTGTTTATTACTATTGTAATTTAGTTTATCAACTTCTATGTCTAACTTTTTAACATGGCTGCTGAAATTAATTAAACCTAAACAAAGCCATAGCCAGAGACAATTAGTTTTAACTTTTCTACTATAGTTTTTTAAACATTGGTCATTTTTGATTACACTATAACAAAAAAAAATGTTTTCTTGCAACCAAGTTTAATTGTTTATTGACGCCCCTTTAATGTTTCTGACTACAGCTTTGGTAAGGAACCTTTATAATTTTTTTGCAAGTTAATTAAAATCGAAAAGACTCATAATGGAAGGAAAATAATGTACAAAAAAAATACATTATACACTAAATGTTGATTAGCTGTAAGACAACAAATTAAGAATTTGTTAGATATTGTTGAATTTTACAAAATGTAATAATGATTTTATTAGAATTAATTATTTTTAGATTGCAATGCCATGTATGTAATATCTATGGGGGATTTATTTTATAGCATAAATAAGCAAACTTATAACAATTAAATAATATGGCTGAATTTATTTATTTTCTTAGACTCATAAAGTTTCACTATCTGATACTCAAATATTTACAATGTAGAGCCAGCATCATTGAAATAGAAATTTCCTAAACATAAAAAAGCATATTTATTAAAAGCAGACACACAATTAAAAAAAAATATTGACCGACTTATCACCCCCCAACCAAACCTGGAATTATGAATTGAGGTTTCTTTTATGATGTAGAAGAAGGAATGTAGTTATTTGCTTAATTCCACAAGATAAAACAAAATGATAACTGATAATATTATAAAAACATTTAAACATTATAAGTTTATGAATTTCAAGTGTTAGAATGGGTGAATGTTGTTTCAACTCATACAAGCTACATCATTTCCATGAATCAAAAATAGTTATGGGGATCTCCAACAGTGGATCTGAGGTATTAAAGTATTCTTAAATTTTCCAAATTATTAATACTATACTAGCTGTGTTCCCCGGTTTCACCCGCTGCTCGGTTCCTAAGGGTTGTAGCGTGAATCAACGTGAGGTTAGCCTTAGGAAGGTAGGCCTTGTTAGGAAGGTTTTCCTCAAGAATTGAGCTATCAAAAGCAAAAAGTTTTTTTTAGGATCCAACTGGTAGTTTCAGAGATGATTACGTTCGAAAAAATAAACATTATTTTTATAAAAAAAAGTGTTCAAATCTGACCTTTTGGTGCTCTCACTTATATGAATAGGTTGCCAATCAAAAGATCAAACAATTTTGAATACATTTCTCTGTTGAATTTTCAGATGGTGCCTTATTTGATGTAGCTACACGCATTGACTCCCAACCTATGGTCTAGGGCTGCGAAAGGTTTAAAATGTCATAAGTTTTTTTCGTTGTTAATGTAATAATTGAGAACCTATTGGACATGGGTGGTTAGACACAAAATAAACATGGCGTGCATCACCTTCTGGCAGTGCAGGAGGATGATAGGTAAGAAGTGGGGCCTATCCCCAAAATAATACTTTGGCTTTACTGTGCGGTGATCCGTCTCATGATCTCGTACGGGGCAGTGGCCTGTTGGCCACGCACCAAACTAGTCACAGCCTCGAAAAAACTTCAACGCATGCAGAGGCTTGCCGGCATGGCAACCACAGGCTGCATGAGGACCACTCCGACAGCTGTTCTTGAAGCCATGCGGGAGCTTCCACCACTCCATCTGTTCATACAACAAGAGGCAACAATGGCGGCAGCACGCTCCAGAACACTTCAACTCTGCAGTAAGAAAGACACGCAACACACCGCGGTACTGGAGGGATTCTACAACGAGTTTCCCCCTGGCGAAGGCCATAAACGATCGAGTACCCAAACAATTTGTATTCGACAAAAAATACAAGATCCAGCTCCATGAGAACCACCACTGTGAGGGGTTAAATCCAGCTGAGCTGGGGATCTTCACTGACGGATCTAAAACAGGTACAGGAGCTGGAGTCTTCTCGGAGGATCTCAACATCTATATAGCGGTAACACTGGGGGTCCACAACACGGTATTTCAGATAGAATGCACGGGCATTTCCCTGGCCGCATCAGCCATCCTAGCAAGAAAGGTTGAGGACCACTCTATTCGCATACTAACAGTACAGCTGTTAGCACAAGACAACCACACGGTCAACTCCGGGTTAATGTACGAGTGTCACCAGCGCCTAAACTAGGTCGGTAATCACAACAACATAACCATACAATGGATTAAAGGTCACAGCGATTCCCGGGGCAACGATGCAGCATACGAACTCGCTAGAAGGGGTTCGAGTATGGCAGCAGTGGGTCCAGAACCCATTGTGCCACTCCCCTTTGGGTATCCACGAACTCTGGTAAGGTAACGCACCAGGGAACAAAACCACAAACTCTGGCAACACCACGGTGAGTGTAGGCAGGCCAAGGAAGCACTTCCTACTTTAGACGGCCGCTTTACCAAGCGGGCGCTCCGGCTGTCAAAGCTACAGCTCTGCACAGTCACAGCCGCCATCACTGGGCACGGCTCTTTTAATAAACACCTCTTTGTCCTAGGAGTCACAGATAGCCCACTGTGCAGAGCCTGCATGGAGGAAGACGAGACAGCAGCCCACGTGCTTCTACATTGCCCAGAGGTTGCAACATACAGGGCAAAGTACTTCGGTAACCCAGGTACTCTCCGTGAGATCGTCAGCAACACCAAGGAGCTGCTGGCCTTTCTCAGGGAACTAGGGTGGATCAAATAATGTTCCCACCCGAACGCAAAATACGCTCTTTAGACATGGAGTTGCGGAAACCAGCCCGATATACAAAACAATACAATGGGTTGTTAAAATTTTCGAGCTTGCTATTTAAATGCCATTGATGGCACCATCAAAAGCCTTTGAAGTGAGTTCACAAACTATAGCAACCCTGCCTGGAATAGTTTTTTTGCAGAGTAAAGAAACTTCTTATTTCGAAAGCTTTTCATCAAAAGTCAACCATTTTTCTTATTTATTCATGGAAAAAGAAACCCTACTGTGTTCGAAATGGGGTATAAAATATTAGAGCTAGCTGTACTCGCTTTCTCATTTCTGTATAACTGTTCAAACAGAACCCTAACATACCTGAGGCAGGATGCAGCAATTTTCCAATTTTAAGACCCACTCACAGATATAATCTGACAGTCCCTAAGTTTAGCTTTGATCTTATGGTCCATGATTACATGGTTTTTTATCTAGATCTGCTTACCATTTTCCTTGTGCCTGTGACTTACATAACTAACTGAAAAGATATTCTTACATCTATAATCCATATGATTTGGCATAACCTTAAACTATAATACTTATCTTAAAGACTAGTGCTAACTAAAGCTAAAATTAATATGATGAGAAGTGCTTGCTCAATACCACTAAACTAAACAGCCATTTCCATATCAATTTTTGGGTGAGGTTTGTAATCTTTGATAATGAAGTCTTCATACTTGAAATCATCAATGGAATCAATCTTACGAGAAAATTCCAATGTAGGGAATGGAGTAGGAACTCTTTGTAGCTGGACTTTTAATGGTTCTATGTGGTTAAGGTACACATGAGTATCTCCTGTTGTGTGAACAAACTCTCCAGGCTGTAAAAAAAAAGGAATACATTTTAAAATATTCATATGGCGCATGGATAGGCGTTTTTGTCTTAAAATTTTACTTTTCCTTAATTTCAGAAACTGAATCATTTTTACCTCTAATCCCGTGATGTGTGCAATCATATGTGTAAGGAAAGAGTAGCTGGCAATATTAAATGGAACTCCCAAGCCCATATCAGCACTCCTTTGGTAGAGCAGGCAGGAAAGTTTACCACTTGATACATGAAATTGGGCAAGACAGTGGCACGGGGGTAATGCCATTTTACTCAAATCTGTTGGGTTCCATGCGCACATCAACATTCTTCTGTCTGCTGGACGGTTTCTGAAATAAGTTGTGACAGCAAATTAATAACACTGTAAATATAAACATAAACAAATCATTGAGTAAGATTAGTCTGCTTTGAAACCTACTTTATTGTGTCAATAACGTTTTTTAATTGATCAATTCCCTGCCCAGTGTAGTCTGTCTTAGCATCAACATATTCAGCTCCACTGTGTCTCCACTGAAAACCATAGACTGGCCCAAGATCTCCTGCGAAAGATTTTATTTTTTTACTTATGTAAATATATTATTTTGGTGGAGAATATGGATAAAATTCAAGGATTCTTACCTTCTGATCTGTCTGTAAATCCCAAGTTGTCCAAAAACTGACGAGATCCATTAGCATCCCAAATGTGTACTCCTTTGGAGGCTAGTGCTTTGGAATCAGTGGAGCCAGATATCATCCAGAGTAACTCTTCAATAACTCCACGGGTAAATACTCGCTTTGTAGTAAGTAAAGGTAGAGTGTTATTCTTTAGGGAATACCTTTGCATTGCACCAAATATGGACAAAGTTCCTACGCCAGTCCTATCGACTCTTTTGTCACCTGTATCAATGATTTGTTGAACGAGCTTCAGGTACTGGAACTCGTCATGATTAAAATCATCTTCTTTCGTGAATCCCATGTTTAATCAGGGTTCAATTATTTCTTAATTTAGTGTATCTTTTTTGCTTCGAGGAGTACCTACCAACTTCAACTTGGTTAAAAAGGCGCGAAAACTGACATTAGAACGACACGAGATCGTGTTCAATCCCGTGTCGGCTGTCGAATTGATTTTTTTTCGTATGGCAAGAATAATTGTCGATCCAAACCTGAAAAATCGAATCATGGTTGAATGTCTGTGTCCGTTTCGACCGCGCGGCCATGACGTTTTTTTTTAAAAAAAACTATATCAAGATTTTGTAATAATTTGTAAAAGTTGATTCCCAAAACCATAAATTTGTCAAAGATAGGGTTAAAAAGTTATAAGGGTTTGAACGTGGCCGCGCCATCGAAACGCGGAGAACCGCGCGGCCACGGAGATCTTTAAAACTACGCGTTGCAGAGACCTGAAATTCAGGTAAACAACAGATTGAATTTGTAAAAAATTTGTAAAAATATAGAAAAAATACCTAGGTTTATATTTTAGGAGCTGTAAGACTAAAACCCCATGGCCGCGCCATCGAAACGGTGACAAACACATTATCGCCGATATCTCGCTGAAAAAGCATCGCCGACGTCTGAAGTTTTTTGTAGAAACCAGATTTGAATTTGTCAGAATTTGTAAAAATACAATGAAAAATCCTAGGTTTATATTTTAGGAGCTATAAGATCAAAACCCCATGGCCGCGCCATCGAAACGGTGAAAAACACGTTATCGCCGATATCTCGCTGAAAAAGCATCGCAGAGGTCTAATTTTTTTTGTAAAACCTAGATTTGAATTTGTCAAACAATGTAAAAACACACAAAAAAATCCTAGGTTTATACTTAAGATGCTGTAGTACGGATTCGCGTAGAAATTAGTCGTGATTATCTATCGAAGAAAGTAAGTAATAGTGAGTGTTTTTTTTTGTAAACAACATCTATTATTATGTAGAACTACCGATAAAAGGCAAAAAAACTTTTTTTTTTTTCAGAATTTCAAACCTCCAATACGTTTTGAAAGTTTCGATAGGGTGACCATGGCTTAGTGTTAACAGAAAGACCTATTGTATTACATATTATATCTCAAGGATTCTAAATCGCCCAAAGCCAATGTTTTTTTTTTAAGTATCTTTCAGATCCAAAGAACTTTTTTTTTTTTTTTTAACACAACATCTTTTTTTTTTGCGTTTGTCATGATATATTGATGTTGGGATACATGAGTTAAGTACAGGGGTTATTTCTGGCGTAACATATTTTTTTTTAATTTCAAATCCGAAGGGTTCAAAACAATGACTTTTTTATTTAGATTCTATGTGTACGATTCACAGTTACATCAAGTTACACATGGATAACTAATATCGTGCGCGGCGTAAGTGGGTGTTTCAAATAATAATCGGCCAATTCAAATCAAAATCATTTATTTAGGCCAGTTACAGGCACTTTAAAATAGTCGAACCAGTGCGAGTCGTACTCGCACACACAAGGTTCCGCAGCACTATATTATATAATAAAAATATTTTTAACACTGATTGTATAGATTTACACTCTACCGCAAAATAAAATTGGTTTTTCATAGTATTTTTTATGAAAAACAATGTTAACTGATGAAGTTTGATGAAAACGTTTTTACGTTCTACAAACCTTTTTTTTCAGAATCCTACTCTTACTTCAGTAGTTAAGGAGACACACAACGTTAAAGAATTTGGAAACAAATATCTCATTAACATAGACTTATGTGAAAAATATATTAATAGCCACAGATTTATACCCTACACAGTTATATACGTAGTTTTTTTCAACCCTCTTATATGTATAATTATTTCACATCATTTTGTGTAGTGGTTTATAGAACGCACCTACTGTCCAAACAACTGTGTGTGTCGTACCATAGTCTGGGTGTAAAAGTTCTGTGATATATCGACGGACAGACAAACAGCCCTAATTCATAAATGGGTAATAATAATAATGAAGTATTTAGCCTTAGACGTTGTTATGAGTTTGAATTATTTATCAAATACAGGAAAATAGGTTACATGTTATTATCTTACTGGAATTACGAATGTTGTGCAATATTATTTGTTATGGTACTCATGCAGAACCACAGTCCATTGCTTGATAGCTGAAAATACTTAGATAAGAAAACTTGAGACTTTTCTGTTAACAATAAGCCATGGTCACCCTATCGAAACTTTCAAAACGTATTGGAGGTTTGATATTCTGAAAAAAAAAAGTTTTTTTGCCTTTTATCGGTAGTTCTACATATTAATAGGTGTTGTTTACAAAAAAAAAAACACTCGCTATTACTTACTTTCTTCGATAGATAATCACGACTAATTTCTACGCGAATCCGTACTACAGCATCTTAAGTATAAACCTAGGATTTTTTGTGTATTTTTACATTGTTTGACAAATTCAAATCTAGGTTTTACAAAAAAAATTAGACCTCTGCGATGCTTATTCAGCGAGATATCGGCGATAACGTGTTTTTCACCGTTTCGATGGCGCGGCCATGGGGTTTTGATCTTATAGCTCCTAAAATATAAACCTAGGATTTTTCATTGTATTTTTACAAATTCTGACAAATTCAAATCTGGTTTCTACAAAAAACTTCAGACGTCGGCGATGCTTTTTCAGCGAGATATCGGCGATAATGTGTTTGTCACCGTTTCGATGGCGCGGCCATGGGGTTTTAGTCTTGTTGCATAGAAACCTTTGTAGTAGTTTTAGTTTATATTTCGATGAATAAATTATGTCACTCGCTTAAAAGTCTTTTCAGGCTATGGGCCAGTCACCGCTATAAAAAATTTGAAAATAATAAAAATTAGAATCGTTTCAAGATTGAAACATAAAAATAAGTGTGATAAAAATAGTTTCATCAGAAACTTAATAAACCGTTATTCTTTGTGAAAACATAAAATATAAAAATGTCGGATTCAAACACAAGTCTCTGTATAGAAACCCTAAATGACAGCGAATCATTCCAAACATGGAAATTTCAAATCGACATACTTTTTGAAGCTAAAGGACTCGGCCAAATCATCAGGGGAAAAATTCAAAAAAATAAAGAGAATGAAGAAAAATATATAGAAAAAGATGCTCAAGCCAAAAACTATATTATTCGGACAATTAATAGAAAATACATAAGCCAGCTGTTTGATTGCAAGACATCCCAAGAAATGTATGAAAAAGTCTGCAGTATTTTTGAAGGTTCCGAGGAAAGGAAGAAGATGACGCTTCTGCAGGTTTACTACAATATTCAATTCAAAACAGACCTAACCATGGAAGAATATTTGGCAAAAATCGAAAATTTGACGTATCGCTTGAGACAAATGAAAATCAACTTAGATGATGCAATGGTGGAATCGAAAATCTTAACTAGTCTGGACGAAACATATCAACATTTCATCACAGCATGGGAATCAACTCCTGCAGCAGACAGAACACTGAAAAACCTGAAAATGAGGCTAATTAAAGAAGAGGAAAGAAGAGGCCAGTCAAGCACTTCTACACAGGTAGCTTTGAAGGCACAAACTAAATTCAAAGCAGGTACTGAGTGTTTTATCTGTAAAAAAACAGGGCATTTAGCTAGAGACTGTAGGAATCACTGTCGGATTTGTAAAAAGCCAAATCATAAAGAGAAAAACTGTTTCTTTAAAAATAAAGATAAAGTGGCACTTGTAGCCAATAAAAAGAAGGGTGAGGATGATAACTCACAGAGTTTTGTGATAGACTCTGGATGCACGGTTCACCTAATAAAAGATAAAAACTTATTGTCTAATGTTAAGGCAAATAACACTGAAATTGGTACAGCTCAAAAATATTGTAACCTTAAAGCCATTTGTGAAGGAGATTTTATTAGTAGACAATGTAACATTAAAAATGTTCTCTGTGTTCCTGATCTTTCCCGTAATTTGCTTTCCGTTTCAGAAATTACCAAACGTGGTGGTCAAGTATTATTTCAGGGAAATAGTGTTGAGATCACCAGTGGAGGAAACGTTTTGAAAGGAACTCAAGAATCGTCTGGCCTGTTTACATTGGATCTACCTAAAAATTGTAATGAAGAAGTCTTCTTCGTTAAGAAAATTAAAGACAATTCTGTCATATCCTGGCATAAAAAACTTGGTCATCCTGGCAAAGGTGCATTGCTAAATCTACTTAAAGCTGCTGATGGCATAAAAATAAAAAAAATAACTGAAGATGAAGAAAAAATATTAGGTAGTTGTGAGGTGTGCATTAAAGCAAAACAGACTAGATTTCCGTTTAATACTGAACGAAAAAGAGCACAGAAACCTCTAGAAATAATACACACTGACGTATGTACAGTAGAAATGGAAACGTGGGACAAAAAACGATACTTCTTAACTGTGATTGACGATTTCAGCAACTACACAAAAGTTTATCCCTTAAAGAATAAGAGTGAAGTAGCCAGTCACCTGAAACACTATATAGAAGAAGCCGAAAGAGAAATGAACAAAAAAGTCTCGAAAATAAGATGCGATAATGGAGGAGAGTATTCCTCGAAACAATTTCAGAGCTGGTGTAAAGAAAAGGGAATAAAATTAGAGTATACCGTGCCTTATTCGCCTTAGCTTAACGGAAAAGCGGAACGTTTTAATCGTACCATTACTGAGAAAATCAGATGCCTCCTCTATAATGCAAGCGTTGCAAAAGAAATGTGGGGAGAAGCCCTCTATTGTGGAGTCTATCTGATAAACCGTTTACCAAGCGAATCCATCAATAATGTTACCCCCTATGAACTATGGAATAAACAGAAACCAAACTTATCCAATGTAAGAGAATTTGGAACGATAGCTTACGCAAAAAACCTGACATCTTTAAAAAAATTGGACTCTAGAACGCAAGAATATATGATGATTGGGTACGCAAATAATGGATATCGACTCTGGGATGTAACAAAGAGGAAGGTAATTGTAGCACGGGATGTGATATTTAGTGGTAAAGTACCAAATGAAAATCTGAACCCACATAACACGACTGATATATTTTTGAAAGAGGACGATGACAAAGAAAAAGAACATCTGCAGACAGAAATGACTGAAGATGTAACTGAAAGCCAGCAGAAGCTTGATATCGCTGGACCAGTAGAACAAGAACATTTGGAAATAGAAACGACCCAGAATATAACTCCGAACCAGTATACAGAAGAAGCAGATTCCACACAAGAAAGCATTTATGACAGTGCTTTTACAGATTCTGAAGACAGTCAATTTGGAGAGAATCAACCTGCAATAACAACTAAAAGTGGAAGAAAAGTAAGAATGCCAGAAAGATATAATGATTATGCTCTTCTTACATTCAATGAAGTCATGAAGTCTCCAGAAAAAGACAAATGGCAAAAAGCTATTGAAGATGAACTAAAATCTCTTAAAGACAATGGAGTGTGGAATATAGTAGACAAAGAAAAAGCATTTAAAAAAACTGCACTGTCTAACAGATGGGTGTTCAAAGTCAAAGAAAATGGCACATACAAAGCAAGATTAGTAGTAAGAGGCAACGAACAGAGAGAGACAGATTTTGATGAAATATTTAGTCCGGTAGCTTCACAGTCCGCTTTAAAATCACTATTTGCTGTCGCAGCAGCGAAAAATTGGAAATTTATGACATTCGACGTTAAAACAGCGTTTCTCAACGGCGAACTAAGAAAAGATGAAGAAATTTTTATGAAAATACCTCTTGGTGTTCCCCAGGAAAAAGGGAAAATATGTCAGTTAATAAAATCTTTATATGGGCTTAGACAGTCCCCAAAACGATGGAACGAAAAGTTTCTTAAAACTATGTCGGAAATTGGTTTCAGCCAAGCGAAGAATGAACCATGTATTCTGAAAAATAAGGACTGTTCAATCATTATTGGGATTCACGTTGATGACGGCATAATAATTGGATCAAACGAAGAAAAAATTCGGCAAGTTCTAAAGAAAATTAATTCGACATTTGAAATTAAAATATGCGGAAAACCAACATCCTATTTGGGAATGGAAATAACGGAAGACTCGAAGCGTATACTTTTGACTCAGACAGATTATGCAAAGCAGCTCTTAAAAAGATATAACATGGAGAACTGCAAACACGTGGCTACTCCATGCATACCAGAAGATGATACCAAAGACGGTACTGAGCAGAAAGCTGAGCCAAAATTTCAATATAGAGAAGCTGTAGGGAGTTTACTCTACTTATCAACCAAGACGCGGCCAGATCTCGCGTTTGCAGTCGGGATGGCGAGCAGAAAAATGGAAAACCCAGAAAACAAAGATGTAGTGGCTATAAAAAGAATAATAATAATAATAATAAGCACCTTAGGAGAGGGTGTATGCTATAAGAAAAATATAGAACTGGATTTTTCTGTTTTCTGCGATTCTGATTACGCTGGAGACATTAAAACAAGACGTAGTACTACAGGCTACATTATTATGATTGCCGGAGGACCAGTTTCATGGTGCTCTCGTAGACAGCCCATCGTAGCGTTATCATCGACTGAAGCCGAGTTTATTGCAGCGGCAGAATGTTGCAAGGAGTCGATGTTCCTAAAATCCTTACTGATCTCAACATTAAAGTACCGGTGATTTTCAAAATTGATAATCAGAGCGCTATTCAGCTCATTAAAACTGGGATCTTTAATAAGAGGTCGAAGCACATTGACGTGCGTTTTCATTCCATTCACGAGGTATATGCTAATAACGGTTTTCAGATTGAGTATTGTCCAACTGAAAATCAAACAGCCGATATTTTAACCAAGGCTTTAAATAAAACAAAGTTTTTAATGCATAAATCTAATATTGTGTGTTAGTACTTAATAATATAGAATATAAATTTTTAGGTGAGTCTAATATAAGTAGGTGTGGTTATTTGGTTAAAGTATATATATATTTTGTGTTATATCTCTGCTGTATTTATGCATAACAGCGTAAAAGTATATTTAATGTATCAAGTATTTTTCAGATGTACCTATTCGGTTGTACACTGTAAAAACTTGAAAGTAATTGTTTGTCAAAGAACAAGCAATCACAGAATGTCTAACCATTGTGCTGTCAATGTCATTTATAGCAAAGACTGTTAACATCTAGACTGGACATGCACAGCCTTGAGTTATACATTTTGTAGCTGTTTTATATATGCGTAATTTGTATTTTTATTCTGGATATAAACATAAAATTAGGAGAGGGAGTTGCATAGAAACCTTTGTAGTAGTTTTAGTTTATATTTCGATGAATAAATTATGTCACTCGCTTAAAAGTCTTTTCAAGTCTTACAGCTCCTAAAATATAAACCTAGGTATTTTTTCTATATTTTTACAAATTTTTTACAAATTCAATCTGTTGTTTACCTGAATTTCAGGTCTCTGCAACGGCTCTGTCGCAAAATGACCACTTCTCAAAATGACTACAGGTAGCAAAATGTCCCTTTCTCACAATGTCCCTTTACGCGTAGTTTTAAAGATCTCCGTGGCCGCGCGGTTCTCCGCATTTCGATGGCGCGGCCACGTTCAAACCCTTATAACCTTTTAACCCTATCTTTGACAAATTTATGGTTTTGGGAATCAACTTTTACAAATTATTACAAAATCTTGATATAGTTTTTTTTTAAAAAAAAACGTCATGGCCGTGCGGTCGAAACGGACACGAATGTCTGGGGTTGTATCCTTTGTATCATTTATTGCGTAGAACCTGGTAGAACCCATCTATGTATCCGACTGAAAGACTCGCATCTATGGTCATGAATAAAATATATTTAAAAAAAATTGCGTAGAAGGAGTACGATTTATCTGTTATGGGGTGATCAGTTAAAAAATTGAAAGGCATTGATTTTGTCATCATCTGCCTAGCCTTTTTCAAATTCGGTTGGGGTCTGCTTCCAGTCTTACCAGATGCAGCTGGCTATCAGTATTTTACACGAAGCGACTGCCTATCTGACCTCCACAACCCAGTAACTGGGTTATACGATACCCCTTGGTAAGACTGGATGAAAGTAATTAATGTTGTATTAGAAAATAAAGCGGATGTTGCGAACCACTGTTCTTTTTAATCGAGATGGTCTAGTTAGTACCTACCTATACCTAATCATTATTTATTGCGTAAGTAATCGCTGTTGCACGGGCAGTATGACTATTATCACAGATTACTAATTTCTATGATGGCAAGGCCACGTCGCGCGAGTAAGGGTGGCGAAAAAAGGCATTTAACGGGGGCCACCATAGCAGAGGATAAGGCACTGCGGGCGGCAACGATGGCATAGGTGGAAGAAAATATAAAAAGAGAATATAGAAACAAGAAAATCGACTGAGAAAGGAATATTGCAATGCTGATTCTTAGTAATTCATAAAGTTAGATTAGTTAATCATACACACGAGCAAAAATTTGAGACTTGTTGCATGGTTATTTTGGCGCTTGGATGACATTGATCTGATAGGAGAGCGCTGTTGACGCTAGTGTTGCCAGGTCTGAATCGGGCAGATGGTAAAACAAATCGGGAAGTAGGGTTTTAATAAATCGGGAAAAACGAAAAAAAAACGTTTTAAAAAAAATCATAATTATTTTTAAATCTTATTTTCTTCTCTTCTTCGTCGTTCCCTCACTGCCTGCTGAGGATCGCGAACACATTATGATACGCCTCCAAGTCATGCGGTCTCTTGCAGTGTGAACCGCTCGGTACAAGCTGCCTCCAGCAGCCAATCTTATTTTAATCGTACAATAACTTGCTGAACGAATAGATATTAAAAAATATAGCTGTCCCCGGCATGCGTTGCAAATGTTGCAATGCACTTTTTACCTACCGTGTCTACCTACCTACCATACCCCTACCCTACCTACCCTACCCTACATACCCTACCTATCCTACCTACCCTACCCTACCCTTCCTACCTTACCTACATACCCTACCTACCGTACCCTACCCTAAACCTTCCCTGGACTACGACAAACATTTTAAAACCAAAATGAGCTAAATCGGCCCAGCCGTTCTTGAGTTATAAAATTACAACAAAAAGTGGCATTGATTTTATATAATATAGATAGATTATTGTAAAATCGTAGTTATGTATTTTAATAATTTACGCTATTTTATAAGTTTTAATAATTATTTTTTATTAAAATTGTATTTTTCATTACATTGCATTGCTGCTTTGTTTTTTTATAATGTTTTCGTGTGAAAACACAAGGGCGTCGCTAGTTTTTGGGCCAGGGCGGGGCAAAAGTGTGCGAGTAAAACAAAAAGTCAAGATTCGCTGCATGAGTGGACGAAGCGAGCCTTGCCTTGGACAAGTTGGAATAGTTTCGATCCTTCATACAGGAGTTACTTGGTCGATTTTTAGAATAAGTCTAGAAAAGAGCCTAGTCTGAAGAGCGAGAAAACCGAGCTCGAAAATTTTAAGTTTACCTTCCTAAGACATGGTAAGCAACCTACCGGATTTACTTGGGTTTCTTATAGACAATGTTAGATTCAAGAGAAACTAGGCGGCAAGAGCGGGCGAAGCGAACTCGAAAAATTCAGTCTTCAAATAATTTAAAAAAATGCCATAATTGCCTTGGATCTGCCCCCCCCCCCTGGCGAACCGGAACGATTGATTGAATGAAACAGAAGCCGACATGCGGGTGCGTGTAACGGAGGAGGACGACGCAGCTCTGAGCGAGAGTAAGAATGAAGAGAGTGAGAGAAGGTAGTGATGCGATCCGCAAGATTTTGAACGCATCGTCTCGCACTCGACATAGTGATACGAATGCGACTGATGTAACCTATAATTACATTTCATTTTTTTGTAATCATAATGGTTTTTAATCAATTTATTGATTTATCGGGACCTTTAACGTCTCGATCAGGTGTAAATCGAGACGCGTCCCCACACCCCGCAAAATCGGGATACCCCCGCCACCCGCGCAAACCGCGCTTGCCTTTAAATCGCGCTTATATTAGTAACGAACCGCAGTAAAAAATAAAGCAGCAGCAGTAAAAAAAAAGGATTTTCAGGAATTTCGCATGAAAGAAGGCTTTCGCTTTACTGTCGTTCTGTTTCTATCTAATTCCTATTAATTCCACCCAACCGAACCTTCTCACACGTTGTTGGTGAAGGCAAAAATCGGGGGCATGGCATAGACCAGAAATAAACCTTCGAGAACCGCTGTTCATGCACTCCTTCGTCATTGACTGTTGCCATTAACAACCGACAAATAAAGTAAACTTGTGAATACGGTACAAAATATTTTTAAAATAAATACATTTATTGTTTTAGTAACGTTTATTACGTTTTCTGAGTTTTTCCGTCGTTATAATCCTACAAAATTGAATACTTAGAATATATAGTTATGTTATAGTATAGCGAGAGTTTTTTACTCGCAGCTCAAAAATGTAAATTGAATTCACCAATTTGTTTGTTTGTCTTCATATTTATTTGTTTACATTGTTGGTACCCAATACCTACGTACATCGCTTGATTTTATTAGCAAGTTATAAAAGATGCCAGCATTCGAAGCGCCAAGTGTGGAGCTGGGCAGTGCGCCCCGAACAACGAGTATAGATGAACCGTCACCATCGCCTTCGGAAATATCTAGTGCAAGCTCTCCTGAACCGCCACATATACGAGCTACGCCCTTATTTAGGTAAATATGTAAATTCTTACAAGTACTTCCCTCCTAGATTGCTTAAGCCTTAAAAAAATATATTTCGCCTGTTATGTTTGACTCACCCTCTATGTGAGTTTAATGCCAGTTAATGGACAAATTCAAACTCCAGGCCACTATTCTCACAATTGAAAGACAACATTTACAACACTGCCCGCCACTGTGGGGATATAACCCAGAACTCCACGCCTAGCAGTCTCGCTTGTGACCTGTACACCAAAATGAGGCCGATTTATGACTTCTTTAAGATAAAAGCATATTGATAGTGTAGCGACCACAAAAAGCAACATACTACAAAAAGTACTACAGCGCCATCTATGACACGACTGAGGAACTAACATCAATTTCCTACAATTCGCGAGCAAAGTTTACAAACGACTTAAGACTATATAGAAAAACCCGACTACAACTGTTGGGCAGTTGCCCACCGGACACAACACCTGTCTGGCCGGAGGATCCCCCCTTTTCAATGGAGTATTGAGGAACTTTACACCCTGGTCCTCATACCCCTAAACTGGTGACCCCGAAATGGACGTCAGCGCAGCCTTCGAGCAACGTGACGTCATCAACATCACTTCCTCCAGCTTTCGAGCAGCGAGTCTCTCAGCCAGCCAGCTTCAAATGGGTATTCCTGACCACCAGCATGCAGTGGAAGCGCATTCCTGGCCAGCACCCTCAGCCTCTCATCAAGCGACCATGGCACAGCACTCTGCACTTTCGGCCGGTCGAGAGCTTCTACCTCCCGGTCGACACCTCTCTAGCTGTCTGCCACATCGCGGCGCTGTACCACGTCCGACTCACTGGAGCAAACGCAGCGCCGGCCCCGACTCACTGGGTTCGCCTCACCACCGCAAAACTGATCCGACTCACCGCGAACAATGCGGCAATGAGCTTTCAACTGGCACGGCCAAATACTAAAAAGATGACTCATTCAACTATCGACCTCCGGTCTCCGGGGGAGAGTGATGTAGCGTCCACAAAAAGCAACATACTACAAAAAGTACTACAGCGCCATCTATGCTACGACGGAGGAACTAACATCAATTTCCTACAAGTCGCAAGCAAAGTTTACATCGACTGCAGTATATAAAGAGAAACCCAATAATTGCCCACCAGACATAACACCTGTCTGGTCGGAGGATCCTCCATTTTCAATAGAGTATTGAGGAACTTTCCACCCCGTTCCTCATACCCCTAAAATAGTACTCCTGAAGTAACTTTAACTTAAGGTAATCAAAGAGGTATTTATGACGCAATTAACTGGTTTTATTCAGAGCTCTGGCTATGCCGCCACCCGAACCGGAGCAACCAGCAGGACAAGAAGAACTCGAGCGACGTCTACCAGGCTACCGACGTATCGTCATACCCCGAGAATTAACTTTGATAGAGCTTTTGGTAAGTTTAAAAAAAAAAACTCTGTCTCTTCTGGACTTCTTTTTGCCATACATTTCATAGTCATGCAAAGTGAGATTTCACAATCACCACAAAAAAAAGGTTGAATGTGGAGTGGTCCTATACAAATTGCAAAGGTGTGACGACATTCACAGTCAGTGATGACAGCAATAGCTATCTCAGTGCACGTATTTGGGTACGAAACTGTGGCGTACTTACATCAGTCAAGGTGTTCACTGCTCATGACCACACCAAGTCTTATCTGTCGAAGACATAATCGATCTAGGCTTTGGCCACGTCTGACTCAGACTGAGCTACTGGGAACTACTATTCATGCAGAAAGCTCAGTCAGTACACATTTCTGGTTCAGAAACAAAGCAGTGGTGTAACAACAGATGATGAGGTCTTGCGTATTCGGGAAGCTAAGCTCCGTGTAGTGGCAGATCGAGTTGGCTTGAGAAGACTCCATGTTCTGTCTCCAAGACTTCGCACGTTGACGCTGGATGGAAGCGCACTTTCATCTTTGCGCGATCTTGGAATTGGTTTAGTTCATCTCAAGGTAAGTTTCATTTACGTTTCGCCTATTCTCGTTTCATATACTGTTCATAACATCTAAGTATACTTAATGCGTAGCAATTTAAGGCTCTACCGCCTACTGATTTTCATTAATTGAAAGCTTGCATTGCTCATACTTATAGTTATTATCGCGAGCGATTTATTTTGTTTCATGCTTCCTCTTGTCGTCAGTGGTATGCTCTACGCGTTACTTTTACGAAATTGCTGCTTGGGTAAAAAGTCTAGATGTTTACTTTGATGGCGAGGGTAACAACCTAGGAATGTAGCAGAGTTCCTTATGTGTCTTCTGCTCCTACTACTTTAACACTTTGTTTGTCGTTAAACAGATATTGAGCATCAATCGATGTGGCCTATCGACTTTGGACGGGGTATGGGGGCTAGGAGCCTTGAGAGAGCTGTCTGCCGCTGGGAACCGCATCCAGGACTTGCAACCCTTAGCCGCGTTGCAGAAATTACACTCACTTAACTTGGCTGAGTACGTTCCATCTTTTTATGGTTATGAGGTAGTTTACCATAATTCATTGAATAGTGTCAGTCAGAGATTAGTTTTTTGCTGGACATAGGGATCTTTCCAAGCATTTTCCGTAGATGCCAGGTTTAACGTTTCACGATAGAAATCCAGTTACCCAGTATTGATTTCGTCTTCAGAGTATTAAGGTTGGCAAGACCATATTAGTCATTGATTGGCAACAGCAAGGTACCTACCGCTACATACTAGGGTTGCTGAATGGCAAAAACGGAACCCTTATTTATTCGTCATGTCTGTCTGTCTGTCTGTCCGTCCGTATGTCACAGCCACTTTATAGCGAAACTATTAGGACTACACAGTTGAAACTTGGTTGTATTCTGTGATCTGCTTTACGATTCTCATACAAACATAAAAAAATAAAGATAAAGGGATCAATCTAGGGGCAATCCCCATACATAGAAATGAAACTAAAAAAAATATCAAACCTATACGAGAGGGGCCTCTACAGATAATTTCTCAAAGTTAATCGTTTGAAAGATTTCCAAAGTGGTAAAATGTGTGTCACCCTCTAATCTCTAAAGTAAGAAAAATGTACGATTTAAGATGTAGCATTGTAAAACTTAAAAAAAACTTACAATGAAAATTGGTTTGAATACGATTTGATGTTTTAGAGATATGGGACTTTTTCGTTAAACTGCAGCAGTAACTTTGTTTTTCATTGCTATGCTATGTAAAACAAAAGGTTTTCTATTGAGTGTAAATTTACTTATGAATGGCCGTTCAAAGTTTTGTTATTATATTGATTGGGGCTACGGAACCCTGTATGCGTGTGAGTACAACTCGCACTAGGTCGTTTTTTAGGGTTCCGTACCCAAAGGGTCAAACAGGACCCTATCACTGAGACTTCGATGTCCGTCCGTCCGTCTGTCACCAGGCTGCATCTCATGAATGCTGCTATAACAACAATCGGTACTAAAAACAGAATAAAATAAATATTTAAGGGGGCTCCCGTACAAAAAAGTGTTTTTTTTGCTCGTTTTTATAAATAACGGCACGGAACCCTTCGTGCACGAGTCCGACTCGCACTTGGCCGGTTTTAATTTATTGCGAAGCCTTACACATGATCTTCACAATTTACACCTCATAGCAATCCTATATCGGACTCGGGTCGTCTGTGGACGCTGGGAGTATGCACTGGTCTCCGAAAGCTCACTTTAACCGGGACTCCAGCAGCTGATGACTTCGACTACCGTATTCGAGTTGCCGCTGCACTGCCCATGCTCGTCTATCTGGATGAAAGACCTTTACATATCGACATTGAATGTATGTATTCACCAAACGACTTCACAAATGATTTTGATTTCCTAAAAACACTACACTTTTTGCTTAAGTTTTGTACCGAGTGTGTGCGATTGAAGATATGACTACGTTTTCGATATACGCAAAAAATTGCATGGTAACAGAATTAAAAAATCGATTCCAAAATTACAGCGGCACAAATTTTTGTGTTGCGTGTTAGTAAGTGATTCAATTTTAAGAATGGTTATGGTGCTGAGAAAAAAACTATTAAATTATTATAATAGCTTTGGGTTTGATTGCCAGACATAGAAGCAGACGTATAGACTGCGGTTTTTTTTACGTCATTGGGTAGGTATTTGGTTATTTACTTATGTGTGACGAAATAAATTCGTTCAGCTAAGAATATTTACACTATTTCTTATTATATATTCACTTATTTCTTTCACGATATAGAGAAATACTGGTTTAAATAAAAATAACACAGCAATAATTTTGCCAGACGATTCTGATGGAATACTCGACGGAGGATTGTCTTCGGACAGCGAGCCTGAAGCTGAATCAGGCGTATTGCCGAAGGTTATCGAGCCTACACCCGTGGATCCTGAACCAGAACCTTCCACATCACAAGAAGTAAGTTTAAATGTTTTTTTTCCTTAGTAAGGAAAACTGGGAGCTCCGCTTGTGTCCCGCATCGCATAGATTCATATAACCAAGTGTATATTATTAAAATAGAAAATAATAATAGGTATGGGAGAAGCTTGTAGCTAAACCCCGAAGTTAAGAATAAACATGGTTCGATCTTTGAAGATAAGCGTTGTTTGTCGAAGTAGGTCCGTGGATGCGTGACCGTCCATCTCATACCGAGAAACGCTAAGTGTCACTAAAAGCACCTTATTCCGTTGGTCCTGGCTGTCATTTGTAGATATTTGGCAGTCGTTAGCAGGTAGTTTGAAGCCCAAAGCCTGACAACCAGTCTTACAATGGCGTATTGTGTTACACGGTATCTGGGTTATGGTAGGTACTTGTGATCTGTGGAGATCAGGCCACCTATTCACAAACGCTCGGATCCGATTTCGATTCGATAAGTCCTATATCTATCTTGTTTTGGCATTACGAAAGCGACCGAGATGAACATACGACAATCCGAATCGAAATCGAATCCGAGCGTTTGTGAATAAGTACGGGGGCTGATATGCGGTCGCTCCATGTAAAGTTCTGGTACCTACGAGTATCTATTCATTTGCATCCGAAATTGAAAGTTGAATTATAGTTAGGGTTTTCATTAGGCTGATTATAATGACTTACACCATACACTGATGAACAAAGACTATAATTAGGCATTTACATTGCGTTGCTCGACTCCAAGTATCGAAACCTGAAATGTAGAACATCGATATGAATCTAAAAGGAAGGCGGTGAAAGGAGAGGTATTAGCTCCATGACGATCTAGCTCAAGTACCTTTAGCGGCTACGTGCTAAGTGTCACATCAGTAATGTTAAAGCTTGACTCGCTATGACTCAAATTGTCTATGATTTCAACCTCAACTAATGTAAGTTTTTAAACTGACATGGTCACTAACACTGTCATTAACACATTAAACGAGATATCCTACTAATATTATAAATGCGAAAGTTTGTGAGGATGGATGGATGGATGGATGATTGTTACTTTTTCACGCAAAAACTACTGAATAGATTTGGATTAAATTTGGCACACATAGGATACTTTTTATCCCGATAGTATGTTCCCGTGGGACAATTATCGAACTCCACGCGGGCGACGCCGCGGGCATAAGCTAGTTTACCATGTTATTATTTGTCATCATCATCATCATCAGCCTACCGCAGTCCACTGCTGGACGTAGACCTCTTCAATCGCTCGCCACTTAACCCGATCCTCGGCAACTCTCATCCAGTTGCTACCAGCTACCCTGCGAAGATCGCCGCTCCACCGAGCCTGAGGGCGTCCCACCTTACGCTTGCCGAGTCGCGGTCTCCACTCAAGAACACGTCTACCCCAACGGTCATCGGTTCTACGGCTAATATGGCCGGCCCATTCCACTTCAGCTTACTTATTCTGTGGGCTATGTCGACTACTCTGGTTCTCTGTCGGATCACCTCGTTCCGGATGCGATCCTTCAAAGAGACTCCAAGCATGGCCCGCTCTATAGCTCGCTGAGTGACCTTGAGTTTATGGACTAGGGCATGCAAACCGGATACCCGGTTAACCGAAAAAACCGGTTAACCAACTGATTTGAAACCCGGTTTTTTGGGATAGTAAAACCGGGTTTTTCGGTTTTTGGTTATATCTTTTTTAATAAACAAATATTAGGGAAAACAATAAATTACACACTATAAATATTGAACAACAAGTTATGTTTCTCCTATTGATCTATCTATCTGTCTATCTTATCGATTTAATAATAATTTTCTCTAACAACAGACTAAGCAAACGTGAATTGTCAAAAGTCAGTCCTTATTATGTTAGAAGGCAGATACTTACAGCTATGTTAGTAAAATTTAAAATAATTATTATTTTGGACATGCATAAGCGACAGCATGAGGCATTGGCCTCAGGATTTGGCTGTCCAGTCTGTCCGATACCACGCTCAGAAGTATGTCGGTGCTACTTTTTACCCGAGACCGCAGGGACGCCGTTCTTCTTGCGAAGCACCGCCTAGAAGCTGTCCGTGCTGTGGTTGGCGAACATGCCGGAGACACTGCACCGCCATGGAAGTCCCAACAAACCCCTGACGCGCAGAGAATTGCAGGCTTTTTTAGGTGTAATTGCTCCACAGGTTGCACGTGTATAACGTTTGGCAATAGCTTTTAAATAGTGTGACTTTAATATCACGTGAGCATCGCGCAAACCTGCGAGAAAGCATATTACCCTTTACCGACAATGCCCTGCGCTCCCTATCCATGTCCATATCATTATTTTGCTTCTCATTGACCCAGTGTAGTAGTGTAGATCCAAGTACTTAAAGGGCATTGGGTAAGTTTGTATGGACTAGTGGCATGTTTTTTTTTCACAGCGGCCACAAAGATGTTCACGTATAGTGGAATATATGATAGTAATGACTCCTAAAATAATTTTTCCGAAAATTATATCGGAGCTGAAATATCTGATTGCAAAGTTGTGTTGTTCCTACTAGCAGTTTGCATACTCTTATGTATTTTATCAAAAATTAACTATTTCCTATCGTTTGCCGTATGCTATTACATTCCAGAATTCGATACTTAGCAGCGACACTATCGAACGGGGTAAAGGCTGTGTTTTTTTTCAAATTAACGGGTTCGATTCCTGGCTAGGAATATTGATTTTTCACAAAACCAATGGCAAAAGCATATTTTTTTTAAATCGGGCTCCTGGCTTCTTTGATCGTTTTTCACTATTCCTCATAGTTTCTGTTTTGGCCTACCACCCAGTTAAAAAATTCACCCTGTATATCTCGGCTCCGATGCATTTTGAAAATATTAAAATTAATGTCTTACTGTGTTATTACTAATAGGTAAAGAAATTTAATTAGTGGCCGTAGACTTAGAAAAATAATGCCACTTTTACTCAAACGCCTTTGGTTTCTTGCTGTTTACTCTGAGATTTTAGACCTTTGTGTTTACCTACCAAATGTTCCTAATTTTGTATGTTAGTCTTAGTGCCCTAAATTTTTAGACTATGTTGTTTACCTAAATAATAAGTTTTATTCTATGTTATGCATGAAGAAAAATATATTTTCATATTGATTTTTAGTCGTTTTTGAAGTCCAAACAAATTGTCATTATTATAAACATAGGTAAGATAAACGTAACAAAATTATTTTGATTAGGCATTATTTTATTTTATTAGCATTTAAATTTTTTTTCTACACATTTTTTAACAAAGATTGCAAAAACCGAAATAACCGAGAAAACCGGTTTTTATCCTGTTTTTTAAACAAGAAACCCGAAAAAACCGGTTTCTTAAAACAACCCGGTTTTTGCATGCCCTATTATGGACCAACCGTACCGTGAGTGTCCACATTTCGGCCCCGTAAGTCATTACAGGCAGGACTAACTGATTGAAGACCTTAGTCTTTAGGCTCTGTGGAATACGCGATGAGAAGACCCGACGTAGCTTCTCAAACGCTGCCCAGTCTAGCTGAATTCTTCTGTTAGCTTCTCTCTCAAGTTGCAAGTCCCGAGGTAAACTTATTCTTGAACAACCTTGAGAGGAGCGCCATTGACAACAATAGGTCCTGGGGTGACGTGTTCGTTGAACATAACCTGCGTTTTGTCCAAGTTCACCTTGAGACCAATGCGTAGTGAAGAATCAACTAGGCCATCCAGCATCTGCTGCAAATCGTGCAGCGATTCAGCCAGTATGACGATGTCATCTGCAAATCTCAAGTGTGAGATGTACTCGCCGTTGATGTTAATGCCACGTCCTTCCCAGTACAGCGTCTTAAACACATCCTCCAGTGTGTTGCCGAACAATTTCGGGGAGATTACGTCCCCTTGTCTCACTCCCCGACGCAATGGGGGATACCCCCTGTTAGCTGGTTCTGAGTTTGGACGGTCATTGTGGCGTTTTCGTACAGACTTCTCAGCACTTGGATATATCGCCAGTCTACTTGGCATCGCTGCAGAGATTCCAGAACTGACCAAGTCTCGATAGAGTCAAAAGCCTGCTCATAGTCCACAAATGCTAGACACAGAGGCCGATTTTACTCTTCGGCCTTCTGTATAATCTGCCGCATTGTGTGAATGTGGTCTATGGTGCTGAATCCTCCTCGAAACCCGGCCTGCTCCGGTGGCTGAAAGTCATCGAGTCTTCGCGCTAGATGATTTGTGACGACTCTTGAAAACAGCTTATATATATATATACGTGGCTAAGGAGCGAAATGGGTCTGTAATTCTTTAGTAGGGTCTTGTTCCCCTTGTCCCGGTTATATCAAAACTACCCCTACCTTTTCACTTGACCTAGGCATAGGTTCCTAGGAGAAGAGTAAATAAAAAACAGGTAGGTAGAAATTTGGAACAGTTATATTGTATAGGAAAAAAGGTCAAGCTCGGTAGATGGTCAAATTGGTGGGTTAGGGCCTATACAGCGATTACGACTTGCCCCCATTGGTCTAGCACTCCCCTGACGTCACTGGTCACGGCCGGAGATGAGTGCTCGCGTGTCGATCGCCAGGTCTGGATGCAGGTGCAGCAGAAGACGGGCTGACTCATTACTGTCCACAGCGGGGAAGCGAGAGTATTGAGGGTGATCCTTGAACCCTGTAATGCGCAACAAGCGAAAGCATTACCTACTGGCCGTAGACTGTGAGTACCCACAGCAACGCTTAATAGGGAAGCACTAATATGTAGCTGTGTTGCTGTGGATGTTCACTATCAGATACGGAGATGACCGTAGTGGCGGTTAAATACGGCGTTGATCCGAACATTTGAATTAGTAACGGTTATATTTACAAAATTACAGAAAATAATAAAACAATATAATTACAAACTGTGGAGTAGAAACTAAGGGAAAAACTAATAAGCGTCTAATAGAAATAAAGAAAGCGAGAACACAAATACAGAGTCCAAACTCCAAAGCAAAGCGAAATAAACCGCTACAGTTTGCTTAGCTACTGGCTAATTTAAAATTGTGCAACACTTACTCAAATGGGGTTTTCCAAATCACTCACACAATTAAGTATTAAGAAAATGGTCGAGGGAACGGTAGTGACGCCGTTAAAAGAATAAATCTCGCGATGACGACCGTTTTTATTCGAAACTGTTCGTATTAGAGATCGCGATAAATATTGACGTGCGTTCGCCTTGACACCAAGAATCGGTCTGCGCGGGACGTGGAAGCATTCTGTCGTGAATCAACATGAATCATGCGCCCGCGCCGAGAACAAAAGAACAGTTCCTGGGTGCTTAATATGTCGCTTATTTTAATACGAGCGTGGTGTTAAATTGTAGCTGTGCAGAATTCTGATTTGATGCGTTCATTATTAGTTTCTTTTTGTTTAATATTTAATTTAGTATTGCAAATGGCTAAATTTTAATTTGTAAATAATGTAGATAAATGTTAATAATTGATTAATTTAGTATTTCTTTCCTATATTAGTAATTAAAATCAAGACATGTAACAATTAATGTTACACCCTTTTTAAAGAAAATAACGATCACGTTCTTTCTCCACGCTTCTGGAGTTCTCCCAGAGAATAGGACCGAGTTGAAAAGCTTCTGAAGCTCTCTTAATACTGGACTTCCTCCCGCTTTCAAAAGGTCAGTCGTTATCCCATCCTCACCAGGGGCTTTTCCATTTTTAAGCTGTCTAAAAGCCGCCTCGATTTCATCTAGGCTGACTTCAGGCAGGTCTTCTGTGAAATGGCGGGTTAAGGTGGCTCTGGAATCCTCATATTCGGGATCAGGTCGAGATGTATGCGATGCGTACAGCTGGCCGTAAAAGTTTTCAACTTCCATAAGAATCTCCGACTTCGAAACGACTGTTATTATTTGTGAAACCGCCGTAATATTGGGAACTGAAAACATTTAGTAATCGTGGTAAATATCCCGTTTCCAGTGTCAATGATACTGTTCAACTAATTTGATAAAGGGAGCAGTAATGGGGTTCCCTTATTTACGTGTGTAAGTCACTTTATTCCCGGTGTCCCCGTACGCCGTGTCCCCGTCCTAAAGGGACAGCGGTACTTCAATTAAATATTTAAAAATACTTCTCGTTGTCCCCGTACACTGTCCCCGGTAATATAGTTGAATAAAATAAGTAAAATTCGAATACAAATAAATTAATTTTGTTTTATTCCCCTTTTCTTTTCCCATGCTAAAAAATAAGCTTACAACAGAATGCAGATTTAAGAGGACAACGACTCGTGAAAAGTTAACTTCCCATTGTTCCCGTTAGCCGAATGTACGTTATGGGGACAACGGGAAATAAATTTAATCACGTCCCGCTGTCCCCGTGATGGGGATATGGCATACGGGGACAACAGGAATAAAGGTGTAAGTCGTGGGTTAGAAATCAGGCAGGTGCATTACTTGGTGTAATTTATTCCATCACCACTGCTCTCAAAACAGTGAAGGAAGACATTGTGAGGAAACCGGCATGTCCTACAACCAAAAACTCGAAAACATGACCTGTAGGGCTGTAGCAACCCGCACTGGACCCACGTGGTGGATTTTAGCCCATTCACTCTCCTAGAGAAGAAATCTGTGTCCCAGCCAGTGGGAACACTATAGGCTGATTATATTTTTCCTTTCTGAGATAGATATGGTTATGAACAGGGATCGGAATGGGTAGAGACATATTTGCCATAATCTTCGAGGAACTTGTGAATAATACCTCCCTCTGATTTAACAGCATTATTTTGGAACTTAATAATCATTCCGTGATTTTATGCAAAGGTATTAAAAGTATCCACATGTTCCGCTCGAAGTTTAGGCGAATATACTCTACCTATTCCGATCACTGGTTATGAAATACCGTGTGGCTAATGGGCTATCAGCGAAGAAGGGCCAGGGCCTTTTCCAATCACATAATCTCTTTTCCTTAGTAAGCCATCAGTCAATTATAAACATTTGCTTGCGCTTTCTTTGATGTGTATTTACAAAACCTCAGCTCACAAACAGCAAACAGATGATTATTTTGTGAAAGTAAGATAAACACGCGTGGGACATTAAATAATGGATTATCGTCAGAATGATAATTCCTACTATCACATTAATTCTCGTCACGATTAACCACATGAGGTCATCGACCGCCGAAGATGTGGTATGTCTGAGTAGGTCTACCATTTAAAATAACATTGTGTGCTTACTTACGTAAGAAGCGTGGATCCCCATGAAGTGTTATGCTATGGATCTTCAACAACATCTTTTCTTATACACAGTAGGTACAGCTGTAGGTACCTATGTCAGCACTTTGGAGTACTACTTAGTAGTAGTACTCCAAAGTGCGTAGTACTACGTACTACGTACTACCTATTAGTAATGATCACGAATACGATCATTGATCACTAGGTAAGCGGGCGTCTCTGTAATTAACTTATCAATAATTATTCCATGAAAGAAGGAAATAACGAATGAACAATAATTGGACATTAAATTGTCATAAAAAAATAATTCGAATACTATTAATAACACTTGCAACGGGATATTTACCATGTGTTATTATTTGTTTCGAGTTCCCGATATTTCGGCGCTGTTGCAAACGCCATGATCACGGATAAACTTATAAATATCTCGTTGCAAGTGTTATTAATAGTGTTAGTGACCATGTCAGTTTGAAAACTTATATAATTCGAATAGTTTGTTAAAACTACCTACTACTAATTATTAATTTCGACTGATTATACAAGGTGTTGTTTTGCATCCTCATCAAATTCAAGTAGGTAACTATGCTAATGATTGTCGTTCCGAATCAATAATAAAATGGGTAGGTGATTTTAGTTTTTTTTCTTTATTACGGAAATCGGTAAGTGTGTACCACCCGTGTTTTAAACGCGGGCCGTCTGATTCTCGCCCTATAACCGCGTTCCACACAAACACACAATCTCAAACATTTATTCGATAATTTATTTTTATTACCTAAACCACTTTAAGGAGGTTATTCTGAAATACTGACAAACAAACAACCAAAGAAAACAGCGTTTATTAATAATTAACTAGGTACCGTAATTTTAATTGATTATTTATGTCTTTTCTAACAACCTCCTGAATTTTGACGAGGATGCAAAACAACACCTTGTAATTGTGACGACACGGTTGGCGCAGTGGTTGAGCGTTCGACTGCTGCGCTACGTGTCGCGGGTTCGATCCCCGCACGGAACAAATATTTGTATGGCCTACAGATAGTTGTTTCGGGTCTGGCTGTTTGTGTATGTGAGTTTATATGTTTGTGAACGCACCCACGATACAGGAGAAATTCCTAGTGTGGGGCAACGTTTTAAAAAAAAAAAAAAAAAAAAAAAAATTATATTTCGACTGATGAACAGCTAAAAGCCTGTCCTCCCATACTTAAGTACTAACGCTGTGACTTCAAATATTGTAAAACCAAATGATTTTAAAAGAGTAACCATGGAGTTTCTTGCCGGTTCTTCTCCATAGGAAACGACCAACCCGAACCGTGCACCTTTTGTTGACGTTTTATAACTGCCCATGTAGGCCTATGTAAGTAAAATAAAATATTTTGATTTTGATTTTGAAGCACTTATGCACGATTGGTTTTTCTAAATCTGAGAAATTCTCGACAACCGATGTATGGACCTATTTTATAAACACTGAGGTATTGCTGGGTGGTACAGTGGTAGGTACTACCTACAAGCACTGAAGAGTAGGCAAACTAGCATTAAGTACCTTTGCTTTAGTCGATTTCCTAAAGTCAGTTTCATAATCCTATACCTATAATTTCTTGCAGGATATACCAGGTCCAAATTGTCCAGATGGTGACAATCTTAACTTCGAAAGCCGTCCATCACGTTTAAGAATTCTGCGTCGTCGTCCAGCGACAACGGAGAACGCTGGAGTTCGACCAACGCGCCCAAATCTGTCAGTGAGGCCGAAAACTGCCCATGACACACGCCGTGACAGTGATAACCAGCGAACTAGACTAGAGATACTGCATACGCTTTTGGGTAAATATTGTATAGCTATAGACAGGCCTATTTTGAGTTTAGAGAGTATCATCATCCGATAACCACATGAAATCGACTTGAGACCTTGACGCAGTCTGAAAGATCTATATTATGCCCATGCAATAAAAGCATAAAAGTTATTTCGCCTCGTTTCGGTTCGGATGATGTGAGTAGATAAGAGTCTCGTATTTCCACCAAGAAAGACTGAACTTGTGTTTCGGATTGAAAGGTCTCTTACCTTTCAATGGCATTCATACCATATGAGTACCATTGAACTCTTGACAGGCTGGCAGCTTTGTCGCTGAAATTTCAAAACATCTGTGATATTTTTGGTTTTGCAGATGTCTATTCTGCATGATGTTATGTTGCATTGGTAACTTAACAACTACCTATCATGTCAGATATTGTTAGTCATTATTAAGTCAATGGATTATTTTTTATCAAAAGATGATGACTGGCTGGGCAGTGGAAGTAAACTGACGTCAATGGAGCCAGTCTGTGGGAATATAGCGAGAGGCCTGCGTCGAACTACCAGCACGTACTATCGTCGCACCAAAGGTACTAGTTTGATTTTAACACTCATTTTTACTTAATAACCTTCCACGTTAAATCACGTATCTGCCTAAAATCTGCTTAGTTGAAATCGTAAATTCATTTACTGACAGACATGCAACGCACCGCCTCTCTCAAAATGTTGTTCGCGGATAATATATGGACTCTGGGACAGCAAACGGTACCCTAGTTATCAAGGCTAATTACATTGTCTAATGTCTTAGATGGTCTTCTTATTTTGGGATATCTTCTGGGTACCTATAAAGAAGATAGTTAAAGAAGTAACGCACTAGCATACCCAGGAAACCTTATCCTAGAAGTGATCTGTTTTAGACTCTTTTACATTACAAAAATCTTCATTGAAGTTATTCCCACAATTTACATCGAGCTTAAACTATACCCAGTGAAGTAAACATAGATTGCCCAAACGTTGTGACCCCAAACTAAGGTACCTCTTCGTAAAGGCTATTGAGAGAAAGCTGTGAAATTGTGCGTGCTCTTTGTTAATTCTGCTAACACAGCAGGTTCATGAGATAACCAACAAGACCTTGTCCCAGAGATGTTTACTCTTGTATTTGAAAATAACTCTGCTAATATTTAGAAAGCCAGCTCCTACTTATCCAACTTATTAGAGCGTGGTTTCGAGTACTTTTGAAGTTAACAAAATTGTAAGAAAAGTAATTTCACAATTAGATATGTAATGCAAAACTAATTAGTACCAGAACATTAAAAAAAACTTTTATCTTATGTAACCTGTAGCAAGTTGGTTAATTATCTAACCTAAATATTTGTACAGTGAAAGGTTTACGTTTTCGTTCAATCTTTTTCATTTTAGCTGAACTCAATTGCGTAAAAATGAGATGTAATAAAACTGAAACATCGACCATCTTTTATACATTTAACAGTTGCAGCAGATTCTGAAAGAGATTTGGTGGCACAGACTATGGAGGATGCCTGCAGAGCGGTGGCGGCAGAGATACCACGCGCCCCGAAACTTGAAGACTGGGTCAAGTTTAAAGAAGAAACTGGGTAAATAAATATCATAGACTTTTCATTTTTCAGCCACCTTTCTGCCTCACCAATCTTCACAGGAGGCCTTCGGAAATCGGTCTGTGAAGTTTAACGTCCTTAAAATTTTAAAAAATCTTAAGAAAATAATAATTAAATCTATGTTTCTTTCTTCAACAGGATTGAAATCAACATAGATTTGAATGACAGACCGAAAGGTCCTGACCCATCAAAGATTTTAGAACGCCTCGAGCAAATAGAGAAAGAAACTCAAGACAGGTTTAAAGAAGAGAAATTAAATGGAAAATCTAACGACATGGATGGAGGTGCTAGCAGCTCCGCTTATTTGCCAAACATCGCATTCAACCCAATGTCAACTATGAATGACTTTGAATCGTTTCGGGCAGATATGGAATTGTTTGCAACAAATAACATTGACTTTTTAGAAGACATTTCTGATTTACACTCTGTGAGCAGTGAAAAGGTTGGGTCTCCCAACAACAATGACGTACCATCTGAGTAAGATAAACTTTCACTAACTCGTCTAGATATTAATTTATCTAGAAAATCAGTCTGGGATCGGTTACCTGCATTGCATACGATTTCACTTGAAATGGGTATAAGTATGGTTTCACCACATAGGTAACTAAAAGTGGTTGGTAAAGTATATAGAAATGCGGTTCTATGTTTATTTGTAACTTCAAAAAGAGAACTGCAAAACTAAATAGACTGTAGTCAGATACGAAGAAAAGTTTAGAGCATTGATCTTTTCCTTAGTGTATTTTGTGTTTTGCAAAAATTCACAACTATTTTCCACCATCATTAACGTTTAATCTTACGATCGCCTTAGTAGGAGATAATTTTACAGACATTTAATTTAATTTGATATTAATGTCGTGACTTATTTCAATATTTGTCACGAAATCACGACAAGCCGAGACAAGTGTGACAGAAATTTGCAAATTTAACAACTTTCAGAATAAGAGACAACTCAGTATTCGAGAGAAACTATACTTTTCTAAAATATCCAAACCTGTGTTTGAGTCTAATTAATAATATTTGGAACAACAACATGAATCTTCAAAGCGGCTCCTTACTGAAACCGCAATATTTATTCACACTTCTTTCTTTTATACATATATTTTATCTTATATCTTTAAAATATAGAGCGCGGGCGCGGTCAAAGTGAACCAGAAGACTTATATCTACTTAGCAAGTATATTGCAATTTTTACCAACAAACCTCGTAAAAGAAGTCAAATTGCAGTTAAGCTCTTCTTGAACAATTATCTTTCAATGTGACCGCGCCCTAACTCTTTATATTTTGATTATTTGAGGAATAAGCACACGTTCTATGTTTTGTTAGTCGTAGTGAGAGTTCTTGAGATGTATTGCTTAGCACTGTAGTAGTTTTGGATAGTACAATTTATCTTATTGTTTTTGTAATGTCGACTTCGTCATTATTGCCAATTCATCAGTTTTCAAAAAGCTGTTCCATCATCAACTGGAACTGAAGTTTTATATTTGGAATCATAATCAAATAGATCTTGGATTTACCATACGCTACTTATTTCATTATAATGTGATTGGTTTGTAAGATTCCGACTTTTGAATTTCCCTTTCTGAATTTAATTGTTCAGTTAGCTTTCACGAATTTTCTCAGTAGGTAATCTACATATTATCCATGACGAAAATCTGATTTCTGATATGTAAGTATTTTTATTAATAGCATTAATCATGGTTATTCATCATCATCATCATCAGCCTATATTGTTCCCACTGCTGGGACGCAGGCCTCCTCTCTATGAGAGGGATGGCTATTCGCTTGATCGAAATATTATGAAATTATTTATTGTAAGTGTTTGTTGTGTTTGTTAATAATTATATTACAAAGTATTAAATAAAGTTTATTCCATTGTTCATTTCCTACTTTTTTCTTCTTGGTGAGCCACAGGCCGTATAGGTACGTGACAAATCTCAAAAAGCGTTAGTCGGAAAATGTCATTAAAATGCACAAATTAAAAGTAACATATATTATACTACGTACAAGTTAGCGTTACTGCAACATTTCCTGGTAGGTACCTATTCTAATTTAATGAAGTGCAAATACATAGTTATTTCGTTAAAATACCGGAATTTCAATATAATTGTATTCTGTGTGGCAAGTTCATGTAAAGATCATGCTTAAGGTCACTATTGTTTTGTTTTTAGGTTCCAGACTTAATTAAATGTCACTCCGCAAACTTACGTAGGTAGACTTGAATACAGGGGACATAAAATGGCCGCTTTAGCAGAATCATATTAGGATAATAATATGACACACGTGAACAACTGGAGGTGTCAAAGAAGACTTTTTAAAATGCCTCGTTCCTACGAGTACGTCGGAGACTTCAATTTAAGCGGGAAAATGTTGAGAACTCGCGGCATTAACAGAATTGGCAACTTATTAGTTCCAATTCCAAATGATAATTACTGCCGATTTGAAGAGTGAGTGACTGCATTACTAAATGAAATGCTCAATGAACAGATTGCTAATGGCACTGTTTGGACTCCTTCGAGAATAATCGCGAAATTAGGCGAGGATATTAATATGAGAGCTCAGTATGCTACTGGGCTTGGAGAAACAATATTCCTATCTTTAGTCCTGCGTTCACGGATGGTTTCTTAGGAGATATGATGTATTTCCACTCATACAAGCGGCCAGGACTAAACTTATCATAGACATTCTAAGAGACTTAAGGAGGTTGAAAACTATGGCTGTAAAGGCCAATAATACGGGTATGATTACTTTAGGTGGTGGTGTGATAAAAGACCATATATTTTGTAATGCTAATTTGATGAGGAATGGGGCTGACTTTACCGTGTATATTAACACTGCCAGTGAGTTTGACGGCAGTGATGCGGGTGCAAGGCCTGATGAAGCAGTGTCGTGGGGCAAGATTAGACCAAATGCAACTCCGGTGAAGTTGTATGCGGATGCAACATTGGTGTTCCCGCTGATTGTCGGTCAGACGTTTGCGAAGCATCATTTTAGCAATAAAAGAATGTTTGGCAATCACTAAATGGTCACAGACACAGTTAATATTATAAATTATCATTTTGGTTTGTTCAACATGGTGTTTATAGCCTGTGCTATTTCCATCTATGTCCCGATCATCTGTGTAGTTTTTTTTTTATTAAGCTATCTTTCATCTCCACTGCGCTTGCTAACCACATATCGACCCAACTTTTAAAAATAACTCTCTAAGAATATTCGATTGAACTGCAAAACAAATCGCGAAACATCGCAGATGTGCGATTTATTTATAATCGCACATAAATTTAACTTTTTACTGAACAGAGTTACCTAGCATATAATAAACAGGTTGGCTCATTATTCAATTTAAATGACTACTTCACGGCCGGCTTAAGCGCCTGCGTTCAGATGGAGGTAAAAAATTTCAAGATCAAGAACAGTTCTGGCCAACATGACAACTTGCGTTCAGCGCTATTCCGGCTATTTGTTGACTTTACATGACTGTCTAGAAATCAATTTTAGGTTATCTTTCTGTTAGAAATGTTTGTTTAGCTTGTAAATTCTATTCAGAAAACACAAACAGGTAAGTATGTACTTATTCAAAGTAATTAGTTGAAAACTAAATGTTTCAACTTGTTTGTACGAAGTATCTGACATTGTTAGTTTCTGCAAACCAGATTAATGGTCATCAATCAATGTTAGCACTTATAAATCAACACTGCAATTATTATGTATTAAGTACACAGCTACTGCTAACTCAGTGAACCACCCGATACGTCTTTCCGGATAAATTGATATGTTTAGTTTTGTAGTGTTCAATTCAAGCCAAGCCATTCAACCAGTCATCTGCGAGGAGGCGGCCGGAACACACGTATTCGCGCTGTCGTCAGAGAAATCGTTCAAAATGAGTGTTAGTCAGTGCCTTTATCGTGTTGTGGTGTCGAACTTATTAACTTTGTACTATTGCATTCAGATGCTTTTCATATTTGCTTTAGTATATTTGAAAAATCCGTTCTCTAATCCCTGGGCTCAGAAATTGAAGTTGGAACCGCCGGCAAGACTTACAGACCCTAAATATGGAGTACACAAATATATCAAAGTTAATGTAAGTACTTATATATATTTTTTCGATAAACTACTTTCTAATAAAAACGAATCCTGTTGGAGATGATCAACTCGACAAGCACAGTTGAATGACGATGCGGTAGATACACGTCTTAACGCTTGTACAAAATCATTTATGGTTTCACCAGACACCGGTTGCCAATTTTCCCGCGCTGTGGGAGCGGGCGTCGCGTCGATACCATCTTTGTTATTTGAATATTAATGCATAATTGTACAAACCATGTTTAATCAGTTTATGGTTCATAACTACCATGCAAAACCATAAAAAGCTGATTACTGAGAATTATTATCTCGAAATATTCCCTTTAGACTTTAGCGAAAAGGTTGGAGATTCTGGTTTTGAAAGATTTAAATTACATTGTCGAAGTTCTGTTTTCGTTACACAGGCTGATTTATTTTTCAAATCTTTACAACACATAGTTAAATATCCTGTATATATGTTTGTTTACTCTTTAGAATATGCAAATTATGCCCAGCCAATTCAAAATTCCATTGTATCTGGATAAGTGCATACCTACCCTGCAATTTGCGAAATCTTAAATTCATTCTCTGTCCGACAAATGACATACACCTTTGGGTCTATGTACAAGAGTATTTTTGAGAATGAGCCGAGTTAGTACCAAGAACTTAATTTTTTTCGATGGGAAATCGTATCGGTTACACTTCTTGTATTATTGTCCCTTCTACCTTGTAAAATGAAATATGGAAGAGATGATGACGTCATTCACCTGGATTGGTTTTTTAGAGGTTTAGGCGGCCTAAACCTCTGGTAAGGCCTAAATTAGGCCTTTTAGTTTGTCACTCAGTGACAGGCATAGACTTGATTTGTAGATAAATATTTACCTACTCATTATGACGTACTTAACGTAACTTGCTACGCCACGTATCTCGTAAAAAAGATAAAATTATAGTTTTCTCATTGTCTGTCTATCGAAGATACGAGAAAAGTACCATGTCATTGTAAGACAGACATTTTCCAGATATCTATTACCTACATGAATTGGAGAAACAAGGGTAGGTAAGACGGCTTCAGGTTTTTGAATGCAGCGCCTAGTGAATGCAAACCGGTTTCACCTAAAACCATATTAATTTGTAATGGCTAAAAAACCCGGTTTTGTTTTCAAGTTTCCGGTTTTTTGAGTTTTTTCATTATTTTCGAATGACAATATTAGTACACCACGCATTTTATAACACTTATTAATCTGGTACAAAATTAACCATAATATTATAAATTAATTCTTTAATTATAAACTCTAAATACCTACTTAATTTAGCATAAAACGCAAATATTCCTTAACTTTAACAAAATTATGCGTGTTTATTGAAATTATTTATTTATTTCATTTAATAGATAAGTTTCGTATTTAATAATTGAAAAGATGCAAGATGTAGGCGGTCATACAAGCAGTTTAACAATGACATTCAAAAAAACAGTCATCATCAGCCTATAATGTTCCCACTGCTGGGACGCAGGCCTCCTCTCTATGAGAGGGAGTGGGCTGTAATCCACCACGCGGGCCGAGTGCGGGTTGGTATCGTAAAAAAACTTATTTTCAGACCGGTTTTACCGAAAACCGGGTTTTTTTTTTATTTGCCTACCAGCGTATTTAGCTCGAGTCATAGCATGTCTGGTAGCAGCGGAACGAGACGAGCCAAGGATCGAATAAATAAAATTCACATAGTCTCATCTGGGACTAAGGGCTTGTACGTAGTATAACACCTCTCTTTTTTGGTCGGGGGTTAAAAACTGCAATGTGACGTCGCATCGTAATAATCCACGACCTCCTCCGACTCATCGCAAGAACTTGCGAATTGATTCGTATCGCGCATTCATGCGATGTTACGTCTATTTTTACGATCCATGTCACGACCTAGTTTACAATATACGTTCAGTACGGTTGACGGTCGCCGAAAGAATGGTCACCCGAACCGAATTGACCCGAATCGTGCAAGGCGTCTCGCCTTGCCGCACGAAATCGCATTGCTATTCGCGTCGCAGTTTTCTGCGTTGCGAATTCGCATCGCGCCGATTCGCAGAGTACATACAACCCCTATACCCAATGACCAAAGGAGGTTGGTCAGATTTCTATAGGAGCTGGACTTGACTTTTATTTTTCATGTCCCAAAAGAAAGTATAGTTAGATTGGTTTGTTTTTATGTTGTCAACACGATCCCATTTGAACATCATATCTAAATAGCCACGACTTTTTGTAATAACGTTTACAATACTTTCGAGGTTAGAATCAACAACTACCTTTTACCCGACTGCGACGTAGCCTAAAAGCGTAGTTAGCGATAAGCGAGGAGGGTAATTAGCGATCTCGTTTCCATTTATTTCGACTTCTCTATAAATAGATAATTACCCAAAATATAGGACATCTCTCAAAGGGCACCCCTTGTCTGTCAATCAGACTCCTAGAGTTCGATATCAAAAATGTCTCGTGCAGTCTGGTCCGCTTCGACGACAGATTTTGACCGACAATTCAATGAAAACTTCACCTCATCGTGTAGTCTAGAAGACAAGGATGGCATAATACAGGGGTTATACAAACATCTTAAGGTGGAAGTTTAATCGCACTTTCCCATACATTTTTGTTTCTTCAAAATCTCGATACTTATATGCTTTTTGTAGAAGTAATGAAACGATATGATGTTATTACGAATTAGTGTTGTCGCAAAACCCTTCAAACATAAAGAAATAACAAGGTTTATAGGATTTCCAGGGCCGAAAAAAAAACGAAAAATCTTTGCTAGTGTGCGTGCTTGGAGTCACACCATCTACCGGATATCTAAAGAACTTCTAAAGAACAATCGAGCCCCTTGCATAACAAAACTCGAAATAATTATCTGTTGATACTAGATGGCGTGGCGCATGGCGTTGTCATTGTAAGTTGGTGCCAGTAATAAGTGCGTGGACTCGCGAATATTTCACATTTCATTCGTCAAACAAGTAGGTAGGTAGGTACTGGCTGCGACGTTTTTGTTTGGGTGAATTAGATTTATCATTTTTTAAGAATGAAGTTAAACATTCTTAAATTATGTCATGATGTTCAAACCAAAGTTTGAAAGTACCTATTAGGGATGAAATGTGAAATTCGGAGTTGGTTCTAATTTTACTGTGTGATAGGTAAAACTTATTAGTTATTAACAAGTAGGTATTCAGACATAATTCGTTATGAAGCCACAGCCTGCAGCACAAAGCTTATCTTACTAAACTTTAATTTTGTACGTGCACTTTTCGTGGTATATGTAATAAACTAATAATGTACTTACATTTTATAACACTAGCTTATGCCCGCGGCGTCGCCCGCGTGGATTTCGATAATTGTCCCACGGGAACATATTATCGGGATAAATAGTATCCTATGTGTTAATCCAGGTTACAAACTACCCGTGTGCCAAATTTCATCCAAATCCATTCAGTAGTTTTTGCGTGAAAGAGTAACAGACATCCATCCATCCATCCATCCTCACAAACTTTCGCATTTATAATATTAGTAGGATTACATTCATTCATCACACTATTTACATTCATGAATGTAGGTACTACCTAATAAAACATACACGACGCGGTCAAGGTCACGTTGAAACGCCGTAGTTCTATCTATCTATCTATATAAATAAAAATCAATTGCTGTTCGTTAGTCTCGCTAAAACTCGAGAACGGCTGGGCCGATTTAGCTGAATTTGGTTTTAAAATGTTTGTCGTAGTCCAGGGAAGGTTTAAAAGGAAAGATAGGGTAGGTAGGTAGGTAGGTAGCGTAGGGTAGGTAGGGTAGGTAGGTAGGTAGGGTAGTAGGGTATGGTAGGTAGGGTAGGGTAGGGTATGGTGGGTAGGTAGATAGGGTAGGTAAAAAGTGCATTGCAACGCATGCCGGGGACAGCTAGTCGATCTATATATCCATACTAATATTATAAATGCGAAAGTCACTCTGTTTGTTTGTATGTCTGTTTGTTACTTTTTCACGATAAAACGGCTAATCTGATCCTAATGAAATCTGGCAAGAAGATAGATTTCAACCTGGGGAAGGACGTATGCTATATATCATCACGCTACGATCAATCGGAGCGGAGCAGTAATGAAAAATGTTGCGAAAACGGGGAACATGTGACGCAGATGAAGTTACGCGGGACAGCTAGTCTATATATATATATATATATCTAAAAATGAATCCCTATTTCCCTTGGTCACGGCATCACGCGTGAACGGCTGGATAGATTTCGATAATTGTTTTTTTGTTTTGTATGTTACTGACAGGAGAAGGTTCTCTTAGGTAGGTAGTAGGTAGGTGGTAGGTAGGTAGTAGGTAGGTGGTAGGTAGGTGGTAGGTAGGTAGTAGGTAGGTAGTAGGTAGGTAGTAGGTAGGTAGTAGGTAGGTAGTAGGTAGGTAGTAGGTAGGTAGTAGGTAGGTAGTAGGTAGGTAGTAGGTAGGTAGTAGGTAGGTAGTAGGTAGGTAGTAGGTAGGTAGTAGGTAGGTAGTAGGTAGGTAGTAGGTAGGTAGTAGGTAGGTAGTAGGTAGGTAGTAGGTAGGTAGTAGGTAGGTAGTAGGTAGGTAGTAGGTAGGTAGTAGGTAGGTAGTAGGTAGGTAGTAGGTAGGTAGTAGGTAGGTAGTAGGTAGGTAGTAGGTAGGTAGTAGGTAGGTAGTAGGTAGGTAGTAGGTAGGTAGTAGGTAGGTAGTAGGTAGGTAGTAGGTAGGTAGTAGGTAGGTAGTAGGTAGGTAGTAGGTAGGTAGTAGGTAGGTAGTAGGTAGGTAGTAGGTAGGTAGTAGGTAGGTAGTAGGTAGGTAGTAGGTAGGTAGTAGGTAGGTAGTAGGTAGGTAGTAGGTAGGTAGTAGGTAGGTAGTAGGTAGGTAGTAGGTAGGTAGTAGGTAGGTAGTAGGTAGGTAGTAGGTAGGTAGTAGGTAGGTAGTAGGTAGGTAGTAGGTAGGTAGTAGGTAGGTAGGTAGTAGGTAGGTAGTAGGTAGGTAGTAGGTAGGTAGTAGGTAGGTAGTAGGTAGGTAGTAGGTAGGTAGTAGGTAGGTAGTAGGTAGGTAGTAGGTAGGTAGTAGGTAGGTAGTAGGTAGGTAGTAGGTAGGTAGTAGGTAGGTAGTAGGTAGGTAGTAGGTAGGTAGTAGGTAGGTAGTAGGTAGGTAGTAGGTAGGTAGTAGGTAGGTAGTAGGTAGGTAGTAGGTAGGTAGTAGGTAGGTAGTAGGTAGGTAGTAGGTAGGTAGTAGGTAGGTAGTAGGTAGGTAGTAGGTAGGTAGTAGGTAGGTAGTAGGTAGGTAGTAGGTAGGTAGCAGGTAGGTAGCAGGTAGGTAGCAGGTAGGTAGCAGGTAGGTAGCAGGTAGGTAGCAGGTAGGTAGCAGGTAGGTAGCAGGTAGGTAGCAGGTAGGTAGCAGGTAGGTAGCAGGTAGGTAGCAGGTAGGTAGCAGGTAGGTAGCAGGTAGGTAGCAGGTAGGTAGCAGGTAGGTAGCAGGTAGGTAGCAGGTAGGTAGCAGGTAGGTAGCAGGTAGGTAGCAGGTAGGTAGCAGGTAGGTAGCAGGTAGGTAGCAGGTAGGTAGCAGGTAGGTAGCAGGTAGGTAGCAGGTAGGTAGCAGGTAGGTAGCAGGTAGGTAGCAGGTAGGTAGCAGGTAGGTAGCAGGTAGGTAGCAGGTAGGTAGCAGGTAGGTAGCAGGTAGGTAGCAGGTAGGTAGCAGGTAGGTAGCAGGTAGGTAGCAGGTAGGTAGCAGGTAGGTAGCAGGTAGGTAGCAGGTAGGTAGCAGGTAGGTAGCAGGTAGGTAGCAGGTAGGTAGCAGGTAGGTAGCAGGTAGGTAGCAGGTAGGTAGCAGGTAGGTAGCAGGTAGGTAGCAGGTAGGTAGCAGGTAGGTAGCAGGTAGGTAGCAGGTAGGTAGCAGGTAGGTAGCAGGTAGGTAGCAGGTAGGTAGCAGGTAGGTAGCAGGTAGGTAGCAGGTAGGTAGCAGGTAGGTAGCAGGTAGGTAGCAGGTAGGTAGCAGGTAGGTAGCAGGTAGGTAGCAGGTAGGTAGCAGGTAGGTAGCAGGTAGGTAGCAGGTAGGTAGCAGGTAGGTAGCAGGTAGGTAGCAGGTAGGTAGCAGGTAGGTAGCAGGTAGGTAGCAGGTAGGTAGCAGGTAGGTAGCAGGTAGGTAGCAGGTAGGTAGTAGGTAGGTAGTAGGTAGGTAGTAGGTAGGTAGTAGGTAGGTAGTAGGTAGGTAGTAGGTAGGTAGTAGGTAGGTAGTAGGTAGGTAGTAGGTAGGTAGTAGGTAGGTAGTAGGTAGGTAGTAGGTAGGTAGTAGGTAGGTAGTAAATTTAGGGATTTCTGAAAGAATTGTAGATTTTGGCACAATCTCTTAAAACCTATGTCAGTAGTACTGACCCTAACAGGTAGGTGTAGGTGTTCTGACTCAGTACACACCGAGACGCGACGCTGCGCGCACACTTATAAAGAGAAGATACACATTTCATTGTGAGAAAACGTTGCGCCACGCAGCGCTGCGCCACGTGACGCCTGTAAAGAAATGTGTATCCTTTCGTGTAGAAAATAAAGTTAAATTTTGAATCGCTTTTTAAAATGTGCGCGCAGTGTCGCGTCTCGGTGTGAGCTGACCCTTAGTGTTCCAAGGCTTTGTGTATAAAGTGAAGATTAGAACTAAAAAGCTTTCAAGCTAGTGGAAGTTTATCTTTGAAATCTTGGTGATTTGTTGGTCAGTGGGTCGTCTAAGGGGCGGATTTTTAGGAGTTGAACGTATAGTATACGCTTAGTATATATAAGTATACGCTTAGGGGCACTATGCGCAGCAAAGAAAACAAAAAAATAAAATTTTCGGCAAAAAAATTTTTTGGGACAGTGGATTTTTCAAAAAAAAAAAATAGGAAATTTGAAAAAAAATGGCAGTTTCGGGTTAACCTTGGCCATAAAAACCATTTAGGTTCTGCGAAGTATGGACCCAAGAGGCACCGTTTCCGAATTATGGGCCTCCGAATTTTATTTAATTTTTATAAAACTATCTACATTTCCAATATGGTAGCTCAAAAGAAAATATTTTCTGGAAAGAAACTGTTGCTCTAGTAGAAAACTATGAGATGGTGTAAAAAAATCCGAGAAATATTGAGAAAAAAGAAAAAATTGAAAAAAATATTCTGTGTCGGTCGATCTTTCAGCTTGAGTATCGTTAGGGGCAAAGACACAAATTTTCGGAAAAAAAAACTAACAGATTTCGTCCGTTTTTCTTGCAGAACCCTATTACCCTTGTCCATAGAAACTATTTAGGTTCAGAGAGGCATGGCCCTCCGACGCACCGTTTCCGAGTTAGGAGTTTTTTAATTTTTTTCTTGTTTTTACAAAACGCTCTATATTTACAAAATGGTAGCTCAGATGAAAATCTTGAAGATGAATCTCCTGGAAAGAAACTGTTGCTGTAGTAGAAAACTATGAGATGGTGTACGAAAAACCAAAAAAAAATGCATTTTTTTTATAAGTCCTCGCGCCATAGCGCCCACACTCCAACCGATTTTGTTCTTTGATCTTGAATCAGTTTGTAAATATCTATCACATAATTTATTTATTTATTTATTATTTATTAAAACTTTATGCACAAGTATAAAAACACTGTACAAAGGCGGACTTAATGCCTTAGGCATTTTTTACCAGTCTACCTTAGGGTGATGCAGAGAGAAAACATAGTAGGTGCAGCATAACAAATGGTAAGAGAACATTTACAAATAAAATATAACGATACATACATAAATACATACATATATATGTACAATAAGTAAAGAGAGAGACAAACTAACAACAATTTAATTAAGAGATGAATCTGCCAGCTTCTTAAGTAAGTGTTCGCGAGCTTTAACTTTAAATGTGAACCGACTGTTGGCCAACCTGATGTTCAGAGGGAGCGCATTCCAAAGGAAGACAGCCTGGACAAAGAAAGACGACTTGAGAAAAGAGAGCGGTGAGAAGGACAACGTAGAAGACGATTATTGGAGGAACGAAGATTCTTACTGTGCGCAGAGCATAAATATTGAAAATAAGTAGTCACATAAGAAGGAGAAGTAGGCTTATTAAGAAGAGAAAATAGGGTAGTCAAAGCTCTCAACGCTCTGCGTTGTCGGATGGGCAACCATTTTAAAAGTGACCGATGTGCGGAGACGTGATCATACTTACGAAGATTAAATACGAATCGAATGCAGTTATTAAGAAGTCGGTAGCACACATCACCATAGTCAATTATGGGAAAGGATGACACTTACACAACACATTTATCACAACTAATTTAAGATTCCAGAACCAGAACATAAGATTCCCTTGTAGAAAGAACTGTTCAGAGCAGAATAGATTTTCGCACTTGAATGTTTATGTCACTGACATTTAAATATGTAAATCGCGACAAGCGACGTTCCGTTTCATGTTAGGTACTATTGATGGGTAGTTATTGTAAAAAAAAAATAACTAAAATAAAAACGTTGCAGTGGCCCATCTCGTATTATTTTTTTTAAACATTTTAGTCATAAAATAATGATAATCTAAGCTATCTGCATCTTTCCTAATTAAACGTTTTTGATGAGAACGCCATCTAGCGGTTCAGAAAGTAACCGTTTACGTGTGCATGTGTGTGTGTGCATGGTGTGTACATATATGAAGTGGAGACGACTTGGGGGAATCTTGAAAATCTCCGTTTGAGAAGAGTTAACAAGTAAACTGTATATGTGGAAAAATCAAGACAAAAGGCTAGTTTACGCAAATAGAATATTGTCCATCAAAGATATTTGCGAGACCAAATATCTTTCATATTTCCCAAATGCGACTACAACGCCATCTATTGAAAAAACGGCGGCGGGATCGTCAGCGGAACCACCTTAATAGCGAAAAAAATATCAGCTGTCCCATACATTTGGGTCGAATAGATATTGGAATTTTGTATGGGGCAGCAGATTTATTTTTCGGTATTACGATATTTTTCCGATGGAAGACATCTTCAGTTTGATGGTCTGTAGCACACCCTTAAGTATGTATATACCCTTTTCGTTACACCCTGTATATTAGTCTTTCCTGAAAGACTTCAAGGGTTTTTTTTCTGGCTGAAGAGAGTTAGTCGCTAGATACTAGGTATAAATAAGTCTTTCAGTCTTCAATAGGTACTCAAGTTGCATAATGTATGTATTGACAAATCGATTACCTAGTTAAGATGATGCGAATGATTGCTTGGTGGTAATAGATTAATAGATGGCGCGGATCGATGACCACAGATTGTGTAACTTGTCGATGTCAAATGACGTTCCACAAAACGCTTAGCTCAATATGAACCTACATAATTATTTTTATGACAAGAATCCAGTGCATAATAAATCAGCATAGTAGTTGATTTGATGGCTACATACTAATTGAATTGAATTACACTTTATAATTATTGATGAATACAAAGTCCTTTCATACGCGAAATGAATCGTCATTAGGTGCGTTCTGAATCTATTATTTTAATTCATTTCGAAACAGTTACAAAAACAAAAATAAATGGATAACTTTTTTTGTGGTTTTGTGGAGAATTTTCAGTAGCTGCCTTGAGAGAAGTAATTTTCAGTGGAATGATACGCCATGCCTCGGAAAACACGTTAAGTTAAGCCGTTGCACCTGAGCCTGATCTCACTTTGAGCGTATCCATAGAAATATTAAAATATCTATGGGCGTATCGGATTGCTGATGCCGTCCCTTCGGATTTTAATAGCGAGGAGAGAAAGAGTGCATCTGTGATTGCGCACATATTTGCACAATTAGTACTTTTAATATTACCTGGGTCAATAGCTAGTCTCCGTTCAGATTAGCCGCCATGATTATCAGGAGGACCATATACATTAGTATTAGGATAAATAGGGTAGTGGCTCTGAAGTGGAAATCGGCAGGATACTTGGCATGGTGATGACAGGTGGAGTATAGCACTCACTTCCGTGAAACTATAAAAGATGTGTTGGTAGACCACCAACAAGATTTGGTGGCTGACATTCAGAGGATCGCGGGTAAGACTTGGTTGAGACTAGCTCAAATCAGGGAAACTTGGCACAAAAGCGAGGCTCATTCTCAGCAGTGAGTGGAACAAACGGCTGCTAACGGTTGATGATGATGATTAAGATTAATTGTTGTTAGGTATTTCGTGATAACAAAAACCTCGTTCTTGCCTCGTTGGTCGATTGGTAGCAAGCGCGACTGCTGAGCATCCTGGACTCGTCCCGGGTTGAGCAAAGTGTAATTGGGTTTTTCTATCAGGAATTTCTCAGTAGCAGCCGTTTCATTAGCGCATATTAGCGTATTTACAGAGGCTATACCATTACAGTGAAAGTGCAAACTGAACTGGCTTAGCTTTTGTTGGACAAAAACTTGTCGAAACCCTAATCCATTCTAGTACAGAAATTGACCGAAATCGCGTAGACTTTGTTAGACAAATTCCTTTTATCATTGCAGCAATAAATGCTATTCTATTTGATACCGATATTTACCGATCGTTAGCTTCAATAATAGGTGGATAATTACGTGGAAGTTGTTATTATTTACATTTATTAGTTACATTTAAATATTAATATTCTGTTTTGATTTTTAATTTTTAAGTATTAGTACTTTGTTTTGATTTTTAAGTATTAGCCGTAAGTTTATTTTTTCAATTTATTTGGTGTGTGTTTGCAAACCACTATTGTATTGGGGTTATCCTGTAATGATAGTGTGTAAGATAAATAAATAAATAAATTATTTTGGTAAAAATCTAGAACTATTTGGCAGGCAAAGGGGGGTGAGGGGGGGTTTGTACCCCTTCTTCCCTGGCACCACTCCCATTAAAAGGTAATGCACCGTTCTTGAGAAAAACCAATTATTGTAACTTATCCTCAAAATATTTTATATTCGCTTATAAAGCATAGTCAGCTCCTATTTCTGTCTGCAGGGTTTACAGTAACCTAACACGAAGGGGAAGGCGGGGTCTTAGTTCGCTCGCTCCGCTCGCTCACTAGAACCCACCATCCCCTTCGAGCCTAACCTGTCCGAGTCGGGGTGCCCCAAGTCCAGAGCTCGCTTCGCTCGCGCTTGCATCCAAATTCTCCTGGATATGTATAATACAGCTCCCTAGGTTTTGTCCGTGCATTTTCTTTGAAAATATCCAGGCAAAAACCTTATCCATTTGAGTCAATTTTTTTACTGAGATAGATTAGATTTTGGCGAGTAATATGCATAAACAAAAGCTCATCTATTAGAGTCTGGCTCGTGACTCAAATAGTATAGACTTTGTAAATTCGCTTCTCGGTAAGGTCACACAATAGTGACTAAATGTTATGCGAAGGTTCTAGATCCAGGATTCCTTAAAATTAAATCACCTTCCTGATGAGTGATTACCTTATATAGAACTTGTTACAGACCGAGTTATGGTAAGGTTCCAAGGTTCATTTTAAGTTAATCATCGTTGACAAATATTAGCACAAGATAAATGTGGGGCAACCATTGATCCTTGAAGTGTAAAGCAGGGCACATGACAATGGTAACAAAACCAGCATGAGCTGGTGAGCCGGGCTCTTATTTGGAACTCAAAACAACGCCAGGCCAGCTCTATTATTATTAAAGATCTACATGGGTGCGCCAAAGTTCACCTAAATTTTCAACTCCGATAATTGGAAATACGAAAATGTTCTTCCTAACATTTTTCATCCTAACAATCACAATTCCTAACTACTCTGTCTCTAATGTTCATAATTCCGAAGCATTCAACTTCATAATGTCAGTAGCAATAAACATCTATTATACTTTTATTTGTTTTCCTATATTTTCTCAACATAACCATCTTTTACACTATTATTCAAAGTCATATCTTTTTTGTTTAGATTTCTTTTTTATTAATTAAAGCGTCTTCTTAAATTTTATTTGTAGCGGTGTGTACCTGCAAAGATATCCATAGGTTAGGTTAGGTTAGAACTGTGACCAACTACGCGCGAGCCGAGCGAGCGTAGCGAGCGGTGCTGCGGCAGCGGCCGGCGAGCGCTACCCGAAATTGGTCGCGAAATTTTTCTAAGTATTTTTTTTTTTTCGTAGTGTGGGCACTATAACTATCATCTTCTACCCACAACAAATGTTTCTTTCTGAGTATGAGTGAACATATTATGGTAATTATGTTTAGGGATAAAAGCGTTATGATAAAAAACAGTAGGAGTTTGAATATATATAAATTAATGATATTATTAATTACAATTTTCGGAAATATGAGTGTTATGAACAACTCCGGTAGGACGACAAATAGTATGAATTAAAAATTTTAGGAAGAGTGATCATTCGGATTACAAATCATTAGGAAGAACAATTTCGGGGAAAGAACTTTAGGTGAGCCAATATGGACCCGATCTACATACCTATATGGAATGCTATTATCTACGTGCAGTCAATAACGAATAGAACAAATAGTACTATCAACGTTTATTTGTCTTACGCAGGTCAAAGACCCATTTATCCATGTACAGTTACTATCAGCTTCATACAATAAAATTCTCCACATCACATGACGCTGCCTAGCAGAATAGTCTAAAAATCAGGTCAAAAGCCAAAGAAAAAAAAACAAGTGACAGGAGATGCACTTCATGCAAGCGTTTGTCCGGCGTGCGAATTCATAACATAATAACAGCAACAATAATAATTGGATTCAATCGTGTATATGCAATAATATTCTAGTAAAACAGAATACACGAAAGCCGTTCCGCTTTCTGTGTTTGCTATCTTCCGGCGAGTTGTATAAACCTAACAAACCTGTTTTTGCATGGCTCCCGACCAGCCGCTATGAGACGAGTTATCGTAGGTCAAAATACTGTAATCAGATACATTAGTATAACACGAACAATGCCGACAATGTCTTACCGTAATAGTGGAATGTGTAATGGGAGTGTTGGGAGATAGATGGCAATCATTTTTGATTACCTATCTACCGTAACGTACTTGCGGAATATTGATTATGTTGTGGTTGTAGGACAAACATTAAACGTAGATTTTTAAAATCTACCAGAAATACCTTCAACTCAATAAGTTTTAGAAGAAATTTTCATGAAAACAGGTTGTTTGTTGATGCAAGGCTGATGTTTTCGTATATCAATTTAATATTTAGGTATGGAGGATTTCAAGATCTTCTACGCGACGTAGTTAATTATTTAAGGTGGAAACGACAGGGTGGCCCGCAAAATTCAAATTTTGTTACGTTTTTGCAAGTTGCCAGTTAGTGTCAGGTAGTATTTTGAACAAAATATGATACGCGACCGTAATACGTATGTATTTAATGAATTATAATAATTAAAATCATCAATACAACAATTTTATGTTCATTTAATCCCATTGAATGAATTTTCATGAAATTGTGATTGAATAGGATTAAATGAACGTAAAAGGGTTGTATTGATGATTTAAATGATTATAACTCTGCAATAGTACATTGTTACCCTAGGGATGAAAGTAACTTATTCAGTCCCGAGACGGGGTTCGTTTGGGCGCCAATAGTTCGAGGGACTAAATAAGTCTTTAACCCGAGGTAAACATTGTGCTTTTCATTACGAATACAAGGAAAGTAAAAATAAAAATATGAATTAGCTAAAGAAAAATTAGTAAATTTTATTTTACATAAATCAACAACTTTTCCCGCCTATTTTGTTTTTTTTTTCTGTGGCCAGCCAGCTATTCAGCCATTATTTTTAATTTTCATCATTGAAAAAATGGAAAATATTTTGCCCAAATCTAAGTTATTTTAAAGAAATTGTTTAAACTAAATTATAATAAAGTTATAAGTGCATGTTCCAACATGGTTCAATAAAAATTTGAAAATAGAACTAGTTTTTTTTTTAATAATTTGGCATCTGTCAGTTTAAAGCGGTTCTCCCTAGGGATGAAAAGTATTACTTTCAGCCCGCTCCTCAGGCAATTTCAGACCTACTTTCAGAGTATGAGTAATGAAAAGCAATATTTCTTACGGCCGCGTATCATATTTTTAACAACATAAAACCTGTCACTGACCTGTTAATTGCAAAAAAACGTAAGAAGTTTTGAATTTCGCGGGGTACCTTGTCGCGTCCACCTTAAGTGCAAAAACCACGGTTCAAACTTATAACATACAAAAAAGTAACACTTAATTAAAATTGCTGTCATGTTTTTTCAGCTTCAGTCTGTAAAAACATTGCAATACCTAATTTGATTGGTTTCCTTGGGCAAAAACGACAATATCTATATACCTATGAAATGAATCGGTACATAGGTATTCATCATCTGCCTAGCCTTTTCCCAACAAGGTAGGGTTGCCAACTTTTATTAGTACAAATAGAGTATATTATCTGATTTCAAAGGAGGTAAATAAAGAGTACAGACTCCAAAAAAAGAGTATAATTTATTTTATATTTTTAAAAAGGTATTTTTTCGTACTTTTTGCAGCACATAACAATTTTTCATTGTTTTTAAAAGAATTGCATAACTCCAATCATTCCAACTCTAAATTTATATACCTAGATCAAGAGCTCATTTTTAATCAATTTCAATGAAGCTCTGTTTCTCTCTTCCCGCCACTTCACATTCATGACCGGAATGACTCTCAGTAAATGCTGAAGTGGCGGGAGCAGAGAGTATATAGCAATTTTGTTTTTAAACAAGCAAACTTGTCAGGACTAATAATAAATTGCTTTTGCGTAAAATCTGTGTTATTTAACTATTTATCTTGGAGTTCTTTTAAAATAATAACTTCTGAATATAAACTGTCCATGTGTTTATTTAGTCTTCGTAAATTAAGTTTTTCTTCTACAATTTGTTCTAAATTATTAAATTCAATATTAGTTCTTAAAGATATTTTATTTAGTTATGAGAGCACTAAAATCAAACCATTTTTGTAAATATACCAAACATTTGTCTATACACAATGAAAAATTATTGTTAATTTTAATAAACAAGTCAGGTGATGATTTTTCAATAGGTTTTAATTTCTGTTTTTTTGAATAGCCAAAATAGTTGTTTTTTTGTCTTTGCAGTAATTCTGATTAAAAAAAAGAGTATTTCAGCATACTCTATTAGTGTTATAGATTATAGAGTACGCCTACATGATATAGAGTAAAATACTCTATTTTAGAGTACGGTTGGCAACCCTACACCAAGGGTTGCCAGGTCTTGAAATCGAAAAGCCGTCCAGCTAGTTTAGCCTGATATTTGGGTAAAAAAGCCGAACACCCTTAATTTTTTAGTCAGTTCACAACACTACATTTTTTCATTCAGATTTTATTTAATTTTTATTATTTAACAAATGTAAAAACATGACAAATGTAACAAAACTGACCAAGTTTAAAAAGCCTAACAAAAGCCGAATAGGCTGGACACCATCTAATTTGGCCGGACACGCAACCAAAAAGCCTGACTGTGTCCGGCTTTATCCGGACGCCTGGCAACGCTATTCCTAACTATGGTCGGCATCCAGTTTAACCGGATGCAGCTGAATTCCAGTATTTTACATGGATCGACTGCTTGTCTGACCTCCACATACAATCGATCAAAACAGAGTTATTGTTGGTATATAAATCAATAGGGTACCTTAAACGTACTGGTGTGGTTCGATATAATCCTTTAGGGAACCCACATTCCTGTAAAGTGTACCTAATGCCAGTTACCAAACAACAGTTGAAAAAAAAAAAACAATAAGTAATTCTGTATTAAGTAAACATAGGAAAACCTCGACAAGTTCTTGCCATGTTGTTTCGGTTGAATAAATTCAAGGTCACAATGCGGACTTACCTTTTTCCATGCCGAACACAGCCTTGATTTATTATCTCGTCAACAGTAAGAAAATTATAAACTATGGCTTGAATTTAGGTGGGAATCTGACGACTCGTCAACAGCAACGCTTTAATTATTATGAGTTTTTGATTCAAATAATCACAATATTCTTTAACATCTTTTTTACGAGGAAATTAATTATACAAGGTGTTTCCACCTTGTATAATACACCGGACTCCGACATAAAAATGTTTTCTTTAAATTTACCGATGAAAAAATTCTATGTTGGGTTCAGAATGATTATAGGTACTGAATACGTGTATTAACGGAAGATTTTCAGTTAGTCTAAAAATAATGGGAGGAGAAAAATATCTATTGACACTCGTAAAATGAATATTGGGTAATATTCATTTTACGAGTGTCAATAGATATTTTTGCATAATAATAACTAGGCATTTCGGTCTTTGGCCCTTCAAATAAAGTTCAATGACAGACGGACAAGTTGATAATGGTGAGAAAAAAAATCCACAAGCCAGGTGTTAATTACGTGAATCGTGAAAAAAAAATTGCAATGGTACCTATGCGTAGTATACGCCAGCCGTGCCGTTACGTGGTCTTAAATTATCCCAACGCGGCAACGGTACAACATTTTACGTAGGTAAGCAACGTAAAGTAAATGTGAAAACTGGATTTTGCGATTCGGATTCGCATCGTCATGGTCTAAGAGATCAAGAATGCGGGTGCCAAAATTGACTCAGTTCTAGTTCCAAAAAGACAAAAAAATTACTACAGGTTTCGAATCTCCTGTGCTTGGATTTTATTTTTAACCTGTTTCGTAGCACTAGAAATGGTAACAGGCTTGGCGTATAATCAAGATAATAAAATATAACCGTGGGTGGATACCGTTTAGATTACGTACTTTCTAAGCGTATGTGCTTTTGGAGTGGCAGCAACAGTCATGGCAAGACAGGTATTATTATTAACAATCCTTTGCCACGTGCTTCGCTCACCTTATGGTCGGAAATTATCCCACGGTCCTAAATATAGTCTATGACACTCGGGGATACCGTATCTTCCCATTAGTTCAAGAATTTTCGGAATCGGAGCATCGGTTCCGAAGATTACCTAAGCTAACAGCATACGTACATCCAAACGTACAATTCTCTTTGTTATAATCTCGTTTGTTTTGTTCACAGGGCACAGTATTACACTATGTGGAGAGTGGTGACTCTTCCAAGCCTCTGATGCTATTTCTACATGGATTCCCAGAGTTCTGGTACTCATGGAGACATCAAATTGTTGAATTCCAAAAGGATTATTGGTAACTATTGTACAAGACAAAATAATAGCTTGCTGGGTTTCGCTCTACAAAAGAAATCTTTGAGTAGCTAATTAATTACAAAATTATTTCTCTCAGAAAGCTTTTTTAATTTCGTTATTTTTCAAACCACACATACTTATAAGCAAGTTTCAAATGCATCAAAGTTTTGTATGTGTTCTCAAAATTATAGTCGAAAAAATTACATAATATCCGCATAGCAACAATGATGCCCACCTAGTGCCGCTATCTAGTAACAAGTTTTTGTGAGCACAGATGGCTCTTAGAAGTAGTGCGCATAACGATGAATGCGTAGTTAATTCTGGCTGATTTTGTTTATTTTAACTCTTTCGTCAGTTTTAAATATGTATAATTGAGCGAGAGGAAAATAAAGCTACGATGATAAAAATGGAAATGGAATAAAAAGCTATGAAAGATTATAAAATTGACCATTATTTCCTTCTATTATCTTGTCAAGTCCTGAAGAAGACATTGCGTCGGGTTATTCCCTAGGCTGAGTACCCCGATCCCTGAGAACTAAATTAAAAGTCAGTTTATCTGAAAAGTACCGCCAGCAGATAATATGTTAAATACAATAGGGGTGCGGACTGGGTAAAGAAAACGACATTCTATTTTGTCCGTCAGACAGGTAATACAAAAATATTATAGACACGTATTTTTTGTTTTATCAAAATATCAAAAACATTATTTAGTTAAAACTCATTAAAGTTGGAGAGTGGGGGCTCACTACGTCACAAGTAGGTATAAAACTTACCTGCATGTGACGTCATGCGCCATTTCAACTCAATGTATCTCCGTAATTTTATGACCACGTGAAAAAAGAAAAATACGTGTCCAATGCTTTTCAATAAACTACCCGACGGACAAAGAAAAAAAAATGCGATTACCCCCTATTTTATTACTTAATTAAATTGTATAACTTTAAGGATCAGAAAATATAGATAGTCTTGCTTGGTCACAATATCGAGACTCCTAGAACAAACACAGGTTTTTATCACAATAGTTCCTTTTTCAATACAGAAAATCATAATACCTGCTCTTCATGGTTTACATAATTTAAAAAATACGCAAAAACCGTCTCTTTTGAAGAATTATTTTTTATAATGTAGATCCCTAGATAGTAAATAGTTAACTCTAAAATTATCTTTTCACGTTCAAAATCAATTTCACTTTATTTTTTTAATAATGTGACTTAAAGGGTGTAAAACACCTCTCTGGTTCTCCCTGTCATTGTGATCATTTTTTTTTTGTTCTACACCATACCTGGGAACCTTCTAGTTACGGAGGTATTAGGGGTAGTTCCAACTTTTTGACAAACATTTTTTTTAAATACTAGTTTTTTTTTTACTTTAAACACCTCCACGAACCCCGTACTATTCAATCCGTCCATCAGCACCAAGTTTTGAGTGCGTTATATTGAGTTCTACCACAAAACATGATTTTACACCCCTCAAAAAAAAGTCGGTTCCCAGCAATACTTTTTGCGTAAAGTTACTTAGTTTCATGTACAGAATGCTTGGTTGACGGCTTTGTGATGAGGTGATTTAAACCTTATTTTATATTTTTGATGCATTTTATACAAACTGTAATTTTACGTATTATACAAAACCATGATTCAACATTGTACAAAAATTCAAATAAACTACTTCCGTCTTGTGTTTTTCGAACACATAGTTACATTTAAGCACTTTATCGGACGGACAGTACAAGTTGAAAAGAATAGAAAAAAGAAATTTATCATATTAATCGTTTTCGGGTTTCTCCGGGACGGGGGCCTCTGAGATCGGGGTACTTAGGGTATAAACCGCTGCGGGGCCGTCCCAAATAAATTGGGATAAGAAGGACAGGAGAATGATGATCTGGTTACGCTTAAATGCTTGATAGATTCAGACCAACCGTTACTTTATGTTATCCTGAAAAGGTGGTCATCTATGAATTGTTATTTTGCAGGTGCATAGCCATTGACATGAGAGGCTACGGTGATTCAGAAAGACCTGAAGGCGTTGCTTCATACAAGATAGAACTTCTCATCGAAGATGTTAGGGATCTTATTAAACAATTGGGTAAAGTTCCAAACACTTTATTTATAATAATTTTATTAAGAATTTCAGGCTTTTTCTTTGCTTGTATCTTTATCTTTGAGAGAATTGCGTGCCTTTGCATATTATATGAATAATTAGGTTGTCATCCCTTCTATTCCAATAGTGTCGCTTTGCTCATAACGGAAATGAGATTTGAATTGGAACATATTATATCATTCATAAAAATCGAACGCAAATTGTATAAATTACTGGCTGGTACGTGATGGCTGCAAGGCGTGGGGACCCGCACTTACTAAAAAAAAACAAAAGCGCGCGAATTAATGTCGTCTCTTGTAATGAGTACATGTTATTGTATTTTGCAAAAATAATGAGTAGGCCGAGTTATGAAAGTGACAATGCATTAACTCCTGGAACAATAACTATATTGTCCTTTTTTAGGGGTTCCATACCCAAGGGGTCAAACGGGACCCTATTACTGAGACTTCGCTGACCGTCTGTCACCAGGCTGTATCTCATGAACCGTGATAGTTAGCCATTTGAAATTCTATGTATTTCTGTTGATGCTATAACAAAAAAGACTAAAAACAGAATAAAATAAATATTTAAGGGGGCCATACAAAAAAGTGATTTTTTGCTCGTTTTGTATAAATTGTACGGAACCCTTCGTGCGCGAGTCCGACTCGCACTAGGCCGGTTTTTAAAATTAAATATATTCATTAATTACATAACACTGTCTCTTATTTATTTTCTCACAGAGAGGGGATGAAAAGTAGAGTACCGTATATGACTCGAGACCAAACTTTTTTTTTAATACATAATAATGTATTAATGTATAACTGAAATGAAATGGACCTATGGTCTACCAGTCCGCCTTTGGTCATTTGGTTTCAGTTAGATTAGCGTAGGTAGATATAAACAGGTATTATTATAGGGAAACTATTACACATCAGATATTAATAATAATCGACATGTAGGTATGTAAATGCTACACAAACATCAAATGCCAATGCAGTCTGAACTAATATCAAGGGTCAGAAAGAACGAAACGCGCAGTTGTAGAAATAAAGATATCACTGTGTGCATTGATATACAGAGGGTATACGAGTTCCACGTTTATATACGACGATTATCTATGTGGCCAGTTGCTTAATAATATGAGTAGTTACATGCAAATGATACCTTATTATTACCAACATGTGAAGGTTTAATTTAATTCAGACTACCTGTCCCGCGCAACTTCGTCTGCGTCACATTTTCCCCGTTTTCGCAATATTTTTAATTGCTTCTCCGCTCTTATTGGTCGTAGCGTGATGATATTTAGCCTATGTCCTTCCTCAGGTTGAAATCTATCTTCTTGCTAAATTTCATTAAGATCCGATCAGTCGTGGAAGGTAACAAACAAACCTACTTTCGCATTTATAATAATTAGTTAGGATATCTAAACACGTCGAAATATAAACAAGGTTGTTCCAGATACAACGATTTACAAGTGACTAGAAACATGAAAACTGCATCGTTGTTCTACTAGTAGTTTTGAGCGCAGTGTGAGGTCCTGGGTTCAATTCCCAGGTTGAGAAAAGTGATGTTAGGTTTGGTATTTCTGAGTGGCAGAGTTTGGATGATATGTGTCCGGTGTATGGCTATAGGTTTGTCCCCTATTACATTACTGGTGAAATCTTGGTGAGCTATAGGTACACCCTTCAGATAAATTAATGAGTGTTATTTTAAGAAAAAAAAACAAGTGGATAAACTTTTTCAAAATTTTTAAGGTCGTGAAAAATGCATCCTGATCTCACATGACTGGGGTGGTCTGATCGCATGTGAGTTCCGCAACAAATACCCTGAAATGTTGATTGGCCTAGTCTTGCTAGCCAGTACCTCCAGCACATCTTGGGTTCGCGAAATTTGGAGCAACCCTGAACAGCGAAAGCATTCGTGGTAAGTATTTATACAATTATTATTTTCATGACACTTAAAACACGGGAGCCGGAACCCACCCTGGGTTGGGTATACCCCCACAGGGTGGACCGCCAGTCTGGTTCATCATCATCATCATCAGTCTACAACAGTCCACTGCTGGACATAGACCTCTCCAATCGCAGGCCACTTAACTCGATTCTCTGTAACTCTCATCCAGTTGGTACCAAAACAGAGGGCGTCCCACCTTACACTAGACGATTCGGGGTCTCCACTCAAGAACACCTCTACCCTAATGGTCATCGGTTCTACGGCTAATGTGGCCCATTGCCACTTCTGGTTGGTTACGCATATGCCCACGCATGGTTTAACTATGGCATCATCTTATGGGGAAATAGCACAGACGCTCCCTCCTTGTTTACTCTCCAAAAAAAGATAATTAGAATAATTACCAATATTGAACCAAGAGATAGTTGTAAGCCTTACTTTCAGAAACATAAGATTCTCACCTTAGTTGGTATTTATATTTTGGAATTATTTAAACTAGTCCGCAAATTCCAGATTCTTATAACACACGGGGAGACATACAAACAAATTATTCTTTGCGCCACAAAAACAGACTAATTTTGACCCCCTCCCGCCTTAAATTACACTCATCTAGTCCTTATGCAATGTCAATTAAAATATATAATAAATTACCAGAAGAAGTAAAACAGCAAAATAAAACCAGTAAATTTTTTAATAAATTAAAGCAATACTTAATTAAAAAAGCTATTACTCATTACACGAATATTTTACGGATAAATTCAGTAAAAATACATAATTATGAATCATCATCATTAGCCTATTATGTTCCCACTGCTGGGACACAGGCCTCCTCTCTATGAGAGGGAGTGGGCTGTAATCCACCACGCGGGCCCAGTGCGGGTTGGTAGATGTCACATGTCTTCGAATTTTTAGTTCTAGGACATGCCGGTTTCCTCACGATGTTTTCCTTCACCGTTTTTGAGGGCAGCGGTGATGAAATAAATTACACAAAGTAATGCGCCTGCCTGGGTTCGAACCAACGGCTTACTGCTCGTAAGTCGGGGCTGCCACCACTGGGCCACCGCTGCTCTCATATAATTATGAATAACAGACATTTAATATGTAAAATAACAAAAATAAAGTATATTATAATACTTAATTATTAATATATTTAAATAAATAATGAATAAATAGATAGACTTGAATATATAATATGAATAGAATAAGTAAACAGACATATTAAATAATAACAAGGATATAAAATAATTTGAAATTCAAATAATTGTAATATTTGTAACATTAGTAGTAATTGTAAAAATTGTAATAATTGTGATAATTGTATAATTACTCTTCTTTGACAAGGAAAATTAGAGAAGCACTCTTCCTCTCTCTACTTATTTAAAACTTGCTTTGCCCGACAGGGTCCATAATTGTGTCTAATATTTCTTATTTGACCACCTGTTAAATGTACATTATGGATGCAATAAATGATTTGATTTAATTTGTTATTCTGGTGGCTTGATCTGGTTAATGTCTTATAATGCTCGATGCGGAAAACATGGAACCGGAGCAGTTGTTGTGGGAGGCATATATATATATACCGTCCAGCGGTATACGTCAGGCAGTAATATAGTCGACCAGCAGATACCAGACGCGTCTGGTCTGCGGCTCCCTTTTTATAGAATAGGAATTTACATAATTGTGCATCAGGCTTCTACCATTTTTATTACCATAAATAACCCCGATTTTCTGCCAATAAATAACGGACCCAAACTTGTCATTAAAGGCGGATACATTCTTACGTGTCGTGGCGTGTCGTGACGCGCCAGAAGCATATCGGTTTCATACATTTAATATGGTTAGGGACATATTTGCATGGCGTGTCGTTGCGACACGACACGCCAAAATGTATGAAATCGATATGCTTCTGGCACGTCACGACACGCCACGACACGTAAGTGTGTGTCCTCCTTAACGCACAGACAGAAAGACGTCGCATTTTATATTAAGCCACGCTACCAGTTTCCAATTCTTTGCAGATGCAGACGCTACTGAATCTCGTAGCCTTGATCGTGATAACGCTCCAAATATTATCTCAAGTGTTTTATAATTTAAATGTTGTCTGGCGCTCATGGCCGTCTGGCCTACCAAATCAATATCAATCATTGTGGATCATAAATCTGTATATAAGAGTCCAGTTAAGATCAAGTAGGTCTTATTAAAAAACTGATCATGTTGTGTTGGTAACACGCATATTAAATATTTTATTTTGCCTATACGCATGAAAGTAGCATGCACGTAGTACAGAGATCAAAAGAGAAATCATGATATGTGGTATGTTTTGTGTGACATAACGTTCTGGCATTTTGTTAGAATTTTAGCGGGTGACACTATGTACGCACGCTCACGTTACAGTCTCGAGTGACAGAGGCGTTGGTCTTTCTGCTCTTTACTAAAACCAATACACTTATTGCTGGACTCTATAAGCAATTGGAGGTACCATATTACGTCGTGTGACGTATGAACTTTTACGCATGTTGCGGTTAAACATCCTTGAGAATTATGTTTTGCTTTTAGTTACGGCATTATATATCGTCATTACTAATTACGCAAAAAACATGGAAATTCCAAGTTAAATAAGTATCCTACAGTTCTCAGAACCGCATTCAATAGATCCATTTGCAGAGGTTTACCTCAGAAATAATAGATCAAGGAGTCCAGTTTTCAGATAAAATTGAAGATAAACGTCTAAATATTATCTCCTCCTCTTTTCCTACTTCATTCCTCTAACTTGAGAGTTGAGCCCAGTATTAGTGGTTCGTCAATTTGACTGTCCTCCATAGTGCAGGTGAAGGGACACTCCACTCTCCAGCAAGTGGTCTGACTCTTCCTCTGATTGGAAAGATTATGCCAGCAACCATTTATTCAACGCCACGTTGAATTAATGGTCATTCTACATTCAGACATTTGTATTATAAAACAGCTCAAAAAAAACTAATTTGTTCTTTAAATTTCCAGGTATGTGTTCTTGTATCGCGCACCAATCATACCGGAGAAAGCAGTCTTCATCAATGACCTGGCTATTTATGAGAAACACATGCTGTTCCCTGGGAAGACCTCCACTGATAAAGAGGATATTGAGTGCTACAAATACTGGTTCCGTAGGCCTTGTAAGTATCTAAATTCAAAACGATGCTTTGCAATAACCAACTGTGGAGATCATATACCTACGTTAGTTTTGTAAAAAAAAACATATTATTTCTAAGGGTTTAAAAACGGACACAACAAATCGGTGCGAACAGAATCCGGACAGGCTGCGGACCGGACTTTGACCGTTCGGTTTCCGGAGACCGGTCCGCAATCTCCCGTGTCAGTTTGACCGTCATTTCAAGATAATGTGTGGTTGTATGGCTAACTGACCATGTAATAAATAATTGACGTTCTGAGTGACATTAATAAGATACTACAATAAAGCACCAATGTCGTTGTTGGACTATCAATTTAATGACATAACATCTCATCGTTTTGTTGTTCAGTCTCACGTGTCCGAAGCCAACACAAAATTATCAACTGACACTGTAACTTTGAGACTATTGATGTAAAACTTCTTAAATGCGTGACTAGGCAGTAAAATCGACTCTATGCCGTGTCGGGAAATGGTGTCGCGCCCCCCACGCCTATGCCACGTACAATCAACCTTTTCCATTTAAATAAAGTTTGTTTTGGATTGATTGTTGATCTTGTTTTGTTTTTTAAAGATCCACGTTAATTTTTTTTCTTTCTTTTTCTCCATATTTCGTTTAAGTTTTATTAATTATACATATATTAAAAACATGGACGTCCTGGGACATCCAACTTTTTTGTTACTGTGACTAACTAACTATACTTACTGGTTTTAGATACTCAAAGGTAATATCAATGGGTTTCCATAATGTTCTTCCACTGAGTTTATGAACATCTTTTCTTTGTCTAAAAACATACTAAACGCTGCGTGGTCTTGCGCTTCATTTGGTTATTTAGTCGATAAATATGATGTCAGCGAAGCAAAATTTCGAGTAGTAGAGGTTATTTAAAATAGGACACAACGCAGCAATACGTCACGAACATGTCAAGTCATTGATGAGGCGAACCCAAAGATTTTTCCTCTACCAAAAATCGCTCAACGCGCTTGTGAAGTTTTCACTTCAAAAAACAATTTAACAGTAACTGATCATAGCACAGCCGCCTAAACCACTGAGCCCTAAACATGTGTTTGACATAAGAGTTACTATTACATCAAACACCTAAACAATATAGAAGATGTTGCGAAAATTCGACCTATGGGTCTATTAAACATCTTACATATACATACTACTAGTTATAACCTGGATGAATACATAGAAAAGAGCAGGTTTTTATCTCGGAGTAGGTATAATCCAGTGGGAAAATTACGCGGGCGAAGTCGCGGGCATATTTTAGTAGGATATAATAATGATAGTTTGTTCCGATGGATAACCACATCTGGCACACGGCTTGTAACAAATAAATTGCAATTTGAAACCATATTTTATTTTCTGCTCTTGGTTTTACCAATTAGGTACGGTTTTAGTGCATTGTGATGATTTAATTACTTATAGGTATTTTTATTATCTAGGTACTTAAGTATTATATTCTAAAATCTAACTATTAGGGCTACATACGCACTAAGCGGTTAGCCGCAATGCGGCCAGCCGTCCGGCTGACCGGAATCAAAAATTTGTACGGGAAACTTTCCCGTACAAAGTAGTTTTTATACGCACTGCGATGCGGCTGCGGGCCAACCGCTCCGGTCGTTCTGACCGCTACGGCCCGACTTTGGGCCCGACTGACGGCCAGACGCAGCCGCATGGTTGTTATACACACTACGCGGATGGTGCTAGCACGGCACGCAAACTTAGAACAAATATTTTTCATTATATGTACTTTTTTTTTTTTCATTATTGTATATTAGATTTCAGACTCATTCTAGTATATCCAAAAAACTTATCTCCATACTTTTTGAGCTTTTTGAAAAATAATTCAAAATGCTTGCTCTCGTCTCGTGTTTGCAAATAAGGATGCACCCAGTACCCTTTTCTGTTTCTTTTTCATTATATAACGCTAGTACCTATATGTAGTAAATAGCTGCGACTTCTTTGATGTCCATCCTGGAAATGAGTCGATCCAACCGCAAACCACGACGGTTACTCAACCGCACGTTCCGGTTGCGGTTGCGGGCTAGCCGCCACCCGGCTAACCGCACCCGGTTAATTTAGTAGTAGCGGCTAAAACCTGTTTTTAGATGGCTAGGATTCTAGTTTTTTGACTTTCCTAGGTGCTGGAGCGTGAAGATCTTAAGTTTTTATGGTCATTCTAAAGTGCATGAAATATAATCAATTTGACTTTTAAATTATTTCCTCATTGCTTTTTTTGTCGCGTAGTGACACGAATGTAGGTAGGTGACTCGGAGGTGGCTAAGTCTAGGAACACACTATCCTGCATCCATGATACATTATTTAGGGGCCGTCCATTAATCATGTGATGTTTTTTTAGCATTTTTTAACCCCCCCTCCCTCTTGGTGATACGTGGTGAGGTTTAAGACTTACCCCCCACCCCCACCCAAAATCACGTGTATTTTTAGTACCTACAAATTTTAAGATTCTGTATCTTAAAATTTTTAGAAAATTATCTAATACAGGTACTTAGTTCGTTGCCTGGCAACGGCGAGTCAAGGTAACACTACAAGCCGCTTTTCGGTTTAGAATCGCGCGTTTGACGAAAAAATAAATACACGTGATATCTTACTACCCCCTTGTGATATTTCGTGATTTTCGCTAAATCCCCTCCCCTCCTTTCAAGCCTCACGTGATTAATGGACGGTCCCTTAGGTAATTACTCCGCCATCCTGACGAATACTTTAACACAATTTTCTTTTACAGTTGCCCTTACGCCTCCGATAAACTATTACCGGGCTAACTTCAGATTCGATCTACCAGAGATCGTAGAGCACAAAGAAAACGTACCCATGCTAGTGGCCCATGCATCCGGCGACCTTTACCTCAGCCATAGCCTCCTAGATACTATGAAGAAAGAGTACGCCGTCATAGAGACCACTATTGTCGATGGTTGCAGTCATTTTCTCCAACAAGAAGAGCCCGAGAAAGTGAACAAAGTTATTCGAGATTTTCTTGCTAAGAATAATATTTGAATTACGAATTTATTACACTTTTTTTTATTTTTTTTCTCATAATATTAATGTTCTCTGGTCTGTGACCGTACTGCAGTGCTAGGTTCGGTCAAATCGTTATGGAAAATTCATAGACACGGCTCTGTACACCAATCCTGGGGTCCGGAGTCTGAGCGGTGCACAATCTCGCAGTACCGATTTGAAGTTAATTTTTGAGTGTTCAAGATTTCAAGATTTTTTGTTATTTTATGTATGCTTATGTGTTAGTATTATATATTTATTAGATTTAAAATGTGTGCCTTCGTAGTCAGTGTTTTAATATTGTAATGCAATTGTTGCTTTGTGTACCTAATAATATTGTACTCCCGATAAGTATGATTAAAATATACGATACTTACTTGTTATTTTAATTACAAGATTTTTAAGTTACCTGCTTACCCCTCAGGCTAAAGATAGGTAACTATTTAATGGGTATTTGATCGCGTCGGAACGTTGATCGCCTCGTCTTTTGTAAATTGACTATAAAATTACTGTCCATAGATACATACATTATTATAATGTACGACACTGAAGTTAACGCAATCGTCAAGGCATAAGCAAAAAGGAATATGGACATATTGTATGATGGTAGTTCAACAAGTCTCGAAAAATAGATTATCATAATCCATTGTAGAGACTTCCGTTGCCATCGCTAAGCCTATGCCATAATAATTCTGTTCGCATCTAATTCGTCACGCGTGATGTTGACATTTGAGTTTTAAAAAACGACGAGGCGTGTACCGACCTTATTTGTCTCTAGTGGTATTTCCTGTGGGGTTGTAACAACGTGGACACATTAATAATAACACCAAAGTACATTGCCTGGGATGAACTGCATCCCGAGGGTAAGAGCCAAGAGAATTTTAACTGGAATAAATAGTTCAGTAAAACAACGATTAAAGTTAATTTAATCTCATTGAACGACTTTTTCATAACGTGTTACGGTCAAAGTTTGATGGCGTGGTTGAGCGATTGACTGATGCGCTACGAGTCGCGGGTTCGATCCCCGCACGGAACAAATATTTAAATGGCCTACAAATAGTTGTGACATAAACACAAAAAGCCAGACCTCCGGGTCTGATAGTTTGTGAGTTTAAATGTTTGTGAACGAATACAGGAGAAATTTCTAGTGAGGGGCAATGTTTCTATAAAAAAAAAAATGTTATCACAGATAACTAGGTATACTTATATTAGTCGGAGAGATGACGGTCGCGAATCATATTTTGTTCAACATACAACCTGACACTGACCGCCAAATTGCAAAAAACGTTAGATTTGACTTGCGCTACCATATTTTGATTAAATTGTGAAATGAATGAACGATTGCTGTAAGACAAAATAAGGTAAGCACGATATACTTCAGTTTGTCTTGCTCTCTCTATACCATAAAATTATAAAATACACTACTCGCGCAGTCCCAGCCAAAGACTTTTGTGGGGGTCACACAGATCCGTGGCCAGGTAATAGGTTGGGAGGGGTTACCCCGAATAAACAAAAGGCAGATGGGGTCTTTTGAAAAACTTATATTAACAATTTTTGGATTTACCTATACAAAACGATCATGGCCACCGACAAGTTTATTTCCGGTGGGGGGTGCATCTTTAGCTTCCCGAAAAGAACTTTCACTCCACCACGAATATGTAGGATTTTCGTTTAACGGTGTCGATTCATGTAAAGGTGGATACAGACTTCGCGAGGCATGCGCCGCGAACGGCGCACAACGAATGCCACGGCCATACGTTGGCTCTCGCCCTCGCACGTGCGTAGCACATGCCTCGCCACGAATACAAAGGTACACCTTGCGAGGCATTCGCTGTGCGTTGTTCGCGGCGCATGCCTCGCAATGTCTGTATACGGCTTAAGATTTAGCACCCACACACATTCACTGGGACGCAGAATGTCAGAACGTGCTCGAAAATTGTAGCACCACCCACATCGGGCAGGTTAGATATTCTTTAGACCATTCATGCAGAGTTATGTAGGTACTTAGACGACTACTGCAGAATTTGAGAACTAATGGAATGCAAGGGCGAGCGAAGTGAGCGAAATGTTTGCATCCCTGTTCGTATAAATGAAGTACTTTTTATTGATTCATACAAGAATGAGAAAAGGAGGACCTCCGTCAACTTATCTGCATGATTGAAAAAGCAAAGGATGTATCGGCGAAGCAAACGAGCTGCACAATTTTAGCACCTCTCCTTGAATAGTTTTTGTTCTTTTTCTTTATTAAGACAGAAATGAGAATAGATGGAACTCGGTCAAGTTTTTCAATCACGCCACGCAAAAGACACTGCCTTAAATGAGACGTGCCGGATTATATCTAGCTGTCTAAAACCGACTCCTCTTATTAAACTGTACCCATTAAAAGAAATCGTACCACCTGCCGCATGTAAGGATGTCGCATGCGCGATGGAGAAAAGATCCAAGAATCCGATTCTCGATATCCCCTCTACATATATACGATTACACAAAATACCCTGGGTAGGCTTAAAAGTCGTAAGAGCTTCTCACGCTCCACGCGAGCTATTGAAGACCAACCGCCAAAGGTAAGAAGCAATCTGTAGGAAGAGAAGCACCCACTACTTCCCGTTTTCGTTAAACCCCAGGAAACTCCGGGACATGATCTGCAGTGGTCTGTTTGGAAAGCACTTAACCGATTGCACATCCACGTAGGCCGCTGTAAACATAATTTGGCAAAATGGAGAATTAAAGATCCTTCCATGTCACGAGTGTCCGAAATGTCCCCAGCAGATGATGATGAGTTGAATATTATCACATAATATTTTTATAAACTGAAGTCCTGAATGATTTCCACACCATTTAACAGCATTAGTTAGTCCGCATTAGGTAGGTACGTATACCTACCGTGAAAATCTAGTATTAATTGTTATCGTCATCATAGCCATAATTTCTGATCGACACTGAAGAGATAAGTACGAGCAACGAGTTACATCAGTGCCAATGCATTGACGTGTGGCGCGCGTATGTCTCCTTCTATACGGAATCTAGAGGACGTTATTTGTGCGTAGGCCTGTCGTAGGTATACGAACGAGCTGAGTAGCAGCTGCGAAGACTATGCTTAGTTGCGGTGTACAACGGCGTAGCAGCATAGTAGTAGGTAAATACCCTTTTCAGTAAGGGTCAGTTCACACCGAGACGCGACGCGACGCTGCACGCACACTTTTAAAGAGCGATTCAGAATATAACTTTATTTTCTACACGAAAAGATACACATTTCGTTGTGAGAATTCAGAATACGTTGCGCCATGCAGCGCTTCGCTGCGCGTAGAGTGATATAGCGCGGTGCAGCGCTGCGTCGTCGGTACGCACGGCGTGCATGAGCGGCGCTGCACCTCACGAGGCCGCTTGACGCCGCGAGGCGTAGCCGAGGCCGCCGGACTTCTCTACTATTTCCGTTCAGATTTCGTGTAGAATTGATGCAGTTCGGTCGAGTGCTCGAGTGAAATTATAATGATAGACTGGGATTTAGTAATAATCGAACTTCTTTGAGGAAGAGGAAGAAGAATACAAAAATAAAATTAGTATAGTAGTAATATTTACAAACTTACCCGATAAACCCGATTGTTCACTTATTTTATCCCACGTATTATTTTTGACATTTCTGTCACTATAAAGTCAAAGTCAAGTCAAAGCATTTATTTCAATTAGACCATTACAGGCACTTTTGAAAGTCAAAAAAAAAAACAAAATAAAACGCGAAGCTACAGTCCCAGTCACAAGGCATAATAACTTATGAAAGTACTGTAGTTGCCCATTCCGTAGCGTAGATCTCTATGGAGAAGAACGGGCAAGAAACTCCATGGACACTCTTTTAAATCAAAATATGTTACAAAATCTTGGTTACATCATTCATGTTAAGAATTACAAATATGTGAGAACAATGTAGAAATACGGGCAAGTTAAGAGCGTCCAGAGTAAAAGATTAAATCAGTAATTAAAAATAAAGTAATTAAAATAAACCGTGGCAGCTAAGAGATGACCAGTCACAACTGACAGCGCCCGTTCACGAACATGACGCATGTATCAGCCATCATTCAACTCAACCATTTTGAAGGGAGCTAAACGACCCGACACACCCGCCACCATCAGCGTGACATTTAAGTGAGCATGACATTCACTCAACCACCAGGGTAATTTCGCGTCAATGAAAGATGTAGGTACTCATTAAATGGTGGCTTTACAGTACATAGTACTCACACATGTGCTATGCAATTATATAATACTAAGAGATTGAATCTATACAATGCAAATATATTTTGACGTGACAACGTCTTATAAATTGGTTTGCCGGGTGACACTTCAAGAAACTGCGTTACGCTCCGCTCACGTTATGCGCTCACAATGAGAGCGAGTGAGAGGCACGCGTCCCTATAGCGTTGTCACGTTCAACTATCGTCAGTAAACCGACTTTACAGACAACCAATTTTTTTATTTTTTTTTATAGTGTTTAGATGATATTTTATGTATAAATATTCGTAGCGCTGCACAAAAAAAATAACTTTTCGTCAATCTCCATGATGCACCCGCCAAATATAAGTCCTTTTCATGCGCTTGCAAATGGTAGACTGCGGGAGGATGCGGGCGGGCCGGGAGCACGTGGCGAATGTAGACACGTTCGGCTGCACCGCGCGGCGTCGCGCTGCGCCGCGAGGCGTCGTGTTGCCTACGATTTTAAGATGCGCCTCGCGACGTTGCGATGCGTCTCGCAGCGCCGCGCGGCGCAGCGCGAAATCACTGGCCTCTTCAAGTATCGTCGCGTCACGTCGCGTCTCGGTGAGAACTGAACCTAATAGTGTAGGCCGTTACCATCGTCGAGATTGCATAGCAGCAGTATGAAGCCACGCGTGAAAAAAACATCGATACAAACTAGTAAGTCAAGTGGAAAACAAGATGTAAAAATTTTGTGAAAAATGGACTCATAGAACCGAGAAGTGTGGCGGAAAAAGGGGAGGTCTATACCCAGCAGTGTGTGATTCCGGGCTGATAATGATGATGATGAACAATTTGGCCACCAATTTGATTAACATTTTTAACACATACACGTAAAATAACATGTTTTACTTTTTATTTGTAATAAAAAACAACTCCATGTCCGAGGTCCAGAAAATGTTATTTTTGCTCTAAAATTCTGATATAAACGAAAATATTTTTATACTGTGCAACACGTGGCAACACTGAACCCTCTTCGATTCTCTGTGATCAAGGTCATGTCACAATATAGTCGTCCTATTTTATGTGAACTGTTATGAATGTGTTCTGTCTCTTTTCTGTAACACAACAAAGCTGTACAACAACCTCAAATACGTGGTGCTGTCTTCTTCTATCCCGTATCTTTCTATTTGGAAAGTTTATTACTTCGCTTCGAATGAAATGAAAGCTAATGGCTGCTGTACTCTAATCACGAAACAGCTGATATGCGTCTTTTAGTTTTACTGAAAAATAGGTGTTTTGCTTAAATTTATCGTTTGAAATTGTTTAGATGAAACGTTATTCGTGTGACAACTTTGTGTGGATATCAGGGTTGGTGTAGTTCTGTTTTAAAATCGATTTTTGAAGTGTTCTGTTGTGAGATTTCTACATTGCTGGCTTTTTCAGATGTCACTGACCATACAGCAGATAATTTTGGATGCTAAACGACTTGCGGGACGTCTCAAAGAGCGTGAGACAGAAGCTGATGCTTTGCTGACCGAGACTCAGAGCGCGTACAGACAAATACAGACCATGAAACAGGTAGGTTGTTGCAATGTGATACGAGTACATAACTGTGACGCTCGGTCTTGTCTATTGTCTGAATACCAAATTCATTAGGCCAAGATCCTACCACGAATGTCTAGCAGACTAAATAAACCATGCCTCTAATGAGATCTACGCGTATTATTAGGTATAGTTCCCTGACCTTGTAGTTTGTTTAGCCCGTGTTGTGTAAACAGTTGGCTTTCACATAATGTTATTAGCCAGCTTCTTACATTGCTAAACAGAAGTCTTTCTAATTTCCTTTAATATCGATATTTTTTTACTTTATGAATGGACTCTGAATGGGAAAGGCAATTTATTTAATAAATCTAAAGTAAAAAAAAATAGTAATCAATGATAACAATTATAAGGTCTTTTTGTAGTAGGTTGGTAACAATAAGGTTAATATTTATCATGTTGATAAAAATTCTAACTAAACACCTGCTTATCATGAAATCGCCCAAGGAAATCACATAAGGACCATAAGTGATTTCCTTAAGTTATGGTGACTTAAGTGAAAGGAGTCCATAGTACTGCTATAAAAAAAGATGAGCTGGCAACATTTTGGTTTTAAATTTGTATGCATAGTTTCTATTTTATTAACTTACAAGTATCTCCGACTTACTACTACTACATAGAACTCCAGCAGTTATAATAATTGCCAACACCATTAGGATATCATTAAAGCTGAATTTTGTAATTATTTATTTAAACTTCATGTACAATAGTGGAACATAGGCGGACTAAATGCCACAAGGCATTCTCTACCAGTTAACCTTTGGGTTATAATAGGACAAGATTGTGATAGGGTACAAAATAATATCTAAAAAATAAAACTACTTCCTATATTATGTATTCATTTCCTTCGCTCAGTAATCATAACTAACAAATTCATGACCCCCTTTTGTGATGAATCTAAACACTTATCTGCCTAGCCTTTTCCCATCTAATTTTGGTCAGCATCTAATCTAATAGGATGTATTTGAACAAACACCCTGATCCCACTATACACAACCAAACCACCAAGCCCAGTAAAGCATGAACCCGCTTCTATAAATGCATTGAAAGGACCAAGTTTATCTCTTCCCAGTTCTTTCAAGGTATTTGTTGAACTGGGTGTGTGCCCTAAAGCCCATCCTATAAACTATACACCGTCATAAGCATAAGAAATTAAATTATTTTTCTGCAAATAGGGATTCTGGTGGAGTCAACCTACCCAAGTATCAGAAAATTATGTGGTATTTCAGGTACCTACTTAACTTATAATATAATTAAGAAGTAGCGTACTGGAGTTATCTAAATAACATAACATCAAGCCTGTAATCCCGAAAAGGGTTAAGCAGAGGTGTCATTAGTACACCTACATTTCCCCAGTGCCATGTAAAAGGGGGCGAGCCTATTGCCATCAACAAGGCACAAATCCAGACTCTGTGGCTGCCACTTAGAAATTCCTGATAGAAAAACCTAGTAACACTGCCCATCCTGGGAATCGAACCTAGGATGGCCTTATACTCAGCAGTCACCCTTGAGACCACTAGACCACAAAGCAGTTGGTTATCTAAATATTTTATCAAATTGAAAATCTGTTCAAAGTTTGAATTCACTTTGTTTCTTTACATACCAATATAGGGCAAGGCTATTATAAACCACAAAATTAAAGAGGAAGGAAAAATCAATATTTCCATTGTATAATTAGAAATGACTATTTATTTAAAATTATACATAGGTATAATTATTATAAAAATATGTTCAAGAGTATTACAATGCTTTGATCATCAATTATACTTTTCCTGCTTTCCCTTCATCTTAAAGTGATGCCACGGCAGCAACAAGTTTCATGGTAGTTTTCATTAAAGGAAATTAACCAATAAAAGAAAAAATATAAAAATAGTTCATTCCATTTGTAACAAGTCAACTTTAAAATGAGTTGACTTTACGAATTATTTTGGACTGTATGAACTATTTATCTTTTTTTTTAACTTATTTGTTCACTATAAATGTAATAATCACCCTAACTGCTATGAAAGAAAGCACATATCAGTTTCGGTTGTTCAGTTTGATTCATACAAATAAATATAATTGTAGTTTCTGTTTGTAATTTCAAAATAACAGCTTTTTACTGAATGTTTGTGAAAATATATACTCGTACATTACTATAGCAAAATAAAAGTGTTTTAAATTTTTGTTTGTATGTCTGATTGTTCCGGCTAATCTCTGGAAAAAACAGCTCAAAGGTCCGGTTTTGGAAAAAGATTAAAGCACTTAATATTGCTAACAAAATCTGATTCAGATAGGGATGTTATATTTTTATAATAATTTCAGGCGAACGAAGGTCGCGGGGCGCAACTAGTTAATAATAAAAACAGATTATTTCAAGTGCAGTCATACACTATTTCAGTATAAAGAGGAAGTCGACACTCTGAACGAGGCATCCCGCGAGCGTCCGCGAGGGGCACTCATCGCAAGTATCGAGCGAGAGTCTCGTCTGATGAGAGACGTACAGCGCGAGAACGGGGAGCTCAGGGCAGCCTTGGAGGACCACAGACGAGCATTGGAACTTATCATGTCCAAGTACCGACAGCACACTGAGAAGAGAATATGGGAGTCCAGGATAGACTTCACAAATGCAATCAATGAAAAACAGCAAGAGGTATGCAGAAGTTTATCAATTTTAGACCTTATTAAATATCAACAAAATGGTTTAATAATCTATGCAGATGTGTACCTGCAAGTAGCATGCTATACACTTTCACTTTACTGCCTTGCCATGCCTTTATTTATGGGGACTTAGTCACGGTGCCGGAAGACGAAGCGGAAGCGGTTCGAACCTGAAGACGAAGCATTGGAAGGCCTCCCACTAGGTGGACCGATGACCTGATGAAGGTTGCTGGGATCCGCTGGATGCGAGGCGCACGGGACCGGTCTATGTGGCGTCACTTGGGGGAGGCCTATGTCCAGCAGTGGACGTCTTTCGGCTGAAATGATGATGATGATGAGTCACGGTGCCATAAAATTATCTAACAACTTTTATTACCACATGCAGAATCAATCGGCTTTTCATTGCAGTTGATCAGGCAACAAGCAGAGAGGATTAATGAGATGACCACCGTCATGTACAAAGCTGTCACTTTGGATGAGAATGGTGATGCAAGAAAAGAAGAGGAAGTTTACCAAAGGCTCATTACAGAGAATAAGGTAATACTTTATTTTAAATGGAACTTTTCATTCCTTTGAATTTTTGATCTATTTTAGTTTATTTATCTATTCAAAGCTGGTAGTAAGTTTTTTTAATGATTTATCTGTCATAAAATTCCAGGGGTTGAGAGAGATGCTGGATCTGTCAAGGAGATACGGGTCGGATCGTCCGTGCGTGCCGCTGACGGAGGACAAAGACGTGCAGACGGACGGGCCGCCGCTGAGTGGAGCGTGACGGCCCGCGCCCGATCACTGCCGCCTGTGAACCGGCGCCGGCAGCTCCAGAGACGCTGCCTCGCCGCGACACTCTCATAGGTAGACAACACACCTCCTGTCCGCACATTTGAAACCTTACAGCACGGACTCTTGTACTCGATATTGTGTACATACTTACTTAAGTAACTACGTAACTCATGTGTCCAAATCCTTCAAAAGTTTAGATGCAGTACCAATGGATATTACGTGTAGATGTTGACTTTAATATTATACTGTCAAAATGTAAGTTTGCATCTGTTACCTACCTTATGCTGGCAGCATGCATTCAGGTACAGTGAAAATGATCGTCTTTGATGGTATCCTACGTAACTGTCGGGCTTCTCGCCCTTCAATTCATTAATCTTGAAACATATTGTACGTTGGTTGGCCAACTGTAATACAGTTGTATATGCGACTGTGACGCACTTGCTGTGATAAGACTAGCAGGATTTCATCCACTTACGACTAGTACTTATTGTCCATGTTTTGTGGTGCATCTATAGTTGCAAATGTGATGTTGGATCAAACTATGTCAGATGTGCAGGCAGGGTTGTATGATTTGCTAACAACAGTCACCGTTCCAGTATACAACTTGTATTTAATTGTTACTCGCAGGTTTTGGATCTTAGGTCTTTTGACATTACATACCTTTCAGATTCACATTTTTTAAGAATGTGAGTGTTACAAATTAAATACAGCGAAAAATTACAATGTAGCTATTAAACATATTGGTTTCTCCCTTGGTTGTATTTGATGTTAAATATTATAAATAGGAGTACACAAGGTGGAAGGGATACTGATGCTTAGACGGTATACAGTTTTCATTAGTAATTAAATCAGCTGCTCCATACATTTTGACCTGTAGGTATTGCAGTTTTGTAGGAGGCAGCTGTTTAAGTTTTAAATAACCGACGACAAATTTCTATGTGGGGGGTACAGAATGATTTACTGAGTATGTAACCATTACCCGTAACCGTTTTAGCGTCTATGTCTTTTCTACCTTGTATTTAAATGGCGTTTCCAGTTAGAGCTCATGTTATATCTATTTAATGATGAAATGTATCGTGTTCACACAATGTCTCTAGTAATAATGCCATGTTTGTGAAACCAAATCACTTATGGCAGAAACTGTGATCTTTAGTATTGCGCTGTTAAGTTGTAGATTGTTTCATTAATTGTGCTTAATGTCTAAAGACTCAACCACTTGTTAGAATATTTGGTGATAATAATCAAATGTGTCTTCATTTGTCTTTGTTTCATAAATATAAATTAGGAAATTAATTATTATCTCCTTATGACCTTATAATAAATGCTTGTAACATCATGGCATGTGTGGTTGGACTTCTGTTCTATTTGATTACAATTTAAAGCTACCTTTATATTTATCTTAATACATAATCTATGATTTAAATGTAATACTCGATGTGTACCTACCAATATTATTATGTTTTAAATTCTAGTAAATGTACTTTGTTTAGGATGATATTAGTCTTCTCGAATTACATTTAGAATTAAAGAAATTGTAACTTTAATTTGTCATTGCAGTACTTTTATGACCTCCCTGTTTCTTGTAGTAGGATCTGATGGGAAGTGGTTCTAGCGAGTATTATCATTACCTAATCACATCATGTTTACTAGTCAATTCATACGAGCAGGTCAAGTACGGTATTTACACTGCAATAAGATATTCTATTTTATTTCATGTTGTTGAATTGTAGTTAAATTAGAAAAATACATTTAACGTGTCATCTGTTACGATTGTTGTGCATTCAGATTGACTGTAACTACACAGTAAAGTATTACTTGGACATGCTATATATTTTCATGTAATTAGGCGGGATCCGCTTTGAATGTTAGCATCTTGGTAGAAGTTGTAGGAGAATCTTTGTAGGGAAATTCGTAAATTCTTAATAATGCCAGAGGCAAACGCAAGCAATGCACTATGAACTGTTACATGTAAGTTATCTTTGTTGACGCGATTCACTTCATTCTCATTATTTTAGTGTACAATACATTATATTGAAATGCACGACAAGCACAGCTAGGGTAGCTACCCTAGCTGTGCTTGTCGTGCATTTCATTAAAAATTAACTGGAATGATATTTACCATTTTGCAGAGAAAAGTACTTTCGATACGATCATTTGAAGTGTGACAAGAATCATTTAAGAGATTTAAAATCTTAGTTACTAGTAAAATATAATTATTATCAAATCAGCCTTTGCCTTGATTTTCCCTTTAGGTACCTGGTTGTGTGGTTTACTTCGTTAGTAGAACAATTTAACCAATCACCAATGAAATTCTAAATGAGAATGTTATATTAAGTTCTTATTTTCTTTATGTAGTAAATAAGTACCCTTGTTAAGATAAATTTAAGAGTGCTTACTTGTGTTTGTAAACTGTGTTTTATGGTCACACATGGCCAACATGCATACACTTGCACAAATAGCAAAATATTAATGAAAATCTTGTTTTAATTGCTTTCATTTGTGGATTATCTAGTTGTAGATGATCCTTATTAAAACCAATAATAAGAAATAAAATAATCCCTATTAAAATTTAAAATAATTTTGAAAGGAAATAAGAGATCTTTGTTGGAGAACTATTTTTACAGTTAATTAGATGTTAAAATATATTTCAAGGACCCTCATAATATGGCTCCAAAATATAGAAAATATAATAATTCATATAAATATATATTATTGTATGTTTCTCAAAATGTACACGCTTGTATGAGGTTGAAAAGTAAAAACACATGTAGTTGAAAAATTAAAGTTTAGAGTAATGTTTCTGCTTAGTTTATATGCATTTATATTATACCTCAATATTGGGAATTATTATACCCCCCTGAGTATTTTGTTAAAACTAGAGTTTCATATCTAACCTATAATGTGCTAAAATGTTTAGTTAGAAACAATTCTTATTATGAAAATTTTAAGTGATAATCCAGTCCACTTGAGACGTGTAATTGTTTCATATCTGGTAATGCCGATTAAATTGGCGAAATGTTTTGAATACATAGATACCTCTATTACAAGCTATGGTAGAGGTTACTAGTTTTTTCTGCTGTAGAACAACACTGTAGAGCAAAAATGATTAATGTATGTTTAATTAAAATGTAATTGATAATTATATGATGTAAAATCTACCCTTTTCTTTTAATTGTAATATAGTTTTAGAGTCCTATCATGTTCCCTACCTTTTGTACAGGTTTTGTGGATTCTAAATAAAAGACGCAAATATAGAACATCAGTTTTATTATCTGACAAATAGTTTCTCAATTTTAATATAAAAACCACGCAATGTCACAACAAAATTGAGATTATTGACACATCATGATCAAATGTACCTATGCAGCTATGTAACAATATATTTAGGATATAATTATACTCATTAACAGCTACTACATATTTCAATATTTCAAAATTCAAATATTTCAAAATTATCGTTTATATATTTTAAGTAAATGGTTTTTTGTTTTTAAATAGTTTTCTTGGCAGAGTTCATTTGAGTCCATTTCTTTGATTTTAAGTAGACAAAAATTAAGTCACAGGCATACACAAGTAAATTATAATCTAGACTTTCTACAAGTAGCTAACTAGATACATAATATGTACAATGTAAACAGGAAGGTGTAAAATTTGAACTGGAAGTAATAAATAAAACCCACAAATGTGACAAAGCAGTATATTTTCACTATCTTAATGTAAAACAACTCTATCCAAACTCCAGCTATGCAAAATGCACTATGGATCATACCCTGGTTTGGGTGTAGTCTGTGGGGAACTTGAAAGAGTGTTGACCGATAGCCTGGATGTTTGGCAGCAAGCCTGCATTTGGGATGATGTTCCATGACAGAGTTAGAGTCACATTGTTGTGGGCCCTGGGAATTAAAATATAAAATTAACATTTAGTTTTGCTGAAACTTTATCCTCCCATCATCAATACTACATTTTTTTTAATTGTGACTTATTTCTGGTCATATTGCACAATGCAAGGTATCTGATGATATGACAAGTATTAGAGAAGTATGGAAGAAGAGGAAGACATACAGCACCATCCACAAATAAGTTGGAATAAGGGCAAGAGAATGATGATTGCACAATGCACTGACAGATAGGCAGAGGTTGTCAATGACTACTAAGAGTCAGCTCACACTGAGACGCGACGCTGCGCGCACACTTTAAAAGAGCGATTCAAAACATAACTTTATTTTTTTCAAAATATAACACATTTGTTGTGAGAATTTAGAATACGTTGCACAACAAATTCTGAATTCTAAAGGTGCGCGCAGCGTTGCGTCGCGTCGCGTCTCGGTGTGAGCTGACCCTTATGATACTTGAAACTTTTTGAGAGCAATGGTGGCCCAGTGGTGGCAGCCCCAAATTACGAGCAGTAAGCCGTGGGTTTAAAACCCAGGCAGGTGCATTACTTTGTATAATTTATTTCATCACCTTTGCTCTCAAAAACCGTGAAGGAAAACATTGTGAGGAAACCGGTATGTCCTAGAACTAAAAATTCGAAGACATTGTCATCTACCAACCCGCACTGGGCCCGTGTTGTGGATTACAGGTCACTCCCTCTCATAGAGAAGAGGCCTGTGTGCCAGCAGTGGGAACATTATAGGCTGATGATGATGATTCTTGAAAGACAACATGGTACTCAAGGGCTACTGTGACAAAGGTTTGTAGAGCAGATGTAATATTGCAAACAATAGAGATGTGTAGAAGTTGTCTTTTTTCAGAGAGAAACAATTTTGTCTTGGTGATCCTTCTATTACATAAATAAATAATGGTAAATGTTTCTAAAGTATCAAGAAGTTTTTCAAGCTAACTAATATTTGGCCTAGGCTGGCCTTCACTCAGCAGTGGGATACCATGGGCTGATATAAAACAATATTTAAAAGATGAATAGACTAGTTCAAACACTAGGGACAGCATTTTGTCACAGTGAAAAGAGGCGTTGTCAGTGAATGAGATAATTAAATTTTTGAACAAGATATTTTATTGTATTGATGTTCCATGCATTTTTGCTGTACAGTAAGGAAGTGAGATAACATTGTGAATTAGAACTTACTTCAAACCATTGCCATCATCCCAGAAGTAGTACTTAGTGTTCATGTTCTTGAAGTCCAAGATAGCATTTTCACCTCTGAGTATGATTTTGTCCCACAATACAACCTGATTTAGTTCATTATTGGGAGTTATGTACTCGGCAGTGAGGTAGAGGAACAATTGTTTCACGTTCCAGTTGAACAGGTGAGATAGATCAGTCTTGAGATCAAATGTTAGGAACCCAAGATCATTTCTTTCCCTGGATGCTCCATAATCTGGTACGTTTTTACTGTGAACACCATTGTTGGTTAGAATCAACACATGAAAATTACATATAAGCACGAAATATGTTTTAAATACTCACACGACCACTTTTACTGTGTTCATTTGAGCAGCAGTCCGGTAATCCACAGTCAATGTGGACAAAAAACATAAAAAGGTTAGACATGCTAGTACGCTCAGTGTGTACGTCAGTATCGCATTCCCTCTCGTCAACACGGAGTACATTTTTACTTTGTGTTTTTGTTAACTTTTAACTTAAAATATATGCAGCGGTGGCATAGAAAAACCACTGCAGTGGAAAGCGTTTTTAAAATATTGTTTGACGTTGCTGACTGATGACAGATGGGACACGTCACAAAACTTGTCAGATAATGGAACTCGTTTTATTTTCGTTCGGATATCTGCTTGCCATGGCAATATTAAGTTTTTGTTTGCCAGTTGTGTGTGGAGCAATTTTAAAATATTGTGATTATTTTCTTGATCATAATATTTAAAAAATTATCAAGTATATATATCAATTATATATATTATCAAGCTGAAGGTGCACACTCGCAATAGTCTTTTAAGGCGACTAGTCTCTTCTAAGTGGGGTACTCCGCCTGACGTCATGCGGACTACAAGGCTGGCACTATCTTTCTCTGCGGGTGGATTGGCGTGCCCTGTGTGGAGTCGTTTAGCCCATGCAAAGACAGTGGACACCCCTCGGAATGAAACGTGTCGGATCATCACTGGTTGCCTAAAACCGACCCCGGTACAGATGCTGTATCCACTGGCAGGCATAGCACCACCTGAAGTTCGCAGAGTGGGGGCAAGTTCTATTGAAAGGGTCAAAATGGTTTCCGACACAAGACAAGGGTGTCTTGCGTCGGAAACCATTTGTGTGTCTCCACTCATTGGCGATCGCTCTACAGAAAGACTCAAGGCGTGGCGAGAAAGTGTTTCCCTATCCAACAACCCGTTTGTGCCACCGTCTGAAAAACTCCCACCTGGACACAAGTTGCCATGGCTGACCTGGAAGTCTTTGAATAGACTCTGGGCAGAGGTTGACCGAAGCAAGGAAAACCAGTTCAGGTGGAGATACATAGACGACTCTGCTCTGGAGTGTAAAAGTGGTGTTGGCCCACAAACGATAGGACACCTGATATCGTGTATTGCCTGCTCTGTCGCTTGCACATCACAGGAGCTGATGGACGCTACTGAAAGTGCCAAAGACGTCGGCAAATTTTGGGCTGACTGAATTTTAATTGCCATCGACACGCTAAGAAGAAGAAGACTTAATTGATGCTTGTAATAGTGTTTTATTTATATTAAACTTATGGTATTCTATGGTCTATGTTGAATATTCCCACTCTAAAAATTTCATCAAATACTACTTGGGCTACATAGGTTGGTTTTCTTAAAGTAAAAAATACGCATTGTCCTGACTTCTCTGATAGTGGGATTGTAGCTAGGTTCTCAAATGTCCAGTCGGTGTCGGATGAGGTGATCAGTACAAAAAAAAGTATTGTGTGGTTTTATGAAACCACGGTAAAAGTGAAACTTTTTTTCACACTATAGACATTTTTGGGAGCGCCTTTCACTTTATCCCTACTCCGCGGACGCCCGTCACGCGACATGCAACACACAGACGAAAAAGTTTGAGACGATGTAATAAAAGTTTCACTTTAAAAGGATTGTGTGGTTTTAAAAAACCACGGTAAAAGTGAAACTTTTTTTCACACTATAGCGCGGAGTAGGGATAAAGTGAAAGGCACTCGTCAGAGCCCTACTCCGCGGCCCACCGTCACGCGACATGCAAAACACAGACGAAAAAGTTTGAGACGATGTAGGTAATAAAATTTTCACTTTAATAAATATGTCCATGGTCGGTACAAATCAACTGATGAAAGCTAAGTACCTAGCTGTTGTGTCATGTGTTGCCACAACGCATCTCGATTATTGGGTCTATGTAGTGTGCTTTAGACAACTGTTCTATTCAGTTAATTAATGAATTATTAATTTATATATATATTGACTTAGTATTTTTATCTTTTTTTTGTGTGTTTATGTATAGGTACCTATTGACATGTTTTTTTATAGTTTTACATTATTGCTCTGTATGAATTCTATTCCTACTCCGTTCACGCAGTACGTCTATGGAACTCACTTTCGCCTAACATTAGAGAATCTAAAACTATATATCTCTTCAAAAAGCAAGGCAAAGACATTACCTTTCCTCTTTACTGTAATATTCTGATATTTATATTATAGGTGTATGTATTTATTTGTATACATTTTAATATTTCTACACCGGCAACGGTAGTGTATGTGAAACTGTTTAATAAGATCCTAATGTACCATTCACTCAGAAATAAATTTTATAAGTACTTTAATTTATTTTATATTAAAGTAGGTACAGGCCTTACGATTACTTCCTTTTGGCACTCCACCAAGGGACACATTTAGAGGTAAGGTGCGTTGATTTCTAAACATCTTTAATTAGCCATATTAGTAATATTAGGTTTCAATTATTATGAAAAAGACTGAATACAGTAGCGATTTACTGATTTCTGATTGCACTGTGTCCATCATCCGTATGCGTACTTTGTCAAATGCTGGCACAATGTCGTGACATGAAACGAAGACGTTTTTGACAAAATAAAGTTTGCGAGTAGGTTCTAGGTAGGTATTTATAAGTTTATTTTACCAAATTCTGAATTATATATCATGACAATAGCAACAAGAATGAAAAATATAACGTTTATATGTGACATAAAAGCATTGTTGCAGGGCATTAATCCGGGCACTGAGCGACAGAAACAGGCTCTGGTGACAAAACTGCCATTTCTTTGTTCGAAACAACCGCTTGTTATCGCATCACCATTGGTGTCGACTGCTCTTGTGCACATGTATGTCGAATTGTCAACTGGAATGAAAAGAAACATATTTTAGTTAGCTTCCCATACACATTCAGTGTAAAAACCTAACTGTTGCTGTACCGCTTTCTAGGTCTAACGGCTGCAAGTGCTGCTGCTGAGCATGAGGCCCTGGATTCGGTTCCCAGGTCGAGCAGAGTTATTGGGTTCCTTCACCAAGAATGTTTAGAAGTTAAAAATTTTAGTTCAGCCTATTTTAGACTGGATACTGTCCAGTAATCGATTTTAAAGTCACTTAACTCACCTTGGTTTACCTACTCTACCATCGCGAGTAACGCTGTTATTAATGTGACACACATAATGGGCTCAACTCATCTAAAAGGTACCATCGACTCGAAAATAAGGAGAAAAGGATGTACTCAAGTCGAATGTCAGATCTGCACGGGTATTTTATTGACTTAGTTTGTAATAGGAACACATCATTATACATACATGCTCTCTGAATTTTAGTTGAAGACTTTGTGCATTGGCCATTAAGCAAAACTTGCTTAGCTGCACATCGAGGCTTTTCAGACTTGCCAGGCTTTTTGATTCTTTCTGTATTAGCTATTTATTATCTAGGCCCTATACCGTGTAAAGAGTATGTTAATTATGTAATGGTAGGTTATTCTCACCATGTCCATCGAAATAATACGTGTACTGCGCACATACGTCATTGTTAGCTAGTAAACATGAAGCATTTCCCAAGTGGTTCCTCCAAATGTAATCTACGTCCGGCCATGTCCCATCATCTGAAATGGCAAAATTAAGTTGAACTGTATATTTGTAGGTAGAAATATCGTGTCTTAAAAGATCAGAAAAAATATATTTGACACACTTAGGTCGTGTGATCTTGCTTCCATTCTTTTACTAACATAGTCACAAAATCTTGTATAGTGATGAAGTTATTTTTAAAACAAGCAAGTACCATAAATCTATCGGATCGAACCAACAGACTCAGATTGATTTCTTCAGTCTTATCAACAGAATAAGCAAGACTTTTCCTCTATACAAATAAATATAAAAAAGCACTAACAACATAAAAATATAGAGTATTAATACGAGCAATATTCCATGAACATAACTTACAAGAGACGACGAGTGGTTCCACACAGGGCACGCCACTAGAGAGACGCGTCGCATCCTGGCACGTAGCGTTCAGGAATATACTGTCGTTATTCCATCTGGGACCCAGCCAAGTGAATTGGAAGCATCGGGACACGAGGGTGGTTGCACTCGTTTCTGTGGTTTCCGTGTTTCCCGTGTTAGCCGCTATAAATACTGCGCCTGAATTTGTACAGAAGCATGTGTTGGATCGTAGAATGTTCTATGGTCGTCATTTCTTTGTTGTTAGTGTGGAAAACAAAAGTATGGCTATAAACGATAACGTTGATTTTTCTTGTAATAAGTTAATCATTGCAAACCGGAACTAAAATGCGTTTGATTTCTGATTTCTAAATTTTCGTATCCTACAAAGATCTCTAATCAATAAATTAAGAAAACTTACATGACACAATGATGCCAATCGAAATTATAATATGATTTTGTGACATTTTCAGAGTTCTTTGTCCAGCTCTTGATTAGTTGATTGATTCTTTTGAGCACACAAAACACTTTATGTTGAAATCATTGCAAAATGGAATAAACAGAACTTTATTGTTCTCACCACGCTGCTGTTATTGTTTATCGTGGACGATCGGTTTACGTAGAATGATTCCTTATCACACAATAATTTAATCTTTGTTAATATTATCATCATTATTCATTACCGGCAAAATTGGACTGATTTTGTAAGATAAGATAACTTTGATATCAGTAATAATAATAGAAATTCCCCGTCCACACATTTATTGTTATGGAGATCCGTAGGAAGCGCTTAGTGCTTTGAACGCTTCTGCAAGCTATGGCAGCTCGCACAAGCATAGTATTATTTTCATTGAAAACCACGATAGTTTGACAGCGTGCAATCGCTAGGGCGGCAATTGTATAGACAAAGAAGGCGAGCACGCCCTTCTTAAAAAGCCTTATTACCAGAGATAGAAATAGGTAGTGCTTATTTGCCTAAACTTCGAGAAACAGAACCCAGAATAGGATACTTCCTTACGACAACTTTTTTTTTTGCGTGACATTCCCAATTCTCGAGACATCACTTAAATAACATTAATATTCGGAAGAGGTAGGTAGATATAGAGATAGATAGATAGGTAGCATCCAGTGTGTAGTTACACTGGGTCGCAAGTTTGTTAAACAAATATAATTATTATAATTTTACTAGTACAACATAACATAGAGTTGTGTACCACCAATTGTTTTTATCTTCGGTATTCCGATAGTAGCAAATTGATCAGCACCTGCACCTGAAATTTGAGTTGGTAGATCGATTATCTCATACCACATAAATACGTACATACATACATCTTACGCCTCTGTTCCGGCGATGGTGGGATTCACCACTAGCGGCACCCAAATGAAAAGCACCATGTTGGATTTTCAACACTCAGCTCAGGAACGTAATCTGAAATTCCTACAGCGCATGAATAGTTAGTACCTAATTAATTTAGGTGAGTGTTACCGAAAAAGGGCATAAGTAGCGTCTTAGTGATCCGGAACTAGCCAGCTGTTCATCCAAGTCGGTAGTAACCTAGTAAGTTATTGGAAAGCCCATATTCACTAGTGAATGAAATTTTACGACATCGTATCAGCTTTTTGCGAGGCAATGTTTTGGTCGATGTGTCGTAAACGTTGAGTGGGGTAGAGAAGTTTTTATCATGATGATGGGGTCGATAGCATCTATTAATCACAGAGCTATACACATTGTCTTACATATTTTTTTTCCAACTGAAATAAATTTTTGAACATCAAACCTTTTTTCCGTTCAAGCTTATGTCCTTACCTCAGCTCTTTTTAAGGATTTTCATCATAATAAATGCCACCATGTTTCACATTAAACAAAGCACAGAAAAGGTTCATCCACAGTCGCAAAGTGTTCTAGAAGATGAATCATCTTTTTATATGATAAGTATGTAAATGGATGGATACTTTCAGGACTAAGTAGAGAGTTACAATTACTTGCCTATCACCTAACTTGTATACAGCATTTTCGCTGGAAATAAGCGGGAAATAAGACTTCACATAAAGGCACATTTGCATGAGAGTACGCCAAGCTAGTGCGGGACCCGCAGCGTGGCCGGTGCATGCCAAAATGAAATTATTCCCCGGACCCTCGTGCCCGCAATCGGCGAACGATAAGCCGATTTCATCTAACCTCGTTCAATCAGCGAGCACTGAAACCGAATACCACCGAATACACTCGTACAGAATAGATAGGATATGGAACGATGTATAGGTATGCCATTTTTTAATGCTGGCGTCTGCTGTAGATAGAAAAAAGATTCATAATACGGTACATTGTAATTTCATATATGGTAACTTTATGTTAGCCACTCTATCTTAAACTTATTGATTTTGTGCCTATTACCTGCTGTAGCCATGCTTTCTTTTGATATCTGTTCCTTGGTATCATCAACTTAAGTAAGTAAACTCAGAGTGGGTAAAAATCAAAATAGTATCTTCATATCATTCTGTGAATAATTCATAGGTATAGGTCATACAAAGATATCTCCTAATTTCCAAACGTAAAATTGGGTAGCTTTTTTTCAGACAAGAAGTAGTTTTTCAACAGTTTTAGTTTTAAAATAAAACTCCTAGCATCAAAATATGCAGCGTATATTTGTCTTTCGTATTGTGAAGGCTCTTCGTGTTTGTCTGACACTGGGCGAGAGGTGCAAGCTTTATATTTCCCGTCAACAGCAAGGCACACATGGTCACCAGCAGCGTCTAAAAGGATATGAATATATACTGCTGGACAGTATTTGCTTTGAAGTTGCTCGCGCATTTGTTCGTGGCTGAAGTTTTTGTATCAGTGAATTTTTCTCGTAATCATATTTCTTTAAAAAAAATAGTGGTAGCTTTTGACACGGTTTCGTTCGGATTATGGTCGGAAATATCCTACAGGAATATTACAAATATAGCATATGACTAGTGTTGCCAGGTCCGATTGGATTAAAATCGGTGCAGATGGTAAAACAAATCGGGATTTAGGGTTTTAAAACGGACAAACAAAAAAATTGGTAGGTACTTTTTTTTAATAATGGCTTAATTAACTACTTTTCTACTACTATAACTATTAAAAGTAAATCTTATTTTAATCATACAATAATTTTCCGTACGAACAGAAATTACAAAACATTACAGTAACATCGTAGTTATCTATATATATATATGAAAATGAATCCCTATTTCTCTTGGTCACGCCATACTTGAGAGAAATCATTGATTTTTTTGGTGTTTCCTAATGCTTTGTAGAAGGTTCATAGGTAGGTAGTAGGAAAGTAGGTAGGTAAGTAGGTAGTAAGTAGGTATTCGGTAGGTAGGTAGGTAAGTAGGTAGTAAGTAGGTATTAGGTAGGTAGGTCAGTAGTACTAGGTAGGTAGTAAAGTAGTGGGTAGGAACAAGTGCATTGAAACGCATGCGGGGATAAGCATTACAATTATTTATGCTGGTTCATGAGTTTTTTTTTTAAATTAAAATTATATTTTTGCATATAAGATTGTCTTGTTTTTTTTTATAACGTTCACGAACACACAAGGGCGTCGCCATATTTTGGGCCAGGGCGGGATCAGAAGGGTGCGAGAAAAGCAGACAAAGACTAGATACATAACACCCCTCTTTTTTAGTCGGGGGTTAAAAAGTAAATTGGCTGCATGAGCGAGCGAAGCAGGCTCGGAAATTTTTTGTCACCTTGCCTTGAACAGGTTGGAATTGTTTCGATCCTTTATACAAGAGTTACTTGGTCGAATTTTAGACGAAGTCTAGAGATAGGAGTCTGAAGAGCGAGCGAAGTAAGTTTGAAAATTTGACGTGCAACAACCTTTGACATATTTAGAATTGTTTCGACCAACCGGAGTTACTTTGGTGACACATAGACAAAATTTAAAATTCAAAAGAAACTAGGCTGCAAGAGCGAGAGCAGCGAGTTTGGAAAATTTTGCGTCTTACTTTAAATACATTGAGATAATTTGCCTTATAATATTAAGGCCTCGGGGCATGGGTCTCCTAAATTATTTCAGCCTTTGTATATACCTGGCCATGCCAAAATCCAATAGGAGTGCCAATCCAGAGGCAGAAGAAAGGAAACTTTGTTATGAAAAAAAATCGCAGGGTTAAAAGTACAAAACGCGAGAGTTGGTTTACAGAAAATGTGTACATTTGTAGTGGTAGTATGAGTACCTATTCAGAAGTTCATTTGTAGCCTTAAAAATACTTGACTTTGAGCATTACATACTTTGAGCGTTTTTATTACATACTTAGGTACTAATTCTGTCGCTTCTAGAGGGGACGACACGGCTCTGAGCGAGAGAGAGAGAGAGAAAGAACGAGGGATTGATTCGCTGCGCAAGATTTTGAACGCATTGTCGCACTCGACAAAAAATTATCGGGATATTTAGCGTCTCGATCAGGTACAAATCCGGACGCGTCCCTAACCCTCTAAAAACCGGGACGTCCCGCGAAAATTGTGACGTCTGGCAACACTACTTACGACTGTCGCGGATCAATAATAAGATAAGCCACATTATCCTAACACTGGAAGAGATTTTCGAAATCGGATCAGTATAGTCCCTCTGTCAAATCTAGCAAACGTTATCTCATTTAAATATTGGTATAGATTAGTATAGACATAGATTTTGTACTTTCAATACCACAACAATTAGGCGTAGCGTCTGCAAAATTTTCAATATAACGAGCCCTCTGTAACCTCTGTTCTAAACACAAAAACAATATAAACAGATACAGGCCCATATGAAAGGTATAGACAGATTACTGACAAAGGTACGAGTAGGTATTCGAAACCTGATAACATGACAAGCAGACAACAAGCTTTCATCGACAGACCCTCCATCACTCCCCAGCTATGTATAGTTCGAATTGTAGAATAGACTATTATGAATAGAGGCCTGACATGACTGTCTATAATGGCTATTAAATATTCGAGCACAAATATTTATCATTGTATATGAAATGTATTTTAGCGAGCAAGAATCGCAACTTACAACTCCATTTTTGATAACCTAGTTGTTCAGAGAGTGTTTTCGTAGCTCGCAAGGAATCTTTTCCATGTATAATAAAATTGATTAAACGCTTTTGTTACGACTTGCATAACTATCAGTCTCTCGGAATTTATTGTTGCTATTTGAGGATGCTTCATGAGCGAGATTTTTAACAACGTGCTCTACATATTCAGCTGGAGTTTATGTTTCGTATTTGCTTTATTACAATTTACTCCTATGACGTAAGTCATCTCTATGCATAGAACCTCCTGCAGTCAAATAAAGCGTCTTCCACACAGACACAGCGTGGTGGTTGTGGCCAGCCATATTTGCTTGCAATGTAGTCTTCAAACAAGCGCGATCATGACGCGGCCTGCCAGGCGGCTGGCCGCGGTCGCATGCGCCGCCCCCTCCGCCACCGCGTGTTTGTGAGCGAGCGTGCGGCCTAGCGGCGACCACAGCACGGTCAGTTGCAACTTTTTACAACAGGCCACGTGGGTAAGTGCGAAAAATGTCGCGAAGTACGGAAATCTTAATAGAATTAGCGCAAAAATAACCAATCTAGAACATTTGCCCGAAGGACACTTGCGCAAAGCAATTTTAGCGAAAATATATTTGCGCGCATGGACTTTTGCGCAAACGGACCTTTGCGCGACTTGTACTTGCGAGATAGACACTTGCGTGACTTAATGGCTGCATGGGCGTTGTTTTCGAGGTTTTCTAGGTCGCTGATAATGAATATGAGGGCAAATTGAAAATTCAAGATGACGCCGAGAGAACACACTGCCGTGGTCACAGTGGCGGTCATTCGCGTGGTAATTATTGCTACGTGAGTCAACATGACTAACCGTAACGAAGCCTTATTACTCTTATTAGCCATTTCAAAAGTTTTTTTTTTTGGAAAAGTTTTTTTATTCTCCATCGCATTCGCCGAGTATTTTAGCGACATTATTTTTTAAATTAAACTTCTTGTATAATATTGGTACATAGGCGGACACTCACGCGGTGGCGGAGAGGGCGTGGCATGCGGTCGCGGCTAGCTGTTCGAAGACTCGCTTACATTGCAAGCAAATACAACTGGCCACCACCGCGGCCGCCACCGCAGGCCGCGTCAGTCTGGGAGACGCTTAATACTGCTTACATTGTACTAGAAGTTAATTGTAACTTATAGGTTGCGACCTAATTAATAGCGTCATGTTAGAAGGGTTGGCAGCCAATTTTATATTTTTGGTTGTAGCAATAACAACAAATGCGTTCATTCAATCCGTCATTATGAAAAGGTTTCATCTCATATGAGTGTGCTTATGCAATAATTATTACTTCGGGTTTTCTTTACTTACTTATTTTACATCATGTAGGTTAAGGAGCTGGAATCTGCCGAAGCACACGCCTCGATCTCAATCTACGCTCTAGTGTTGAGTGAATTAAGTATTTCTCCCGTCCCTCGAAGATTTAAATTACGAGTATTCAATGATGATGAAAAAGTACAATCTCAAATTCTAGGCTCTAAAACTTAATAAGTTTACAAAACAGCTTCCATTAATCTTAGTTTCATAACTTAAAGGCTTCTTTGTTTCTTTCGGCGCCCTGCTTAGTATGAAATGGCTTTAATTAAGATATCATGGGAAATAAACCTTTCAACTTTGTGAAATATTAGTCTAAGGATCTTGAATAAATTGGATTTTTTTAATTTGAATGTTGATGTTACTTTTCACGTGTCTTGTAGTTAATATAAGCAGAAATCCCTGTCCGTTTCACTAAATCAATGCCTTCTCTCAATAAATCTTTGTTTTTACCATCTTTTATGAGATCTGTGGTATGATCTCAAAAGAGCACCTACTCTAGTGCACCTACACTGTACTTGTAGTACCTCTGCGCCAATAATATTCAGGGAGCATGTTAAATAGGCACAATAGGAGTGCCTAATCACAACGCCATAACTAATCTTTGCGTGTCTGCTGAGCATGGCGATTTAGGCAATAATTAGGTTCCTACGGTATTTGCCGACCGATGTACGGTCATTTCAGAATTAATTAGTATGCAGCACTAGATTATATGCTGCATCAATAAGTAATGGACAAACTTTGAGTTTATACGCAATTGTACGGCTGTTGGCTGTATTGTATGACTCGGTTGTTGGCTGTCATTAATGTTAGGGAAATAAGGCAGTCTACAAATAATTTCGTTATTTAATTGTTTAATAATAAAGAACCCACTTATTCTAAGCAATACATGTACAAAAGTATAAAATACATTCTCGGAAGCTATCTACAACTATAGCTATAGGTAGGTTTACAGTTATGTACAGTAGTACTAATCATAAATAATAATTATTTACAAAGCAATTACTGAATACAAAGTAAATTGCGTTACATATTATCTCTATTACACGTCGGTAAACATTACCTCCACGTATGGTTTACAAGCGAACGCATCGCATAGCGTCGAGCTCACAAAACTTTATTTAAGAAATACAACTTCAGAGTTTTCATGTTTCCACAAAGGCTATAAATCCCACCGTTCTGCTGCTTTTGCACTGTTTACTGTTCACCTACTCGCAATACAGTTTATCACGTGCACTACAACAACGCATTTACAGCTTAAAGTTTCGTTTCTCGCGCAAAAGTTACGTGTTATCATCACATACACTAGTGAACACAATTTTTTACTTATGGTCCGCACTTATTGACTTTACATGCAAATATTTACTGGTCTACTTATCCTACGTATGGGAAGGGTGCGAATGGCGGCTGGTAGTACCCAGGGTACCCGGGCGGCGGGGCATTCGCCTGCACCGGGATTGATGACGTCACGTAGGATGTCAGCACCGTTGGCACAACTTGAGTGGAGAAGAGTGTCGTGTACACCGTCTTCGCACCGAAGGTTAATTTCAAAACTTGACTATTGGTAGCTGTAACTTCCGTGTTCACAACGACTGGTGTCGATACAAGGGAGAATTGCTGCGGGAACAGCGGGTTAATAGTCTGTAAGGGTAGCGCAGGAAGACTGCTGGTTCCAATTTCATATTCTGTTTTGGTAATGGTCGCTACCGGTCTGGAGATAGTACTTTGAATTGTGTTCTTTCCATCAAAGACCGGGATTACATGGGACTCATATATTGTCTCGTATTTGAGAACAGGTTTGGATGTGGTCACAACATCAGGGATTTGAGCTGCAGCCGCTGGATTCAGAAGTCTTAAGAGAGCCAATTGCTGTGCCTGTTCTGGAGTCAAAGCTGGTGTAGGAGGGTTGGGAGACTCAGTAACATGGTTGCCTTTATTTTGACCGTGAGCTTTCTTTAGTCTTAAGTGATTTTCGTGCATTCTGTATTTATCTACTTCAGTGAGATCAAAGTCTGATCCAATGTTAGCGAGGTCAAGATCTGGGGGGAACACGCGTCTCGGGACGCCATCTTCATCTTCATTACTGTCTCCAAAGTCCAACTCCAGATGCAACTCGGAACCAGCCTCATCCAAACGGCTATTAAATTCTTTCAATGTTTTGCTAGGGATGAATTGGAAGAAGTCCATAGGAGGCAACGTTTTAGTTGCTGTTACGAATCTAGTTACTTCATAAGTTTGGATGAAAGTTAAGCTACTAGTCAAGTTCACATCTCTCACTACGGGCAGAATATGTGTTTTCAACATGTGCTGAGTTGTGCTGAATGTTTCAGTAAAGGTTTCTAGCGGCGGCGTTTCCATATCTGAAGATAATGTTATAGCTGGTAGGGTAGCTATGCTTGAGTCTAAGAGATTGTGGTCCTTTTCATAAGGAGATGCTGTCGCTAATATGTTTTCTGTCAACGGTTCGTTGAGAGAACTTTGCGAGTTGACCACCAATGTGGGTTCTATACGCTTTTCAATTGTAGAAGTTACTGTAATTATACGAGTGTTTTTGACACGTCCAACCTGGAAATAAAGATAAAGATATGGTTGTTAAACACATTCCATCACAATGAAAACTGACGTAAATCCGAACAAAAATTACCTGGAAGGTGTAAGGAGACCTGATAGTAGCAATTTCATAGTAAACATCATGGAAATCAGCGGGGGTAGAAATTTCAACTTTCAAAGTTTCTACTGGTGGGGGTTTTTCGATAGAGTTGTCCTCGGTGTCATTTTCAAGGAGAGTACCAGGACCGCTCTGTGAACCTGATAACTCTAAATCATTATCAGACCTGGCTTGTGGAGATATATCATTGATTTGCGTATCATCAAGAAGCGGATTTGAATTAGGCGTTGTCTGTTGTTCGTCATCAGTATTTTGTTTGCGAATAGTCACTTTAGGCTTTGGGCTTGTTTTGTATTGCCAGCGGCCGGATCCCGGGGCCCGGTTCAACTTAAATTTATACACACTGGTAGACGCAGCTGGTGTCACTTGCTCCACAGGTGTGGGTTGAACCCGAGGTTTGAATCCACGTTTGGACTGGTCGTTGTTGCTCTGAGGCGTCACAGTCGTCTTGTGTCCGGAGTTACGGTTGCTCTTTCTTCTATTGGTAAAGGATGAAGTCGCTGTTTCACTGAAAACAGAGACGGTTGCCAGTTGAGGCGTATTCACGGGACGACCATACCGTGTACTGAAAATAAAATATTTACAATTGCCGATGATCACAATCATATTATAACTTACAAGGATAAAGCTCTAAATGATTTGTTTTTTAAGTAAAATGATAGCAGCAAGCTTTAGCATCATGCAAATGGAGTAATTAAATATATATAATTTAAAAAAAATATAATAAATTTGATGCGATAGTCGGCAATAGTACGAAGTTTGTATGTGATGCGTAGATATTATGTAATAATCTACAGAATGAATTCATGCTTTAAATTTTACGGTACATAATGCCTAATTTAGGTCAAGCATTAATGTACCCTTTATATGGGCCAAGCTATTACGTTGTTGGCAGAACCAACAACGTACTCATAATAAAGTGTTGTGTGTTACCTTTGCGTCCGTTGCGAATTGTTTCTATTTTTGAATTTTTTGCCTTGGGCTGGCGGTGGAGGAGGAGGGCTGTGGACTTCACTTTCGGCATTGTTCTGGACTCTGTGACGATTTTTGAACGAGCCTCCGCCGTTATTCTGTCGACGCGTCGTTTTCCCGAAGTTTGTGTCATCATCACTTATTGACGGCGTTGGCTCCAAGTGCTGCTGTCTGTGATTCTTAGAAATGGATGGTCCCACGGTCTTCAATATTCTATGTGTAGGACTAGGAGATATCTTTGCTCTATGTCCAGCTTGAGGAAGTACTTTCGAGTTGCTGTTAAGCACTTGAGCATATTTTCCAGATATAAAAGTACCAATCACGCTAGTTTCATGCACCGTTGTTAGTCCGTCTTTAACGATAGTGCCTCCAAGAGTTGTTACTAAGCCGAGAGGATGATCATCGTCTTCATCTGGGGGCGGAGTTGGATGGTGCCTGTTTTTATGACCGTGTTTCGGTTTTTGACCGGGTACCTTTGATGGGCGGATATTGATAACTTTGTAAGTTTCTTCAACAAATTCTGAAGGTTGACGTGAAAGAAAGTCATACTCGGGCTCACCGATATTATTGTTAGTAATCAAAATTGCAGGTTCTTCTTCAGCTTGGCTAGACTTAACTGCAACAATGCTACTGACTTTGGAACTAATTATGGATGGGGGAGGACCTTGTTTAACTTCGACTTTACTGCTAACAACGTTCGTGACAGATTTCACAGCATCGTTTTTCTTGTTTTTGGGATTGTTTGATTGTTTGTTTGCTTTTGGGGTAGATTGTTTAGGTGAGCTGCTTTCAACAATTTTTGAGGGCCCGGTGACCACTTCTACTTTTGTAATTATTTGTTTTTGTTCTTTCGCAGCAGACTTGGGAGCGTTCGCAGCTGATTTAGGTTCATTCGGTTTGTTTTCTTTTTTCGGTGGGGAAGATACTACTGATACAGCGCTGGATAGGACTGCTGGGGCGGCGGGTTTATTAGTTTTATCTTTATCAGATATTTTGCTTGGCTTGATGGCTTCAGGCTTAATGCTTGTTACTGATGGCGGAGGTGGTTTTGTTTCGATTATGTTTTCTTGCACAGACTTTTCGGTTTTCGGTGGTTCTGAAATTATATGAAAACATTGGTTAGCTCGTTTTTTCTAGATGAATACTTATGGTTACTTTTTAAATTATGAAGAAAACTATAAATATAAATTTGAAATATTTCAGTAAAATTATCAATCATAAATTATCAATTATGAAAATAGTTAAGAAGCGACCTGGTGGCGGTGCCGACTGAGGTGAGAAGACCATGACCGTGTTGCCTATTGTAGTCGTGAAGTCCAAAAATCCGTAGACTGTCTGCGTGAGGAAGTTTTCAGCTGGCGCGGGGTTGATTGGCTTTCCTTGTCCACCGTAGACTGGTCCATCAGCTAGTACAGCTACACTGCCTGTAAGTCAGATAAATAATAATTTGTAAATAAATAGTTTTTAATGGTTGCAAACTGGTTAGTTACTGAAATCGTTTGTTTGCAAATGGATGTTATTTCCACCAAATCTGTTATTATTAAAAAAAAGTTTTGCAGTTGTAGCGCAAACTGAAACCTGGGGTATAAGTGTTTTTCTTCCAAAATACATATTGGTTTTCATGTTTCAAAATAAATCGTGAATGCAGTGTACTAGATGTTATACTGACAAAAGGGTAATATGTCCCGCCTCTCATATTCTGTACTTTTCTTATCCCTAAACATTTATCTGAAAATAAATCAACCTAACTTTGGATTCTCTAGCACACCAAGCTCCCTTTTAAGAGCTTTTATGTTGAAAACTCAGAGCAGAATGTATCGATAAAGGCGAAAAGTCAGGCGTTACTTCGGTACCATTGGCTGGCAAATGATCTGTGATAGTACCTTCATATGGCTTAAAAAAGAGAGGGTGTTTACAAACAAAGTCATTGGCAAGATACGAGCATAGTTAAGCTAATGTTGTGTGAACGTTAAGAAAAAGTTGTTGATAGGAAAACGAATGTTGAGCCTTGGATGTGGGCGGTGACTAACGACATAAGTGTTTTTGGTTAGGCAGAAACTCGGTATTTTTACATTGATGTTTTTCTGAGAATCGTAGAATAGGTACATTATTCCAGTTACTGGTAATACAATATGTACGAAAATACGTCCGAAATAGAAACTAGAAAGCGAACATTTCGGGTTGTTTGGTAAGTAACAAAAGAAAAGTTGGCTTATGCATGGGAAGATTCAAGCGCTACAAAAAGGGTCTCACAAACTATGTTTTGAACCCCAATCTGCCACAAATAATTAAATGAGTTCCGCGAACACATTTGTCTTGGCCAGGTTAACATTTAGTGAAAAGAGCGTGTCCGTGTGTCTAAAGCGTTTTCAAATGCAAATAGACTCCCATCCTTTTATGTCGTTTCAACATTTATAAAGGCATGTAAAATAAACGTATCTCTGAAATGTCGTTCTGTATAAAAGTTGGCACCCTACGTATTACATCGGAACGTACTAAACTGACTCCTATATTCAAGTGCGCGTAACAATATAAAATTTCAATAGTGCCTCTGGCATTGGAAAGAGAGTAACAAATTCCAGGATCGTGTCGCTATATCCTTGTTACTTCCGCGCCATTTGCTAGCAAGTGGGCTGAGATAGTCCACCTTAGATACGGACCGAGGCCTTCACTCGCCCTCCACTATTCCAATCTATGTACTTTCAATTACTTTACCCTAAACCCTTCTGTGTTTTTTTTGTACTTCAAATACACTTTTACACACATTCTCGCGCGCTTTTAGTCGGTAATCCTTATTCATGAGTTTTCGTATTGACATGTTTACCTTATTTACGCATTCTGTAAGTTCTATTCAAACTTTTTCAAATGTATTTACCTACATGAATTTATTGGAATATTTTCATCATCGAAAATATTTGTGGGGGAAATATTTTCTAAACAAATTCTGCAGAATACACTCCTATGGTAAGGTCAAAGGAATTCGTGATATTAGTTTGGATATTGGACTAGTTTTACCTATAGTTTGCCTTATATTACTATAGAACTTGATACATAAAATATCTCTCGAATTCTCTAACTAAAGAGAACCCTAACATGAAAAGTGAATAGTTAATATAAATTTTTCAACATATTTCGTGTCTCAGGAAAACAAATATTTTAATTAACCTTATTTTTGAGGTTTTAAGTAAAATTAATTAAAAACAAAGTCGCAGAACAAAGGCCATACTCACATAAATGGGCGGTGACCGCCAAAACAGCAATTAGTCTTCGATCCATGTTGATTGTTTTTCTATACTATTCGCAAATTAGATGGATGCCTGGTTCAGTCGCACTCTCGTTCCGTAGGACAACCTCATTCTGTGTTGAAACCTGAAACAATTGGAAACCATCAATTAGTATTTTAATTAGATTAAATGGACTGTTCGGTTATTAAGAAAAGTTTTTGTTAGGTACTTCGAAAACGTTATGAATTCGTTTAAAGGTGTATGTGTATAAAGGACTTTACACCGATAAATGGCTTTTAGTAGATTAACTGCGCTTCATTGCCTTGTTCATTCAGCTAGGAGAAAAAAGGTAGATCTAATCGCTCTGCCTGTAACGAGCAAAATATCCTGTTGTTAAAAGGTTTTGTCATTGAAACTAATGATATTGTTTTAGGGTTTTGCAATTCAAAATATTTTCAGAGCACTAACAATAACAAAAGTAGGTACAAAGCTACATAACCTTATATTTATAAACACTACGTACAGACGGAACTCGTACATGATGAGAGCGAGTCGTATGTACAACACGACCTGCCAGGAAGTTGAGATAGACATTTTCTATACTAGTTTAAATAAATTGAAGAAAATTTTATATGGTGTATTACATATATTATCTATTATCAATTTTCTGTTTCATATATTCTAATTACTACATGTGGAAACTTGTAATTGACCATATTTTGTTTAAACAATTACTAAATGTCTGCTTAACTGTAAGAATTCCTAAAAAATAAATGAATAAAATATTTATCATGTTTATTTTAAATGAATACGAAATCAACCTGTGAACCGCAACGCTTCGATGGACAAAATAATCAGTCGATATGCAAAACATCGGCCGCGGTCACCCGTCGCATTTCAGCGGCCAACCGATTTCATTGCACAAAACCAATACAAATTTTAATATAAACATGTTTGGCCGATTGCTCATTGCCTTCGTAATTATTATGGCATCCCCAAAACATTAAAACGTTGTTATTTTAATTCAATTCGGATATATTTATCGGCATTCATTTACGAGGTCGACAATTTTACATTGATTTCATTTGTGATTTGTGTGACCAGTCGGGATCACGTATTATGTTTTTGCTCTTTGTCGATCATTGTTGCGGTTTGCAAATGCTTAAAACATTTCATATAATCATTCAAGCGGATTCTGAGTCGTTTAAAGATTATTTCAAATCTTTATTAAGCTTTTAACTCCTTTCCAGTCATAAAACGTTGTAGTATTTCAGCCTCGCCTGTTTATAAAGCTGTATAATTTACGATGTTCCCAATGATTGCGGCTGGCAATTCACGATTGGCATCCTTTGTGAGGTTTCGGCATTTGAAGGCGCCGTTCGAGGGACTAATCTTAAGGCTGCTAACATTAGAGAGAGTTCTGAGAAATATGGGCGTCAATAGATTGAACTCTTGGGTAATTATTTGAATAATTTGAATCGTGCAGATTTTAATTCAAAATGCTTGCGGTACGAAGTCCTTCTGAGGACTAGGGAGGCTGTACATGTAATTAAGTCCATACCACACCTCTCAACGTGACATCTCTGGGGCTGAGCACTACGTACATATAGGTGGATGCGTCCAAGCCAAATTCCCGGACAGATTGGCATCCATTGTGCCTACCACGAGCTCAGACAGGGCTGTATAGCGGAACGTATTGAAACCATTTGAATGCTTACTAAGTTCCGATTGTTGGCACCGAGTGCATTGCAATGGGTAAGAGAATTTATAGAGTATTAGTATGTACTGACTGGCTGAGAACGCCTTCACAGAGCGGATTGCGCTCAGTCAGACGTTAATCGTTCATATGTTACTTGTTTGATTTATTTCTTTTGTGACGCTAATGAGATTTTCTCAACTCCTTCGAGTCTTTTTACTTAATATATTAAAAGTCGTCTATTTGGTTCGACCTTTAGCGTCTATTTCAATATCATATTTTTATCGTTTAGTAAATTAAAAGTCAGTTTGCATACGATAAACTAACTGTCTCTGAGTATCCGGAAAATTGATAATACTCTAAATTATCCTTTGATATAAAATGTTCAGTACCTCTATCCCGCGAATAAGCAGCTATTACATACTCGATCATAAGACAGGATTCGCATCGTGAAAGAGCCCGCTCCCTTTGTGACCGCGTTGAGGGTTTACTGTAGCCTCACTATAACCGTGTGTGTTTGTGTGCGTGAATGGCCGACGGGAGTTATGCGAGTGTTTGCTCGCGAGATGGCGCGGTGATGGAGCAGTGATGTTTGTGGCTCCCTCCCGTCTGGAACTATTCAGCCGATGCCTATACTGGGTAGGGTCAACGTAAAAGTTTTTGGTATTTCAATTTTTAACATTTTTAATAAAGCCATGGTTTTATTTGGTAAAGCAATGTTTCCTAATATTTCAAGTTCAAATGTTTGAGTTACAAAACAGTTGAAATATATGAGGTTACTGATAAATCTTGTTGGATGATCACAAAGGATTTACTCCAATTCTTGGAAGTTAGTTAGTAGAACTTAGATGAAAAAAGAACATTATAATTTTATTTGCGGTAAAACCGAGCAAACAGTACCTACGCCAAAAACTTCACAGAAATATAAAATTGACGTAACTCAGTTTTATTTGATTAGGTATATTGGCTCAAGACTAAAAGACGGAATTAGAAGTCTTGTCTAAGTAAAGAGCAACATGTACATTGTACTTGACAATGACTAAACCGGTGTAACGTGTAACTTGTGAACGTTTATTCCTATTGTGTTTTGTCACAACGTAATAGGCATAACTGCACTTTCCGGAATTAGTGGTCAAATGGTGTAGAAGGCCGTGCTGTATTAGATCATTTTATTTTAGAGTTTATCCTGTGCCTTTTTGTTTTGAATCATTTAATAGCATGATGAAAATTGGACAATCCATGTTCATTCTCCTGCACTTATCCCTTTTCATTTGGCGTTGGCGCATTAATAGTCACTGTTATATATGTTAAATATAGAACCAGCTTAAGAATGGAACATTGTGTAACTAGCTTTATTGGATTTTATGATTATCTGTGGTAACTAAGAGATGAGCGGTAATGGAGGACTCTACAGCAATAAGCAGACTTGATGTTACTAATAAATATATATGGAGACTCATGAAGATCTTTTAATTATAAAGAATATAACAGTCACCTCAGCAGTCGCCTGCATTGATGCCATATCATCCTTCACATTGTCCCATCTTCGATTTTTTGGTCTTCCTTTACTCTTATGGCCATTCATACTCAAAAGTTTCCTCACAATATTCTCCTAATTAAAACGACCATAATCTAGTGTCGATGTCATGTCAAAATGTAGAAATTTCTGTCTCTGTGTTTTGGAGCGTGGCTACAATTGGAATTAGCATCGTCATCCTGCTTTGCCTGTTTTCTGTCAAACAATCCTGTCTCAAAGTCATCAATGCGCCAAAAGATCCGTGTAGGTATCTAAAGGCTGTACAATAGGGGATACCTACTCCAATTTCTTTTTTCTGTGTCCGTCGGGTAGTTTATTGAAAAGTATTGGACACGTATTTTTTCTTTTTTCACGTGGTCATAAAATTACGGAGATATATTGAGTTGAAATGGCGCATAACGTCACATGTAGGTAAGTTTTATACCTACTTGTGACGTAGTAAGCCCCCACTCCCCAACTTTAATGAGTTTTAACTAAGTAATTTTTTGATATTTTGATAAAACAAAAAATTCGTGTCTAATATTTTTGTATTACCTGTCTGACGGACAAAATAGAATGTCGTTTTCTTTACCCAGTCCGCACCCCTATTTTTTATTGACAATTTTTTTGACCACTCTTATGCAATACTAGGCTACCCAAACACTTACAAACCCATATTGTAACAGGAAGAAAAATAAAACATCATGTTGCATCTGTTTATTCCACGAATCATTTCAAAAACTTTTTCCCTTATTTATATCTCAGAGTCGAAGGGTCATATCTGACGACGGCCCCTCACTTGGCAGAACAACGTGTTTCCCAAGTCACGAGGAAGAGAAAACGTGACAAAAAAGTGGGCGGTTATTGAAGTAAGTTCAATTACATAAGCTATTCGATTCCTTCGGAAAAATGGTAACGTAGATCTATTGTGAAAGCTCCCTTAGTGGATGAATTGATATGGGTAACAAAGATTTTTGAAAGAAAGCTAGAGGGGGGACTATTTACAGATTTTCTGACGAAAATATATTTAGGTACGTTTTTATTAAAATCATTTTTGTTGACGGTACAGCCTGTATCTGACCAAGTAGGCAGCGGGTCGGTTCATCCCTCTATTCAAACAAAATTTAATGAGGCGTAGCCCATACAGGAGTGTGCGCCCTCTCACACGATCCCCGCACATACCGCGATAATTATACGCAGCAAACCAAATCCGTAATTATTGCCAGTATAAATAAAAGCGCCTAAATTTGTTATCATGCAACATTCACACAAAAGATGTTGATTAAACTGCACAATTATTTATGCGAGTTCCATTATTCGAGGCAACCTTAAAATTGCACAAAAGAGCGGAAGGCAATGGAATGAGCGGAAGGTAACAAGTACGAATATTTTTGTTCAGACTTTCTCACAAAAGTTTACCTAACAAGCGATCGCTAATGAGGTTTCATTGAATTAATGGATATGCGAGTTCAAACCGCAATTAGCACTGCAAGGTTGCATTCAAAATTTAGATAAACATTGAAGACAGATAACAAGACAAACAAGTTGTAAAATATGATTGTTAGAAATATCTCGATGTTATGGTACGTTATGTATATCCATTGCAAGTCATCTCCGCTAGTTCGATAGTGAAGAAATCATTAAGAATAGCCATTATCATTTCCTATTCTCATTCACAAGGTATTGTGGAGAGGATATCTTATGTTCTCTCTGTTCGGCCTCGCACGAAACTAAATAATTGTTTCAATCCCAAAATAACGATGACAAAGATGTTTAGCCTAATGTTTAAAAATTTATTAGATGTGTTATCAATCATTTTCAGACTCATGAAATACCAGTGCGATAGCTTCGTACCTATATTATGATTCTGAAAGACTAATGACCGCATCAGCCTTGCAAGCATCCAGATAAAATAAGAGAAGAGTTAATCGTCCTATCCTACAATATTATCCAAAAACTAGTAAGTAGTCAACTATTTTACTCAGGTGTACGTATTATGGGGACGTAAATCGGGATTTTCCAGAATGTTTTACGAGTTTCTATTCAGTACCGAAAGCGTAAGCCGCTTTTCAGATTTCCAGACGTCTTATAAAGGCTTTAATCCTCGCCTTGGAAATGTACGAATGCGCGACAATGCATCATTTCTTCACATTGCTTATGAGAAGAAATGTCTTCAATCCTATTTCTTACCCTCCGATAAAGTTTTCTTACAGATAGATAGATAAATGGCTTTCCCTAAAAGCATATATTATTGCTGAAATAACTCAACGGAGAAAGAATGTTTCGTTACAAAACTCACAGTAGAATGTACCTAGGAAGGTATGAAAATATTTGGCGATCGTTGTCGGTAAACTAGAGACGAATGTTGTCCGATAATTTATGTTGGCAACCCTGCCTATTGTCGGACAAACAACGCGCAGGCTCGTGGCCAAATTTATATTCCAAGTTTGGATGAACAAGGGCTGCCCACAGAAATGCCCTCCCGGCTGAAACCGATAAAGAACTTACTAAGCAAAACTGATACAAATGACCGTAAATAATACAAAAGCTCAATGTTTGTTCTTTGTTTAGATAAGTTTGTGTATAGAGGTGGAGAAAGTTCGCAACGTACTGGAGAGTCTAAATTAGATGCATTTGTAGCGAAGGTTTTTGATTCAATAACACGCGAGGATACGAGTGAATTCGTAGTCCGGGCAGAATATTATGTTAAGTAAACAAGCTCTCGAGGACGGGCACTGACGCACCTGGCTTCCAGTTCGATACTATGCCATTGGGGATTTTTAAACTTTCGAATGTGACTAAAAAGTGCAATGAAATAGTAAGTCATCTTTCTTTCCTAATATTTTTCTAACAAATTCGCGTTTTCCTCTGTATGTAATTTGTTAACACATCATGTAGTAGACTTGGAAACATTACACGTAAATTTGCAAGAGGTGCACAGAATCCTAACTATTAGATTAATAGATGGGTTCCATAATAAATTAGCATACATTACCAGCAAAAAAATTACAATCCATTTATATTCCATATAAAAATATCATTAAAGGCGGAAACATACTTACGTGTCGTGGCGTGTCGTGACGCGCCAGAAGCAAATCGGTTTCATACATTTAATATGGTTAGGGACATATTTGCATGGCGTTTCGTGTCGCAACGATGTATGAAACCGTATGCTTCTGGCGTGTCACGACACGCCACGACACGTAAGTGTATTTCCGTCTTTACTATTACAATCACGAGATTAAATCCAATCTTGTGCTAATTCAATTTAACGATACAGCTTGCAATACAGAACGAGCAAAGTTGCAAGCGCATACATTAGATACTCGTTCATTCTAAATCAGCAGTTAAGTTGATTTCCGTATAATATCTGCGCTGCATGCGAGTATGGCAACTAGTAGGTAGTAAATAAAGATTTAGTTGGGAAAGCACAATTTTCCAGATGAGAAGGGGCCGGGCGTCGAGCCGTTTTGGCTGCATCCCAGACACGTTTTGCATTTTATTCAAAACGTTGACGTGAAGGATAAAGTTTTATTATTTTACTACTTTGACGTGATCTGACTGTACCTGAGTGACGGCGTACCTGCTGATGTGATCATATTCAAATCGGGAAACCTGTGAACATTTTTCGAATTCTTTGCAGTTCTTTCACTTTGTGGTGAAATTTGAATTTAATATTCGTGGTTATTCGATAGACTAAAAGTAGTATTGACAGGTGTGAACAATAAGGAAGATTACAACTAGGTAAAGTAAAAGTTAGCTAGGGGCTTTCAAGGATCTCTGTGTCAGTGAAATTAGACTACACGTATATTTCTAAACAGGTTGGTAACTTACGATCTCCTCAATAATTATAAAAAACCGGCCAAGTGCGAGTCATACTCGCGCACGAAGGGTTCCATACCATTATTTGTAAAACGACCAAAAAAAATTTTTTTGTATAAATATTTATTTTATTCTGTTTTTAGTATTTGTTCTTATAGCGGCAACAGAAATATCTGTAGAAATTTCAACTGGCTAACTATCACTGTTCATGAGATACAGCCTGGTGACAGACGGACGGACGGACAGCGAAGTCTCAGTAATAGGTGTCCCGTTGGGTACGGAACCCTAAAAAGTACATTTTGTTGGCACTGTAAATAAAAACACTAATTAATTGATATAAGTTTTGAAACTGACATGGCCACTAACACTATCACAATTATAGTGACCACTGAAATCAATATCCACTCCAAACATATAGTAAACCTGATAAATATCCCGTTCCCAGTGTTTACGATACTAATGAACTGATCAACCTAATAAACGACCACATAACAGACTTATCTCAGACAAAATACACTTGAATAATAATTATCTCACTGTCTCGTGTGAATGCAAATTGTGAACAAACGAGTACAGAACGAAAGGTTCAATGCGTGAACATGCCGAACATACTAAATGACTAATCAGCCGTGTTCGCATGCCAATGTGTTCATAGGTAATAGATAAAATTGATCATGTATGGACGTTAGATACCTGACCTTTGAGTTTCCTTTGCCTTGGTCATAGATTAGTTTTTGTTATTCTGATTTTTGTGTGTGGATATTATTATAACTTTATTACCTTATTGTAAATGTTAAGCATAGTAGCCATCATTTTACTTGTAGGATGTCATTGAGTATTTTTTTTAAGATTCATCATCTGCCTAGCCTTTTCCCAACTATGTCGGGGTCGGCTTCCAGTCTTACCGGCTTCAGCCGAATTCTAGTATTTTACATGTAGCGGCTCCCTATCTGACCTCCACAATCCAGTTATTACTAGATAGTAGTAATACGTTATTTATTAAGATTGTGATTCAGCTGCATCCGGTTAGACTGGAAGCCGATATAGTTGAGATAAGGCTAGGGGCACTTGTTGTTACAGTTAGCTACGAACAAAACGTTCATACCAAAATTAGCCGAACGGTTTCCAAAAAAATGTCTACGAGAATCAATATGAATATTATTGAATGCTACGCCGATTAGGTTACGCGCTACGCCGCTGCTACGCATTGCTACGACGCCGACGCTGACCAGTAGAGCTACTACGAAATGTTTCATAGTGTTTGATCAGTTTATTATTGGGAGGCTTGAAGCAAAAAGGAGGCTAAGTTTTTTTTTTTTTATAATATAGCGCCATAAGGATCAATGACAGTTGGGCACTGGTTGTAAAGATTCGTAAAATTGTATGAAATTGTAATGAAAAACAAGATGGGAATAGTTTCAATTTGGGCCACGCGCTAAAATATCCTTGTTCAACTATAAACTTTCATTACCTACCTAAACAATCGATGTGCAACATTAATACATAAGTACATACCGACACTATTAACTAAAAGCACAAACCATGAGTTGAGCAATAAATTTAACTTTACGAGCCCTAAAATTCACTTCTCGCCAGTTTGCCACTAATACCGTATTAACAGCAAAGCAGTCTGTGAGGCATTGTTGCACTAATGAGACTTTACTATGTCGATGGCGTATCCTATATTACGCAACTATTTCATGTTGGACTGAAATGTACCTAAGCAACATATCCGCTTCGATTCCTGGGAACCTTGCAAGCGCAAGTACAATAGTTCAAATGCTAAACATGCAAGTGAGATTTCAAAACAGAACCGTGAGTAACTTCCTCAATGAGCACAGTTAAAATGCTCCTTGGAAATTTCGTAAGTCGAGCCCACGAGGCATTCTGATCAGCATCGCAGTGAGTCATGAGCTCGAGGCACAAGGCACGAAGGCGCGCCGACACCGTATACAACCGAGATAAAGAACAATAGATACTAACTACTATCACTACTTACGGTTTAACACCCGCCTACGATAAAACCCCGCATTATTCACAAAAATACACTTGATCGACATGACCTCGCGTAAGGTTAGCGGAGGTCACATTACTCACAACAGTGTAATACGCTGGGCGGGAGTGGTACTTATAGGTCTTGGTAGCAGCCAATTATATGGCTTAGTCAATATAAATACATGCTTTTTCGGATTAGACCGTGAAATACATGCAATAACTATTTTAAAGCTATATACTTTTATATCATTGTATGAATCCAAAGTATAGAGGCACAACATGTATTTATCATAAACACACAATATAATTAACAATAGCAGTTTTATTTCCGCACTAGATCAAGAAACAAACCACACAAACCAAATAACTATTTTAGCTAAAATTAATTCAGTAGTTGTTAACAGCCGTCAGCATATTAGGACAAATAGGTATATATTCCGAACAATTGTGGGGCTGTTTACAGGTTTCCTCATAAAAGCGGCTGAATACGACCTCCTTGTTTATGTATTGTGAGTTAGAAAACAGAAGCAACTTGAGGTCTGGGAGGTATTGTGCCTCCTAACAATACGATCGATGCCGTCCGCGGCCACACCGCCACCAGACAAAGGACAGGGGAATATTGTTTGTCACAAAATTTATTATAGCGGTAGACAGAGTGGGACGCGCGTTGCGAGCTACATATCCAATATATCAGCGGCAACAGTAACGTGGCTGAACGCAAACATATTTACGTGCTATGCGCGCGATTGTTAGTCTGCCTTAAACTGAGTGTGTGTTTGTGCCGCCCAAATACTAACTATGATTCTGTTGGCAACGGCTAGGAAATCATGGCTACATTGTTTTACAGCGTCACTAAACCATGCTAATATTTTGTGTTTTTCACGAGTTATAACCACTGATCGGAGTAGGTAGATTGAATTGGGGTCATTGATCAGAAACGTATATAATTAATATGGACATTCCTCCGGAATTGGTTGATTTAAAAAAAAAAACCGGTACTTAGGTAGGAATTGTATTAAAATGGGCAATATTATATTCTTCATATTTTTTTTAACGGCACTTCTTACTCACGATTTGACACTACCCAACGACCTATCAGAACATAGAATCATGGGTGGTGCACTAACTAACTAGTAATATTATCACTACCAACATTAACAATATTTAATTGAATCCGGAAATACCGGAATCACTTTCCGGAAAAATGGCTTAGCTTTCTGTCTGCATTTATGATACAAGTACCAAAAATCAATCTACCTACTCCGATCACTGGTTATAACAGTCACCTCCCATACCTTAACTACGTGCAATCATTATAAAACACATTGTCTTGTAACTTTGCCAATAATGAAGTAACACAGCGTATGAATTATGTACGGAGACGGTAAGGACTGGACTAGACGGCGACGACCGCCACATTCACACCTTCGCAAGACTTGGCGATAATAAGCAAGCTAATGTGTTAAATAATACTAAAGTTTTAACCGATAATAATACGCTAAACGATATTTATTGGCATTAAGTCACGAGTAAGGGTCAGCTCACACCGAGACGCTACGCAACGCGACGTTGTGCGCACACTTTTAAAGAGCGATTCAAAATATAACTTTATTTTCTACACGAGAAGATACACATTTCGTTGTGAGAACTTACAAGTGCGTCGCGTCTCGGTGTGAGCTGACTATAAGGATATTTAAAACAGGATGTGTATGAAAAGAAACTCTTATTATCCGTATAATGTATGATATTCGCAATTTACTGTTCACTTGAGAATGTTTTAATGAATTCTAGTTGTGTATTGTAACTTTTATCATGGAATCGTTGAAATGAATTTCCTAAGTCTGCACTTGAAAGCATAATTATCTGAATTTGTTTATTTTCAGACTAATCACTATCCAAAACCAGTTTATGCGGAGCTCTCATTGTACGGGAAGTCTATACAAAGCGATGCCATGTTTATCCTTAAAATGTATAACTTGATAAGTAGCCGTCTGTACCACGAAAATCTGTTCATTGTGTATGACTAAAAAGTAGCTTTTCAGACCTGGTGGCGTACCATGACGTCTTAAAACATTATTGTTCCTTTCTTATTCCAGAGTGAAAAAGAGACGGAGCTATAGGTACAGGTCGTCTAGCTCCATCTCTTTCCCACTCTGGAATAGGAATGAAACAATAATGTTTTATACGTCATAGTAACCCCCCTGATGCATAAATTTCAGGCAGATGGTAGCAATCCTTTGAAAATGGTTTCATCCACGCAAATAGTAAGTAGGTAATGAATTGAAAAAGGTGAGATATTAAAAAAAAAACCATACAAGAAGCTCGCCATGTCAGTTTAAAAAAAAAATGATAATTTTCCCATCAATTCGGTTCTCCCAGTTCCCACAATAGTTTGAATAAATGCGTGTAAAACGAACGTTCACCCCTGGACAAACACGGGGTCTTCGCTTCGTTTACTGTTTCCCTTTATAAGTCAATTCCGAGCGAATGGCGACTACGCGACGTGTTTACACCATGGTTTTATGTTTCTTTGCTATTTTCGATTGGCATAAGCATTGCTTTGTCTCTGGTGTGTTTTGTTGTCTCTCTGTGTTCATGTGCTTTTAGTAAATTGATGCAGCTGTTATTTTCCGTTTTGGTGATAGATTCTTTCAACCTTTTTTTAGCACATATATTAGTTTTTTAGTGTTGGTTTGTGAATGATCATTCCTTTTTTTATGTGGCATATTATAAAAGCTAAATGTTTATTATAAAAAAATGTTGGCATATTGTCTATGCCAAAAGATAAGAGGATACTAAGAGGGTTCTTAACAATTACATCTAAGATTTGGGGCTAAATTAAATTGTGATGTTATTACTTTTTTTACTAATACGTGGATACTTTTATTAGTGGATTACTATTAGAAACTAGCATGTGGAACACAGGAAATTAATAAAGACTATCCTTTTAAAGGCAAGCACATATCGTAGCATTGGCGTGCCTAGGGGCCAACAATACGGAAAGCTTACAAGCCAAGTAGATTGCCCAGAAACCCAAACATCATTAAGCCAAGCTTTTAGGCTTGTATGAAAGTACCGCCACGAATCCGTAGCCACCAAAATGTAAGTTCCAGCACCAGCAATAACCTAAAAGAAAATAGAACATTCGCTTCCAAACCATAAAAACGTTTAAAAATCGCGCGCGTTGAACTTTGTTTCACAATTGGTTAGAACCACCATTAAGAGAACGAGAGGATAGGATGGATTGTCGTAAAAAATAATTAATTAAGCGTCCCCAAATCTCGACTACGAGGAAGGCTGGCATTCTTTTCCGCATTAACATTCTTTTAGTGAATTATTCATGTGCATTTAATTGAATAGCATTTAAATTCATTAGTCTTGCTCCACTTTTATCTAAGAAGAGTTTTGCCATTATCATTTTGGGTGCTCATTTTTCATGAAAGGGGGTGTGTACTTGCCTAATTTGAAAGATTCTGCTAAGCTTCGTTTTGTTATAAAATGTTATCCATACTAATATTATAAATGCGAAAGTAATTCTGTTTGGATGTTGGTTTTTTTTTTTTTTTTTTTTTTAATTCTCACACACACATAAAAATTTCTACGCGAATGAAGTCGCGGACAACAGCTAGTCTTATGAATAATAATATCTACTTAGTATATCAATGTTATGTTTGTGAGCGAGTACATAATCTAATGGTTTCAATCTATAAATTTAAAATTAGTGACTCACTTACGTTATTCAAAGATGACTTGAAGTGCCCATAATTCAGTTTATATAGGATTTACGAGAACTGTTAAGTTACGGCTATAAAACCTCAAGGTATGGTCTCCTCATCATAAACATGGGATAAGTCGGTCCTCTGTCGCTCAAGCTGCCCACGTGCCCAACTAGATGGCGCTAGTCGTAAATATAACTCTTAATACCGCGATATCCTAATAAATGTCGGGGCAGAGCACTTATGATGTCACTTTACGGGTAGAACACCTGAAGTTTAAAACCAGCATAGTTAAACGTAGACCAGGTACGATGGTTATAACAACATTTTATCATTTCAAATAAACATGACAAGTGTTTGCTGGCAGCTCGTAACGAGGATATTTCTTCCATTTATCTGTTTCAACAAAAATTTTGAATTTTAGATCAGTGAGTGGCACGTCGCAGCTTTTAATGGATGAATAATACGGTTCTCTCAGCGGTATCCAGTAATGGAATCTCGAATATACTTCTGCATACACATTATTCTGACATCCTGAGTGCTTCGCGACAGCGCGTCAAGACAACTCGTAATTTAGTTTTCAATGAGGCTACAACAATAATTGAAGTTACCTGTGGGTAAATACTGGCTAAAGTAATAAACTTTGAGATGAATAATAGCGAGGGTAGGTAGGAAAACATCCAAGTTATATCGCCTATCATCGCAAGTTTGTAACTTACAAACGAAAGTTGTTGGCGAACTTTGAACAGATGTAACAATTCTATTGATCTTCTAGAAAGGCGAGGTTATCAAAATAGTTAGTTATTTGTTTTAATATCGCTTTGTCAGTGGCTTTGAGAGTTGTGCTATATGAAAAAGATTAGTTAGTTATCCTTTTAATCGTCAATAAGCTTAGCTGAATATAGGTATTTCCAGAAACAACAGGAATATATTGCTGGAAATGACGAGCCAGGTGGATCAACGGTCTGGTTAGAGTAGTCAGCAAGAGTTGGATGCGGGAGACCAATAACCGGGCAAAGTGATATGCAATGGAGGAGATCTGCACACAGTATCACGTGAATACGGCCTGAAAAAGAGACAGAATAGAGAGCTGAAAGCGGGAAAAATAACCTAAAAAGGATATCTCTAATAATTTAGTAATACATTACAAACAAATACAAAGATGATACTTGTTTATTCAAAAACTTGACCCTTTTATTTTTCCGTAGTATCTATTACAAGTTGTTTGATCTCTATATCAGATAAACTCTATTGCTTTTCCGGAATTCCTGTTACAGTTTTGTTTATAGAAATGAAAACTGGAACATAAGCTGTTAGTGGCAGCAAATGGTTGTCTAGATATATTATTCTGATTTGCTGTTATGTACTATTTCCTTTGCGAGGTAAACAAGTTTCCATATTTTTCTTTTCTATGAATAGCCTTTATTGCTTATAGAACCTTCACTTTGTTTTGTATTATTTTATAAGTGAGTACTTTGATGAGAAGTTTTATCAATATTATGTAAGTTGCTAATTTACTTCATGCATTTGATAGATGAAGAAACACAGGACGGATCGACTTGGCGACGCTCTGGGGCGGTATATGTCCAGGAGTGGACGACTTTTGGACGACAAGATGACGGTGAATAAATTTTTTGCAGAAGTTTTTGTCACTCCATTGGTCTGACAATGCTTTCAAAATTAAGAGTTGCTAATCGAATAGGCATTATATGGCTTAAAATAGGTTTAAGGTAATTGACTTAATTATTGTTTATCTGTTTTGTTGACAAAGATTATTTTATTGTTTTTCTCCATCAATTCATGTATGATAGTTTGTGTAGTATGCTGCTTTTAATGTTTTATAATTTATGTTTTTATTATTTATAAACCTGATATGTAACTTTGTTAATTATTAATAAATAAACTATATGACTAAACATACAATACATAAAGAGTTATTGCACCATCTCTTCTACTATAAGAGGTGCACGATTGCAAAAACTTTGCTAGTCTTCCAGGGTTCCAGAATTTTCCAGAAAAGTCCTCTAATCACATTCGTTTATTCCCTATAGTAATAGAGTTGGGCTTCGCCATTAAACCTGAGCCATTTGATAAATTTATGAGTAGATGGCAGGCAGGTAATGAGAACTTGACCTTTTGACATAATAAAATTAAAGAGGTCACACTTCGTCCTTGACCTCTCGTCAGGCAACGGAAAAGGAGCCTTTACCGAAAATTAGATAAGAAAATGTTGAATGTTAAAATCGTGATAAATCTCTTTTCTTGGTTGACTTGTGTATTCGATTTGATACTTTGTCCGAGTGTCTACGAGTAACTACTACATCTAGATTTGTAGATTGTGTTAAGAGCGTTTACGCCTTTCGACATTTTATACAAACTTTGAAGTCCTTATTCTCCGAAATGACTGAACCGATTTTAATGAAACTTCTTATGCATAAGCAGGATACATAGGTCTAAAAAGTTACTAACAATACAGAAACATTTTCACAGAACTTGGCCAACCATTTGATAGACCTGCAAACCACTCTACCTCCTCCCAAAATACAAGATTTGTACTTGGAAGCATGGAAAGTACGGGGTGGGCCAATTTAGTGAAAAATTGGTCAACACAGGAAAAACTACTTCTAGAAACTTCATGGCGCAAATCATTTCCAATTATCTTTTTTTTTTTTAAGACATTTAGAAAATGTTTTTTTAGTAACTTTTTAGACCTATATATCCTGATAATGCTTTTTTAAGTTTCATTAAAATCGGTTCAGTCATTTCGGAAAATAGGGACTTGAAAGTTTGTATGAAATGCCGAAAGGTGTAAACGCTGTCAAATTGCGATTTGTAGAAGAGTTTTCCATTTATTTTGATGTTTTTTTTTGTATTCAAGATCAAAAAGCGCTATTTAATCAGTAGTTTTCGTTTTTGCTTTGATAAGTAGCAGCATCTATTTGTGCTCTTTCAGCTACGTTAACCATAAGTCTGACTATAGATATCATAAGTCATACGGTTATAACTTCCAAATTGAATTAATTTTTTTTCCCTGTATTATTTGATATTTTCGTCCATAATTAAGGAATTCGAATGACGTTAATAACTTATACTCCAGCAACCATTATGAGAGATTGTGATATCCTAAGTCTACTCTCTGCAACATTTCTAAATGCATTTACATGCTAACGACATTTTGTACGATTAAGTTCTCTCATTTAAAATATATGGGAACGGTAGCAATCCTCGCTTCATTTCTTGAGATAATTTGTAATACTTACTTTGATATCAAACGAATTGGGGTCAAACATTGCACCAATGCATAAGTATTACCTTTCATGATGAGCATAGTAATCTGTACCTCAGATGTTTCCATTTATTCGTGGGAAGATTACCAACTGAATAGAAGCAAAATATTTTTGTTATGTTTTCATCCCTTGTTTCGATGAACATTTCGAAGACCTTTGAAGTACTTCTTCCCACATTCGAAGGTAAATTATAATTCGTTATTTTAGTAACTTGTGTAGGAATCTATTATTGTTTGTCGAGCATAGTGATTATTTCTAAGAAATATTTCCTAGCTGCGATCCCTTAAACGTTCGACTGTGGGTGGATTTTAATTTGGCTAGAGATTTATTCATATAATACTAGCTGTCCCGCGCAACTTCGTCTGCGTCACATTTTCCCTGTTTTCGCAACATTTTTCATTGCTGCTCCGCTCCTTTTGGTCGTAGCGTAATGATATATAGCTTATATTACTTCTAATACCTCCAAGAATACGTGTACAAAGTTTCATGATGATCGGTTGAGTAGTTTTCGCGTGAAAGCGTAACAAGCAAACTTACTCTTGCATTTATAATATTAGTTAGGATACTTCATGTTATGGATCGTATCTGTGGCGTTCTGTGTTTTCTGTTTGACGGACAAAGATCGTGTTATATTTTCACACAAGAATTTCCAAAAAGTTTGTTTTTTGTATGTAATAAATCAATCTAATTATATTAGCATTGCCATTCGACGTGGCAATGCTGCCAGTCTTCTGGGTATGTTTCCGGATGACAGCGATGTGGAGGAGTACTTAGACGGCCTAAGCATCGTTTTGTTTAAGTTTATATTTAGTTTATTTTACATTTTTTTTTTTTTGGTGTAAATATTTAGTTTTAGCTTTTCTAAAAACCTTTAGTAAATTCCATGCATATTAATTAGATTGATTTATTTGCTATGGCTTTTGAATGAGATATTAGCTTATTTACTAACATACAATACACGAAACAATAATTACGTGTGATGAACCTAACCTTGTTTTTAATGACAATGACGAGATAAACGTTTCTATGACATTTACTTTAATTGTGATGGGTATAATTAGTTTAGCTGATTAATTATGAATATATTGTCAATCAAGACCAGACTTTAAAAGCATTATAACCTTCATTGATGAATCCTTCGAGGTCCCATCACTTTAGACTCTTTGTTGATTGTCTTTTTACCGATAAAGATCTTTGGTTATGCGAATATTTAATACTCGTAGTAAACTCCCCCATTCTAAACTTTTTAACAATAGTCTCGGAGTAAAAATGTGTGACATACGGACGGACAGACAGACAGACGGACAGATTGAATCCAGAAGGGTTCCAGTTTTGCCATTTGGCAGCGGAACCCTACGTTAGGCTCTCTAGTGCTTCTTTTTAATTTGAACGAATACGTATATAACCTATGTCCGAAAAACAAAACTACTAATAGGTACACAATTATGCGACAATCCCAATTCCCAAATCCGTGTCTCACATTCGAATGTGTAATGCATGCGCGCATTTACCCAACATTAGTCGGCCGAGATTACAATTGAACATGCTAATACACATTAGCTGCAGACGCCTGTAACGTAGGTACGCTTCCAGCTGTAAATTGTGCAAACAATCGTATAATGATAACTGAATTTGATGAGTTGTGTGATATGATTATATTGCATTGGTTGATGGGTTTGTTTGTATGTAGTATACCTTTTGCCTGTAGTGCCCTCGTTAGTGAAAACATAGGAAATAAAATGAGTCTAGACTACATTGAAGTTACTGTGTTTTTATTTACGAAGTCAGTTATACTTGTACAGATCTAGCGAATTATAGTTGTCGATTTTGAAAGAGTTCGAACTGACGCCAGAATTTGATAGCAGTATGATTTTTTAATTCATTTGATTTAAAACGTGATTGATCATGAGTGAACATTCTAAAGGCTTTGTGTCACGTCAACTCAAAAAAGGGCCGTAAAACTATAATTTTCCAGATTGCATTCAGCAGACGTTACATCTAGTCCATTATACCGATTTTGGTAAACATTTTACCTAAATCGCATTTTGTTAATTTCCATTTGCACTTGAACGTTTTCACCGCTGTTCGAAGCTCATGCATGTCACTTCATTTCTTCCATTCGCTTAGCCAATCTTTTTGAATATTTTGACCATACATCCATAGGTATGGGAATGCATTCAAACGGTACTAGTCACGACTCCCTTTCATTTGCGGTGGGTATTGCCCTATTGGCTTCGTTCCCGACCAGACATTCTCGTTACTCGCTCAGTTTTGCGGTCCGAACACCACTCATTCAAATAAGCTGGCTTATCTGCATTGAGGGTGACCGTACGTCTGCGGGACCTATGCTTAAAGTAATGATACCCAATAGTTACGTGATCGTTAGCCTTGTATTCACTCCGTCGATTGAGTTTCAAAGGCGTAGCTCAGTATTGAGTGTAACCAATTTTGAATAAGCTAGGGTTATCTACTCGCAATTAGGAATGGATTAATGTTTAAACTTGTGACTTATGGTTATGACACTTTAAAGTTACCCAAGATACATTGGCTCATCCAATTTCAAACAGTAGTTCGTGCTCATTCTAATACTGTAATTTAATTGACTATAAATGTATACAGGGTGATTAAGCTTGGATCGACTACATTCGATAGTGACATAGTCATTACCAGTGACCGGAATGGTTCGAGTGGTTTAGAGATCGATACTTTTAGAGCTACCACACTTTAGGAAAATTCGTTTGTTCGTTTTCTAAATGAACATTTAGAAAAAACTACTCAAAGTCTTTTAAAACACTATTCTATCAATAATCTTAGCACCAACGGTATAAAGTTAAAGTTAGTCCAATCTTTTATGTCATCTGTATATTACTGAATGAGCTTAAAGTATTCGGGACCAGTTGGGATCTTGGGCTTTCAGTCAATACCGGTCACAGATCACAGCAGATGGACAGCTACTGATAACGACGCCCCTACAGCGTACTTTCCCGTTTTTGTGTAAGTCCACGATCCGAGACCTTTGATATGGTTACCCTACTTACTTTATCTACCTGTAGTTATTTGCTTTCCCTTCATAGAGCGAAAATCAATATTAGGAATGGAGTAAGTTAATTAACTTGCTTTTGTGGGGCCTCAGCGCATATTTGTTTAACTCAAAGCCATAAAAACAGACTTTCACAAACATCAGACAACAATATACAAATGCAATTTCAAATCTGACTCCATTTTACTCCCTAATCTGTGGCTACTTAGTCGTAATTGAAAAACGTGGCAGTAAGGAAATTCTTTTTGTTTATGTGAGCATAACGAAACCTATCTAATTTGTATAATAATCACGCTTCCCCAAACAAAATGATGTTTTATTCTTATTTGTGAGGAGAGTAACAGCACCTCTGGCATTAATAACAAAAGCTATGGCCGCCCGTTAAGGAAATTTCGTTTAGATTATAATCAAATGGCAACGTAAACAAACTTTTCGTGCCACGTGACAAGCATCGAAACTGCTCGGGACGATTCTAATTTCACGGCGTGACGAAGAGGTCTGCTCATTTTCCTGACGGTTGCGGATATTTTCAATTTTCCTGACGGTGGCTCCTTTTTATTAGTTGTTGTTTCGCCTTGAATACTAATCGCTGAAGAATTAACATTCACGTGACATCTCCTTTGCTTATCCGAGACGTTGTGGCCGAGCCGGGGTTCGCATCGATTCTAAACGGTGCAACATTTGTTGTTTGTTGTTGATTCTTACGTTTTTCCTTTGTTCTTGCAAACTGTTTTTTTTTTCTTACGCTTTTTTCTTTTGGGTTATTATGCCAATCACTTCAAATTAGGATAAAGTGCAGTATGGTTCTTCTGGTGCTTAAATGTCATTTGTCAGGAGTTAGAAAAAAGTTGCACAACTGTCTCTAGAACTGTATTGAAAATATTAAAACGGAGGAGTGAGTTCCGACTATGGCCGCGTTAAAAAAATTTGGCAGCACTGTAACAAAGACCTTAAACATCAATTATAGCCTTATTCCATTTAACTTCGATAATCTAAAGATGTATGAGACATCAACATGATGTAAACCCCGGGTAACGATATAATAGTTTATCCATCGACGAGCGTTTTAATTAACATGGAGGTTATTACGGGCGATGTTACTTGCCTTCACAGTTACACGTATGGATATTCTGTCGCTGTATCCAGTTATTAGCTTTCTAACCTAGTTATTATGATTTTCACTTTGCTCGCTTTAACTTCAGCAAAGTATATGAAGCTTGGGGTTAATTACAGTGTATTTATATTTGCTGCTCTAATATGGTTTGTTTGTTTAGGTATCTTCTCCGTTCAGGTATTTATTAGTTTTTAAAGTATTGTGATAAATGTATGAATTAATTAAGTAGACGGGGAAATATGAAGTATCAGCATCAGCTTTCATTGAATTTATAACAAAAAAAAACGTTCCCAGATACAGCTCGGTTCGATGAATCAAAAAGTAGTTTGCATATATTAGACTCAGATAATGCATTCGGCTATAAATTCAGTGTAAGTGCGGAAATAAGGTGACGTTTAGTTCGTGCTGGGCGCTCCGGTAGACAGAACACTCGGCCGCGAGCTGCCGCGCCAGTAAAATAGCAAGTTGACTGGAATAGTGCTAGCGGCGTAATTAAAGCTGAACTTAATCTCCTGTCACCGTTTCACGGGCTGAAGCCCCGCGCCCACCGACTTAATTAGATTTTTGATGAATTGTTCCAGCGAATAAGCCCTACGCGTACAAACATGTTGTGGTCTAGTGTGTGTTGAGCTGAGCCTAGTTATACACACAAAAGTTCCATTTATTAATATATTTTTGAATATTGACTAGTACATTACCCATCGTGGTATTTAATGAGATTGATTTCATCGAGAATAACCAAATCGGAATCTGGAACTACCCAACCCGAAACAGCTCTGTAAAATGATAAATACAATACAAAACTTAAAGTAAAATGTACCTCTAAATCGAATCGTATTGGCGAGATATAAACAAGCGTTCAACATCTGGATCCTTATTCAATGTTCAATCGACCGTGACTCCAATGGTATTCGAAGCAACGATAAGTGGATCGAGTACTTTTCACGACGGCAAGTAGTCCTCGCACAATGGCTGGGGATCTCTACCGACCCAGGGAACTTCGCAGATAACCTTTGCTCCAATATTTTGATTGAGCCAATGTAATACTCCAAGGCCAACATCATTGTACCTCTATTGTGTGCAAGCTCACTCGACGATCCTATTCAGAACAACCAATTATACAGACCGGACCATTTTGAAACCAATCCATCATTCCAATATAATAAATAGTAGTAAACAAAGGGTCCCCATTGTGAAATCAATTTCAACTCGATGTATTACAATAGACTGCGCACGTGGAAATAGAACGCCCTAATTTAATATCGAACAATATAGAACCTTCCGTGTAGGTCACAGAAAATTAAAGTCCTTAATTTGACATAATTCAAACGGGTAAGTTCTGATAGGGAATGTTTCTTTCGCCAAATTGAATACAAGTTGGGGGCTTGGGGCTCGCGACGGAACACTTATCGCAGCTCGAATTACGACTTCAAGGAAACAGAAATAAATTATTTATGAAACGCTTTATTATAAGTTTCATTTAAGGTTAAGTGAACTATATTACATAGAAGTGTGTCAAGCTTCGTTGCCGTAGCTAAGTACCGCACACGATGATTTAATCGAGACAATCTTTCAAGATTGACTTATTGATTCACCGTGTGAGGTAACTGTTCAAAAATGTGTATGAGATAAATCAGTAATTGTATAAAAAACTGATGACATTGATTAATGGCGAAGCTTGACCTAAGTCTTGATTATAACAACATTGATAACGGTTTATTAAATTATGAATGAACGTCACGTTTTTGTTGAAAAACTAATTGCATTAAAAAATGACCCAGTGTCAGTGGAGTAACGGAGTAAGTGACAACTTTGATAAATATTCAAATAGGCAAAGGTCAAAAATTAGACAGCCAATTGTAGCAGTTAATAATTGCTGGCAATCTGTCGCGTCACGTCGTGTTATCGTGTGCATCAGTTAACGCCTCGGAATGACCTTTTATTTCAAATTTCATATCGTCTTCAACCATGTTCAAATTAACTGAGAAGGACGCCGTTTACTTTTTACAAATGAATGATGTGCATGAATGAGTTACTTAATGGTATTTGTTTTGACGTACATATGTATTACATGACGTAGGTATGTGGATTGTTTTTAATAAATCAACGAGCTTTTTCTGCTTTTATATTTTAAAGTTGTTGCTGTTTTGTTTTTAAGCTGTGTTTGGATTACTGTTTGTTTAATTAGTTTTTTATTTTTTCATTTAATTTGAATCAATACTTGGAAATTACCTACTGACGTATTCGCACGTTTTTAGTAAAGAATCAAGAATACAACTCAACCTTCACCAACATTCTTTGTAGCCGATATATTTATCAATAAAATCTTCATTACATCAGCTAATCTCTTCCTGAAATTGCTTTCAAATGTATTGAATAATACAGCCATTAAGACCTAACCTCGTCTTTAGTACTAAAAAGTCAAGGGCGATAGTAGGTACATTTTATTTTAAAAGCTTTTATTTAGTAAACGGTGCTCGTCGTTTGTGTTTGAACATTATTTCAATTGCAGAGCAATCAATCATTTAATGTCAATAATTGGATGCCCCGTGTTATTATAACTGCTGAATAGTTAATAATATGTTTGTAAGGTTGGTAATAATAGAGCTGTCAGAATTTAAAAATGGAAAATTGTTTATTGCCTTCGAGAAAATGGAGTCGTTTTTCTTTTGTTTGTGTAAAGAGCGTTCTGTTATTGATAAGTAAATGTAAGACGAGTCCGTCATGGCACAGGTCATGGTTCTTGTGGCGCGTGGCCATAGTCGGAACTAAGGCTGCCATGTTGCTTTTCTATACAATTTCCACCGTCTGCGGACTGCCTCCTTGGTCTAGCGCGTCTGCTGAGCATGAGGTCCAGGCTTCGATTCCCAGGTCGGCCAAAGTGTTATTGGTCTTTTCTACCAGAAACTTCTCATTAGCAGCCACGGAGTCTAGATTTGTGCCCTGTTGATGGCAATAGGCTTGCCCCCTATTCCATGGTAGTTAAACATAACTGGCAAAATGAGGCTGTACTAATGGGTATGTACCCATCTCTGCCAACTCTTTGGGGATTACAGGCCTGATGTTATAATGTTGTGTAATTTCCACGACCGATTTCACAAATGTTTACCCATAACGCACTATATTTACAAGACTGTACGTGTTATTTGATTACAATTAATTAATTTTAATGGATTGAACTTTACCATTAACACGAATTCGATTATTTGATCACCGAGATAGTACTTTTTATTACATATCGAAAAACCTTATCCAAATAACAGTAACCTATTATCTCATCGAGGTTAAAACTAGTTTTATTTTTAATTCGTGACTAACATATGAATGTGCATTATAGGGCTTTAGTTGCGTCGTTCACCATGAGGCGTGCCAGCCTTGCTCCTAGCCTATGACACGTATTACCATTCACGATTCTCAACCAATCAAATATTATTATTGATGCGAATCGATCATTTGAATGCTTAATGCAATTATGCACAGTTAAAACCATTTGTTGAGGACAACACCTAGCTATTATCGGCGATAGCGTCATTACTGGCGATCGATTTAATAGACACACGGTTTGAACATCACAATTTTTCTTGATTTTAATATTGCATTAAAAGTGCACGGTCTTCTTTGTGTAAGTCTTGATAGATCAATTATTGAATATGGTAATTACGGCTAGACTAAACGACGCATGCGTTAATTACTAAAATTGAATATTAAATAACGAAAATTACCTACAGCAGTATATTTTAAAGGATCGCTGGCAAAAATATAACAAGCGTCTATGACGAGCAAAGTTTTCAACTTTAAAATTTCCTTTTTCCTTGACATTAAAACTAAAAGCATATCCGGAAACAATCTTAGTTAAAGAACAAGCTAATGAACAATCCGGCTTCATAACCTCTTGCTGCCAACGGCTACGTTAAAACTGCAAGATTGACCTCAAAAATCTAATCACTTTTTCAATATCCGTAGCGACATCTGCCCTCATTAACACGGTGTTTCGAACTTCCCTTATTTTGCAGAATGAACTAAAAGTACATAAAGGAACTATTATTAGAATTTAATTGCTCAATTCAGTGACAGATAAAAGGGGTCGCTTTGGCGCTACTTTGCATACTTTGTGAAATAAGCACGAAAGGAAACGCAGGACTGTATTTTTTATCTTTCTCCGCTAATAGATTTTTTCATTCAACTTACGCCACTGAGAATAAATGGGGGATTTTTTAGAATTAAAATTTACATAAAGAAATTTTCTATTAAGACGAGGGTTAACTGGAAACTGGCGCCGGGGAATTAGTATTTAGCTTAACTGCATTCGTGTATAACTGTGCGTTATTAAACGCGAGTTAATGAATTTTATATTCATCCATTAACAGCACATGTTGCTGTTTCGTTCTTGACTAAGAACGAAACAGCAACACACTACACTACACTGTCTTGACTACACTTTAAATAAAGTTAGTGTGCAAGTAAGCATTAAACATTAGTACAAAAAGCCAACAGTTTCGCCAGAGTGATTTACTGGCTTTTGACCCGAGATTTCTTAATAAACCTCTGACGTTATAACACCAAGAGCTTTATGAATGTTATAATATTAATTTGATCTGGTAATTTTTCATGTTGATGTAGGATTAAGAGTAGAACAGTTTATTTCAGCTGCTTGATTTTTCTCGGAGCAAAGAGAAAGTCAATGAAAAGATATGAAATGAAATTATACGTGTAGAACTTAAAAAAAACTACATGTAGAAGAAAGCATACTAAAACATACTCACGTACATAAAACCAGCTACTTACGTAACCACATATTATTTATATTTCCTTTTACATAATTATACATATATTTCCCCCATATAAAGGTCTTCCGTAAAGCCTTTCGTCTTTCCGCTATCTTTGTATCTGTAAGTTAATCCTATTGCAGAAAAGCTATTCGGTAGTCCTCTAGCCCATGTATAGAGTACATAAAGGTATATACGTATGTATATTTGCCTTTGAGAGGGCACTAACGAGGAGGTCGGCTATCGACGTCACTGTATTTGCATACGCAGTGCCTTGGAACGAAAAAGGGGATATTACAGGTTTTACAGAAAGAAAAGCCACTGGAAAATGTAAATAATGGACATTGTACTTTTCGTTTACCTACTAAGAAGTTTTCGTCGACTAATTAACTGGTGCTTTCACATTAAATTACTTTACTAAACGTTTTTTTGTAACAAACTGATAATTAAATTGCTTGTGTTATTTTATTTTATTTATTTTTAGGAAAACTTCCAGCTAACCAGACATTTAGTAATAGTTTTAAACAAAATATGGCCAATTACAAATTTCCACATGTAGTAATTAGATAAGAATATGTGAAACTGAAAATTTATAATAGATAATAAATGTAGGTATATAACACCAAACAGGAAAATTACTATTTTCACTCGAAGAAGCAATCTCATAAAATTTTCTTCAATTTATTAAAACTAGTATAGAAAATGTCGATCTCAGCTTCCTGGCAGGTTGTGATGTACTATACGACTTGCTCTCACCATGTACGAGTTCCGTCTGTACGTAGTCGCTACCACCGGGGTGTACAATAAATGAGGTCTACGCAAGAACACAGACGGCACTCGCAGCCCGACTTTGTGAAGCAACTCGGTAACACCAGTTGTTCCAATGGCTATCTTGAAAAGAAAAACAAGATCTGATATTTTTCGCCTTTCGTAGAGTGGAAGGATATGACATTTTTTGCTACGGTAGGAATAATCCATACTAATATCATACTTTATATTATACTTTATACTAATATTATAAATGCGAAAGTCACTCTGTTTGTTTGTTTCTTACCTTTTCACGACTAAACGGCTGATCGGATCTTAATGAAATTTCGCAAGAAGATAAATTTCAACCTGGGGAAAGACATTGGCTGTATGTATATCATCACGCTGCGACCAATAGGAGTGGAGCAGCAATGAAAAATGTTGCGAAGACGGGGAAAATGTGACGCAGACGAAGTTGCGCGGGACAGCTAGTTTGATATAAACGCACTTATTACTTATTAGTGCACTAAAGGGGCTATTTTGCACCATGTTAACCTCTGTGTACCTGTGTGTGTGTGTATCTTAATCTCATTAAACGCTGCTCATTTCTCTACCAGCCTCATTCTTTATACACCTCCATCATCATCATTCTGCCCTTCTTCCATACTTCTCTATTACTCGTCATCTCATCAGTCACCTCATTTCTACCCATATCATCCTTCACACAGACCATCCATTGTTTCTTTGGTCTTCCTCTACTCTTATCTTATCTTTGGACACCTCGATTACGAAATATACAAGGTGTTTTTTTACATGCTCGACAAAATTCAGGAGGTGGTCACAAAAGACATAAATATAATCAATTTAAATTACGGTGCCTAATTAATTATGTATAAACATAGATCGTTTTGGTTTTTGTTTAAGTTTGTCAGTATTTCAGAATATTAACCGTCTTGACGTGATTTAGGGAATAAGAAAATAAGAATATCGAATAAACGTTTGAGATTGTTTGTATGTATGAATGTGCGGTTTTAGGGCGAGGATCAGACGAGCCGCGTTTAAAACACGGGTTTTTCACACTAACCGATTTTCGTAAATTAGAAAAATAAAGAAATTACCTACCCATTTTATTATTGATTCGAGTCGAGAATCATTAGCATAGTTACCTACTTGAATTTGACGAGGATGCAAAACAACACCTTGTATACTAAACTCATCATGCATCCGAAATGATTACCCATAAACGCCCACAATGTACAAAACACTACAATTAGTTTTTTGAAGAAACAACTCAGAGAATGCTTGGTTCAGATGAGTAAATTATTACGCAGCCACTTACGGAGGAAAGTAAAGAGTACTCGAGCACTATTAGTTAGTGGTAGTAATAGAGGCACATCGTTACACGGACGAGCGCGTTACATGAGAACTAGGAAGAATTACCGCGCTGCGGTCTATTACCCGACACCCTATAGACGCGTGTGTAAGGGATGGTGCACACTTGGTGAAGCGAAGTGTGGTACTGTTTTCATTATTAAAGACAAATTATATTTTTTTACTATCATCATCATTCTCTTCCCTTACCCCAATTTACTTGGGGTCGGCGCTGCATGTCTTCTTCTTCCATACTTCTCTTTTATCTCATCAGACACCTCCTTTTTTGCCGTTTTTTTCGTCCTCTACTCTTATACCCACCCACATTCATACTCAAAACTTTACTCACGACATTTTCCTCATTCTTCCGCATCACATGCCCATACCACGACAACCGATTAACATTTTTTTTTATTTCACTCACTAATTATAATAAATGAAAAAACTCATGCCATTTTTAGAATAACGGTTAAGTATGGCATGCTACACCGAGTGCGCATGAATAGTATCGCAAACTTTTCGCGTCACTGTCTGTTCTTGAATCACGAAGACCAGAGAATGGTTCTTAATAGTATCAATATTGGATAGTCAGCAGCCACTTAAGGTCGAAAGTAAAGACTACCAGGTCTATTAGTTGGCTTTACGTAATAGAGGCGCATCGTTACATTCCCATCGGCGTCGAGTCGACGCTGAAGTACCTAGGGCTTGTCCTCGACAGCCAGTGGAACTTCGTGGAGCACTTCCGACGTTTGGCCCCCAAACTGGAACGGGCAGGGGCTGCATTCAAGCGGCTCTTGCCCAACCTAGGGGGTCCAAACGCCTCCTGCCGGAGGCTCTATGCGGGGGTCGTGCGGTCCATGGCCCTTTACGGGGCCCCGGTGTGGGCGCGTTCTTTGAGGCGGCGAGCCGCCCATTACCTGGACGCGCCCCAGAAGGTGGTAGCCGTAAGGCTGGTCCGGGGGTACCGTACGATCTCCGGCGAGGTGGCGAGCCTCTTGGCCGGATTGCCGCCATGGGATCTGGAGGCGATAGTCCTCGCGCGCGCGGAGGCACTACGTCGGGGGGAAACTCCGCTGCCGCGGCAAATTGTCGCTCAGCGGACAGACCTCCGGCGTGATCTCATGGCGACATGGAGACAGCGACTGTCGCAACCACGTGCAGGGCACGCCACAATAGTGGCGATAAGTCCCCTCTTTGAGGAGTGGCTAGAGAGGCGCCGCGGCGCCCTCACCTTTCGCCTGACGCAGGCCCTCACCGGACACGGTTGTTTCGGGAGGTTCCTGCACCGAATCGGGCGGGAGGACACGCCCGGGTGTTACCACTGCGAGGATCGGCTGGAGGACACGGTGGAGCACACCGTGGAGCTCTGCCCCGCTTGGGCTGAGCACCGCCGTGTCCTCGTAGCGGCGATTGGCGGCGGCGACCTCTCGCGTCCGGCCCTGGTTCAATCCATGGTCTGGAGCGAGAGGGAATGGGAAGCCGTCGCCTCCTTCTGCGAAGCAGTCATGCTAGCGAAGGAGGTGGCGGAACGTGAGAGGGAGAGAACCTCACGTCCCAGCCACCGCGGGAGACGCCCCGGGCGTCGGGGGGCAACCAGTGGCCCCCGGCCACCGTAGGCGCGAGCCTGTGGACGGTGAGTAATGGGCTAGCTCACCGTCCGTCCGTCTCATGACGACAGGCCGTGTCGACGGCGCGTACGTGTTCCACGCGCGCTTCATGGAGATGTCAGCAAACCGGAAGGGGTCCGAAAGGGCCGATGCCTGCCAGGGCTGCGGGTTGTTCGAAAGAGATACCGCGGCCCTGGAACACAAAGGGCGAAGAAGGAACATGGGTGGGTTTTAGTCAGTACAAGTCTGACACTCCCTCCCGCTCCGCCCAAAGCGGGAGAAGTCATTTGATGATTTCCCATCCGCAAAAAAAAAAAAAAAGGCGCATCGTTACATGAGAACTAGGAAGAATTACCAAACCTATACACACTTGGTGAAGCGTCGTGTACACATGGTTTTCAGTTCTTATAAATTATTCATTCATTTTTTAATATAACATAGTTAACTTTATGCCTATTTTTCTCCGAAGGATGCAGTGGTTTACCTGGTCAAGTAGATATCCACATTTCACCAGTTATGTTTAGTTATTTATTAAGTGGCGAGCCATGAACATCAGTGGGGTACAAATCCAGACTCTGGGCTGCTTCTGAGAGAGAGAGAGAGAGAGAGAGAGAGAGAGAGAGAGAGAGACGGACGGAATAATGGCGTAGCGTTCACCAAGTATGTACCAGCCCTATAAAACTAAGAAATACGAATATACCAAGCAAGCTTTTCCTCTTAAGTGATTCATTTGTTTAAGTTTTCTATTTTGTTTTCGCTTTCATTACAGTCTAGATGTTTTTGAATAGGTTAACCAACGCAACGTAACCGTCTGTAGGATAAATGGGGCTTCATATTTTTTTTATTTTTTTATCGCGATTGTCCGTACCATGAGATAATTTATCTCATAAAATGATATTGCATTTTTACAGCAAGAATAATTAGAGCAAATGTGGTGTCCTCATAACTAAAGTACCACGAACCACTCTAATCTTATGATAGGGGTGTGTCAGTAAAGCAAAGATGGGTTTCAAATGAGTAATCTATTCAATCGCAATACAATTAAGGGTTAATTCCACTAATAAAACTGAACGCCATCCAGCAGATTCAAACCACATTCAAAAGCTGTCAAAGTCATTTTTGCAATGGAATTTTGTCTCTGAAAGTTTTCGGACGCCCCGTTAAGATCGCGTTCAAATTCAATAATAATTTACGTATACCGTTTAGGTATTAGTATTTTAATCGAATGAGAAGAAGTATACTAAATGTAATTACGAAAGTTTCAATGCAACGCGGCTAGAAGGGGGCAGCGTGCAGCGTCGATATTTGATACAGCGAGGAAAACATGCAAATGAAAGGACCCCTAGTTTACCGCACACTGCCCCGGGGTTATCACACTATAGCGCTAGAATAAATCATTATTTTAAGCTCTCCCCCATTCAAGCGTGAATATACACGTTAGGTAATAGAATGCTTTCAATGCAGGCACTTAAGCATCGTTCAAGCGGTGCGGTTAATACTCGAGAATTATAAAATACGATTTTGTTATTTCGCAGTCAATACGGTTATGTTCTTCATCTAAACTAATGAGTCTGTCATCAAAGATTATAGTGCACTATGGCTCCATTTGAAAACAAAACAGGGTTTAATAGTCTAGAGTTTGTCATATAATAAATGTTTGGGTTTAGGTCTTCATCTCTGTCCACTTTACAAAAACAATCTTCCCTTCAATTACTATCGGCAAACACAAAGATCCGTTTCGGGATTGAGAAACCGGGCATTAGAAGATAATGTAGAACTGGGTTATGGAGCGGGCGGTAATCTAGGCGTTTATTCATCGTCACGCGTGACACCGCGGTCGCATCATTATTCGTAGACATGCATGTTTCAACAGAACATGCTTTACAACATGCTGCATAGTACAGAGCTGTCGGCTGCGCTAAGGGCCCTTAAGGCCTCGCAATTTACGTTCGCGAAACGCATATGCAAGATTTGCGATGTATTTATTAAGTACACTCTGCATATTTTCTGACATATTTACACATAGTATTTGACATAGCATGTGCAGTGTTGACGTATGTCAATGTATAAGCAATGCAGTCATTGCCTTTTTTTACGGATGGGAAATCATCAAATGACCCCCACTCTGGGCGGAGCGGGAGGGAGTCAGACTTGTACTGACTAAAATCCATCCATGTAAAGTCTTACCCCTTTGTGTTCCAGGGCCACGGTATCTTTTTCAAACAGTCCCACAGCATGCAGTCATTGCCTTCATTTGCACTTATGATTTAATGAAATTATTATTTAATTATGTTAAACGACTGAATTCTTCAGATATGACTAAGAGATGGTAACACGACGCGACGTGACTACTCGTTCAATGATTGCTAAACATGACATGTGGCACTCCAAATCAGGCGTCGCTTTTGTGATACACGAGGGTCATCATACGAAATGTTACAAGCGCTTTAAAGCTGAATTTTTTGTCCGACACTACAGTTGATAGCTGACAGAGTAATGCCAGGTCGCCGGTCGGTGGCAACTGCCTGTCGTTTATACTTGATCCGCATCGATTATCCAGGTTCAATAACGGCGAGCTATTCTAGCTCGACTGGCCTTTGTTGCATTCCATTGTTGGTCTGTGAAGCCATACGGCCGTATAAGAGACCCTCTCGACTTGTACTGGCATCACGGTATATTGGAGCTTGCAGCCGGTGACTGCGTTCGCTTTGTTCGGGTAACAATCGAGAACGATCGTCAACTCGTTTGATCGCAGATTAGGTGTTGTGATATGTCTTGACTTAACAAGGTTGAGAGATTGCTGCTTTTGAACGATAGAATTTGTTATGATTAGGGACCGGTTATTTTGGTTTAAGTACCAATTTAAGTGATTATGGGTAGGCCTGCATAGCTTTTATTTAAGCTTGTAGTTTTCGCAACCCCGATGCATATTTTTCATATTTTACCTACTTATTTTGGAACATACTGCTGTTTAATTTCGATGGTTTCATAAAAAAAATCAACGACAAAGTAAACAAATCCCCAAATTGTGCATCCAAACAGATCGGGAATTCGGTAACATCGGGAGCATAATGTTTGATTTAGACAATACGGCATACAGATGAAACAAGACGGCGCAATCAATCCAATAATACACAGCGGGGCAACGCGGTGCAATCGCATCATAGTGTTGGGATTCGCATCAGTCCCCGGTTCATTTGGCGGTCATTATTCTGGGGCACGTCTCGTCGTCACGTCCGCCGACACCCATGTCACTCATTGCTCAGTTGTTCACCGCCATTTGTAAAGCAGTCGCGTTAATCACGCATGTGGAGCGCAATTATTACAATTTGAATTTCGAATAGAAGTTTAATTTTGAATTGATAGCACTATGGAGGTAGTGTTTCAGAATAAAGCCTTATTTGTTATTTGGTACACTTAAGTGACCAACGTTATTTGCGTAGGTCCAATTTTCTTTTCATCTTTGTTTTAATTTACACCAGCCTACATTCATCCTCTTTATCTACACGTGTCGTCTAAATATAGAAGTTATTTGAATTTAATTTACCAATTACTGAGTTACTAAATATATTTAGGTACTTGTATTATATGGTAAGTAAATGTTCTTGAATACAAAAGGATCTGTGGATGTCTTGGTAATCGGATCGCGCATGTCAGAACAAGCATATTAATTAACCCAAAAATAATTATGCGAAGATTAAATTAAATTACTATTCATAATACGAAGCTTATTGGAAAATCTATTGTGGAGCCTTCACTAGTTGAAACTGATGAAACATTTGACATATCACGTAGATACTTCGAGCTCCTTATTAATCATTTGTCCATTCACGAATACGAGTATTCGCAATGTGCTCGTAAATGCACTCATAATTCTGTGTGAGAATTTCAATTTTGAATGTGTTCTTACTTTGAACCGATGAATGAAATATTGAGAGATGATGGATTCAAGAAAGAAGCAATATTATGGCTCAATACTGATCTAGCGGAGACACAATAAGCTGTTGTTATTGCGTACGATAACAATTTGTTGTAACATTCTCGTCTTTCTCCTACAGATTTAGATTTATTGCTGAACTAGTCGTAACGTCCGATTTACTCGTTGTTATTGTGAGTTTAGACAGAATATTGTTTGTTTAATACTTCAATCATGTTTCATTGTATTTGTGGGACAAACCAGTCACCACATTTCTATAGGCGATGCAAATCATATAATTCCGGAAATTAGGATGTTGAATGCGCTACATCCCTTAGTCCTATTTATGTGATGTGCGCAAACCATTGCGTGATACAACTATAAATTGGAAGTGCTATCGAATCGAGTTTTGATTGTGTTTCCGTAGCAGCCGTATCGAAATGTAGGTCGTGGTTACACATTCGACACACGCCACTCAGGGCCCTTTACACTCGTCCGCACGTCAGAAATCATCCACTTACCCTTTACACGGATTAGAATTCGGCGCGGAAAAAATACCTCGTTTATTATGAAAGGAATATAAATATGTTTATTCCGATAGTCGTATTTCAAAATATATGCGTTCTTCGCACCCAATCAAATGTGAAATATGGATTATTGTGACGTCTGGAGTAATTCATCGGATTTCTATTTGGATTGCTTGTGTACGAAATTGAATTTTGCTTCGCTTCGACTTGTGTTTGCAATCAGCAATTCAAAAGAGTAAAATAAATGGGATATGTTTGCGACTAATCAATTGATTTCGAGAATAATAATTTTAGGTATGATAGGAGGGATGAAACGCATGTGACTAAAAGAGTGATGGATATGAATGTTAATGGATGGAGAGGCACCCACAAACGTCTAATTTGATTTGCAAACGTTAATTTCAGACCATTATCAAACACCCGGTCATCTTCACTCTGACTTAATATGACAACATCCCAAATGCTAAAGCAATCCTTCAATAATAATCCCAGTGATTATTACGCGTCTGATTGCGTACACTGGAGATAATTTGCACCTGCCAGTGTGATAGGCAGTACACTTATGGAAATGAGCTTATAAACTGAATGCAAACGTGCTATGATTTGCTTTCAATTTTGTATATGGGGCGCGATGATTGAGGACGGTCCCTCGTCTACCATCAGGGTAGAATTTCGATGTCATTCGTTCGCTGCCACTCAAATCAATACCAGATTTTTGTATGTTTTCCTCGTCTTTTTTTTTTTTCTTTTTTTTTGTGATACATGAAGGCTGGATGTTATTTGGGATAGTGTTTTACTTTGTTTTGTTTTTGTCAGCTTTTCGTGTTGAAATGTGTTGTGTGTTTCGTATTGTGTCGTGTGTTACGAGTACAGTCGTTGTCAATATTGTTTTTATTTTCAAAGATCATATTGCTTCATTTCCTGATAATATTGTCATAGTGGTCCTCATTATTTGATCAATGGTAACAAAATAAACAAGGAACATTATTATCCTATTTTCCCAGCTTATAACAAAGTGTTAAACGCTGAATGTTCACAAATTACTGTTTATATTAGCGAAGCACTATGTTCTATCCTGTTTATAAATGAATTTTGTTATCCACTAGTTATTAGTACATAAATCCTGGAACACATTAGTAATGTTAGTTACGGTGTCGCAAAGCATCGTATAATTGCATAAAATATTCCTTGTTGCTGTATCATGTCGCTGTGGCAGCGTGAATTACAGAAATTGAAACAGAACTCGGATTTGTTTTAGGCGATAGAGACCTCTTTTCTACCCCTGTATTTTTTTTTAAACCAACATAGCGAGTTACATATTCTGTAATATATATTTAATTATCTATGACTATAATAACCTGCATTAATTTACATTGAATCTAGTTAAAATTTATTAATAACTTTATTCATAAAATCATTGCGAACATGCACAAATAATTCGACTGCCAGTCAATTTCAGTGGACCGGGGTTTTAATAACAAAAGCTATTTATAAATTGTCAAGCACTTTTAGAATTTGATTGTTAGGCGATTAATGACGTAATTAAAATTTTATTGTTAAAGTATGGACTTCATTTATGTTATTAAATAGTGAGCAAAATAAATACCACGAAATATATATTCGGTTTTTACGACTGTGTGCTTACTTGTACTTACTGTATTTACTTTTGATCGAGCATGGCACCTATTCCTATGCTTTGATACCTTACGGTTCAAAATACTTTATTTCAATTAAAAAAGATTACATTTAACATATTATATACTAGCTTATGCCCGCGTAGTCGCCCGCGTGGAGTTCGATAATTGTCCCACCACGGGAACATACTATCGGGATAAAAAGTATCATATGTGTTAATCCAGGTTATAAACTATCCGTGTGCCAAATTTCATCCAAATCCATTCAGATGTTTTTGCGTGAAAGAGTAACAAACATCCATCCATCCATCCATCCTCACAAACTTTCGCATTAATAAAATTAGTAGGATCACGCATGTAATCCCCGAAAGCTAAGGGCTTGTACCCAAAACTGCGAATCGGCGCGATGCGAATTGGCAACTAAGAAGAAACTGTAACTTTTTGTAGTGTTTGAGCTCGTTGATTTTTATGATGCGACGTCGCATCGCAGTTTTGTGTACAAGCCCTAAGGCAGAGGCGTACGTAGTAATACCACATTTAGCCAGTTATGTTTCAGCCCCATGTAATAGGGATCCCCCTATGGTCATAAATCGTGCACAAATGCAGACTCCATGGTCGTTACTGAGAAATTTCTGAGGGACTTCTTTCCCTCAGAAATTTCTGTAACAATAACACTTTGCCTGACTTGGGATCCGAACCCAGGACCTAATGCTCAACAGTCGCGCTTGCAACCACTAGACCAACGCGGCAGTAAACATAATAGGGTGAAGACTGGGTAAAGAAAACGACATTCTATTTTGTCCGTCAGACAGGTAATACAAAAATATTATACACGTATTTTTTGTTTTATCAAAATATCAAAAAATTACTTAGTTAAAACTCATTAAAGTTGAAGAGTGGGGGCTCACTACGTCACAAGTAGGTATAAAACTTACCTATATGTGACGTCATGCGCCATTTCAACTCAATATATCTCCGTAATTTTATGACCACGTGAAAAAAGAAAAAATACGTGTCCAATACTTTTCAATAAACTACCCGACGGACAAAGAAAAAAAAATGTGATCAAATAATAAAATAATAGGGGTATTATTAACTTGTATGAGGACAATCATAACAGAAATATGTTGCCTGCATCGAGCAATTAAGATTTTAGAAATTCGAAGCTCGCCGATCCACGTGTTAATCGGATACAAAATCTAAGCAACAGCGCTAAGCGGGTATTTAGACCTAATCTATGGAGGTTTTCCACAATTATCGGACTAAAATCGAGGCGTGGCCGAATTTATAACCGCATATAAACTTTCAACGAAAAACGCTAAAGCTTGATAATAAACTACTTGGCTTTAGTGCGCCGTAAATCTAACCGCGAAACGGTAAAAAACTTGCTACAGATGATATCTTTGTAGAACCATGCAATATACTGCTTTAATAACCTAGCATATTCTTGTGTGACATTAGTACCGTGCATTCAGAGAATGATAAAACTTTCTTGTAAAAAAAAACCGACTTCCAAAAAACTCTCGAAAATCTAACTCTCTCAAAAAAGTCAATGAAACCAACAAAAGTCACCGACTTCGGAAAGTAAAGTTATTTTCCCTTTTTGTGTTTTTTTGGAAGTCCGTTATTTTGTTTTGCAAGAAAGTTTTTATTTTACTTGTGTCTCACAAATCCTTGTCAAGTTTCAATTTTACATTGAAACTAGTAGTTAGCAAAACATTCACATAAAAGAAGAGGTGAAATGCATAATATAGAGGATAACTGATAAATTACCGAAGCAAAGATGGGATCACCGCGCGAGCTTTTTCTACCAAATGAAAACAGAATTATTGAAATCGGACCAGTAATCACGGAGAATATGAAATAAAAAATTCTGGTCGAATAAATAACCTCTTTTTTATAAGTCGGTTAAAAAGATTGAACATTTTTCTTTTACATTCCTTTCACGCAACTTTTTCATTCATTCATACAGTCATTCGTTCTTAAAGTCAACAAAAACAAGTCTAATTCATGTAAAAATTGATCTTCAAGCGCTTAACCCCTACACCCCGACTGTACTTTCAACCTGTTACATTATTAAATTACATTTTATTGTGACAATTATATTACAAATAATAATCGAAATGAAATTTTGTGTTCGTGTCGCAATTTACGGTTTAAAATTATATTCATTACATTTTCTGGGTACTTTTCGATGTTCGTTTAATTGAAAAGCGTTTTATCTTACATTTTAATCTTCAGTAATTAAATTAGTTCCGTAGGATTCGCTGCACGAGGTTGGAAGACTTACTAATGAGAAATGAAATTGGTCGTTTGGATTACCGTTTTTCAGTCCGATGCTCTATTTGTGTAATAGAATTTGTGATTTTCGCCTCAGAGGGTTGGATTTTTTAAAAAATATCTGGTGACTATTGATTTTTATACGGGGAAGTCATTTTTATATGTCAGCACAGTTGGTATAGTGAAATTGTCGCAATGAATGACAATACGAAAACTGACCACAAGCATTAGAATATACCCGATATAAGTATGCGTAACACGCATAACCTCTGTTTACAGCTTTATTAGGATTATTATCCTCCTAAAGGTTTTGACGCTGCTTTTGATGTAATTGGAAATATATAGTTTTGTAGAGAGAGTACTAGGTAAATATAAAAGTCCTTCAAGCCAGAATTTACATTAATTTAAATGGTATTTCCATCAAAAGATGTTACAGACATAGCGCTAGCCTTAACAGTATATAGCTTCAAGTAAATAAGTTTAAAATGTTTCCTCGAAAGTCAATAGGCGAGTTAATAGATCGGGCTCGGAAGCCTACTAGCGTCATTACGCCCACCTAGTGACAGGTAAAGTTCACTAATTAATTTCATTACAACCTTTCGTAATTGGATGCAAAGGGCAGAGGGGCTGTCACAATTTTAACATTTTAAAGTGGCACAATGTCGTTGTCGAAGTGTGATACATTTCTATACCTTCATAAGTTTTTAGTGTAGGTTTTAATCAAATAATAATACTGTTTTTAAAAGGCTTTGTTTTTTTTTTAGTTGTATCTTACTGTTAGTGTATTTTGGTAAGTTAACGCACCAATTCATCCAAACAGGAGAAAAAAACAAAGAATGTAAAAGAAAAAAATAAACACCTTAAAATAAATCAAGATGGCACATACGTAATATGTAGGATATGTAGGTAGGTACCGTTAGTTCTACTGCCTTAATTACACAAAAGCAATACATTTATAACGGAAACGGGAAACATGCCTGAAACAAAAAGAAAACTTCATTAAAACCGATTCATTAAAGGAAATACAAGAACAGTTAAACGAAACCCCATTCCATTCGAGATTCATAATAAAGTTATGCCTGCCTGAGTGCAATAAAACAAATTTTACGTAGGTAAGTAAGTTAAAACAACAATAAATAAATTGCAGTGGCGGCCACACACAGACAACACTGGGAATAAAACTCAATTAGAGATTATAGCGTTTCGCAGTTTTACTCCATTTTAATGCACTCCAGTGTTTTTGTTCGTGAATCCAGTTACGAAAATAAACGAATTCAAATGTTTCAAAACAGGTTTGGTTTGTTTTATTGACTTTATTGCATTGTTTTGGGTTTCGTAGTTACAATTATTGTTTCATTGTGTGTAGGGCCGAGGTGTTTTAAAACGATAATTACATTGAATTGGAAAAGCATTTCTTGGATGCGCTTTTCAGTGACTGGTGATCAAACTTAATTTTTCACGTGATCTTTCTGTGAGATGAAAAGTATGTACTTGTTTTTGAAGACTGGTTTATTCCCTTTAAAAACAAAGTTTTATTTGTCGGTTTAAAATACTCATTTCGTTCCCGCATTTCCCGCTTATTTTTCTCGTCCATAGAGAAATGGATCAGTAAAAAGTTATTTATACGTTATGTTGTATACTCGCTCGTTTCCCATATACATTTGGGGTCTTAAAACTTAGCGCATCATTGTTAGTATGGCCGTTACTGTTAATACTATGACACCGTTAAATTCTGCTCAATAAGCTGGTGACTGTACTCCAAATGGAAGCTGGATTATAGACCGCAGTGATAATGCAGAGGAAACAAATTGTGTTAACGTTTGTGATGATAATAGATTGGTCTTTGTTGAGTCGTTAAAGCTATGTACCCTGTTTGCTTAAATGATATATTATTTGACTACTAACGGAGTAGTATTCGTGGTTCCCAACTATAATTATTCTACCCTATTTCCAGTCCGTAAGCAGAATGTATATGAGCTTTGTTTCAGCATAAAGTAATTCAATTTCTCGACAAATTAGCAATGTAACAAAATTTGTATGAATAAATATGAATAAAAATAATCAAATCCAGTAAAAATATTCCAGTGTGATCGCAAATAAAAATTGCATTACATAATTAACGTTTCGCTCCCGGTGCCGTATAATAGTTCAATAATGGAATATTAATGACCCGATTCCACTACTCTCTGTGAAAACAGACAGTATAATCTTTGACAGTATCAGATAACTTCCCACCCCTGTTTTTCTAGTGATCACACAACGAAAAGAGGGAAGAAAATAGGGAATAAGGTTCTTTATTCCCCGGAAACTAAGATAATTTATCATGACCGAACAAAATTCCGAGCCATTTTTGGACATTTCGATTTTCAACCCTAATCGGTGCTAGTGGTCGGTTTAAAAAAGAACGCCCGGTTCACGTGCGCTGTTGACGTTACTCGGTTAAACCCGGGTTTAATCGGATTACGGAATTCTTTCACGGGAACCGATCGTGATCCCCGGTTTAACCGTCAATAATCAACTGTAAAGCGAAAGTAGTAATTAGTGTCGAATCAGCAAGGTAGAAAGGCTGGCTTTTATTCCGTATTATGCGGTTTTGGAGATGCTTTTCAAACATTTTTATTTGTGATCATAAAGTGATGTTATCAAGTACGCAAATTTATTGGAATGTCTTGGAATATTTATAATCTGTAATCTTGTACACAAAAACAACACGGAGAGAAACGGAGGAGGGCTTTGAGGGAGACCTTTGCTGAAAAAAAAACTTGTAAGTGGTTCTAGTTCAAAATGTATCGTGACAGCCCTATCCATTGCAAACTTCATAAATATGTTGATTTATTTTGAAAGGGAAACTCCTATTCACTATTTTAACTACGTATTTAATACTTTAATTTAAGGCAAGTCACGTCCCGACTCATTATTTCACCATTGTTTCCGAAGGCGTCTTAACGAGCTTGCAATGCGAAATAGCAACTACATCGGCAACGCAATAGGTAATAGGGGCGTCTATCAGAACCGACGAAGCCAAAGAAATTACTTTGAACGTTAACACCGACTTGATAGCTTTCAAAGCGCAGTTTCCTGGATTCTCTTCAAAAGGACGCAGTGTTGTCGCTTGAAAACATTTCACTGGATGGAGGCGACTAAATGTGACTACGTACACCAACTAAATTATTCAGATTCCCCTCCAGTGAATTACGAGCAGTGGCTCAGCTCACTAGTTATCCGTCTTATTTTAGCAATTTACTGTTGCTTGTAGAATTTGTACAAAAAGTTGCTGTTTTACTGAGCCGCTTGGGGCAACATCGCAAGTGATCCAGAATTTTAAGTGTAATGATACCGCTTTAAACTTCGTAAAAAGGAAATTGAGACGCAATAATTAAATACTGAAGTGTTTAATCAGTTTAAAGGACAACGGAATCATTATTCAATTAACATCACAGAAAGTAATTTAAACCCGAAATTGGGCTGGAAGTTAATAACAAAGTGAACGGAATCCATTCGAAATTCAACTCACCATGTTGTTGATTGCGTCGACAATGCAGTGATTTTAAAAACAACATAATAATCAATGAAGCTCATTTTCGCGTTAATTATTTTCGGATTACGGAATATTTATTGAGTAATCGCACACATTGTAGTTGGTGTCTACATTGTTACCGCAAGCGCGTGGCCGGCGGGGGAGAGGGGGTATTAACACAATTTACGCGAAAACAACGTTCATAGCATTCAAATGTGAAATTGAAAACTGGCGAGCTTCGCGCAATTCGTAGTGAGATTAACTTAACTAAATTATACAATCAAGTGTACATTCAGTACGGAGCCGAGCGCCGCCGCGCCGCAAAAAATATCGCTCCGAGTCCCCCACACCATTGAAATAAGCACAGGACCATCTTTCGCGTCTTAGATATTTCATATAAGAAAAATGCAGCTTTATCCCCCCTCCTGCGAACCTCCACTGCACCCGGTGGACACGTTCGCCGAAGGAATTTGTAAACTAACGTAGCTTTAGTCTTTGTTTAGACTAAAGCTACGTTAGTTTACAGATTCCTTTCATACAGTATCATATGCAGCCACATTATACAACACATTTTCTAAACAAATTGTTTTATCTCCACTTCTTAAGTGGACCCGCTCCGTCGCACACGTAATTCTTCTCAGTCCGCATACAAACAGCCCCTAAGGAGGCGACAATCCTCACCGCAAACAATAAAAATATGTATAAAAATAAATTTGATAGTTCCGAACCGTGGACCGCGAGGAATATGCAATGGGCGGTGGAAGGCACGCGGCGGGAGGGTTGTCGAACATATTTCGTAAAGACGTTACTGTACGAACATGTCAGTGTTTCGAGACGAATGCATCAATTCAGTTGTCAATAGTCTCATTCACATGAGGAATGGCGTCATCTTTGTGTCGTTCCGCGAAGATGAAAATGGGGTGTGTTAGAGAAATACGGCGCGGGTGTTGAAACGTCGACTGGTAAATTGCTTTGTGCCGCGACGCAGGCGCCGACATGAAATTGGATTGCACACTATCCAATAATTTTGATCGTGATTTTCGATGATGATGGTCGTGACAGGTATATTTGCAATCACGGCGACTAATGGGTAAATGCATTTCGCCAATATCACACGTACCAGTATGTCGTATGATTAGGTGCGTAGCACATAAATTGTTTATAGATTAGCTTTGAGTATTGTCGAAAGCACTTATTCGAAGTTATTACCGTTGAATTATTCAATAGTGTCAGGTTAATGCGATTTTAATTTATGCTATAGGCTTACAAGGATTAAACACCCATACATATTTATAGACTTTAAGTCGTCCTAAATGCATGACACCTTCGGGCTTGAATAAGATTACCGCTCAAGCAAGAACAATGAGTTACGATCCTGTGCATACATCAGTCACTGATATTGTACAGATTACCATAACAAATTGAGTCATTAAACAACTGTCGTAAGTATAACAAGTCGATCAGTCTCCTGACGACAGGAATAGTAGCTGACAAATTATGGTCAAATTATGAAACTTGTAATCGAGCAATCGAATTATCTTCTACTTAAAACAATGATTTATAGTCTTTCAGGTAAAATAAAGCGATTTGTGTTCTTTTCTAAGGCAAGTAAGGTGCAAATTGTTGGCTAACAACGAATTATTAGGCTCTCACAGTACGTGGGAAGATCCCACGACTCACATAGCTGCCTTTGATCGAGTTTACTTTTTAGCGATAAGGTACTCTGCTCGCGCATTCACTGGGCAGACACAATGACTGCTCGTATTGTTTCACTTACTTTGACGTATGTATTCGAGCTTGTGTTTGATTAATGGTTCTGCGAGGTGCAATGTACTTTAAAGTTGCAGAAGGGTCCGTTACTTAGTTTCTAAATACTATTGCTACATTAGTTAAGCAAACGCCCTGTACTGTGAAAAAATGGAAATCAGTGTTCTCAAGGAGAATTAGCCTTTTCGTTACACCTCTGTGAGCACAGATTAATGTTTAGATTGGTGTTACAATTACACCGATTATCTAGCTAATTTCCTGTTACTTTGTAAAGGATATGTTCGTCATGATTACGAGCAAGAATCTTTAGAAGTGCAGTTTGTTCGATATTACGAGCTTTAATGGTTTAATTGGTGTAAGATGTTAGTGTTACTTCATAGAATAAGAGTACTTTATGGATTATACTTGAAAATTGTTAGAGCGTAGAGTAGATACTTGAAGATCAATCTACAGTTTCTTCAAAACCACGCACTCTTGTAATTTCTGAGAGCATTGCTGCAACAATTTATTGATATATCCCACATACGATAAACAATATTTAGCATACAATAACGCATTAAATGCAGACACGGTTATGTTCGGATATCGTTTATATTTGGCAACAGGTTATTACAAGCAGTTAGTAAACAATTAATAATGTTTAACGAGTCACGTAATTGCGATATCGAGCCGGGCTTTGGCATTGACGGTTTAATTGTCACAATGTGAAACTGTATTTGGTTTTTCGGGATTTTTTATTCATGATACATTATCAGGTATGTAGAAAATCTTAAGAAGCACTACGGTCGAGTCGATTTTCTGATAAATTGTTACGAACACACTAATTGATGAAACTGAGACTTCCAATCTATTTGCTGTAGATCTATTGAGTATACAGCCTAAGTTTAAAGTTGCTAGGTATTGATGGTCGCTGCCGACCGTTGTTCGCGCGATGGACGGTGGTGTGCTTCTGCGAAACCGTCATGTTGCAGAAGGTAGCTGCGGAAAGGGAGAGGGATATGACGAGCTCCTTCCTATCCCCCAACAGACGCACCGAGCACCGACGGATTCGTCGCCCCTATCACACTGGACCCGAGACGGGCGGTGGCACGTGTGTTCCATTTCGCGCCTCTCTTAGACGTAACGGGGGGAGTATACCCCACCCCCCGGGACGAGTACTGCACTAGTCCGGGGCAGCAGAAATTGCACCTGCACCACGCTGCCCCCGAAACAAGTGTACGAGGGAACACCGGTGTGGTTTTAGTCAGTACAAGTCTGCTAGACCCCTCCGCACTCCCCAGGGCGAAGGACGTCCATCGAGGATTTCAACATCGCCAAAAAAAAAAGGAATTGATGATATGATTTTCCCTATAAGACCTATCCAATTTAAATCTAAACTACCTAAATAAAAAAACTGGTATATCATATATATGTTTATTCTGCTTAGCTCAAAACACAAATAAAAAAGTGGAGCAGAACCTGAACATATCAGTGCCTTTCTAAGAAAAGTTCTTTCTTCGCCCGATCTTGAAACTGATTCATGAATCACACTCTAAGCAGTCATTTTATGGCAATTAGAATAATGATGTGATAGATTTTTGTCAATTTCCGTTCTCATATTCACTGACAAAATATTCTCATATTTAGTTGACATTTTGCCTAAAAGCAATGTTATCATGATTCGTTTACGCTTCGCCGACAGCGTGGCAGTATTTTATGAAGTCTGAAAGGCCTGTTTTTCATGAACAAGAATAAAATGTCTGTTATTTTTCTATTTTATTATTTGTATAGCTTTTGTTGTCACTCTGTCTTATTGGTGGTTTTATTATCTTTTATGAGGTGATTATTTTTATGGCACGTTTTTGTTCTGAGCTTTATGTAGCTCTAAAATATGAGTGTTGCAAGTCTAGCTCTCATAACAATAGAGATTTCCCACTACAGATACTAAAACCTTTCAAGAACATGTATCTTCCTACCACAGTTCTTCAAGTTTGATCAAGCAAACTAACCCTGAAACGTCGCAGGAAGAGATTCGTATTTCAACAAATGTTTAGATTTACGAACAAGCCGAACAAATAGCGGCGCAACTCTACAATCCTTTTGTTACATCGTGTATTTGTTTACCAAGTTTTTGAGCCAAGGATGCGGTGCCGTGCGCCGAGCATAAATCACTGTTGACAAGTTGCCTATTTTCACAACCGTCGTCCTCGGCAGTGTCTCGGCATATGCCGAACGTTCGGTATGCAGCGCTATGCACAATAAACAATGGGACTATTGCTAAACATCATTTGTTTACTTCGCATGCACGATCAGCTTATTTATGTCCGAAGGGACCAAGGACTCACGAATCCTGTGAACTAATCGCTTGTCGTCTCCGTAATTAATTAATTACACAATGCACCGCTGGGTTTCTTATGTGCCGCCGTTTGTTACATCAAACAAAAGACGTGCTCTAGTGGTAAATTCTCAATTGTTGTGCAAGCACTTCGGATTAGATGCGTTGTACAAGGTTCAAATTTAATTAAATTGCATTAATGTGTTAGTCGCACAGAGGTTAGTTATAATTAGCTGTAATTATCTGTTAATCTAACGTAATTTACATCATAGTTCAATGCTTTCGGAATTGCTCTAACAAGCATGCATCTTTTGTTAAACTTAGAACTTTGGAATTCTACTTGTGTAAACAAACAGATGATCTAACCTTACTGTTGTCAAATGCCACCGGTATCGTGGCGAACCAGACAAAGATTTAAGTTATGCAGACCTGAATGTCCAACTAGCATGTCAAGTCTGTAACTTCAATAAAGCCTTGAAATGTTGTGGACAGTTCTGGCGACAGAGTCGTCTAATCTCCAGGGGTCGGGCCCGCATCGGACGCAAAGTCGGAACAAAACAGGACTGTAAACGGCAAAGGAGTTACATCTATTATTCCAAGCGACATCTGTTTTTGAAGAAGAGTACACAATGGATTCAGAGGCAACTATTGTCGGGGCTACACGCTCGGTTGACTTATTTACACGTAGCGTCGTAGGAGCATTACTCGGCTGTGAGCCTAGGTGAACGTCTACTTAGTTTGTTTACTTATTAAATAAACGCGACGTTTGTCTCTTTAACGTTTGTAGGCAGCCACATGATGTTTTATTACACGTTTCTATTTGTTTATGGGATTTTGCGTGTGTAAGATTATTTTATGGATCTTAGAGTTTTATGACAGACTTGAAACAACACTAAAACAGATGGGTAGAGGCTAGATTAGACTTAACCTATTTTACATGGAGCGACTGCCTAGCTGATTGTAATCCTTGTTGCATAACTACAAATAGGGTAAGTGGTTATGGCCTGATTTCAGACAGCATCCTAAAGAATGGTAGCATCTATCAGTCATGAATTGTATTTTCCATTGAGCTAACAATGCTTCAATAATTTGCTCGAAGCATTTCGATCGGATCAGAAGTCGGGTCAGGTTATTACGATGTGACCTGACTTCTTGCTCGTTACGTTATTATGAATGGATTACACACTGTTAATGGTGTAACTATGGTAGCTGATTTCTCTTGGAGATAAACTACGTACTAGTTAACATTACAAATATTTAAATATATGATATTCTTAATTATTGAGGCGAGCTTTGACTGCTTCTTTTTTGTTTATTTCACGATGTACACACAGTTACAGGCTAAGTTTCAACGAATGAGCACAGACCCTGTAGGGCACAGCAAGTAACCTTAAAAAAAGTATCTAATGCATTATGAGTATCTAATAACATCTGATGGAGTATCACAATCATAATATTTAGGTAGAATTTTAGATAAGAAACCCGATTTTTTTTTGCAAAAATAAAATTAGTCTCAAACTTATTAAGATGATCTCAATCCACATCTAGATAAGAGATGAGAATTTGGTGCTGTCAATGCAGCAGAAAGTTATCAAGTGTATTGTATAATGTTGTTCCGGATTGCATAATCGCACAACTTTGTATTAACAAGCTTCCGATATAGATAAGAAAATTGGAACTTTGTGACGCAAAATTAAAGTCTATACAATAGATGTTAAGGAACAATGTAGATAATGGATCTTTGAAGACAAGGGCTATCCGCGACTCCTTCGATTAAATCGTAAAAGACCTCCTTACGTAACTTTAACTTCAACCAACACAATCTATACTATCTATCTACAATACTGTTTAAATCTAAGAACTAACATTTAGGTATTAAACGGATTAAACTTGAAACTTGAACGCGTGAAGATGAGATAATATTTGCTTTGAAGTACGTAATGCTTTGCCTGCGGTCATTATTGTTTGTCTTTAACAAATATAGTGTCAATGCACGTGCTAATCTGACAAAATACATCCTATTTTGGCATTTTTTTCCACTGAGCTTTAGAATGGATTGGCTAGAAAACATAATCAGTGTGAAGGGATAATTACGGGTTACTTAAGTAACTCATTGTGCTTTTTAATGTCTATAAAATAAATAAAAAAAATATAATTCTGTGATGTAACTCTATTCATATAGTAAGGGTCTACGGGTAATCATAGTGGTCTTATTTTGCGGCCTTTTTTTTTTTTTTTTTTTTGCGGATGGGAAATCATCAAATGACAATGAATGTCAGACTTGACTGACTAAAACCCACCCATGTTCCTTCTTAGCCCTTTGTGTTCCAGGGCCGCGGTATCTCTTTCGAACAACCCGCAGCTCTGGCAGGCATCGGCCCTTTCGGACCCCTTCCGGTTTGCTGACATCTCCTTGAGGCGCGCGTGGAACACGTACGCGCCGTCGACACGGCCTGTCGTCATGAGACGGACGGACGGTGAGCTAGCCCATTACTCACCGTCCACAGGCTCGCGCCTACGGTGGCCGGGGGCCACTGGTTGCCCCCCGAACCCCGGGGCGTCTCCCGCGGCGGCTGGGACGTGAGGTTCTCTCCCTCTCACGTTCCGCCACCTCCTTCGCTAGCATGACTGCTTCGCAGAAGGAGGCGACGGCTTCCCATTCCCTCTCGCTCCGGACCATGGATTGAACCAGGGCCGGACGCGAGAGGTCACCGCCACCAATCGCCGCTACGAGGACACGGCGGTACTCAGCCCAAGCGGGGCAGAGCTCCACGGTGTGCTCCACCGTGTCCTCCGGCCGATCCTCGCAATGGTAACACCCGGGCGTTTCCTCCCGCCCGATTCGGTGCAGGAACCTCCCGAAACAACCGTGTCCGGTGAGGACCTGCGTCAGGCGGAAGGTGAGGGCGCCGTGCCGCCTCTCTAGCCACTCCTCAATGAGGGGACTTATCGCCACTATTGTGGCGTGCCCTGCACGTGGTTGCGACAGTCGCTGTCTCCATGTCGCTATGAGATCGTGCCGGAGGTCTGTCCGCTGAGCGACAATTTGCCGCAGCAGCGGAGTTTCCCCCCGGCGTAGTGCCTTCGCGCGCCATTCATGCAGGCGCGCGAGGACCATCGCCTCCAGATCCCATGGCGGCAATCCGGCTAAGAGGCTCGCCGCCTCGCCGGAGATCGTGCGGTACCCCCGGATCAGCCTTACGGCTACCACGTTCTGGGGCGCGTTCAGATAATGGGCGGCTCGCCGCCTCAAAGAACGCACCCACACCGGGGCCCCATAAAGGGCCATGGACCGCATGACCCCCGCATAGAGCCTCCGGCAGGAGGCGTTTGGACACCCCGGGTTGGGCAAGAGCCGCTTGAATGCAGCTCCTGCCCGTTCCAGTTTTGGGGCCAAACGTCGGAAGTGCTCAACGAAGTTCCACCGGCTGTCGAGGACAAGCCCTAGGTACTTTAGCGTCGACTCGACGCCGATGGGAACCCCTCCTACTGTCAGTATGGATCCCGACGGTGGCGCATTCCGAGGCCCATGAAAGTACATGGCCTCGGACTTGTGCAATGCCACCTCGAGACCCAGCTGCCGGATTCTCTCCACGACTATCGCAACCCCGCGTGTCATTAATTCGGCCGCCGCCTCGTGCGGCCTCCCCTGTGCCAGCACCAGCGTGTCGTCAGCGTAGCAAACTACGCTGACACCGCTAGGGAGGTCGGCGCGCAGCACCTAGTCGTTATCTTGGAGTTTAGATGGAGGCTGCTATCCTGACTAGCAGCACATACAGTCATCATCATCAGCCTATAATGTTCCCACTGCTGGGTACAGGTCTCCTCTCTATGAGAGGGTGATGACACATGTCTTCAAATTTTTTGTTCTAGGTTTCCTCACGATGTTTTTCTTCACCGTTTTTGAGAGCAACGATGATGAAATAAATTACAAAAAGTAATGCGCCTGCCTGGGTTCAAACCCACGGCTTACTGCTCGTAAGTCGGGGCTTCCACCTCTGGGCCACCGTTGCTCTCTGCACTTACAGTACCAACTTAATTATTACTCTAGTCATTCAATAAGTAAGATTACGATATTAATCTATGCTCCTTCTTATTGAAAGCACAAGTAGACACGACTTACTCCGTATTATCACGATGTACGTTTGTATCGCTTTCAGGATTAGCAGGCATTCAAGTGTCTAACGGTCTCAATGTGCGTCGAGGTGCTCAACTAAAAGCGGTCTTAGTATTTCTACGTCTAGGTCTCGTTCCTAATTTATGGATTTGCTTATAATATTTGCTATTATCGTTTAAAGCTGTTAATAAATCAATTTTACGTGTGTGAGTGGAGCTGGGAATCACTGTTTGTTTGATGTCACACGTTTGAAGGTTTAGCGATAAATTGAAGTTATTGAATCTTGTTATTTCAATTGTAAATTCAAGCTAAGTTAGCATTAAACTAAGATTGCTGCCTACTTTAGTATGTATTCGCCGTCTTAAGTAAACAATTCGGCTCTTTTCGTTTATCGTGATAGCAGCAACGTTTTTTCGACAACTTTCCTTCAAGGTGAGGCCGCGGGCAAAACTCGGTACGCAGATAAAAGCACGTAAATTAAACTTTAATTTATCAAGCGTCTGTATCTTGACGAAAAATCCCATTTGCATTCTATTACGTGAGACTGACAGAGCGATTTACTTGATTCAGAAAAAAAAAACATTTATTGAGCTGTCTTCATCTCAATTACGAATAACGTATGTTTTAGGTACGATACTAGGTTTAAAATACATTTGCTCCGAATACGCATGGCACCGTTAATTTTATCGTGTCCAATAACAATACGCATTAAAGGACAGTACGGAAAATCGCGTTTAACGTTATAAACGAATGGAATCGCAGGTACGCTCTCGTGCGCTCCCCTGTTATTTCACTCGTTATGAAAATTGGACCCGTGATGCGACCGTATAATTTTATGTCACGTTATCCAATAATTTGCAAAATTATTGCCGCATACGTGAATTATCTGTCGTATTACATATAAATGTGGTTCATAATTCGTAAAGGCGACTGCGCCATAATGGAACACGGTGTTATTGTTTGTGGAAATTGGATTAAAGTCTTGGTAATATTTTAATACTTCCGCAACGCAAAGTTTGGTTTGGCGGCATCTTCGACAGCCGTTGCGAGTATAATTAATGGGTTAGCTAATAACGGCTTTTAGAAGGGACGACTGAGTTACGATCTTATGTAATGGTTAGAGATTAGTGAAGGAATTTCGGTAGACTGCCAATGCCATTGGTAATAGTGCTTGATGTCGATGGACTGACAATATGTCAAAACTGCACTAAATCAATCACAAACAGTACCTAATGAGTTATATTTATTGCGCCGTGAATAAGCACAGTTGTGATTGACAATGACCTCGCATTAGTTATTGTTATGACACATCATTTGGTTTTTAATTCATTAAAGAACACTGGGCAAAATTTTATGAGAAGTGATCTAGGAACCGAAAGAGATATGAAAATAACTTTGTTTTAAAAAGACTGCATCAGAATTCGATTCGATTTCTTCCCGAACTCTCGTGTCGTGAAACAAAACCAAAATAAAGTCTTATAATATAAAAGCCTCGAATCTCCAGCATGGAGCGGTGGCAGACGGCAGCGATCGTATGCGTGTCAACCAGAGGCTGAATAATGACATCGGGTGACATTTAATTTCGGATACAAAAGGCTCTTTATACTGTTTACCCTAATCCGTTTAGCCCCCTTCGCCCCTATATTGACAGCCAACCTTTTAACTCCTCCCGCTTAATTACATTGACGGGATTATCATCGGGACCTTATTGGTATCGGTATCGATATGTTCGGTTATTAGTTTGTCGGGTTCGTTTTTGGGTTAAGGTTTTTAATGGAGGGGACATCCTTATGTTTATGTTAATGTGTTACGCCCTTTTTGTGCTCGGAATTTCAAATAGTATGGAGAAGGGCTATCCTTGAAGCTATGCACGTATTCATAGTTGAGTATTATGTACCTACTTAGTACCTACGGTAAAAGGTTTTGTCATCATAAAAGTACTACTTTGAATACCTCAGAAATATGTTTGCTATACTAAAACTGCATCGGAGTGTTTAAACCAGTTATTATTTTATTTATTTATTTATTTATTTAAACTTCATGTACAATAGTGGTACATAGGCGGACTTAATGCCACAAGGCATTCTCTACCAGTCAACCATAGGGTAAAATACGACAACATAGTGGTAGGGTACAAAAAAAAATAATTACAAACAACTACTAGTTTTCGAAAATTCATACACTTACATAGATACTAATACACATTATGTAATAAAGATGATAAATTAATGTGTTTAAATTTATGCAGATTTATTTTCAGCTGAAACAGATCCCTAATTTAGGGATTTAGTTAATATTCTAAACTAAACTGTTCCAAATTGAAATGCTCCAATTATAGCTGTAATTAAATTCCAGAATTAAATAAGTGTATTGTTAATTATTAATTGGCACGACTCAGTGGGATTCTCTTATAGAAATGCCATGAATGTTACATGATTAAAATTAATTACTGAGATCAAAAGCGTTGCTGATTTGAATTAGTGCTGCTTTATGGCTAAAATTATACAATGATTACGTCATCATCTTCATCTGCCTAGCGTTTTTCCAACTTTGTTGGAGTCGGCTTCCAGTCTAACCAGATGCAGCTGAATACCAGTATTTTACATGGAGCGACTGCCTATCTGACCTCCACAACCCAGTTAGTACTGGGTTATACGATACCAAATCAAATTTAAATAATTTACAGGTAATAGTTACATAATAAGTTACAGGCACTTTTGAATAGTCGAACAACAATAAAAATAAAGTTACAGTCCCAGTCAAAAGACCTAATAACTGTGAAAGTACTGTAGATGCCTATTCCAAAGCGTAAATCTTTATGGAGAAGAATAGGCAAGAAAGTACATGATACACTTAAAAATCAGAATCTTGTTACAAAAACCTTGGTAACATCATTCATGTTGAGATAGTGCATGGCAGATGGTACGCCTTGGTAAGACTGGTAGTTAGTCTTAATAATGATTGACATTTTTGTTTTACTTTAACGTTACTTCTTATATTATCTTATACTTACTACTATAATATAGTAAGTAGTAAACTTTTGTATTTATATTATAAATGCAAAGGTTTGGATGGATATTTGTTGCTCAATCACGCCAGAACGGCAGAACGGATCTGTATGAAATTTCGCAAAAAGATAGATTATAACCTGATATAGCACATAGGCTATATTATACTATCGCGCTAATAACTTAGGGTGTTAGGGGATGATCAACCACACATACACCTTAAAATTATCGCGCGAATTAGTCGCGGGCAACAGATAGTATAAAATAAGTTAACATTGGGAAAGCTGAAAATGCTCGATCTTGACAGGTGATTGATTTCTATGTGGCTTATTTTTAACGATTAAATTGTGTAAACACGAAACAATGTTTTATTTGTGCGACTGATGAAACATTGATATAATCTAGCACGCTATGGATTTTATATTTCTAGTTACTTGTTATAACAAAAAACTAAACACATATATTATATCAGTATCTTTACTTGGGCGTCGGCTTACAAAACGTTATAATTTACAGAATAGCGTTCTGTTTTAACCTTTACTTTAAGAGCGTAACCTACGCCTGGCAATAATAACTTCACTTAAAGTTCATTTAAGTTACGACATTTAAGCCCAGCTTTTTGATACATTTCTTGGTAAAATAGACTATTGTTCGGCAAGTTAGAATCATTCTTGCATCATTGGTGAACTACAAGTTTAAAAAATATAAACATAAAATGATTTGATATCTTTAAAAGAGAGTTTGTTTTGTTTAATTTTTTTAACATTGTGTAATGTTAAGAAGTAAAACGAAATGAAATGTATCTAGATCTTCGAACACATTTCAATTTTACCAATCTCAATCCCGCCGCAAGGCTTAATTTTATTGAAATAAGATCCCACAAAGTATTCAGCCTAGAGTACCTAGAGTATAATACATTATATACTTATTTACAAAGCCTAGTAATCATAATATAATATTTTATAGCAATTGCCTCGGAAATTAATTCAAACGCTTACCTTTATGAAGTATACTTCAATAAGGCACCTCCTTGTGGAAACTGAAAAAATAAAAATAAACATTATGTTAATCTCTCAGTAAAATATACGAGAATATTTATTTGTCAGGTTGCGGTGGATCAAGGGGGATTTTTTTGCTCAATTAAGATTCTGATTCTGGGCACAGCTTTGGGGCATGCTCAGATACTTATTTTTTGGAGGCACGGAAATTAATTTTCATATCCGTGGTTTGGACAGATTGGATTTTAAAGACGGATGTTATTTCTACCTACTTAAATTGGATTTTCATTTTCAGCTGAAACGGATATTTTTTATTTGTAATTGTAATTTTTGCATAAATATTGTTGCCTAGAGCTGTGGCGTGTTTTACTTTTAATTAGGTGTGTGATGATTTGATTAAGTTTCTTATCTATGTAAATTAGCAAAAGCACATAAAAGAGGTTAAAGATAATCTAAAACCTACTTTCTTATTTGATAAGTTTAGCGAGCTCTGAAACCATAAGATTGATTTTTGATTATGAACTTAAATCCCTTTTCTCAGAAATTCGCTAAGAAAATAAATGCTATTTCAACATTTGAAGACCGTACTCTTTGAAATCAGATAGGATCTAAACTTTAAAAGAATTAAATACTTTGATTTATTCGATTATTCATTCAGCTGTATCACGTGTCGATAGACTAGGGACGGGCCGCCTAGTATCACAACATCGAATAATTCATGAGCTGCTAGTGATGTGCACGGAACGCGGGACGTCCCGGTTTTAAGCATTTCAATTTAGACCTGAAAAAGCAGAAAATCACATGTGATTTCCCAAGAATAATTTAATTAGAAGAACAGCGGTGGCCCTTTGGTGGCAGCCCCGACCAGTAAGCCGTGGGTTCAATCCCAGGCAGGCGCATTACTTTCTGTAATTTATTTCATCATCGCTGCTCTCAAAACGGTGAAGGAAAACATCGTTAGGAAACCGGCATGTCCTAAAACTAACATTTCGGAGCCATGTGACATCTACCAACCCGCACTGGGCCCGCGTGGTAAATTACAGCCCACTCCCTCTCATAGAGAGGAGGCCTATGTCCCAGCAGTGGGAAAATTATAGGCTGATGATGATGAATTTAATTAGATGCAAATTCCTTATGGATTTTTAAAGGTAGACGATTGGTTTTCGTAACGTAACTTTTTTCTCTAGAGTCGAGACTGTGTCGTGTTGTAGGAAATGTAATAAATGACGCTTGAATACTGGATTTTGTGACAGGTTATCGAAAACCAGAAGCCTAGCCTAGAACTACAGTTCCGATACCTGTTTGCTATTGAAAGTTCGAACTGGCTGTTACCGCATAACTGGACAGGCGACATGGAATTTGTTGAAAAAGAGATATAGGAATCGCTGTAAAAGATTTTATTGACACGTGTCTAAATTCGGAAGGAACACCGCCATCTTAATTTTTATTGACTGAATTCCTCCCTGTCAATGTCAAATGTCATTCAAGCGTCAAGATATCATTGTATAGTAAGACCACTTTAAGTGTGGAGGTCAAGGTGGCGCCGCTTATAAAAAAAAAAAATGCATCGATATGTCAAACTTCATACATGTATTTTAGTTCTGTATTTTCCCACCTTCACATAAGTTGGTTGAAGTGTAGCACTTTACTCGAGTTCCATTTCCGAAATTTTCAAGACATCACTAGTGCCGCGACGGCGACAGGGCGGCGCTACCAAGGAGGTGTTTCTTTTACGTTTTGTAACACCGTTTCGTACCACTCGAACCATTGTGCTATTATTATGCAAAACTGTGACGACTGCCGATCGCAACAAATGTTTCTAGCGAACACTGAACTACATTTCTTTGTGTTAAAAGGTTATTAGAATGTAGGTCTCGATGTAAACATTTTCAAGGTTACCTTGCTGTTTTGAAAATTGATTATACTTAACTGTTCTAAGTAACGCAGGTGGCGTGGCGTGGTGGTCGGCGCTTGAATTGAAACCAAAAAGAAGGTTTAAAACCAAATAGTTTATAACGTTTAAATTCCGCATCTCTAAGCCCAAGTGACCACCTTGTGTTTCGGGATATCGCCAAGCGGGTCGACTCTTCACATGACCAGCGGGATGGCCTTTTTATCGGCCCAAGAATCAGCATTGCCAGCCAACGTGGCAATGCGGCCAGCCTTCTGGGCACTTTTCCTGTTGACAGCATGTACTCGTATTAGTATTTCTATTTGTAGTTTGTAAATGATGTACATACGTTTACGTAACATATACAATACACACACACAACATATGTATGAGATAAAAGTAAATTACAGCTAAAAATAAAGAATATATGTAGTTGGTAAAAGGCTAGGCAGATAATTATAAGGTTCACATTCTGCCAAGATAATGAGCAAATGCTTTCAAAGCGTTTCATATTTCGACATTAATAATAAAGAGTTTCAGCAGGATTATTGTACACTTTTGCAACTTTTCTAATCGAATACATTTTTGACTTCTGCATCATCGCTATCGTTGATATAATCTTACATTAACTAAGCCCCTTGATTCATACAGAAGACAATGTTGGTCGTACAGCCTTAAAATGTTTTGAAAAGCAATGAAATATCGTGTAAAATTAAAGATGGCGAGAGGATTCTGGCACATTGCCTAAGAATGTCGCCCCATTTATTTCAGTGAACAAGTGCAAAATGTGTGTATGTTAGCAAGCAGATGTGTTATAGTTTTGGATGCACATGAAAATGGAATTGTGCAAATGATATAAGACTACAATTATTTTATTTTCAAATATCTTGTTTAAAGCTAAGAAGTTCAGCGACAGCGTTCTTTTGAATGAAAAATTTCTGAAGCCTTAACATGATAGGCAAATTAAGCCCTCTAATTAACCTCTTAATGAATAAGAACGCATTGAATAAAATTAATCTTTCAATCGATCAATCTTTTCATTCGTCATTTCTAAGGAATCGATAAATTGAAAACGGGTCGTTCAAAGCCAATATATTGAATGTCATTCGTAATAATAAAACGACAACCTTTCTTCAATAAGTCCCCTTGATAAGGGCATCTGTGGCTCAAACTAATACGACATAGTTTTGTCTTCAAAACTTCAACTAGATATTGGATACGAAAAGGTACTTCAATACATCAAGTATTGGATCAAGCTTTGTAATATCAATTTGAATTCTGAGGGACTTATAGGACTAATAAAGGGTAAAGTTCTATCTGATTGCCCTCTAGGTGTACCTACCGAGACTTCGTGACTTTGTATAGTATTGTAGGTTGTAACAACACCTAAGTTCAGAGATTGTTACATCGAGAAGGGCACAAGAGTGGCAGTCGGCTGCTCTATGGTAGCTATGGAAACCTTCATGGTAGCTATGTTAATGTAAACGGCGTTTACTGCATTCTTTGTGGTCAGAGGGTCAAAGGATATTGTGTTGCCGCGATTTGAACATAATATTGTTAAAATGTTTAAGCAGAATTTATGGTGTGAAGCAAGTCTGTCAAGAGATTGGTTCAGCTTCAACTTCTAAACTACATTTTTATTTTTTCACGTCATTAAATATTGATAGCCAGTACATTCGTAGCACGAATTTCAATTATTTTATTCAAGCAAAATAGAGTCTTATTACGTCTAAGCAATAAGATGTGATTTATAAATAAGTAGGTAGTAACTGTTCTTAATTTGCGGTTTGGACATTGTTGCAACTTGCACTCCTCCATATAAAATGCATTAGTTTCTTAAGTGAAAATAAGTTTGATTTACAAAATTGAATTATTAATATTGCATTGTATTGTGCATATTACTCAATATTCTAATTAGAATGTCTGAGTTATTGCGCTGTTAAAAGTTGTGTACGATAAATAATTCAATTTGTTTAGAAAGATTTTGATAATTCTTAATTGTCCCTGTCTTTTACATCCTATTATACCAACAAAACCTTTTGTTCATATTGGTAAACAATTTCGATGTCAGCCACTTATTTTGCTAAGACCTAAAAACTGAATGAGAAGACTTTTGGTCAAGAGGTTCCAGAACTCAAAGTTCTGGAGCTTATTTATAAAATAAAAATCTATAATAAGCTGGCAACATCACGCCTGTAATCTCAAAGGTGTAGGTACACCTCTATAATAAGTAGTACTACACTCACATTTCGCCAATTATGTTTCAGTCCTATGTAATAGGGGGCGAGCCTATTACCGTTAATCGGGCACAAATCCAGACTCCATAGCTCATCATCATCATCAGCCTGTATTCGTCCACTGCTGGACATAGGCCTCTCCCATGACGCCACTGAGCACGATCCTCGGCCACTCTCATCCAGCTCTTGCCAGCCGCCTTACGAAGATCATCGCTCCACCGAGTCTGAGGACGTCCTACGCTACGTTTACCGATCCGTGGTCTCCACTCAAGAACTCGTCTACCCCAACGGTTATCGGTTCTTCGGGTTATATGGCCGGCCCATTGCCACTTCAGCGTGCTAATGCGGTGGGCTATGTCGATAACCTTGGTTCTCTGTCAGATCACCTCGTTACGAATTCGATCTTTCAAAGAAACGCCTAGCATAGCCCTTTTCATAGCACGTCGAGCGACTTTAAATTTGTGGACCAATCCTACCGTGAGTGTCCACGTTTCGGCACAGTACGACATGACGGGTAGGACGCACTGATTATAAACTTTCGTCTTAAGACGGCAATCACTTTCACATCGGCAATTCCAGCAGAGTCTCCATGGCTGCTACTAAGAAATTCCCGATGGCTGTTCCTAATAAGCTGGTGTTCATAAAAATCGACATCAATGTCAAGAAGTCATTTTACTAATATCCATTTATGCAACACCTAGGTATGACAAACTAACAACTTCTTCTTTCATCATAAAAATAACCACAATAACTAACTTTAACTTAAAATAAAGAACAATACAACCATCTAATTACTCGACATTGTAAATTACATCGTCATTGAGGCATCATTTCCAAACAATGTTTATATTCGATGGGAAACAGCCACGAGATTGATTACGTCACCGAGCTTATGAACTACACAGTTAGAACGCGGTACGTTAGTTTCAATGGCCAAATTACAGTGTAAATTGTAATTGTATTGTTAATTTATAATCCTAGTACCTAACACATGTTAATATCTCATAAGTTTGTCTGTGTTTCGTGTGCGTTAATTTTGCTAATGAACTTTGAATAAATTAGATGTGACGTTTGAAGGGAATTTGTCTCCGTCTGTAGTGTGGGTTAATTGCGAATTTGCGATACGTTTCTCGGATCGGCTTTATTTTTCGTAGACGAAAATAGTTGAGCAACGGATTTATCAAGAAAATGTTACGTTATTTTCTTTCTTTCATTTTTATCGCGTAATTTTTTGTTAGACGTTAAGCGCCTATCATCTTCTATTAGGTATAATCAAGAAAATAATCTCTCATGTTTTTATTCTTTCATTTTACATTTGTTTGAGGTTTCAGTTTGAAATTCCAACAAACCACAATTAATCCTCGTACATCACAGCCTGAACTGAAGCTTGAAAAATGAATTGGTAGGTACAGATAATTAAATCAGTAGCCATGGAGTTAAGCGTGACGGCGAGCCTAAATGCCCAGGGAGGCGCGGGATCAGGCGTGCCAATCAAACAAACTGATACAGATTGATGCCCTGCCGAAAATAACGGGACATGCATTAACCATGACTACGCATTTATTGGACGAATTCGGATTGAAACGGTTCGCCGGCACTGGTTAGCGGATCAAAGGACTATGGATGCAAATGTTTTGTTTAGGACTTTGTTGTGAACTGATTTTGCAACGGGCGTTCTGGTTTGGTTGAAAAAACGATGTTCCGTTTTTAGTGAATAGTGAAGATCTAATGTCTGCCTCAAAAATTGGTGTAACAGCGTAAGGAGTGCTGAGCGAAACTAAAAACTGCTTATTTAAAAAAATATTTACCATCGGCACGCTACGAGGAAGAAGACCTTTCCCCGCAATGGACTTTTGGAGGTGGAGGAACGAAGTTTGAAGTTCTTCTGTTAAAAACGGAAGATTTTCCTACCGTGTATCGTAATTATAGCTTGTTAAATCTATGATATTCTACATCGTAAAAAAGTAAAGAAAAACAAATGATTTCCTGTTTGTTTTGACTTATTATTCCACGTTTCTTATTAAGTAGCTTAGTAGTCGAATACTTTAAAGCAGAAAGCATTAAAGGGACTTAAATAGAGGCTTACATCAAAGTAGGTTTGGTTGCTTTTTGCTAACCAAATACGTTTAATGAAGCAAAAAGATGCACGATTTGCAACGCCTCCTCAAAGATCATTATCCTTATTACGTAATCTTTATAAACCTAACTGTTATTAATCATAACCTCCAAAAAAATAGTAAAGGATTTTTGTTCAGATTCTATTTTTATTAAAAGGTTATCGTATTTGTAAACAAAGGTTACGTAAGAATGATATAACCATTTGATGTTATCTCATGTTTCTGAGAATTTGCATTCAAAGTAACAGTCATTGCAGATTGAAATAAAATTGCATTTAAAACAAAAAGGTAAGTTATTGTTTTCAAACATTAACGAGTAATAGAAGGGACCAGACGAAGATAATTGTAATCCAATACTTGTTACTTCTAAGTAACAAATCGTTCTCTTTAGTGTCATACGCATTTTTAGGTCCACTTGTCAGGTAGCATTTATGTGTCCAAGTCAACATTTTTGTATCAAAATATTCCCAATGACTGCTCTATAAATCTTTTAAATCTCTTTGTTGTAAGGTATCGGTACCCTGATTTTTAATTAATTGACGATATAAATAAGAAGTTTAGTAAAAAAGTTTAATTAAATATCTTAATGCGTTGTTGGAACAAGGCGAAATACATTTTTGTGTTTACGATCTGACCCCGACATTTACGTTTTCTTTTACCTTTTTCTTCTGTTCCCTATAAATGAAACCCTGTATATTAATACTAACAATAATTAAGAATTCCCGTCCAGACCTTATTAGTTCCCGTATATAACGCCTGCGCTAGGTTGTGAACGTAAATTGGTAATAAAAGAATTGTTTGAAAACGACTGGAACCGACTTCCTTTAGCAAAGACAAAACCCAAAGAGACTTGGAAAAACTTTCAAAGAAGGAATCCTTTGACGAATAATTTTCACGTTAAATGAGACATAACAAAGACACACTTTATTTCTTATATACAGACTGGCTGACTGACTGACTCTCAAAAATGGTAAAGGAAAAAAATATCGTGAGGAAACCGGTATGTCCTAGAACTAAAAATTTGAAGACATGTGACATCTACCAACCCGCACTGGACCCGCGTGGTGGATTACAGCCCACTCCCTCTCATAGAGAGGAGCCCTGTGTCCCAGCAGTGGGAACATTATAGGCTGATGATGATGATACAGACTGGAAATACTCCTCCAAACTCGAAACAAATAATACACATGGTAAATATCCCGTTGTAAGTGTTATTAATAGTGGAAATATTCCGTTATGAAATACATAGAAAATGAAGTAGCCCGGAGTCTTTATTAGTCCAAGTTAAAAGCAATAGGCTTGCACCCTATGACTTGGTGTGAAATCTAGGTGTCCTATAGGTACCACCATGCCTTACCCTTCAAGAAGTACAGGCGTGATGTTATGTTATATTAACACTATTTTTCTAATAAATTAGCTATTCAGCAGTACGATTCAGATTACTCAACGTCTTTATTCGAAACTGCCATTACTCCGTAGGAAATCGATTCATTGGAAAGTGACTTACTCGAAATTGAATTCGATTGTTCATTCGTAGTCCAATATAATACCCTTGGAGGTTTTAATCAAAAGCATTTGTAATATGTTTTATTTACAGTCCCACAGCCCAGTTTCGATTACTGCGGTCTTATTTTGTAACTTCATAAAGGTTATTATGAATTTTAATTAACCAAGCTTTTGTCGGCGGCTTCGTCCACGTAGAAGTCGAAAATGATCCCTCAGGAAGTATATTCCTGGATATCAGGACAACAAGAACATATGCCTTATTTCTGGTCATGATCTACTTATGTTCAAAATTTCATTGCTATCGGTTCAGCCGTTAACGAGTGATCATGTAACCGACGAACAGACTCACTTTCGCATTTGTAAATTAGTATGGATTTTATAATAATTAATGCCGTGCTTAACAATGGCGGCCAGTGTCAAGCTCTAAGACAATGTCGGGTCACGACAGATGGACAAACCTTCATGGCACTGCGTTTCAAGGTCCATGTCAAATGTCATGACTGGAATGCCGGATCAACAGGTACAGTCGCGAATAAATTTAAATAGATCGGATTAGAAGTACGTAAGGATATTTTTAGTCATACTTATTTGCTCATTGCTTTGGATTGTCAGCCCCTGACCTTTATTATGTAGCTGGTGACTGATAGATTTACTGTTTGTTTGAGTGGGACTGAGCTAGTTTCATTTTAATTCTTTATTTTATCCATGTCGTAGTCTGTATTTATGTCCGGTCCCTTTTACATGGGACTTTCACATAACACCTCTGCTGTGTACGTAATGGTTACCACCGGCCCCTTCTACCATCGGACATCTAGACGCACTGCAATTCACCATCCCTACCTTATTACTATTCCACCAATTAGCACTTAGCGTTTTCAAACGACTTTCATAAAGCGCACAGGAGTGGAACTCACTGTTTCCGAACGCTTACAACCCTAATCTATTCAAAGTTATAGTGAACAGGCTTCTTCTGTGTATGCTCGTACTATCGTCGACTTTGTCCCTGTCATCTCTGACCTAGACTAGAGTCAAGAGTAAACCCATCGCAAATAAAAAAAAGGCACACTCATATTTCGCTAGATCCTTTGGGGGTTACAGGTTGTTGTTGGTGTTATGAAGTTATGTTTCATCCACGTAGATTGCACAATCATATGTATAAGATTCTCGCAGATGGACACAAGCCTCCTCTTTATGAGCTGGTTGTTACCTACCAAGCGAGCCCAGTACAGGTTGGTTGATGTCACATATCTTCGATTAGCTTGGTTTTTGGACGTTTTCCTTTACCATTTTAGGTGCAGTGGTTGTGGATATTCCTATCGATATTTGATTTTTGCAACCTCAATAGACATAGATTTTAACCATGCAACATTGTTGCGTGCATTTTTTTTCTTCAGCCAATTCTACCACGTTCAAATAAACTACCTACCTACAAATAGTAAGTTGAATTGGCGCCAAAAGTATAATGAACCAAACAAAGCAATAACCTAGCTACTTAATCGTATTGTTGAAGTATCTAATTGTTGTACAGTAAGTCATTAAGATAACAGATTAATATACGGCTGAGATTTCGCCGCCGATAGCTGACGCCGAGACAAGTAATAACACGATTCAATACAAATGTTTGAAACAATCGCGGTGGGCGCAAATTTTTAATCACGGTCTAGTTTAAACAGAGGATTATTGTATTGACTTGAAAGGTTATTGCTCATTAAATTGTATAATAGAAGTTAAGATTAAACGAGCAGTTGGCACATCCATGCATATTTGTGTTCACGTGAATTGTGATTAAGTAGGGGAACAGCAATTATATTTTGCGATTTGCTTGCATTCTACTATAACAAGTTTTTCCTAGTGTCACCACTACGTAGGTACAATGACTTCTTCAGAGACTTAAAGTTAAAAAAAATAAGGTGCAAATGGGTGAAAGAAAAACAGTAGTAGATTTTCGGGAAAAGTTTAAGCCGTTATCAAATGTAACGTTTATTGAAAGCTCTATAAACAGCTTCAGCTAGCAGAAGACTAAATCAAGATGTCAAATTATATAATCTAATTTGACATCTGAATTTGAATAGTGTTACAGCTGCTTAAGACAATAGGCGATATTGATCAAGCTTCTACGTATTGAGAGACTACTAATAACTTATAATTAACATAAGCGACAGTATAAAAACGAAGTACCTAATATTTGGAATGTATTTGCAGTGTTGTCAAGGCAAGTATTATTGTATTGTCTTGACAAAAGTTGGTGACTAAAGCAGCGAGTAATATTGACAACAGGCAGCAATTACCTTCCATCATCATAATTTCAGCCCGTAATCACCCACTGCTGGGAATAGGCCTCCTCTTTGTTCAGCCACACTTTCCGGTTCTGTGCTTCCCTTATCAGGTGTTTCCCGCGACTTTGACGATATCATTAACCCAACGAGCTTTAGAACGGTCCTGGTACTTTGGCCTAACATTGGCCACCGATCGGTCAAAGCCCTGCTCCATCGGTCAACACCGCGTCTAGCCAGGAATTAGTATAGGCTGGCGATGATATGGTATACGTTAAACCCTGAACACAACCACCCTTCTATTAACTTAGCATAGTGCAATCTGCTGTTGGACATAGGCCTCTCTTTCCCAGCTATACAAAACACCCTCTGTCTCCAGTCTGACCCAGCTATTGTTTTGAGGTCGTTGGTTGATCCAGGCATCTAACGAAAGCTCTGTCAAATTCAAAAGGTTTCTTTGGATTTGACCCGTGTCTGACTTTTTCAGGTTGTCGGAAGAGCTGTTCTGTGAATGGCAGAATGCATTATAGTAAAGCTTTGTTTTTAAAAGTCAGTACGCACGATTACCAAGAATGACCTTTACAAAACATTGTTTTATGGTCTTAACTCACGTCTGCCTTGAAACATACCTTTATGTTAAATAAATATCAGCGAGTAAACAATGAATTTTATTATTATTATGCAATTCGTTACATCAATTACGATGTCCGTTTATTATTTAATTGTTTAACATTGACCCTAGCGACGTGGGCCAGGTGTAGTACGAATGCAGAATATGCAGGTACGCCCCTACTCGTGTACAGTGTGGCAAGGTGGTGTGGGTAGATTTACTATTGTTCTAGCTGTGACAATATAAGCATTGCATGTTTGTGGCAATTGCGAAAAGGTCTGGGTTTCTTTTTTGTTGCCGGATTACAACATGGAATTTACTTTAATAAAGATACGTCTAGTGCACCCTGGACTGACAGACTAGTTGCCTCTTTGCTGGCCGGGTAATATTTTTGCTTCGGTTAATCTTTTTAGAGATCTCATGCAAGAAATTAGATGAAGTCTTTGGCCAGCATCGGGACATTATAGGCTAACAAAAGAACACCTTCATCAAGCACCCTGTTATTACTTCCAACGAAATGTTGCATAAAAATTAAATGCTGCTGGTATGACGACCATTTAAAATCCAACCTTAAATGGCACTCAAGGGTCAAAACAAAAATCATGAACGAGCAATACCCGCCAACAAATTAAAGCCCTCTATTTACAATTTTACGGCCACCAATAAAATCTAATTGCATTTCAAAGCCTTTGATTTTTCATATCAGATCTAAATTCCATGATAAAATGCTCGTGTGCCCTTTGTTTTACAACACAAGTTCAAACAAAGCGGTATTAATCAACCGAGTATCGAAATTAATGACAACAACTGGCTACTGGGCCGACTGGGCAGTACTCTCGTATCTAAATTAAATTCATGAATCAATTGTCCCTGTGACAGGTCATTTGGTAAATGTATTTGCGCTTGTGGCCTATCAGCTGTTATCGTGATCATGTTTTATAACTGGCCTAAATACTTAGGTGGCACTAAGTACAGAGGGTCAATCGTTGACAATGAACTCAAACTGTCTACTAATACTTAATTGATCGGCGTATTGCTATTTGAATGGTTTTGTCATTACTATGGTTTGTTTATACCTCTAGTTTAATAATAGTGTTAATGCTGTAGAGGATTGTTTAATGAATAAGCTCCTTGTCATTATTTATAATTGATTTCGAGCTGAACGTATTATTTCAATGTTTTGTAACTAGAATAAGACTTGATTGTTAAAAGTATTGAGTATGTAATTAAAAGCTTCTAATATCGGTATATTTTGCAATTAGAAATCGGTAGCAGTAAAGTAAATGTATAACGGAATTATCATTAAATTAAATTAAGGCGAGGTTTCATTCAAATTAAGCAATTCTTTACGCGTATACGCCTAATATTTCAATGCTAACTGTGCCATCGAACACGTCCTTATTGTTTTGAAATTCGTACTCTGATATTCTTTTGTTTATTATGACGTAGTAAAAGGTTATAGAAGAAGAACACAAAGCAGGCAAAATATCAAGGTGATCACATTGTGATATTTATAGAGGGTATGTTTGATTATGCCGCCTCCCATAGATAGTTATTTTGATAAACACGCAGTGTAAATTTGCGATTGTTATCGAACAATATAAATCAATTGGATATTGAAATATATCAGCGCTTCAGATATTTCAAATGTAGATTGGACTATAGAGATGTATTGGCGCGTACTTGATTTAGTATTGATGTTAGTTGATTTTGTGAAAACCTAGGTTTTGTGAGAAAAAAATGTCGGTGAATTCCCGGCTTTTTCCTTACTAGATTTCCGCTCCAAATTTTCCCTACTCTCTAAATCAAAGTTTCTTTTGTACGATAGAACAACAATTAAAAGTTGCGCAGGTACTTTAATTAAGCACAAATACGGATAGTTCATGTTTAATTACTGAATACATTTTCTAATTGATTACACGAATAGGTCGAAACTGTCACGGTATCGTGTGTTGTACGAAATAACGTACGAGTCACGACTTTGCATTAATTTATGCGATTTAATCTGTTCTGTGTTGTTGACTAATTAATTGTTTTGTTTTAATATTCATAATGTTTGTTAATACACTTTAGCCCCCAATTACCTACATAGGGATATATTTTTTTTAAAACGATTTTCAGTTTTTACCAAACTTTAGCAAAGCCGAAAGGAAAGGTTGTGAGTTGATAATTGAAATGTCAAAAAATCGGTCTGTCAGAAAAATTAAGATATTCTAAAACAGAAAGAGGATAGAAAAAAAGTACAAGAAAGCAACTTCATGAAGAACTTCAGTAGAACACCTTTAAAGTAAACGTATGAAGTAATTAAATGTTTATAAATGGTAAATAACTATAATATTTGATATGAGGTATACCAAATACGATCACATTACTTGACACATCTACAAAAATGTTTCTAGTATGTGTCAGGTCACTTAAAATTTATACTTTTAAATAGTATTTTTTCAAAGAGATAGATTTGTCCCCTATAGTAAACGTTTTGGACTTTGCAACCGATATTTTTGGAAGTTAGTCGAGTGCCTAGTCACGATGCCATTGTGAAAAATTTATGCAAGTTACCGCTTAACAGTTTTCAAACTATTTATGGAATTGAATAAGCATTTGAAGGTTGACACTTAAAAGGTATGAACAGAACGGTGAATGGTTTTTCATTGTCAAAGCGGAATTGTTAAATATTTTTTAATTTTGAAATGATATTTCCAAATATTTGTGTGCAAATAGTGCTATGTAGTCGTGATTATGAAGTACGAAATATGAATTTATTACTGAGTTTTAAATGCTGCTTCGTTTAGGTAGTACATTGATTTTCAGATTTTTATAAAGTTTTCATATTCCTAGTGGATTTTGACCTAGTCACATCACAGCCAGCAAGTTTTAAATTATAATTAAGGCTATCTGAACGAATATTATAAAGAGGAAATATTTGATTGTTGGTTTGTTTATTTGTTACGATTTAACTCAAAAACTACTCGTCCGATTTTAAAAATTCTTTCACCATTAGAAAGCAACATCTTTACCAAGTAACATAGGCTATATTATATTAAAATTTTAGCGGACAAAGTCGCAGGCGAAGTGCCAGTCAAATATAAAATTAGTCGATTTGAAATCTTCTTTTCAGTGACGCATTTCATGTGAATTCACTTTATATAAAATTTTGTTTAAAATCATTAAAATAAACCTTGGTGTGCTGCTTTATTGCGAAAAATTTTAGTCTGACACTGTACAACCTAGTAATTTTCATTAAAAATCCAATTCATGTTTATATTGATAAATGTCAGTCAAATAACTCCCCAGCAATCGATTTCCTATTGTCAAAACTACGCAAAGTTATGAACGTAAAAGTTGAATGACTTATTCGATTCGCTGGTTGAACGAAAACGAGTTCTCTATTGTGGCGTCGATCAATCGATCAAAAAGTGTCGGCAAACAATGTAGTGAAGTAGGTATCGAGTATCGATATAGTATCGATATTAGAACGAATTGTTTGAAGAATTATGTAACGGTAGACCTTGAAGCTTGACCCTAGTCGTGATCCACGGCGGTGACCGCGCGTGGTCTAAGTGTGAGAGGCAGCGTTTGTAACGTTTATTATATTTAATTTTTCCTTATGACCTTGATTCTCCTAGCATGAAACCGCAACTATAATACTCTGTATTGCGCTCAAATTCTGGTTTTCGTATGAAATGGTTAATTTATTTTGTGAAATTGCTTTGTTGAAGGAAGTCTGTTACAATGCAGTTATGACTATGCGTCTAAATATTTTTAAGCAAAACATAAATTGAAGGCTTAAGTTTTTACAAATTTAAAGGTAATATACAGCTATTCAAACAGGGAACTTTAAAATAACTTAATTGTTCTCTAGTTTTTTATAACTTGCACCACAAAAAGGCAATGACTAGGAGTAGTCGTGATCTCATGCATTTCGAGTCATAACTTACGTCCATGTTTACGTCCAGTTCAAAGCCAAGAGTGCCGTGACAGACAACTGAAAGTGATACGAAGGGCACACCCCAGTAAAAGGCACAGCATGACATAATAAATTGTCGTATGTTACGGGAACAAAGTCACCTTGAACATTTTGTCTAAGTTACAGAGACAAATGGACTATTTTGTCTAAAACACACATGTATTGTGCATACCTAATTGAAAGTTACAACAATTTGACAAGCCTTTTGTGAGTTTTGACATTTATAAATTGTGCTTCAACTTTTGTATGTTTCCTTATTGTTTGGTGTACAGATAATTATTTGGCTAAGATATTAATTACTGTTTGTTTCCAGGAAGGTTAATAATTAGGTTTCGAACTAATATGGTTATTATAAAAGATTAATGATTGTTTCTGAATCGTTGCAGATACCTATATCCGCAACTAATTTTTTAGCTGACGTCATAGGTTTCTACGAAAGTCAGGCAGGTAAACCTAATGATGTTTTGGCAGTGTCAATGTTTAATGATTAATTAGTATGTCTTGTGACCTTGTGTTTGAAAGTGGGACTGATGTTTACTTTTTAGCTTTTTATCATCTCTTAGTGAAGATTTGTACGAAGAATATTTTTATCTCCTAAAAAGAATAATTCAACAACGTTTACCTTTTAACGACTAAATAAATATACAGACCTGCCTTAATGAATTTAAGGCTTCTAAGGACACAATTTTCAAGATTTTCTTTACAAATTGACACTGAAGGAGACAACCGGGTGATTATTTTATTATTTTTAAGCATTGTAGGCAAAGGAGGTGGCCGTTCCTTTGATGGCAAGCATGGCCAACCATCCATGAGGGGAATTCATAAATTCAAAGAACTGTACCTTAGGTATTTGTTTGAAAAACGATTGTGCTCAACTAGGTACCTATTATATTAGCAGAAAGCCAAGTCATCCACAACTTCTGACTCTACATTCATCTTGTGCAACATTGAACTTTGTTCGAAACGCTTTAAAGTTCACAATGCATTCCAGAAGGTTCTATAGATAGTGAAACCAGTACTGCACGTAGTTACAGTACAGTCATGCAAAGTCACAGCATTTTCTCACGAAGATGGTGGACAAAAAGAATCAGAAAAACTGTTGTTAACAAAAAAAACTGTGATTTGCTGTTTTTTTAGTGTTTCCGAAGTTTTGTATTAATTCAATTAGGTACTGGTATTTCCTTTACAGGTATTGAGAGTTATTTTAGTATAGACGAAGTTTTTTTTTTACAATATACTGTTGTAAAAAAACTCTGTCTGGTTTCTTATGTTGTCTAACTCGAATAAAACAATGAAAATACCAATATTTTCTAAATTTTGTCCTGTATAGAAATTGTCATCCGACATTTTTTTATGTTATTTAAACATTTTTTATTGCTATCGTATCGATTCTACTCACTTTCCAATTTCTCGGACTGTTACTATCGTAACTGAAAAGATAGTGTGAAAAATTACAGTCTGTCACTTTTTTTTTCGTCAAGAATCTTTATAGATTTTGCGACATATTATTGAATATCGACTTAACACCATTAATTAACCTAAGCATCTAAGAAATTAATATGCACGCATGAACGTAAAGGTTTTGGCGTTTCATGCCTCGTTTAACTCACGATTCTGACACGAGATGTCACGTTTATGTCTAAAAGGTCGAAGGTTCATAGGTTATCAGTGTGGGGGTAACATTAATCTTACCTGGCAATTCACACCTCAAAGGTGAGTAAGTTTTTTAGTATGCACGCCTTTATTCTGAGAAGGAGTAGACAGATGTGCTGTGTGCACCAACTAATTGAAGACTCAAAGAAAAACATATCATTATTACGCCTGAAATCCCTGAAGGGGATAGCACTTTACTCGATCCGGGAATCGAACTTCAATCTCCGCCGTCGCGCTTGCGACCACTCGACCAACGAAGCAGTCAAAATACAATAACATCACGCTAGTAATTCCCGAACGAAAAGACAGGGTTGCATATATATGTACATGCACTCATGTTTCACCAAGAGTGTTGTCGCTTTCGTCCAATATCAACGTAACTATCAATTTGGTAATTCTCCTTTTTGGAGCAATACTCCTTTTTAATGAATGTGTTTGTCAAACGGTCGTTATTTCTTCAATTGCCTTCGGGAACCATTTTTCAGGCTGTTATTAATTTGAATTTGTAAACTGTTAACATTAACCTACTAGTAATTATTCCAGTTGAAATACAGAGAGAAATCATGATACCTACCAATTATAAAGTAACATGATCCAAACCGTTGTTTCTGAAGGAAACTTTAGGGTTTAATTAACTTTAACATCTGTATTCGTCTCTACTTTATTTGGGGATACATGGACTATTTGCTTACAGGGCTATTATTTAAATGATGAATATGATCGAGTAGTTTTGTAGATTTTTGTAAATTTTATGCTTATGAATACAGGTATTTCGATTTTGAGTGGCGTGTAAGTTGGTACACATACACTTATGTTTTTGACTATGTGTACATACTAATATTATAAATGCAAAAGGAATTGTGTTCTCGGGGGATTCAGTAGACACTATAAGTTACTTATTAACTGTTTTGCACTGCCGACCAACAATTTGGCAGACTTTTTGTATGATATTGCTATACAGATTTTGAAAAAAAAAAAAACCTACATTTTAGCTATGTCACGATACAATTTTCACAAACACATATTTAATTTCAAGGTAAATGTTTAAGATAAACCACAATTATAATACCTACATTACATGTTTATTATAAGGGTTCCTGCACCGAGACGGGGACATTAATTAACACTGCAACTAACGTGAAGCTTTTTTACAATTTAGTCCTCGCTTTGCTAACGTTCCGAACAACAGCCTAGAAAATATGGAAGTGCTTTAAATGAAAGAGGGTTTTCAGTAATAGACTTTTCTGTTTCTATCAAAGATATTTCAGATTCTATAGAGAGGCTATCAGAGTAAAGATGTCATTGCAAAGCTGCTATCCCATGCCTCAGTGAGGTCTTTTAACAAAATGACAAATAATTGATATAAGTTTATGAAGATCAGGGTGTAAAGTTCTTCATTCTCCATAGAAAAGGGAGGATCCTCCGACCAGACTAGACCAGACCAGAGGTATTGTGTCTGGTGGGCTACTGCCCAACAATTGTTGTCGAGTTTTTCTATATCGGTCGTGGATAACTTTGATGTTAGTTCTTCATTTGTGTCATAGATGGCGCTATAGTACTTATTGAACTCAGGTGCTGTAGTATTTTTTGTAGTGCCGCTACAGTGGCAATTTTGACAAATTAGTCCTTTACCGACACCGACACTTTACTTATTTGTTTTATGCAAGCATAATACAGTTGTTCGTTTTGTTGAGCCCCTTAGGTTAATTGAAATAAAAATATTGCCTAGTGCTTCAGAAAAGCTATTCGACCACATCTATTATTAAACAACACACCAATTGTTTTGTGTTACTTTGTTCCTCAAAATGTCGTGAGGTATTTTTGAGAATTAATGTGGGTGGGTATATGAGTAGAGGAAGACCAAAGACACGATGGATGGACTGTGTGAAGGGCGATATGGCAAAGAAAGAAGGTTTCTGATCAGATGACGAGTAATAGAGGAGTATGGAAGACGAAAGCTTGCGGTGACGACCTCTAGTAACATCTGAGATTTCTTAGGACTTTCAGAAACTGGAGGTAAAACTGACGTCTAAGTTATATGAAACGAGAATTATGAACGTACTGAAATAATGTAAAGCTTTCAGTTAATAAGTTTAAAACATTTCCTTGAAAGTCTTCTTTTTCCGTATAACGTTATTAAATAAACGATTTAATAACGTTAGACGACGTTACGAGTTACGTTATGTTATAATTACGAGGAACATCTTCAATAAATAAATGTTATAATCTACTAAACTAAGTGAATCGTTTCCGTAACATTAGTTGTGGATTCTAAAAGCAATATACTTTCTATTTTATACGTTTCCGTTCTTGTTTTACACATTTACAGAATAAAAAAGATAGGAGTACTCTTTTACTTATTACCGTTTGGAATGGCAGAAATTCTGAGAAGAAACTATGGCGGACGCTATAAAATGACTAACAGAACAAACTCTGCACGTTTTGTGGTATTAAATAATAAAATAACCAAGAAAATATTTATGTTATATCTTCGTTGTAATTGTTGTTTTATTGTTTAAACACGAGTTGAAAGCGGTTAAACTGAAGGTTGAACTTTCTTGTTTAATCTTAGTAAAGTTTAAACTTTCACGAAATTGTATGATAGAGACGTGATTATCAAAACATGCTGCTTTGTACTTTCAAAGTTAAGTTAAATACTATCAGGCTTTAATCAACCAGTCTAAGAGGGTCTTTTCGAACGAGGCAAAAACTGAAGCCACATAAGAAACAGCAAAGAGCAGCTAGCACGAGTGTTGAGCTTCATACATAACATAACATAACGCTTGTAAACCCCGAAAAGTTTGGCATTGTGAACGTAATAGTAAACCCACATTTCGACAGTTTAAGTCTATAATAGGGGGTGAGCTTATTGCCATCAGCGCGGCACAAATCGTGACTCTGCGGATGCAACTGAGAAATTCCTGATGGAAAAAATCAATAACAATTTGCCCGACCTGGGCATTGAACCCAAGACCTCATGCTTACCAGTCACATTTGCGACCACTAGACCACTAGGGCCGTCAATTGAGCTTCAATGCAGTATCAACCCTATAAACAAGAGAAGCTAGTTTATTCCACAAAAAACAGTCTCCCTAAATTTTACTGCGACTGTAACCACATCCAGTAAAACCAATGGCTGCTCGAATCCAGGCGAGCGAATTATAGTATTTGTAGTGCGCTCTCGCTATGTGTACTTAGCGCGGTGAAACCTAGCTTTGACTGCAAGTACAACGCATCTCACGGCGCTCAAACTCATCGGGGTAAAGGCGATGGTACAAAGAGAGGATTACTGAGAACTGAAAATAGGAATTGGATTAATGAATTTTGGTATAGCTTCAATGCAGTATCAACCCTATAATAAAGAACCAGCCAAGACTTGCATGTAGCATAAATTTTCAGGTGTCATCTACAAGTACAACGCTACGAGGCAATGCTACGCGCGTAGCAATACGCGGTGCTGCTACGCGCTTAGTTTGACCTGCGTAGTTCTACGCCACGATGTATCGAGCGTAGCAGCGCTACGCGTGTAGATCTAGATACCAGTTAATGACTCACGCATAACGCTACGCGCGCAGTAGTAAGCGATATTCTCGATCTATTACTCCACTAAATAATAAGAAACATATATTTTTTAATTGAAAATTACCTTACCTGCACTATTTAAGGCACTGCCCAAACAATACTAATCATTGGCTAACTTCCAAGCCACATTACAGTTAAAGCCGCAGCAATTATAAAGATATTGATCCTGTCTGGCTTTTAGTACCAAGCAGCTATTTTTGTTCGTGTGATTAGCCGCAATTAGTTTCGCGCCAGTAAGCAAGCTTCGTAAGAATAGCTGTGAAAGGGGAACGGAAAATACAAGGGCCACGAACTAATAGCTAGGTATATTGGGTTTTATATTGTTAACTAGGCAATTTACCGACACCTGCATCGATTTCTTTGATAAAGTATTTCAGTGCGCTAAACGACTAATAGAACAAATCTTAAAAAAATATTGTAAACTTGACTGAAAGACGAATTTAATTGAAATCGCATATTCTTTTTTGCTAAAACATTAAGAAAAATATAATTAAGCTTCCAGTAAAAGGTAGATTAATCATCAATTCTCAGAAATGAAGTTTTTGAATTTCTAAAAACTTTTGTATTTTAAAAGTCTTTTAGTCTAATACGACTTACCTTAACCTAACAAGATATATTGTCTTATATGCACGAACTCATTAATTTTAATAGCATCATTGATGTACTGAAAAACCATTTAGAATCCGTTACTTTCATAGCAGATGAACCCTGCCGGTGCAACTCCTATCAAAGCTACGATTTACAAACCCGAAAAACTATATCCACAAATGCACTCACTGTGCAAAAACCTTTACCTATCCGGTTTTCCGTGTGCACCGTGTGTAAATACGTTTGTTTACGGGATTAATCAGGAAACTGTTTTGTCTCTAAGTCGGGTGTTACTTTACAATTCGACTTTGTAAACTTTGATTGCATCAGATTACTGCGTCGGGTTCCGTATGTGCCGTAAACAAGGATTTATGCTGATTTGATCGTGCGGTTTTAGATTGGAAGGTAGTTTTTGGTTTTGTTGGGAAATGTATGGTGTAGAAAGTAAAGTGAGAAAGATGATGGATTTAAATAACACGTTACTAAATAGCAAGAACAGCAACTTACATCAAATTATGTCGCCAGTGCTCATAAGTAGATATTTACTGCTGCTACTTATTTATTTTACGTATTTACATTATTTACAAACTACAAATATATCTAAAATAATAATAAAATATGTACAAAAATATCAAAATTACAGGGCGTCAAAAAATACATACATACATTGTGTAAGCGACACCTATGCAAAAACACTTACAACGTACACAGTACATCATTCTGAATTCCCTCATCATCATCATCATCAGCCTATAATGTTCCCACTGCTGGGACACAGGACTCCTCTCTATGAGAGGGAGTGGGCTGTAATCCACCACGCGGGCCCAGTGCGGTTTGGTAGATGTCACATGTCTTCGAATTTTTAGTTCTAGGACATGCCGGTTTCCTCACGATGTTTCCCATTTTTGAGAGCAGCGGTGATGAAATAAATTACACAAAGTAATGCACCTACCTGGGTTCGAACCCGCGGCTTACTGCTCGTAAGTCGGGGCTGCCACCACTGGGCCATTGCTGCTCTCTTAACCCCCTGCTTAAACATTTTTCTGAACCATAGACATTTTTCATCGGTAATTTAAAAAAATAACTGCTGTTCCATACATTTTGACCGAGTAAGTATTGCACTAATAGGAAAAAGCAGATTTTTTTTTAATAACCAAAGAAAAATTATATATAAATATATAAATATATGTGGAGGGGGGGGGGGGGGAGGGGTTCAGAATGACACACTGAGTACTCGTCAAATCAAGGAGGTAACTATGCTAATGATTCGCGACCCGAATCAATAATAAATAGGTAACTAATTACTTTTTTTGCTTTTTACTGAAATCGATAACTGTGAACATCCCGTGTTTTAAACGCGGTCCGTCGCCCGATCCTCGCCTTAAAACCTCGCTTACACACATACAAGAAATCTCAAAATCTCGTAACTTTATTCGTAGTGGTGGAGTGGTTTACCACGTTAAATGGGTTATTCTGGACTACTGACAAATTTAAACAAATATTTAAAAAAACAGTGTTTTACAATAATTAACTAGGTTCCGTAATTTATATTGATTATTTATGTCTTTTGTGACAACATCCTGAATTTTGACGAGAATGCATAACGACACCTTGTGTATTACGAAAAAAATATAAGTTATAAAAGTAAGTTGCCTCATTATCACATTATCACATTAATCACCTTGTTTAATTCTCAAATAACAATCTCAATAATAAAATATAGTACAAGGTGTTGTTTTGCATCCTCGTCAAATTCAAGGAGGTAACTATGCTAATGATTCTCGTCCCGAATCAATAATAAAATGGGTAGGTAATTTTGGTTATTTTTCTTTCTTTCTTACGGAAATCGGTAAGTGTGTATCACCCGTGTTTTAAACGCGGCGGGTCTGATCCTCGCCCTATAACCGCGCTTTCATAAATACAAACAATCTCCAACGTTTATTTGATCATTTCTTAGTCCCTAAGTCCCTTAGTCCCACGTTAAAGGGGTTATTCTGAAATACTGACAAACTTAAACAACCAAAAAAAACAGCGTTTATTAATAATTAACTAGGTACCGTAATTTTAATTGATTATTTATGTCTTTTGTGACATCCTCTTGAATTTTGACGAGGATGCAAAACAACACCTTGTATAAGTGTATACCATATAATTTTCTAATAAACAATTTTGCTTCCGATAATAACAGTGTTTACCTCCTCTTGAGAGAAAGCTGCAGTAGCCAGTACCACTAGGTGAGTATAATCGCATTACTATGTAAAATCAATATCTTCTGTCGGCTACTTTCTGTAATAAAAATGTAATTATGCTCATTAAATTCGCTGACCATACTTTTCCCTGCCTCCATTAATAATTTAAATAATTTATCGCAGCGCTCATGAGTTAAAAGAAAACAGTTTTCAATTGGCTATTTAATTTGATTAAACATGAATCTTAAAGCAACAACCTCGTTAAAGTAGGTGATTTTTTAGTTAGCGATACTAAACACGAAATATTCTAGAATATTGTAAAGCCCCATTGTCCGCTACAAAATGTTACTAAAATAACTGGCCGAAATATGGGTGTTCACCTCTGTCCAACCCTTTGGGGATTACAGTCGTGATGTCATAAATTTTACTTAAGTATAACAGAGCATGCACGTAATTGCTTAGGGCTATTAACAATACAAACAAAAGTTGATCCATAAAACACTATTACCTACATCTACCTACTTATAAGTGGAATCAAAAGGTCAACACCTTTGGCAATTGTAATTAAATATGCGATAACAGTAGTTAATACCATTACACTCCATAAACGTGTCAAATAAATCATTTGTTGTGAAAATTTTATTACCTAAAGTACCTACGTACTTAGGTGCAATTACATTAGAAAACCTTGGATTATAGAGATAGTTTTAGAGGTCTAAACGGTCGTAAAATGAAATAAAACAATCGTTAATTACCCTTGCGACATATGGAAAACTTAATTACGACTTTGAATGGACTTTATATGCTCTAATTCTAAATGATAATCTACCATAATTTATTTCATTATGAATTCTATTCCACAGTACTTTAAACTCGACCACATTATTTCTGGAAATGAAAGTTAAACTATTCGTTTTAGTTTGGGTTTTATAATGTAAAACATTCCAGCCGGTCCCGTACGTACGTTTTGTTAGAAATTATTGCACTCGGATACTTGGATTTACGTATGCGGTAAGCTCTCAGAATGGGTTTTATCTTGCTAATTGTACGAATGAGTTATAGTCTAAAATAAACGGGAACGTATTTTACTAATTAGTCGAGCAGTTAACTTACGGATTAGGTCCTCCCTTCTATTAAAATATGTCTGCTTTAGCTACGGAACATAAAAATAATGTTTCCCTTTTAAGAATTTAAAGAGAAATTTCGTGTTATTGTGTCAAGGATCAACATAAATGCTTTTGGCGAAAGTTTCTCGAAAGAAAGTTAAACCTTATAAAGATATCGCCTTCATCTACAGATTTGACAACACCGCGCTTTCTGCACTCGACAAAGGTTGATAACACCGCCTTTACTTATTACGTTATCGAACGGACATTTGGCCATGACTCGGAATGCATCGGAAAGTTATTGACTTTTGATAATGAACGAAACCAGTTTGCGGCGAGCTGACCGAGAGCCCGCGGCCTCGTTCAATACCAGATGGACATACAACGAAGCTGTCCATATACCCAAAAAAAAACCCTAATGCAGCATGCATTAACATTTCTCTTAAAGCCTACTCGCGACCACCGCTTAACCGACGCGAAGTGTAAAGCACTCTGCCCATACAACCAACTTATAAGCCAAACTCAGCTCGACTTTGGTAAAAGGCAAGTTTATAGTAAGCGACAGGTCTCAAGTTTGCCGGCAGAATTTTGCCGTAACCTCTTTGTGGAAGTAAAAACTGATAATAGGGAAAATTATAAAGTCAATTTTACTTGATAAACCGCCCAGGAATTTTATGGTCAGGAATTAACTATAACAGTTAAATTTTATGACCTCGTTACCTTAAATAGGATACTATCTTGGGTGGTTTAATTTCTTGCTATTCTATATTGAGCTTTTCATTATTTTAATTTTTGTAAACATTAAGGGGCCGTGGTTTGTTTCAGGTTGATTTATTCCTTTCTGACCCGTGGAACACCAAAGTGGTTCACCTAGGTGTTCCACGATTAACTTTCCGTACCCTTGGTTCAACTAATGAGTGATCCATGGGTAATTTAAAAAAATAATGTACCCGTAGATCACCTAATTGGTAAACTAAGAATGATTATATTAAATAATATACCCATGGTTCACCTAACTGGGAAACCTTCGGAAATAATGCTATGCTTTTGTTGACACCGCAAAGCTAGATTAAGAGTCTAGAAGTAGAAACTTTCTAAGTTATGGTAGTGACGTAAACGGCTAGAACATGGGATTGCCATATCGGGCTTAACATCGTCACGTATGCACTAACCCAGCATGTAATAAGCATTTGAAATATCAGCCTCTAAGTGGGTGAGTTTAAATAATAAAATTACCTGACGCGGATAGTTGTGGTTAAGCGATCACGAGAAGTTTCGTAAAGTTTTCTCGCTTGTCTTTGACAACGCAGATTTATTGTGTAAGATGTTTGAAACGTTTTTGTCGCTTGATATTTTCCTTTTTCTATAATATACGCAACAGGTCACGCTCGAATTTGGTTTGGTTATGATAAGTTGGGCAAGTAGCGAAAGGACCATGAAGTTTAGACCATGCTGTTTTCAACGCCCAGTAGTTAGTACAAATGATTGCTCCACAGCGCGGTCTCAGTAATAACCGCGTGTAAATGAGTTGTCTCTGCTTATTCAATGTTTATTTTCTCTTAGCAATGCAATTAACACTTGAAATTGTTTTTGTAATTATAAGAGTGAAAACAGAAAAGAGAAGTACACAATAATTGGTTTTGTTTAGTTTGCATTATTCTAGTATTTCATTTTGTCTCTAAACGAACTTGATTGCATTTTCTTTCTTTGTTATAACTGTTCATTTTCCCGAGCACTATTATCGCACATCAGAGATGACGTCGATCTAATTTGCAGCATTCTTTATTACTGTTGCATTTTTATACAATTTGATCTTCCTCATTATCACACAAAAAGAACATCAATAAGTGTTGTTGCGGTGATAAAGTAACTCTCGCAGTAATGTGACGCTAGTAGCGTTTGCGCATGTAAAGTGGCGATGTTCTGGAGAGATTATGTTGTTTATTTAGTGAGGGGAACACAACGCCTCACTTTCTCGCCGCACAGGGAAGGAAGCCATTGTTCTTCGCCCGGAGGCGTCCGCACCGGATTTATCATAGCACATCACTCAACGCGTACACATAACACCTCGCATTTACATACCTGCACAAATTTAGCTAACGATGAACATAACATGTTTGTTATTCAAATTCACGTTATCGCAAACTCAAGTCCAGTATACAAAGCACGAAAGCTCTACTAATGTATTCATAGAGGAAACTGTATTTCGTTAATGACAGTATTTGAGTTAACATCGCCGGACGGACGCTTTCGACGCGCACCGTAATTTTCTTCGAGCGGACAACTTGAAAATTGTCTAGTTTGGTTGAAAAAGGTATTTCTCGTTGAGAATTTCTTGTTTAACGTGGATGAAATGAGAGGATGCGAGACGCGTCTAAAGACTGGAGATAGTTTTCTTAAAGTTGGTTAGGTCGCCGGCGTCGGCGTCGGGTACGGGCGTGCATTAATAAAGAGATCTTCACCTCCGGGCAAGCAATCTCGGGATCCGCTTCCAGCGCCATCTCGCGCCGACCTAAGGATACTTGCATGTTTCACAAGCTACATGCACACTGGTCGAAGAATTCCCCATCATCCCATCTATCATTTATGTCTCAATTTTGTATTCTACGTCGCCTTTGATTGATTGATCATGCATGTCTCTGTACATCATTTAAATATTAAAGTCATCAAAAAGATCATTCAAAGTGAAAGTGGTTCCACATGTTTGTGTATAAACGATTATCCGATTATGAGAATTAATCGGTTGTGGTACGATTTTAAAGTCAAGCTCACTATCATTCCGTTCCGAATAACTTCACGTAAAGATAATAATCGAGTGACAGCGATGCGTAACGCTTGTTTACAAAATATTTTCTCTCTGTTTCACACGATATTTATCTCTTATGTGACGGAGATGGAGTGAAAAGTTTGGTGTATCTTTATCTAATTAACATGTAATTTATCTAATTCATAATATATGATTTAGCTTTTTCCCATCAATTTTGGGGTTGACTTCCAACTAACCGAATTCATGTTCAATGGAAATAAACAAATGACTATTAGTTGATTTATATTAACAACTTCACGACTTTCTTGTTCGTTCCGACTTGGAAATCCGTGGAACCTGTTACAAAATAGTATTTGGTTTTCCCGGATTACGATCACCAGCTGTTAACACTCAAAACCATTCAGTACTAGATCTATTTTCTTCAATGTTTTCCTAGAGCAATGTGAACTCGGCAGTAGTAAACCGGGTCTTAACGAGCTGTGTTCCGGTAAGCAGCCTCTAAACTCCACTCACCCCTTACAAAGTTAGACAAATAGATTGTGCAGAATATATCCGTGTTCGCTTTTTACCTTTAGGAGACATTTCGAGTAATTATCGTCGCTATTTGTGAAAGAATTAAAGTTGAATGTAGTTGATAGTTCAAGGGATTTTAATCGATATTAATAGAGTATTTAGTTGCCTATTGTCTGCTATGATTTCGATTTATGGTGAGAAAATAAATTTAGGAAACGAAAATGGATGCTCTGAAAGGATAGATACCTGATTGGCTCTTAGTAGAAGAAGAAGAAGGTCGGCATGCGTCTATGACTAGATGATAAATGAGACGAATCAAAATGCGTTGCAGTCTATTCTCTATTTACCCTATTATATAAAGACGTCAGGTATGTAAGTATTAATTAAGGATTGAAGGCGTAGTAATACATATATTTCTTAGATTGGTAAATACAGAAAGTAACATCAATTTGCAGCAATGTAGCATTACCATCATAACATACCTCAAAAACACAACAATCGTAGCAATCACGATCAATAATCCATTAAATCAATTCCATCGCAATCAATCTCACTCGACGTTCCTTTCAATAAAATAATAATCTCGTACATCATTATACCTCCGCGGATGAAATCACTCATAAAGAAATCGGAAGTCCGATTAACAATGAAGTCCTCTTAATATTCACGTCAATTGTGATCACATATAGCCACGTATATATTCAATGGCTTGATTGGGAGCCCGTAGCGAGGGGAAATGCTCCAGTTTCCCGAGTACAACCAGGCTGAAAAGGAAATTGAATGGTCGTTATGAACGACTTCCAAGCCTTCATAAATTCGCCAATTGATAGATGATTAGTACGTATTTATAGAATGTCGGCCATTTTGGACGAGCCTTTCTATTGTGTTGTTCCTTAGGAACCTATAAAGCTTTTGTTATTTGAAGTTTCTTGGCAAGAATTTTCCCGGAAAATAATTTTAAATCTATTGCTAAACAGTTAAGAATGAATAGTCTCTTGAAATTACGACACTAGTGGTTTTTCGAAAGGCTTTAGGTTTGGCCACCATTAACCTTATTTTCCACCATAATTGTTTTATGTAGGTGTCAATAACACGCACGTGATAACCAGCCGTTATGTTTTAACGATACAAATTATACTAGTACTTTAAATTATTTGCGAAATATTGATTGTCTGGAATTACTAGAGTGTAGTTCTCAATTTCCATCTTGGCATTGACTTTCGAGTGTTTTTTTTTCTTTTGCAACGATTAAGTTTTAGAGGTAATTGAGGGTAGTCACGGAAGCGTGAATTGATACGTGTGGCGCGTGCGCCTTGGGAAACCGTTGACGAAACGTTCTAATTGAACGATAAGACAACAAGAGGTGGGCGGGGCTGGAGTGCTTAGTGCGTGAACTATGATGTGCTCTAATGAACGAAGGAATAAATGAGTAGAGGATTATTAAAAATAATAATAAAATCAGCCTGTTATTGTCTAAATTGGAATGCCATGGGAGAGGTCTTTGCCCAGCAGTAGGTCAAAGAAGGCTGATTTAATAAATATATATATATTGACTCACTGCAGGTCAAAGGTCTTCAATGCACACAAGGAGTGGGTATTCATCACCATGCTTGCTCATACTCATTAAAAACGCGTCGAGGGAAACAAACTTATAAGTCATAAGTTCTCCAAGAATTATATAAAGATGGAATATTCTATATTTGAGTTTTGTGTTTATTTGATTGCATGTAGGTACAAAATATCTGGGATACTTTTATACAATTGAATACTTAATTTTAGAGGTAGCTTTATAAAGTAACCTTGTCATTCACATACGCTTTGTGAACTAAATACCTACCGTAAATTTTTACAACAAAAAATTGAATTACGATTGTTCATTTTCGTATAAAACCTTAATCCTTTAGGCACCGTTGCCTCATAATCGGCTCAGGCCGTATTAAGTGCCTCAATTTCAAATAAATTAAAATTCCCGAACATCAAAAATCTAAAACAGCCGAAAAACAAAAATAATGAATATACCATGTGAACACAAAAGCAAACCTTTTCACTAAAAGATTTGTTTAATCCGACACCTTGAAAAGAATTACCGACTAGCATCCGTCACTTCCCTTTCCTGCGTTATAGCCTATAATAATAGACTAAAGAGTGTAATCAGACTATCGGCCATTATAAGGCACGGTGAAGGTTGAATTTTCCATTTTTTGTTCCAGAATATTTAGTTGGAACATAAAAACGCAATTTGGAATGCAATTATCTGCTGTGGCAACACTGTTTCAGTGTTTTATGAACTGTTTAGCTGGTGTAGCGTGAAAAGTGTAGCTATGGTGTTGCTTGACCTGTTTACAATATTTTTGCTGAAGTTGAGGTGCTAGGTCGTTAGTTATTTTTGTGTTTTTTTTTGTTCAGACAAGATCCTTTTTTTGTGTATGGCATCTCGCAGGTCAACTGATGAGCTTGGCTTCTGCTTAACCGGACTATGACAGACAAGTTACCCTGAGACATGTACATATATCTCATTTTCATCTTAGATAAGAGATATCTTCAAACCATTAGAAAATGAACATAGCCGCTACCTTGAAACCCCAATTACGAAAAAAAAATCCGTCTGCCAGTAAAAAGTAACACCGCATTAACAGTAACTTGACGGATAAACAAGAGAAACTGACCACGCTAACATCATTAACTTACAACCTACTTACTTGCATGTAACGATTATGTCAAGCCTAGTTTCAAGCTACACTCACACTTTCTTTAACAAAAGAGAAATGGCCCATTATCTTCATATATTGATACCAGCTATTTTACAGCCCGTGGCTAAATATTAACAGCCGCATGGGTCGATCTTCAAGGTTAAGCCGTGCTTGCCGAGGTTGGTCGTGGATGGGTGACCATCATTACGTACCGAGTTTCCTCCGCGCCTCGGAAAGCAGGTGAAGCCGTTGGTTCCGGCTGTCATTTGTAGATCTTTGACAGTCGTTAAGAGTATTCAGAAAAGTATGATATCCAGTCTTACCAAGGGGTTTCGTATTACCCAGTCACTGGGTTGTGGAGGTCAGTTAGGCAGTCGCTTCTTGTAAAATACTGATACTCAGCTGCATCCGGTTAGACTGGAAGCCGACTCCAACAAAGTTTGGGAAAAAGGCTAGGCAGATGATGTTTGATACCAGTCTTTTTAATAACATAACACAACATCAAGCCTGTGATATCTGAAGGGTAAGACAGATGTCTACCTAAAATAGTACACCTACATTTCGTCAGGTATGTAATCGAGCCTATTGCCATCAACCGTGCACAAATCCAGACTCCGTGGCTGTTACTGGGAAATTCCTGATGGAAAAGCCCAATATTAATTTGACCAACCCGAGAATCGAACGCAGGACTTCATGCTGAGCAATTGCGATTGCGGCCACTAGACCAACGGGGCGAACCTTTTTAATAGAATAGATTAAAATAAAACTTTACAGTACACCAAAAATCAAACACAACACGGATTTACAAAATTGCTATGGTTACATCACAACGGCGGTCTTATCGCTTATAGCGATATCTTCCAGACAACCTTTGGATGGACATTACGGAATTAAAATAAAAAAGGGGGTAGTCAGTGGTGTTAATATCCAATTTATAACCATCAAAGTGTAAAATGAATGAGTCAAATATGTTGAAACAGCGGTTTCACGCGATTCGTACCCAACATATACCATTCGTGCCGAAGATACGTGGCCCGCATATTAACGTAACGGACACTGGTTTATCATATTGTTTTTTGAAATACCACCTTTGAAAATGATGATAGATAGGTACGGAGAATTAGAAATTCTTGGAAGTTTCTTATTGGTATGAGCTTAAGAGTATTTTTAGATGGATATTATTAAAATTCAGTTTCAAGTTCTTGGTCGAGTTTTTGCATAGGCTCTCATTTTATTTTTTAAGTGTTTTGATCATGTGGGTGTCGGCATATATTTTTTTGAAGTGTAACTTCTTATGCGACTTCCAACAAGGTTGCGTTAAACGTTTAACGCTACCATGGAGGGGGAATAGAAAGAGACAGAGCGAGAGTGAATGCGTGGCACTCGAACGCATGCGTGTAGTATTACGAAGCTTCACTTCTTACACGCGGAGGGACTCCACGCACTATTTTTTTATACTATATAGGCTTGCATTTGCCCCAACTCGCCTAACGTGAAGCGAATTGGCGGCCTAGGGTGGAGCACGCTTGGCTGGAAGAAACTGATTTACTCGAACTTTGATGAGATCCAGATTATAATGATATATCATTGATCAATTTCTGTCACAAACTGCCATAAACACATGTAATTTCTGAGTCTTCTCTGTAGATAGTCAATGTAGATACAGTAGTGACACTACAGAGACCATCGTAAATACGATGTCCTAACGACACTTAAGTTTAACTTAAATTGCAAATTGCTACACATAAAAATGAGTCATTCTTATCAGATAATCTATTCCCACAACGTGCGTGTTACTTGTCATCCACATCATGTAACATGTTACAAGAAACCGCAACGATAACGAGTTCACAAAAAGTCTGTTGAAAAAAAAATTGACACTTCTCAAAGTCTGTCAATTAAGAACTTTCAAATGTTGATTGTCAAATGTTTGCATTCGATCAATATTTTATAATACTTAATCATTATGTTAATATGGTTGGCAAAAACAAAAGAACTGGCATAAACATGTTGATGTTTGATATTGATAACGGCCTTAAAAACCTCTTTTTGCATATTGCAGTTTTTGCAACAATTAAGTACATTGTAAGATCTGAAAAAGATAAGATTGGTCTAATAAGCTAGAGTATCCATAAGGTATATTTTTCTAGCTCAGTCAAGCACAATAAAGAAATACGTAGATAAAATGCACCTCGTTATTTCGACGATGCATCTAAGTAAGCAGACCTCAATTCAACATCAGTAAGGTCCATCATATTTGAACAAGGACTCAGTTTGTGGTCGTGCGTAAATGGGTACATGATCACTACACTGTACGCAAGATAAAAGAGGTCAGCTTGGTGATTCGTCACCCATGTCTTTTTAGACATTGACCCACTATGTCCTCTGAATATTAATTACACGATTTTGAGGATACTTCCATGAATCGTAATAAAATTGCAGAAATAACTTACTTTTAGGCATTTTACCTCTTCGTTTCTTTAAGCAATTTTCAATTATGAAATTAGAAATATGCTTAGTTAGAATTTACCTTTTTGTATGATACCTATTCATTACATAAAACAATGCACGCACAAGTTTAGAAAATTTCGCGAATTCATGAATAAAACATACTTCATCGCTCTGGTTCTTTACATAATAATTTAAATATGTAAACTAGAGGTGTTTTTTTTATTATCTGAAGGCGAGAAATTCATTTGATTTGCTATCAACGGCGTGATTTGTTATTTTTATTGTACTTCTTCAAAGTGTTATGCAGTTGATTTAATAGCTAAGCATTGAAAATCAGAATTTGTTTTGTCTTTACGCCACGGCGACTAAGTTTTGAAATGATATCTATTCTTTTTGTACGAAGCATTATACTTGACGGCTTTACAAAGTTTCTTAACAATTTTTTTTTTACGTGAACATTCACAACGGTCTTACACATTATGTTTTATTATATTACCTACACTGAATGGTGTAATACATAAATTGTTCTCATTCTTCGAATAGAGCCAGTTTCGTAAGTGACACTTTTACTTTTTTTTTAAAGTTCCAATGTTTGTGACCATAGTAGATATATTCAGTACACGTTGCATCTTGGATGAATACATGATCTTGTTTCACTGTTAGTTGGGTGTGTCTTCACGCTTTAAGTTTATATTAAAGTTCAAACTCTTAGGTTAAATCCTTTTGTTCCTAAGGTTAATAGTTCATATCATACCGAGCTCTATAGCCTTTCTATATTTTGCAGTATTTCACATCCTGCATAAAGAAGAAGTGAAATAAATACTATCCAATAAATTAGCTTGGTATATAAAAAATATATTAAATAAAAGCTGCCGCTTAAAATTATGGTCTCGCAACGCAAGCTAAGTTTGTTTTCTTTAAATTTCATCGTCTATGGGTGAAAGCGTTCACTGATGTCTCGTCATACCGCCAAAGAACATAATGACATTTGCGTACGAGTTTGTCACATCCAAGATTACGTATAATGAACAGTTTCACTTTCTCCCAAACTTAAAACGTGGCTAACAATATATTTGTTCTATATTCATTGTAACTAACTCTAGAATTATATTTATGCAAATAATTTTTGTTTGGCTAAAACCGTGTGTTATGTGAAGAATTTTTAAAGTTGCGATTATGCAAGGTAACAACTCGTGACTTCAATGACAAAACATTTATGCGTTTTATGTGAAAAGTTAAATTTTAACTGTTTTGTACATTATGGAAAATGTACGGAGTTATACAATGTAACTCAGTCGGCAGTCAGAAAGCAGGAGGTTTTTAGGTGACAAACAGGCTGAAATGACATAAAATTTCGATGTCAACGCGATGTTGCTTCGAAGTTTTCATGTTTCTTTTTCTTATTGTAACAAATGTGTCATCTAACGTGTAGATATTGTAGATACAACCCTACATCGTAATAGGGGATAATCCTATTTTTTTTTTCTTTGTCCGTCTTGTAGTTTATTGAAAAGTATTGGTCACGTATTTTCGCTTTTTTCACGTGGTCATAAAATTACGGAGATATATTGAGTTGAAATGGCGCATGACGTCACATGTAGGTAAGTGTTATACCTACTTGTGACGTAGTAAGCCCCCACTCTCCAACTTTAATGAGTTCTAACTAAGTAATTTTTTGATATTTTTATAAAACAAAAAATACGTGTCTAATATTTTTGTATTAACTGTCTGACGGACAAAATAGAATGTCGTTTTCTTTACCCAGTCCGATCCCCTATTGAAAGCCTATGGTTAATAGGACTAATCGTAGGTGATAACTACTCAATTTCAACTAAACGCGCGTGGCCGCCGCAGCACCATATCTAGACAAAAAAAAACTTCAATTAATTCAGTTCTCAGCATTCTACACTACATCGTATTAATTAGTGGAATTTCAAGGCGTTCCTCACTTCGTTACACTCCACTTGCGGGTAAAACTACATTTTTGCCGCTGTATTGCACGTTACAAGAATAATTGGAGGATTTTCGTCACTTTAACTCTTTATGTAATGTTTTGTTTCCTGTGTACTGTTAGCCAATTATTTTATCAACATTGTTTTATCAATTAGTTGGATGGTTAATTGTTGGGTAATAAATGTGATAGTTGGAGAGAAAATGTCTAGTTCCGTTATGGATAGTTTTCGCTAGAAAACATTCAAAAGCTTTTAATTTACGTTATTATTTTTCTTCAATATCATTAATAATCTAAGTTTTTCATCCGCATCTTAATGAACTTATCAATTACTTACACTACAATAATAGAAATGCAAACTAAGATTAAAAACAAAACAAAGTGTTAGCACCTTGTTCCTTCAAAAGCGTTTCGTTAGAGATACAAAAGCGAACAAAGGCATCTTCGAAGCGTTGAAAAAGTTCCACAAGGACCGTGGACCGAGGACCGAGGACCGTAAAAGCCCAACTATTATAATGATGTGACGCAAAGAGGCCTTTAAGCCAGGGAAATGACGGTATATTTAGTTAATGTTCGGCTTCTATGCAACAATATACATAGTCGTTTAGAACTATATTAGAATTTAGTGTTAGTGCTGCCTGGTTGGTATTCAGGGTTCTGTTTTAATGAAAGATACGTTAAGGCGACTTTCTTTGAGGACGCACAATCCTGAAGGCACTTCTACTTTAAACGGTTAGCGGACATGCAACTTAAACAAATAGTAAGCAATGATTTTACTTAAATATTTTTCAGTGAACTACAAAATATGCAGCACAAAATATTTTCTGAACGATATTTCCATCCAAGCTCTTCTATAGTTGTTATCAAGATTTATAAAAGCCGAACGGACACGAAAATGCGTCGTCCATATTCGGATTGTCACTTGCAATTTCCGTGTATGGTATTGAGACGGAACCCTCGACCCGTCTGCTTCTAGGACCGTTTTGTGTGACCTCGCCTTAACCGTTCAATTTTTAAATGGACACACTCGTGCCCACAGCATTATACTTGAAGCCATATGGCGTATAATAAAATTTATTTTGAACTAAAATATGGTCGTAGTAAATTCTGTCTGTATTTTCATACTGCCTAAAATAACACGATTTATTAACAACCATGTTTTCATGTTTATTTTCACCGAAAAAAAACAACATAAATAATTTATAACGCAGCTTTTTAATCTTCTTACCTTTAAGGTTGAAAAGCACAAAAAAATACAATTGTAATGTACTTAAGAGCAACGAAAACATTTAAAACGTTGTCAACTTAGCGCTAATGCAATATTAAGTACGTTTACACGGATGTTCAAACATAATAAATCATTTTTGTTCTGAGCCCGTACCTGTACGATGAAAAAATACATTTTCCTCCTTTCAACCCTTGTTGACTTGCGCGTGATGTGAAAGCCACTGCCGCGGATTTGGGGGAACAACATTAATTTATGAATCGAGCATAAAATATGTGATGATAATGCAAGATTTTGTAGCTCACAATGTTTCGATTATTTTGAAATTCTGGAATCGATTTGTTATGCATAGTCGTATTTTTTGTTCTATCGACACGAAGATAGAATTCCTATTTTTAGAAAATAGGCTTTCTGTTAGACAATAAAGCAATGTTTTCGTGTGTTACTTGTTTGCTATTTTTGGACCAACAAATATTTATAAGTAGCGCACGTGTGGTCTGTTGTCTACATCAATACACGAAAATCGGCATGGATTTATGTGTAAATTAAAATGAATGCCAAGCTCCTGAAAAGTAAATTTCAATTTACTTAATTCATTTTGACACTTGCAAGTACTTATCGTTGCGTTTATTTGCATAACCATTAATTTTGTATGAATGGCAGACGTTTATTATTTCTACTCAACTTTGAGTAAAGAATAAAATAAGTGTAGGTCACTTGTGTATCCTCTTAATATAGTAAAGGCAGATAAGAACTTCGTTTAATAAATTAATAAGAAAGATGTTTTAATGAAATAAGACTTCGCCAAGTTTTATTCTACTGGGAAAACAACAGGTGGTTAATGTGTTGCCGTTTCTTCGTCGCTAGTATTTTTTTCAGTTTTTCTTGATAACTCATTTGATGTGAAATGGTACCTTTGGTTATTACTAGATTACCTCGGGTCACGAGAGCCTGCGTAATTCGTTTTTGTGTTACCCAAAGGTAGGATTGCGACTGTCTAGTCTCAATTCTACCTTTGGGTAACGTGTTTGGCAAAAATGTCTAAAATAGTTATAATTAAATGGGAGCTGTATTATCATAGCTACGAGTATATCATAACTACAAATGAGTTTTACTGGAAAAATACTTTTTTTTTTAAACTTGTTCGTCCTCGAATTCGTCATAAAGCAGCTACAATACTTTTTCCTAATTTTCTGATTGTACACTTCATTTCAAATTTGTTGTGGTTACTACCTTAATGTATAACTAACTTTTTGAACTCACATAAATTGCTCCTAAGTACTACAATTCTAGTTTAAAACAGTTAACCGCTATTTTATAGATATGTTTTCTGTATAAGTTTTATGGGATATGCTTGCCGGCGCGGCATTAGATATTTATGTCAGGCGACCGATCATGAAATGCGTTTTAAATTGTGTTCAAACTACCAAGAGTACCAGGAGCGCACTAAATTGTAGGAGTAGTTAATACCGTTATCTTCCCCCATTTGTACGGAGAATTAACAGATGGTTCGGTTAAGTCTTCTGGTTGCCGATGGACGTTGACCATTGACAGGGTTCACCCCTTCATTATTTAGTTTAATCCATCAATCTATTTGGGATTCCCTTTACGAATAGATGTGGCCCTTTTACTAGTTCAATCTTTGGGCTGACGTAGATAGCTTTTAGGGTTCTGTAGCCGAATGGCGAAAAACGGAACCCTTATAAATTCCTCATATCTGTCTGTCTGTCCATCCGTATGTCACAGCCACTTTATTCCCAAACTATTAGGACTACACCGTTGAAACTTAGTAGGTAGATGTATTCTGTGAACCGCTTTACGATTTTTATACAAAAATAAGGGGGGCTCCCCATACATGCGACTGAAACTAAAAAAAAATATCATCAAACCTATACGTGCGGGGTGTTTTAGATAGGTCTTTTAAAATTACTGTGATTGAGGTTTCTAAAACCATTTTTTTTTCATTAACGTACTATGTAAAACAAATTTAGTTTTGCTGTTGAGTGTAAATTTACTTATGAATGACCGTTCAAAATATTATTATTATAAAAGGTGTTGTTTTGCATCCTCGTCTAAATTCGGGAGGTTGTCACAAAAGACATTAATAATCAATTAAAATTACTGTACTCTGTTTTTCTTGGTTGTTTAAGTTTGTCAGTATTTCAGAATAAGGGGTTGTTAGGCGTAGGCGTTACGTGGTTTAGGGAATAAGAAATTATCGAATAAACGTTTGAGATTGTTTGTATGTGTGAAAGCGCGGTTAAAAGGCGAGGATCAGACGGGTCACGTTTAAAACACGGGTGGTTCACACTTACCGATTTCAGTAAATAAGAAAAAAAAAATTGGTTGCCTGTAAAGTCGGTATACGGGCGAAAGTTTTACGTGACAACGACTTTGAGTGGTAAAATAATTTTAATGTGAATATTCATTCGTATAGTAGGAAGAAGGATGAAATAATAGTAACAATTTAAAACATTTATTTATACAAAGAATTATAATTAAAACATTAATTTATACAAAGAATCTCGCACTGAATTTCATATTAACAAAATTTTATTTTTACCTTTACACATACATACGTATTTATATACAAATATACATATATAGAGGCACGCGTCCCTTCCACTCGGGCATGGTTAGCCCGCCTAAGAGCGAGAGAGACAGACATAAAAAGTGAAAGGCACGCGTGCCTCTCACTCGCTCTCATTGTGAGCGCATAACGTGAGCGGAGCGTAACGCAGTTTCTTGAAGTGTCACCCGGCAAACCAATTTATAAGACGTTGTCACGTCAAAAAATACCAACCTATTTTATTATTGATTCGGGATGAGAATCATTAGCAAAGTTACCTCCTTGACTTTGACGAGAATGCAAAGAACTTGTATTGTTTGGGGCTATGGAACCCTGTGTGCGAGTAAGACTCGTACTTGGCCGGTTTTATATCTATAGCTAACCTAACTTATCTTAACTCAAAATCCTTAACAAATGCAAATTATTATCGGAATAGTTACTATTATTGCAGAATTACAAAAATAAACGCAAACACTACAAACTTTTTAGACAGCCGTGTAGTTTTCCATGCGGTGTTGTTGGATGCTATAAAAATGATAAACAACTAAAGTTGGACCACAACGTCACATTTCACTTGGTGATATATGCCAGCAGTAAAGGCGATAACACAACATTATAAATGATATGCAACGCATTATGCGCATACTATATGAAATATACACTGACAGATAAAATTGATAAGTGAATGCGACGGTCCTTAGAATGTGGTGCTTTCAGTTGGATGTGGTTTTAAAAATAATTATTAGATATTTATTTATTTTTTAGACATTAATATTGATAAAATATTTGGGGCATATTTTTGTAATTTCGAGCATAGTTCCAAATTAGGCCTCCGACTTCCGAAAATAAAGTTATTTTTCACTTTGCTATGTGTTTTTTTTAGAATCACAAAATTCGGATCAGTAACCAGAATCACCGAGAAATCGGAAAAGACACTTAAAAAGAGATAGAAACTGGTGGAATACATAACCTCCTCTTTTCTTAGAAGTTGTTTGAAAACTACCTTTCAAGCAATCATTGATTTTCGATGAAGCTATGCAGTATGATTTCAGTACACTATCGTTTTTTTATCTCCAAACGACAGACAGCGGACACGAAACTGATTGCCAATATTTTGTAGACTCGAAGCAACGTCGAATCAAATGAAGAAAGTTTTCAAATCCGTTTTCGAATGTGGTTTAAAACAATTGCCAATTGCATTTGGATGTTCTTTTTTGTCTTTACTTTGTTTATTTAAAGCAATAATTACTATTTCATTGACATATTTAGCGCACAGCAGAATCAGGGCCATTATCACGGTCAGTGATTATAATAAAAATCCACTATATTACGGCATTGCTAAGATTCTGCACAGACATTAATTCAGTGGTAATGTAAACATTTTTGTAGATAATTATTAAAAGTTTCACCTCGAGTAACTCGGCTTGCGGCTAACGTACGTTGGCTTTCAAAAGATTTACAGAACAAGCCGAAATGGAATATTTGGAAGCCTTTTGATAATAACCAGTGTTCTAATAACCGGTGAAAGTTTGAATAAAATTCCATAAATTGTTGAAAAAAAAAGGTTAAATTTGGAAAATTAATCAAAAATTGTTCAATATTTAGAATTTCTTAAAAGTCATGTGAAGTTCATAAACTAACCAAGCAGTTTGATTACTAGAGCAAATGTCAGTATGTCAGTTGCGGCAAAACGTACTCCATAAAATCAAGTCAAGGTGGTCATGTGAAACAGATCCAATAAACGACAAAAAAAGTACATGTAAAAAAAACACGAGTTAAATATGCCTTACACAACTTGAAGAATTGCGGGAGTGAGTGATGCGCGCACGACAACTCTTGGAATGCGAAACACCACTCTACCCCTCAACCTTTTTGCCATTGTTTACCGGAGACAGCAAGTTTTGGCTATTCTGGGAAACGAAAACATAAGGCGAACACTTTTCCTGAATTAATAACAATAGAAAACGTATCTACTGGTTTTTTGAAAACGTTATCCTTGTCGGTTGAAAAGGATAATTAATTCAATTAGTTTACTTTATTAATAACATTAATATTAAATGTACTTAAGTGATGTCCCGAAACCCCGACATTATTTCCGAAAAAATATTTTAGTCATAAGGAAGTCTCCATTTTTTTTGTCTCTGTTCTTTAAACTTTAGGTAGATTAGCTCAACTATTTCCGAACACTGATAACAACATTGGCTTAAATGAGTTTCTTTTGTTTTACCAGTACCTAAGGGCTCATTTACGCAGGCGCGGCGCGTGGCGCGGGGCGTTGCAATAGGCGTCGCGCGGCGCGTCTGGCGTTTTTGCCGTTTACGGAGACGCGTCGAACGCTTGAAGCCCAACGTGGGACCATTTGATTTGTTATGTCACACTGACAATACAAGCCTAAAGCAGTGCCCAGGTTCGATTCCCATACGAAACAAATTGACAATGTCGTACTTTTATCCAAAATACTCATTTTGTATTTATTTTAATTTTCTTAGTGTTTTTTTTTTTCGTAAATTTGGTTCTTTTTTTATTTGTTATTCACGATTACCTAACTGTTCTTTGAATGGTTCACAAACTAAAAGTATATATTATTAAACTACATATTTTATAATGATTTGAAAATCATACAGATGCATATAAATAAAACAGTACACCTAGTAACAAAAAGTAATATTTTACAGCATAAAAAAAAGAACAAAAAGAAAAAATACCAAAACAATTATTTAAACATCTGTGTTTTGATCCTGCATCATCTTATTCACAGTCCGGCCGCAATACCACAAGGCCAATTACTTCACTGACACTTGTGTAAAATAGACGTTCTATTCTAATACATGATAATTGACGGTTGTCAGTTTTCAAACAATTGAAGAAAATGGTCCCACGTTGGGCTACAAGCGTGCGACGCCGCGTCCGCCGCGGCGTTATGTCAAACGCTCAAATACTTGAAAGAAGTGGTCCCACGTTGGGCTGCAAGCGGTTGACGCGGCGTTATGTCACTCGGACAATACAAGCATACGGCAGTGCCTGGGTTCGATTCCCATACGGAACAAATTTATAATGTCGTAGTTTTATCCAATAATAATCATATTATTTTTATTTAAAAAAAAAAAATGGTGTTTATTTTTTATCGTAAATTGGACAATTTATAATTGTTATTATGAGATGAATTATAATTTCATCTTAATTTACAATCCAATGTAACCTAATTACGTAAAATTTCAGGCCTGTCTTGTTATCCATGCTGCGGAGCATTTGCACAACTCATCACGATATTTAATGATTTTGGGTCGCTTACTCTTTAATGATCAGATAGGCAGTCGCTCCATGTAAAATACTGGTATTCAGCTGCATCTGAATAGACTGAAAATCGACCGTGTGGGTTACATACCACTACACCAACATAGCTGGGAAAAGGCTAGGCGTCTGCCTAGCCTAGAAGAATCACCGCCATATAGCGGTGATTCTTCTATGGCGTAATTACACTAGTCATCGCAATGGAATACATAGAAGCTTACAATAGTGAAAAAAAAAATGTAGTTGGACGAGTGTGTTCGCGTACTCGGCCGCGTTCATTTACACTTGGTCGTTTGATGAATTCCAAAGGCAATCGAATTCGGGCAACGACCAAGTATAATTGCGCCATGGACTAGGCAAAAATAAAACATGAATTACGAAGTTGAATAAAACATTTATTTTAAGCAGCATATCATTGTGAACTTATTAGAACTTCTTCAAATAAGAGAGAGCCCGGCGTCGCGGGCATTCTATCAGCATCGGCATTACCATATTCCCCATAGTATGGGAACATCGTATTACGATGTTCCCCACACATGCTAGCCACAACTGTAATCTTTGGCATTGTTTTAGTCGCCATCATCTCTGCACACCTTAACATTCTCGTGTTGTCTACTTCACCACGAAACAAATAAGACGGGTAAATAAATAATATGCAAAACTATTCACAACAAAACCAAACATTACGATTTTAATTGATCAAGACAGAGAAGTGACAATATTTATGACAAATATGGTATTTTTTGTTTTGATTGACGATGAATGTTGCCATATTAGCTAAATTCTCGAAAAAAAGTTTCGTTCGTACTTTACGTTTTTATCATCAGCAATCACTAGTTAATAATTTCAGTGGCCCGAAAGTCTGACAACCAGTCCTACCAAGGGGTATCGTATTACCCAGTACTAACTGGGTTGTGGAGGTCAGATATACAAACGCTCAAAAAAAAAAAAACTTTTTTTTTTTTTAAATAAAAATGAAATGATTATTATCGTATAAAACTAAGACATTATAAATTTATTCCGGATGGGAATCGAACCCGGGCACTGCCGTATGCTGGAAACTTGTCCGTGTGACATACCGCCGCGTGGACCGCTTGCAGCCCAACGTGGAACCATTTTCTTGTATTTGAGCGTTTGACATAACGCCGCGGCGGACGCCGCGTCGCACGCTTGTAGCCCAACGTGGGACCATATTCTTCAACTGTTTGAAAACTGTCAATTTTCATATCATGCATTAGAATAGAATGTCTATTTCGGCTCAAGTGTCAATGAAATATATAGTCTAACGGTACTGTGACCGGACTGTGAATCAGAAGGTGCAGGATCAAATCCTAGCAAGTAAGGATTTTCTTTTTGTGTTTTTTTTTGATCATGTTAAATATTACTTTTTAAAACTAGGACACTGTTTTATTTTAATGCATTATGTAGGGTTTTCAAATCATTATAAAATATCTAGTTTAAAAATATATACTTTTAGTTTTTGAACCATTCAAAAAACAGTTAGATAATCATGAATAACAAATAAAAATCGAACAAAATTTACGAAAAAAAACACAAATAAAATTAAGATAAAAACAAAATGATTATTTTTGGATAAAACTACGACATTGTAAATTTGTTTTATATGGGAATCGAACCCGGGCACTGCCGTATGCTTGTATTGTCCGAGTGACATAACGCCGCGTCAACCGCTTGCAGCCCAACGTGGGACCACTTCCTTGTATTTGAGCGTTTGACATAACGCCGCGGCGGACGCGGCGTCGAACGCTTGTAGCCCAACGTGGGACCATATTCATCAACTGTTTGAAAACTGACAATCGTCATAATTATCATGTATTAGAATAGAAAGCAGTAAATGGCCTGGTGGCTCTGCGATTGGACTGAAAATCAGAAGTTGCAGGATCAAATCACAGGCATTAAGAATATATTTTTTGTGTTTTTTTTTGTTGTAACATTACTTAAATTAAACATTACATAAACGATAAAGAATAGTTTTCACATAAGCTGGTCGCGTGAATGGTAAATGCTATAAAAACTATCTTTTATCGTTTCCATTTACTCCAAGATTAGATATCTTCTTTTCGGTGCATCATTATAAAAGTTTGTTTTAAACTTTTTTGATATTTGCTGTAATCGTTTCTGTCACATCATTATCGCAACACTTTTTTCATATCCGTGCTATTAACCGTTGAGGACTTTTGAGAAAAAATCCTGGTCGTGGAAACGACACTAATTATGTTTATTCAACAAAATGGAACACTATTATTTATTGTATCTATACAAAGTTTCATGTTTGTGCTATTAACCGTTGAGGAGTGCCCTCGTGAGAAAACGATCCTGGCTGCAGGATGAGTTCATTATACAAATCGTGATTATCCATCAAATATAAACTTGTATGCAAAGTTTCATGTCTGTGCTATTAACCGTTGAGGAGTTCTCTCGTGAGGAGACGATCCAGGCTGCAGGATTAAGTTATGTCTGTCATATTAATATTCTGTTCTTACAACCAAAGGTGTGTGCAAAATTTCAGCTCAATCGGACATCGGGAAGTGGTTCTAATTTAGCTTCCAAGATTCTACCCAAACAAACATACATACATACATTGCAAGTTAAATAAAAGCTAGTAAAAACTGAACAATTTACGAAAAAAAATCACTACAAAATTTAAAATAAAAACAAAATGATTATTTTCGGATAAAACTACGACGTTGTAAATTCGTTCCGTATGGGAATCGAACCCGGGCACTGCCGTTTGCTTGTATTGTCTGTTTGACATAACGCCGCGTCGGCCGCCTATATCTCAAGCAAACGGGCGTCAGACCGCTTCTCCGTAAACGCTCTCATACATCGCCTTATGTTTGAATTTAAAGCGGAACGCGCCGCGCACCGCCCCGCTCCACGCGCCGCGCCTGCGTAAATGGGCACTAAGTATGCTCCGTTTTTCTCTTTTTTCTATTAACGAAACTGTCAAAATGTAGGATTAAATAAAGCATGAAAATAATGTAGAAAAGTGGTTTCATTTTGGGACTATAAGCGCGCATTAATGTCAGAAATATTCAATGAACAGCTGCGCACAAAATTTGTATTTAATGCTTTGGAAAAAGTTACGTAGATTTACATTACATTTACTTAGGACAATTTATGAATAAGTATTTAATTCACAAAACTTATCGGTGGTGTAGACAAAAATCTAACACGAATTCGATCATCAAATGTTAGATAAGATCAGATTCGCTGGAAAAAAAACTCAAGAAAAACGTTTACCTTTTCTGACCATAGGTATTGTTTAGTTTCTTACCTACCGCAAACCAACACCCTGAACCAAAACAAGACAAAACAGACGAAAAAAAAACATTCAAAATCCCATGACAAATAATACTGTCCAATAATTGAAAATAAACGTGAACAGTCGCAAGGTACCGCGGACTCAATGTCGAGATGTGGTCAGCGCCAATATCTCGTTTCCTAATTTCCCTTGGGATGCTGCCTAGCTATCTCGACAAATCGAAGTGTTCTTACGTAGGTACATGTCATAGTACGACTTCTTATCGAATTATCTTTGTAAACAATGATGATTTGAGGTCTGAGGTGTAGGTGGGCATTGCAGATGTTTTGAAGTGGTGCGGGAGATGGCATGTCTCTTCTTGTCATAGTAGTGTGTTTTATGGGGCAAATACCTATGTGTCACTTATTCTTTAAAAAATAATATACGTTTGCAGTTGAGTGGCTCTTTACATAAAGTATAATATGTTTTAAATAAATTGATGTCATTTTAAACGTAATATACACGGTGTAAATCACCTCATCACGAAGCCGTCAACCAAGCATTCTCTACATGAAACTAAGTAACTTTACGCAAAAATTATTGCTGGGAAACGACTTTTTTTTGGAGGGTGGAAATTCATGTTTTATGGTAGAACTCAATGTAACGCACTCAAAACATTGTGCAGATGGACGGATTGAGAGGTCGTGGAGGTGTTTCAAGTAAAAATCCTACATTAAAAACTTGTATTTAAAAAAATACTTGCCAAAAAATTGGAACTTTGACCCCTAGTATCTCCTTAACTAGAAGGTTCCCAGGTATGGTGTAGAACAAAAAAAAATCGCAATGACAGGGAGAACCAGTTCCTTTCGTCTTCGTTAAGAGGTGTTTTAAACCCTTTATATAAAAAAAACGAATTCGTGGTCTAGACTTTAGTCTGTATTTGATTTTCAAGCAGTATAGAGTTAAAACTAGTATAAATATTCGATTTCATACACCTCACTTAACGAAAGCATAGTCACACGATTCTTTTTAATTATTTCGCTGTTTCTAGTGGTTGTCTTTTTACTGTCAGAACTGTATTACACTATTTTTTTGTAACCGTAGTAAAACTCAACGGATAACGTGCTGACGACCTATCAGCACTCACTCATTGATTAGTGCAGTATGTACATTTCTTATTATTATCTTAATTAACTTGGTTTTTGTTGACTTTTGGTGTGGGGCAGTGCGGCACAGTCAATGGCCTGCAATACCTGACGTCATCTTGCAAAACAAAAGAGAAGAAGAGATGGATCAAATAATGCACACTGGTATTCTTAGTCATGAACTGAACTTAAGTTGGACTAACCACGCAAATTCCGCCCTTTTTGTTTATAAATTGACATATAAATGCCTACTTTTCATCTGTCAAAGTTGAAGTACCGGAAACCTATTAATTATATACATCTTTAACATTAATCAAAGTGAAATATGACATCTTTAGCATTGATTGAAGCAGGATGCAACTATGGGTTTGACAAAGATAGGTAGCTGTAGGAGATACCTTATTCGAAGATCCGCCAATTTCGGCCAAGAAATTCTAGGAATACGCTTTGGTGCGTGTTTTCAACTGTTTTCATGGCAATACAGTTCGACTTAATCCAAAAATGGATTTGGTTTGGCTCTTGGAATGTGGTTGTTAGTTTCGTAGTAATGATTACGAGAAGCAGAAAACTAACAAAGAAAAATGAAAAGAACTTAAGAACAACATTCTACGTTTGCCTTAATGAAAAATGTTATATCTCCTGTGCTTTACTCCGTCCCTGCTAGAAGTTACTTTTATGCTTTGATCTCAGTTTTTTACGCACGAGGTATAGTTTCGCCGTAAAAGAAAAATTGCAATTTTGCTTGATGAGATATTTTTTTGTCTGCGTCGACATTCTTTGAACATGAAAAGGGATCTTAGCTTATGAACGCAATATTATATTTTACTACGCAAAAATCTAGGCGGAATTGTACCGCGATGAAAATATTACATAAAAAAACCAGAAAATATAAATTTAATAAACATTTTCAATAGGCTTTTTGTAGGTTAAAAAAACTTGTCAATCAGAATCTAGGTCATGTTGTTATTAGATTAAGTATTTCTGGAACTTTTTATCTGGTATTCAGGCATTGAAATTGCAGATTGATTTAAAGGCAAAAAATAGTGCAACCAATAGGCAGTTGAAAAACTCCGATTCATTTAGACACGCAATTCAGCCTGTCAATGTGTAGTTAGCTTCTCAACTTGGTACTTTATGCTGTGTAGTAACGGCCTATTAAGTTTTTACTGCAAGTAACGAACTGTTTTTGTGAAACGATCAGTCAAATTGATTCACGCACTATTTACTTTTAGTATATGGAACACCTTTTGCATAGTTATATTTACTGTATATTTACTATATTTTGTTTACTATTTCTGCCTCGTTGGTCTAGTGAGCGCAAGCGCGACTACTGCATGGGGTCCTGTGTTTAATTCCCAGGTCCCAGAGTCTGGATTTGTGCATTGTTAATGGCTTTAGGGTCACCCCTATTACTTGGTATTTGAACATAACTGGCGAAATGTGGTTGTTACTATCAGGTACACCTCTGCTTAACCCTTCAACGGCTACACGTGTTTTTACTCGAAATTCTAGTTAAATTGAAACCAAACAAAGTAATTTAAGGCGGCACTCAAAGCCACGTCTGATAGTTACGTGTCGGGTCGAAGATCACACAGTTTCTCGGAATTAACCGATCCGAATTCGATTTCAATTCAAATCCGTGTCTAAGCCACGGAATCTATTTAAATTGAGGTGAAATAAAAAAAAAATGCGGCTTATCGGTATGATTGGTAGTTTCTTTGTTCGAACCATTTCCAATTTTAAACATACTGGTCTGAAATATTTTGCACTTAATTATTCGTTTTATGAAAACATATGAAGGTAAATAATGTATGTAGAACGCAAACGAACGCCCGTTCGTAAAATAAATATGTATTAAAATTGCTTAACAAAACGTAAAGTGTAGTTCTCTGCAGTCATTACCGTTCGAATTAACGAAATAATTTACGAAATCCAATTCTACGGGAAGCTTAAACGAGTGGCCTGTAATAATGAAGTCATTGAGACGGGGTTAATATTAAAAAAGAGCCCATTATCCGTTCAAATAGCCGAACACGTGTCGTGCTTAGCTGAAATCCGTTATCGAGAACGACTCTCAAAGGATTTAATTTCCTGTCGACGAAATGAAAATCGATTAGTTTGATTTCCGCTGGCTGCCGGCGCCGGAGGGTCGATAGTTTCCGATGTAGCTCGTGCCAAATTAAATAAGACACGCTAGTTCTAACTGGGACTCCTACCTTGCTGCCATTAATTATGTGGACTCAATGTTGGTTTTGTATCTCGAACGTTTCGTTTGGCGGCTTTTAGATTGGTGAGCGCGAAGGTGCGGGAGATAAAATGGACAGTGTTTTTTCTTCAGTGTCTTGGCTCATTTTCTTTATTGCATTGAAGTTTTTTTTTAAAATGCCGTTGTGTATATGGGCGTATCTTTTAGGTACACATCTGCTTAAGCTTTCAAAAACCACAGACATAATGTTATGTTTTGTTTGAGTCTTCAGTTTTCAAATTTCTGCTGTTTAAAACTTTCAGTTGCTGTACGTCGATTCTGTAAAATTCAGACGACAACTCACATTCACATCGCTATCCACTGTCACTTCGCGTAAGGTTCAAAATGACCTTGATTTTGTAGCCAATATATACTTCTGTATCTATCTCTCAAAATCTCCCTGTTAATTTAGTTCAACTCGCTGACACGCTTGTATTGGTGGCGCTAGTGTAAAATCGAATTATTAACCGGGTTTTTAGAATGCCAATCAAGAAACTCACAGCGGATTCAGATTCGAAGTTCTAAGTGAGGTCTTACAGAATTACACCGCTGTAATGAGATACTTACCTTTGTATGTTTAAGTATTTACTATATATTATAGTTACAGCGTTCCGATAAGTTATGAATTCGGTACTTACAAAAAATGCACCGTGTGTGGCACTTCCGTTTATCTGCAATAAATAATAAAGTAATTAGAATAACTTCATAAAGCCCCTAGTGTGGAATGAAATTAGTCATATCTTGTTAATTAATTTTAAATGATTTATAATCAAGTTTATGATAAGTAATACACCTACCTACGTATTTATAGTGGCTTTTTTAGTATTTTAATAGAGTAATAGAAATCATAATGACTAATTTCAAGTTGGAATATATTGCTATAACTACTAATCCAATAACTGTAAAAAGGGAAAAAGATTATGCCAAAATCGACCTTAAAAACTCAGTATCTAAACAAAACATTGCAGAACATCCCACAAAATTGGGCGTTTCTACTAAACATTTTCGCTCCACATAAACGCTGATAATTAACTTTGTCACTTTACCGAAATTATCTTTGCATGTCGCAGTATATCACGCTTCACGGGAAAGTTAATATTCAGTTTAAAGTGACAGGGCCTCAGGGCGGTTGTGACTTTAGCGATTAACTATGAAGATACCTCGGGTGATATTATGCTCGACTATTGTGTAATCAAGGGAAAGGTAAACGACAATATTTGCTCAATAAAATTGAGTTGAAAGTGGTTGTCAGATTGTTTGTCAAGAATGTTTTGGATTACCGATATTTGGTTGAGTGGCTTGCCCTACATAAATGATGATCTGATGATGCTTTTAATTATTTCGTTTTATTGCGTGGATCATGAGATAACAGCAATCGCTTTGTGAAATATTTAATTTGATAGCATCTGAATAATCGACCACAAAATAACATTTAAACTTGTATTTACGCTGCTTTAAATATTTTATAACTTTATTTCTGAAACTAGTTTCTATTTGAATATCCTAATTTTATTTCTTATGCCTTCACCATTACAGCCCTTTTTTATCAAGGCTTAAAAATTCATTTCGACAGTTGAAAATGCCCTTAATCCCTTTGAGGGATAGATAAATCTGTATCTTTATAGGTTTATTCATTAATCACCTTAAACCGATTACGTAGAAATTTTAACAGACATTGTTAAAGAACCTTTTTATATTCAGTCTTATTGAGTTGTATTCTATCGAAATGTTTTTGAAAAAGGTTCAGACTTTTTTGTCTGGATATTGCTGATTCATATCACACATTTTAATTTTTTTTTAAAAGAACAATTTCAGCAATGAAACTCGACCGACTGCTGCGCTGCGTGTCGTGGGTTCGAACCTCGCACGGAACTAATATTTGTATGGCCTACAGATATTTGTTCCTGGTCGGGTTGTTTGTGTATGTATGTTTAAATGATTGTAAACGTACCCACATTACTGGAGAAATTCTTAGGAAAAAAATCCCTGAAACTAGCACTCAGTGTATTAAGAAGTTCGATAATCACACGCAAAAAGTACCGTGGATACCCTATGATTATAGGTACATCCCTAGAATGAAAATTATCAAAATGCTGGCTTAAATTTTTAATCTCGAGTTGTATAGCACTTACCCGCCTATTGATATACGGCCAATGTAACTAATAGGCATTTACCATCCCCTTGTCATGTTGAAAACGGAATTAATGAAGTAATGCCTGTCTATATATTGAAATATTAATCGTAATAATAAGAACTGGGGTTGTACGATGAGTAAAGAGGGTGCATTTTAAAGTGGGTTTCGCGCAAGAAAGGTGTCGCACCCGTAACCCCTTAGGGGTTACAAAGGTTAACGTTCGCTTAGTGCCATAAATAAAATATTATTTCTTTATACCTCAATGAGTTTTCTTGCTAAACTGTTGCGAAAATATCCTTTGAAGAAAACTCTGAACGATAAATAACTTAGTATTTCTAATACAAATATTTATGCCTCATTTCGTCAAAAGGAATTGCAAATCCTATTATCGCTAAATACATAAACACGTAGTTTTTTCAGCAATTTCATATTAAGTTTTAAAAACATGTTATTGCTTAACCAACCCAAAAACAAAAGTATACTAAAAAAACAAAGAATTCATCGGAAAACTTAACGATCGCAATGTCATATAAGAGGCACGTTATTGAAATCGTTAACATGCTTGATTACGTATAATTTGCAGCGACCATAATTTTCTAGAATTTCAATAAAACGTCAAACACACAATTACTGCGCCAGAAGGGAAATAATCCACAAACATCGGGTAATGGAGACATTTTAATGAAACTTAAGTAGTCATGGAATTGGCTCGATTGCAACGAAATGGCGTATTTGTATCACCATTGCATATGCTTGTATACAAATGATAGCTTTTGAGGTTCATTTAAGTATCGTTTGTAAAGGGTCAAAACACCCATGATACTTTCAAAACCGGATCAGTGATTTTGTGGTTGCATCGACGCTGCATCTCACCTGCGTTTGATCACGGTCGCAATCAAATTTTTTGGAGTTAGGAACTTGATCGCAGCATTGAGCCTCCGAAAAGCAATCAAATCGCCAATCGCCAATGATACAAGCCTCATGAGCTTGAGGCCTATGTAGATGTAGGTAGTCCTTAGGTACCCCGTATCAATTATTTTAGGTAAAAGTCAGGTAGAGCAACTAATGCCCCTATGGCTATTTGCAAAACAGCTGTCATTTAGGCCCGTAATTTATTGCTCGTGCTCCAGCGAAGTTATGTGACACAGTATAAGTGTAAAATCGAAAAATAGCGTGTCGGTATTTACCATGAGTATCGCTTTAGCATAAGATGTTATGTCACCGAAATACAATGGTACTGTTGATGTGTTTATAATGTGTAAATAAAGGTAGTTTCCATTTAGTCAAGTAAAAAACATAACCCTTATTCTAGGACAGTTAGCTAAATGACGATTTTCACTGTAATCATAATAAGTGTGGGAAACTGGTCTTAGTGATGGAGAAAGAACTATAGAGTAGGAATAAAAGGTTATGTTATTCCTACTCCACAGGTGGTTAAAAATAATAATCCTTATATTATAAACGCGAAAGTTTGTAAGTATGGATGGATGGATGTTTGTTACTTTTTAACGCAAAAACCACTGAATGGATTTGGATGAAATTTGGCATACGGGTAGTTTATAATTAACACATAGGATACTTTTTATCCCGGTAGTACAATCCCGTGGGACAGTGACCGAACTCCACGCCCGTGGGACAGTGACCGAACTCCACGCGTGCGAAGCCGCGGGCATAGTCTAGTAAGACATAATTTTGAATAACTGTCTTTTTTGGTGCACATAAATTTACAGTTGACTAGATATTTCTAAGTATAAGTCGCACAACTCGGACATTATAACTAAAAAAAAAACGTTTCAACGAACCATTAGCGACAGTTTAATCAGCGCAGTAGTCCATGAGATAACCTCAATTAGACACACAACTTTCTCTTTCACCTGGGATTAAATAATACTATCTTTTCATCCTCAACGAATCTGTCTGATTAGTTGTTATTTTTAGAGTTCCGTACCCAAAAGTTGCCAACGGGCAATTAAGGCACCGCTGTCTGTTCGGCTGTCACAGGGCTATATCTCCAAGGTGTTGTTTTGTATCCTCGTGAAAATTCAGGATGTTGTCACAAAAGACATAAATAATCAATATAAATTACGCTACCTAGTTAATTATTAAAAAACACTGCTTTTTTCGTTGTTTAAGTTTGTCAGTATTTCAGAATAACCCCCTTAACGTGGTTTAGGGAATAAGAAATTATCCAATTAACGTTTCAGAATTTTTGAATGTGTGTAAGCGAGCTAATAAAGCGAAGATCAGACGGGCCGCGTTTAAAACAAGGGTGGTTCCCACTTGCCGATTTCCGTAAAAAGAAAAAAAAGAAAAATTTACTACCCATTTTATCATTGATTCGGGTCGAGAATCATTAGCATAGTTGCATCCTTGAATTTGACGAGAATGCAAAACAACACCTTGTATATCTTTTGTGATAGGTGGACAGTTGACATTTTGACGGAGTGTGTATTGACATAGCCACTTTAACGAAAAGTAAGTAATGTAAAGTAAGTCGTAAGTCTTTATTTTTAACTTTGATTTTATCATTAAAATGAAGTCATCATCATTCTCTTGCCTTTATCCCAATTCATTTTGGGTTGGTGAAGCATGTCTTCTTCTTCCTTACTACAATATATTAATAGAATAATGAAAAGGTTTAAATTAAAGACGATTTTATGGGAATATAAGAAACGTTATATAAATATTGTAAGATCGGTAGTACGGAACCCTTCGTATGCGAGTTCGGCTACTACTTGGCTGGTTTTTTCCAAATCTGATCTGTTGACTCCGTTGTTATTTTTCTAAACAAACAAAATAATAAGTTTCCGCGTTATCTTCGTTGTGGATCGATACGTAATAGTTACGTAAGTGATGCGCAGGAGTTATGCTACAGTCAGAGGTCGCGGAGAGAGTGGTGATTGACCCTGTCGCATGATGACGTCACCAGAAACCTGTTTTACCGTTTATACTATATAGGTTTACCACTTAGGTCGTAGAAAGTTACAGATGTTTATTTACTGTGTGATATTTTGCTGCGGAATATTGAATTTCGATCTGAGGTAAAACTCGATGACACGTAAGTATCTTGTTGCTGGCTGTGAGTAGCCAAATACAAGATGACAAAGCAAGCAAGCAAGACAAATTTAGTTTTGCTGTTGAGTGTGAGTGACCGTTCAAAATATGGTTATTATACAAGTGTTATTTTGCACCCTCGTCAAAATTCAGGATGTTCTCACAAAAGACTTATAATCTATTTAAATCACGGTACCTCATTTATTATTAAAAAACACTACTTTTTTTTGTTATTTAATTTGTCAGTATTTCAGAATATCCCCCTTAACGTGGTTTAGGGAATAAGAAATGATCGAATAAACGTTTGAGATTGTTTGTATGTGTGTATGCGATGTTATAGGGCAAGAACCAGACGGGCCGCGTTTAAAACGTAAATTTTTAGTTCTAGGACATGCCGGTTTCTTCACGATGTTTTCTTTCACAGCGGTGACGAAAAAAATTACACAAAGTAATGCGCCTGCCTGGGTTCGAACCTACGACTTACTGCTCGTAAGTCAGGGCTGACACCACTGGGCCACCGCTGCTCTGTTGGTACATCTACTGTCATGAAAGTTCATCTAGCACACCTCATTACAGCGACTGGCAATTCTTATTCTTATTCTTTATTGCACATAAAATTACAAGATATACAAACAAATAATATATAGCTTATGTACAACGGCGAGCTTAACCCAGAATTGGGTTAATCAAAGTGTGTTTTTATTTTAGAAGACAGGAAGGCACTGCTGTCAATTATTGTTCATTGAGATCCGTCTACATTGATGACGCTAAAGGATACGGACAAATTATTGTAAATTTGTCATAGTCACACATACTGCTCCAGTTCCGTCAAGTTAAATTAAATTACCACATTTTATAAAAGAGTAATTACATTAATAGGATATATCACATAATAGAATTCAATTACTACGGTACTAATAGGAGGCATGATAAAAACAAATCCTTGACAAATAATACTAATGAAATAATTTTAAAAAACATACGATAGAATGCGACAAGTTGCTAATAACTTAAATTTACTTTAAAGCTTTTTGCTAACAATTTGTCAGTACATATTGCTTGACCTAATTGTAACTAAGTTATTAACTGTTAATTAAAATGCGACAATGACCTAATAACTGTTTTGGAGAATGCCACAGAAAGGTCGCGGGTTCCAATCTGTTGAACTTTTTCTTTGAAAAGAATTGTTTATCCTGCCTTAAGTTATTAAGGCTTCCAAAGAAATTGATGATGGCGGCTCATCTTAAACGTCTTAATATTTTACTTTATAAACTTTGCTTTTAAGGAACTTTGCAGCTTCCCGGATATGATGAAACATTAATTTTAGTTTTCTTCACAACATTAAAAGCGTCTAAGTACTATTCCGGAAATATAATTACATCCCTATCGAGTTACTTAAAAGCAAACTTTAGCCTTTCTATATCAAATATTTGTAAGCGAAGACTTCTCAGTTACTCGGAACATGACTAAACTTGAACAGTTATAATACTTATGCGAAGTCCCGACACTGAACTTGTTAATTAAACTTGTTTCATTCAATGAAACTGAGAATGAGTTCCAAAAATTAATCACCGAGTGCCTATTTGAATAAGTCTGAGAAAAAGAAACTTCTAAACGGGCGGACTTTGCGGAGAAATTAAATTTCATTCTATTCGCAAAGTAAGGCTGATTAGCATAATACAAGGCGAGATGAAAACGCAAGATTCACCTGACGCTCGGAGAACAAATCGACGAAGGCGACGGAGTGACGACGCGACGGCGACGATTTGCACCTCTATAGGTGGCAATCATATGAATGTGAATAATAGGAGTTACCATTGTGCTGATGAGGTCTCCTTTTCTTTCTCTATGCTAGACTGCACGATCTAAACGTGCGTAGTATTTACGCTACTCGCTGGTCGTAAATAAGAAGTGAGCCTCTACAGGAAATAGCAAGTACATGCTGTAGAAACTGTTTATATCAATTTGAATCTTGGAAAAAGATTAAACTACAATGTAAGTAAACAATATGTGAAGACCCGGAAATTGTAAAGGTATTAATTAACAATTTATTTTAGCTGACTTGGCGCCAACTTGATTGCCAATATCAATAAATTCTGCAATCAATGAATAATAAAATTCGAAATATCAATCAAAAGTATATTTTAGTGGTCTGCACAAAAACACAAAGAAATGTAATCAGCAACAAGAGAAAGATAAAATTTTATAGATTTTCCAAAGAGAGGCAGACTGTGGGAACATTTGGACGCCGACATTACAAGACAGCCGGCTGCTTTGTTAAACTGCCAAAGAACATTGCTTCAGCTGACAATAAAAAATAAATCTGGAAATGTTATTTTCAGAAAGCACCGCACCTGTTACTCGAAGCTTTAAACCATATTCCGGTGTTGAAATCGCTCATTTTATCGTGCGTACAATTAAATCTATTGAGGCTACGGTATAAGGTTGAACGTGCGTGGTCGAGGGACACACATGTCAGAATACTATTATAGTTTGGCGCGGTCCCTTCCGGCCTATTATGTCACTTCCATAACATATGTCGATAGATCTGCGACCGATCGAACCCTTTTAATTATTTGATCCCATGTTATATAAAACTCTTTATTGTCCAAGTAATTCGTTAAAACTTGTGATTTAGTTTCAAAAGGCGGAATTGAATGGAGCACCGGGAATCCGACTTCCAGTCTGAAAATTTTAATGAGAAATTCGTATCTCATTGCTTTAGAAACAGCTATGGAGGGCGGCAATCTCTCGCGTCAATTATTCTGTCTCGACCGAAGTTTCAACTGTTTCAATGAAATTCCTTTCGGCAACATCTTATTTGTCTGTCGGGGTCCAAATTAAAAGATAATGTGTTGAAGTTTGGCCGTTTTGAAGTTGTGCGGATGGTGCAGATTGGAATTATTACCTGGCCGTTAGGGCCGGACGGCGAGGGCCGCCACTTAATGTTAAAACTCTGCGATTTATTTCTGCGCCCAGATGCCGACAACAATCACTATGATAAATTGTTTTTGTGCGTGACTTAAAATTTTTGCAACCACTTCCTTAGAAAAAGTTTGTTTTAATGTTCATTTGTAAACAAATGGCCGAAAGTTTTCGTCTCTAATTCAGCTCAAGAATATTTTTTGCGAGTTGCGTAATTAAAACGGTCTGATATTTTTGCTTCAAAATATTCCTTTTGCGATTCTACGTTGATAAAATATGAAGTAATTTATTTCATTTATAATAAAGTTCGCTATCGAATTGACGATCTAACAAGAAATTGAAGGGACTCGGAAAGCCTTAAGAATGAGAAATGATATCAGATTGTAGTTGACATCTGCTGAACATAAAAATATCGATTTTATTTTTATCGATGAGGAAAATGGCGTTAAGGTCAGTCACATGATTATCATTACTCCTTAAGCACATTAAGTACAATATTAAAATAAAAAATACACACGGAAGCTGCATACTGCACAAAACATGCACTAGAGACAACATTAATTTTGACAGGCAACAATAATTCATATTCTACCACAATGATTGTTAAACCACAAAGGGTTTATGTCTCTATTAAGGCACGGCAGGATAATAAATAAAATTAATTGTTAAGACAAGGAAGCGGTGTCAAGTCAAATAAGATCGTTGGCTAATGTTTTCTAACTCGTGACATGACCTCACGTTTGCACCTCAGTTTTTTGAAAGATATGTACTGGATTTTATTATACATGGTGTTTATTAGAATGGCAGACACAGTTTAAGTTTGGGATAGGGAGAGTCATATTCATATTCTAGCTTCACCCATGGCCCACTGTGGCTTAAGTGTTACGATAATTGAGTTATGTTGTTTTAATCACCCTCAAAGCTCCTTCAAGTCTTAATTACTATTTTATTTAGCAAGCATAGCAAGTAACACTATCGACCACTACCATTTCAACCAAACACCCTGTATACACTTAATAAAAAGCAAACTCAAGGAACCATATGTCTAACTAATGTAGTTCGTGTGTCGGCCCCGCGTGTCTTCCGTATTTTTAATTAGTACCTTTGACACGCTAATCAAGTGCGTGTCTTGTATTATTATAATAGAGCATTAAAACATTTTGTTGCTCCTATTATTAATCATAATTAAAGTGTTTAAGCGGCTTATCTGTTATTAAAGCTGTTCATGGTGCTACTTAATAATAGTCTTAACCAAATAACCTTTTAGCTTTATATTTTTTATTGTTTGTGTACCATACATGTCTTAATTATGTACGACTGTGTTATATTTTTCGTCCTTTATTTTAGCTTTTGTAGATCTTTTACAGTCGTTACAGGTAGTCAGTGGCCCGATAGTCTGACAACCAGTCTTACCAATGGGTGTCGTATTACCCAGTACTAACTAGGTTGTGTAAGTCAGATAGACAGTCGTGCTGTATAAAATACTGGTATTCAGCTGCTATCGGTTAGACTGAAAGGCGACCTAAACATAGTTGGAAAAAGTTAGGTAGACAATTTTAGCTTTTCTTCATTTATAATGCTCTGCGTTTTACTCTATTCGCGCCGGAGTCCCTCAGGGCGCCGTCCTGTCCCCACTCATTTTCACGCTGTTCACCAGCTTCATTCTCAAGGAGGCAAAAGCTGAGCTAGCGCTTTTCGCCGACGACACAGCCATCTACTGTTCTGGCCAGAGCCCAGACAGTATCGCTCGCAAACTCCAAACCTCCGCAAACGCCTTAGGCGATTGGTTCCGGAAATGGAGAATATAAGTCAATCCCGATAAGAGTCAGGGGGTCCTCTTCTGTAGGCCTCACCATACCCTCCCACCCGACCCCATCCCGATCACCATGTTTGACAAGCCGATCCCTTGGGAAAAGCAAGCCAAATACTTGGGGGTAATCCTCGACCAACGCCTCACCTTCGGAAAGGACATAAAGTCGGTGCGATCGTGCGCCACTTTCGATCTCGGAAGGCTCCACTCCCTACTCAATTCACGCAGCAAATTGTCACTTAAGTGCAAATTGCGTATTTACACCGCGTCCATTCGTCCCATCCTGACCTACGCTTGCCCTGTATTCGGGCATGCTAAGGCTTACCAAATCCATAGGATGCAGACCCTCCAGAACCGGTTTCTCCGAAAGGCCACGGGTGCCCCGTGGTTCGTTAGGAATGAGCGACTCCATGTCGATCTCAAGATCCCCACCATCAAGCAGGTCATTAAACGCCTTTCAAAGCGTTTCCTCGACTCTGCTGAGAAGCACCCCAACCTACTAGTGGTGTCGGCCGCCTGATACGTCCCCACCAGAAAAGGGAAGATTCGCCGTCCTAGGCATATCCTCACGGAACCCGACAATCCCATTACCCTCCTTCAAGAGAGCAATAGGGAAACTAGCACCCTTAGAAAACACAAAAACAGAATCGGATCCGTATACCGGCCTCGCCGACGAGGCCCGTCGCGACGTCCCAGTAATGTTACTCCCCGACCCTTGCCCGACGAGCCAGCCCGCGCCGCTGAGCATGTAGCTTTAAATTCCCCAAATAATAATAATATGACCCAGCCTGTCCCTTGCTGTCCACCCTTCAATGACGCCCTAAGCCGAGGTCCGAACCCCACTGGGGGTGCACTTAGCGAGCGGTAATTTAGTATAATTACCTAGTTTGTAAGCCCTGGCTGGGGGCCTTAAATTCATTTGAGGTCACCACAGGATAGTCCGGGTTAAACAGTAAAAACCTTAGCAGGTTGATCTGCGAAAGGCCATATATAAAAAAAAAAGGAAAATTCTAATAATATTCTAATATTTTATGGATTTGTGTTTTGTCATGGTGTCTTTTAGCTCATTTCGTCTTTAAACAAAACCTTGATAAAATCTACCCATGCCTCTTCGTGTTCTCATTTTACACAAAAACAGTATAGTTTCTTAACCACTAAACACTGCAGTTACCCATTCGACTAACGTGCTCATTATGGCAGTTCTTACTAAAACCATTACACTTCTTTCTTTCAAAAAATAAACACGGAAAGTAAAGAGATCTACTTTCTATACCTTACCTTCCCATACGAGGTAAAGATATGTATAATGAATTAATTATATCTTCAAATTGTATCTATTACATTTTCTACGTTCGTAGTTCGTACTAGATCCGTAATCTGACGCATAGTAACGAATTTGTAATGTAATGATTAAAATTCTGCGTGCAAACATGTGTTGCGGAAAAATACAATAATAAAAAGCTGTGCTATTAGTTTATTGAAGGATGTCTGAGAAGTATTGTGGTCAAAGTGACAGGTCAATACAAAAAGATTTTAGTGTTTGTATTCGTCATCGCTGAATCAAGGATCATGGACGTACGACGAGTACTAACCACACAATCGCTTATTGTTATATGCTTGCCTTAAAGTTAGTTGTCACTAAATATCTCAATGATTTACATGCCTTTAGTGTTCTGACAACGCGAGGATTGTCTAAAATTCATCATCATCTGCCTAGCTGTTTTCCAAACTATCTTGGGGTCGGCTACCAGTCTAACCGGATGCAGCTGAGTACCAGTATTTTACATTACATTAAATTAATTACATTACGTTACATAAAATGATTGTTGGTTTATCTGATAAAATTTTATGTTAATTTTTACGTGGCTATAGCTTGTTCTTGTATGGCTCGCGTCAGCTTGATAGATGAAGAACAAGGAAAAATGGGTCGCATTTGACCACCGGTGCGTGAGTTGCGAAAATTTTCTACTCCAAGCTGATACGAGATACGTCTCTGTTCCCAATAGATTTTTTTTTTATACTATTTTGTCACATCAAGATACTAAACGCAAGATATAGCATAGCATGACATTACATCTTGCCTGTATTCCTAGAAGGATAAGACAGTAAGGTGTGTCTACATTTTCTGGCCAGTTGGTCTAGTGGTCGCAACCGCTGCTGCTGAGTAAGAAGTCCTGGGTGCCATTCCCGGGTCGGAAAAATTATTATTGGGTGTTTCCATCAAGAATCCGTCAGTTTGAATCTAAGTATGCCCGGTTAATGGCAATAGACTCGTTATTTAATACATGAGACTTAAATCATAACTGGCGAAATGTGGGTGTACTACTATTAGGTACATCTCTGCCTTACCTTTCGAGGATTACATGCTTTATGTTATGTGTTTCTACATTTTGCCAGCTATACAGGGTTATTTTTAAAACACCGACAACCTCTCAGGACTATGTTACTAACATCATAATGAACAACATTTGTTCTATGACTTTTAAAAAATCATCATATTTTAGTTCATCAGATTTCATATAAAAATAAAAATATTGAAATTGAATGCTCTAAATGTTACGACTTTGCTCCCCTCGCTATTGTACGATCACTTTCTTTTGCTTCGTAACATTTAGAGCGTTCAATTTATATATTTTTATTCTTGTATGAAAATCTGATGAACTAAATAATGATGCTTTTTTAAAAGTCATAGAACAAAAGTTGTTGATTATGATGTTAGTAACATAGTCCTGAGAGCAGCGGTGGCCCAGTGGTAGCAGCCCCGACTTACGAGCAGTAAGTCGTGGGTTCGAACCCAGGCAGGCGCATTACTTTGTGTAATTTATTTCATCATCGCTCTCAAAAACGGTGAAGGAAAACATCGTGAGGAAACCGGCATGTCCTAGAACCAAAAATTCGAAGACATGTGACATCTACCAACCCGCACTGGGCCCGCGTGGTGGATTACAGCCCACTCCCTCTCATAGAAGAGGAGGCCTGTGTCCCAGCAGTGGGAACATTATAGGCTAATGATGATGATGATGAACATAGTCCTGAGAGGTTGTCGGTGTTTTACAAATAACCCTGTATACAAGTTCCATGCAATAGAATCCCATGTAGAATACAAACGTATGCTCTACATAATAATTTTATAAACACCGGACACACCGTGCCACTTAAGAACACTATCCGTGACTCAAGGCTTCGATATGTCTTTATAATTATAAAATAAATCAGTTTAAGTTATAAATAAATGCCTTCACAAAATGATGGCTGAGCTAATTTTAGCCTTTAGTTTAGCCTTAGCTTACACACGATTTTATTTGTGATTATTATATAATAACAGATTAAACTTACGGAAACTGGACTTTATTGTTCAAGGTTAGTATTATTGTGTTCCTTGAAAGAAGGTTAACTAGGAAATAGTACTTTAAGTACGTAGAGGTAGTCTGATATGATTATCTAGAAGTTCCTGAATTTTTTGATTGAATAATGTTTTTTGAAGCATTGCCCCAAACAAGGAATTTCTCCTGTATCGTGGGTGCGTTTAAAAACATTTAAACTCACATACACAAACAGCCAGACCCGGAACAACTATCTGTTGGCTCAATAAATATTTGTTCCGTGTGGGGTTCGAACCCGCGACACGCAGCGCAGCAGTCGATTGCTCAACCACTGCGCCAACAGTGTTGTCAGTATTGGGTGGGAAGTCACAATCGGACACGAAGATTGTTTATGAATCGAAAAAGTAAATTTATCGGTGTCGTTTGTATTTCCGGTATAAAATGGCCTCTCTTAGTACAGATTTCCCGTTCGATGAGAGATCCGTCTAAGCTGGTTTTTTCTAGCTTTATTGGACACGTTAAAAAATCAAAATATTTTATTTTACATAAGCCTACATGGGCACTTATACGTCGACAAAAGGTGCACGGTTCGGCAAGAAAGGCAAAGAAAAAAAAATTGGAATTTACAAAGCCTACAATGTCCACTCATTCACAAAAAAATCGGTAAGTAAGAAAGAATCTATACAAAAGTAAAAATAAAATATTATAAGAAGACTAAATTAAATAATTGACACAAATGTTGTCATCAGTGCGTCCGTACAATCAGTGCCCTACATTCCCTAACTCAGCTTACAATGCAGTAACGAAGAACAGTCGGGTAATGTAAGGCTCTGTATCTACCTATATTTTACGTTCAATGGCTTAACCAATGCTTTAAAAACACAATAAAACAAATCTTCATCAATTAATTAGAAAGCATATCGTCACTAGGAATTCAAGAGTTCATAGCGTGTGACCAACCATAATCGTTACGTCTGACATGCTAATAAATGCTAACAATACCTTTCATTATTTCATATAGCATAGCTCTTCCTGATACAATTACTTAGCCACTTACAACACGGACCTCGAGGTACAAAAAGGTTAAGCAGTTTCTCTATACATTCCATTCATAGCGGATACCTGTCATCCTTTAGAACTGTCATTGGAAATGTTGCCAATACTGCAAGCGTACTTGCGGTACCAGAGCAATGGAAGGCGTAGGTATAAAAGGTGTTTTTTTGCATCCTCGTCAAATTCAAGGTGGTAACTATGCTGATGATTCTCGTCTCGAATCAATAATTTATTTATTTAAAAATAATGTACAATAGTGGTACATAGGCGGACTTAATTGACACAAGGCATTCTCTACCAGTCAACCTTTGGGTTAAATACGACAACATTGTGAAGGGTACAAAAAAAAATTACAAATAGCTACTAGTTTTCAAAAATTCATATATTTACAATAATAATAAAATGGGTAGGTTTAATTACGGAAATTGGTAATTGTTAACCAACTTTGTTTTAAACGCAGCCCGTCTGATCCTCGCCCTATAACCGCGCTTTTACACATACAAACAATCATAAACGTTTATTGGATAATTTCTTCTTCCCTAAACCACGTTAAGGGGGTTATTCTGAAATACTGACAAACTTAAACAACCAAAAAAATCTGCATTTAATATTATTAACTAAGTACCGTAATTTTAAATTATTATTTATGTACTTTGTGACAACCTCCTGAATTTTGACTAGGATGCAAAAACAGCTTGTATAAAACGAGGGAGAATATTTTTTTTTTTTTTAATTTCTTTTATGGCGGCTATCACATGGCACCGCTCATCTGTGTAGTAGGGTTATGAAGTGGATCTCACGTTGCATTGGCTGAATTTTAATGAGACAAGCCCGCCACAGTATTTCCAAACAACTGTAACTCCTGTAAGCTAGGTTCAACAGCGGCGACCAACAGAAAAGACCTCGCGAACAAAATTTTCGCCACTGCAAGTAACATTTCGCAGAGGTGCTTAATCTTTTAATTCCTCACCTTTAACTTAGTAAAGGAAACGACTGGATACCACGAAGCAAGTATCATGAAGGTAATTCCCATGGCACTGAGAATTTCTTGCTCACCTCTTATGAAAGTTACAGGAATTGTTAACCGACAACTGCAGTGTTAAAATAAGAGGATTACCTCATTGAATTGTGTTTCGCGTTTCCTTATAACTAAGAGTCTTGAGGAGGATTTAGACGTTCCAAGCTCATGCTTTAAAAGGTTACCGAGATGCGGTGATGGCATTAAGTCGGAAATTACGAAATGGAGGGTGAAAGATAAATGCTACATGTAATAAAAAAAAACATAAACTTTCTATGCAGTGTGGTAAGTATGACTTATCATATTACTCGATTTGGCAACGCCAACCAAGTAATTGTGAACAATGTGGCTGATATGTAACCGACTTTTTATATGATGTGTAACTGACTTGTAATACTCTACGTAGCCTAATTTCGCTATGTGAAAATAGTAGATTTATACCCTTTGTCCGTTATAAACCACAATAACAGTATTTAAAGGATATTGACAATGTAATCTCAGTCCACACGACACGATATTGTAATTATACAGGGTGAAAAAGACGACTACCGACGGTAAAACATACCACCACCACCACCGTTACCACGTATTCAGTACATCATTCTGAATGCCCCCCCACATAGCTTTTTTTTTCAGTTACTTAAAAAATGCATTCATCGCATTAATTTCTTTGTGTAATTTATTTCATCACCGCTGCTCTCAAACGGTAAAGGAAAACATCGTGAGGAAACCGGCATGTCCTAGAACTAGAAATTCTAAGACATGTGACATCTTCCAACCCGCACTGGGCCCGCGATGTAGATAAAAGCCCACTCCCTCTCATTGAGAGGAGCCTGTGTCTCAGCAGTGGGACAAATAGGTTGATGAAGATGCCTGTTTTAGCGCCGGTGTCTCTTCCAGCCTGTATAAAGGGTTTAAGGGACATCGACGCGAAAACGCTTACCACGTAGGTACTCAGTACAGCATTCTAAACCTGGGGGGGTTTACCCCACGTAGAAAATTTTACTTCGCTTCTTTTTCTTAAAAACACACACCTATATTCGAACACTTTTCCGATTACCAGTTGCAATAAGTATGTTCGTATCTTCGATATACTCAAAGAGTCCGATGCACGGATGAAAGCGGACTAGTTGCGATAGCCCACACTAATCGGAGAGAGCTACAAGTGACACTATTTATCTAACGCCAGCTTTATCCAACCCGATCACTCGTATTACGAGATCATTTAGTTCCGGTTACGTCATATGTAGTCTGGTCTGGTCTTAAGTTGTTGTTAAACTGTAATGTTCATACATACGTGAGTCAAATAAATGTTGGTTTATTTCAGAGTCAAGGATTTTTTTTATACTTGCTCGTAAAACCAGTGAGTTAGGTTAGGTTTTAGGTTTATTCTAGAAATACAAGTTGTTTGATGACTAAAGATGATTTTCTTTGTTCGTTTCTTTGTCCAATCATTTATCAACGATGTTCTCTGTAAGTAGGTATTTGTTCGAAGAATATTACTAGTGTCATTGATGAGCAATTTGTAAGTAAATAATATTCATTTGGCACTAAGGCGCATTGAATTAACCTACCAATAGTAGCTATTTTATTTGAGTAATATTATGCTTAATAATAGCCATTCTTAATAGCCGTGTTGTCTTTTAAAATCATGAATAAACTAGAATGATTCAATTATTCAATAATGCCACCACACTTCTGCCAAACCCTTCAGAAACTACAGGCGTGATGTTATGTTAATTTAAACAAAGATAGTAAAAATATTACCACCTTAAAATATATTAAATAATATCACACAAAATCTCAAGGAATGTTGATACGAAAGCTAATTGAAAATCACGACGCGTGCGCAAACGCAGCGGTGTAGGCGCGTGCGTTGAACTCTTTTCCACTGGAGCCAGCGATCTAGATCGATTCGTTGTAGTTGCCAACTATGAGAACAAAGTTACGCAAGTGTCATTGCCGTGATTTGCATCAGTACCAAGTTAATAATCACCATCGCAATTATTGTATAACAACTTTGGAAAATTCCTTGACAGTTGACTTAGAAATGTTAACGGGTTAGCTTGATCACAGGATGTGACGATTGGTTTGTAGTTCAGGAGCTAGGTGTTATTTTCCAAACATTAAAAATATATTTAAATAAAAAAAAATAACAAGAGATTGGCACATTGATCAAGAAATTTGAATATTTGTAGGCTTAATCATAATATATCCTGAAATATGGAACAAACGTGAATGACGTCACATAGATAGACCACTTCCCGATTTCGATACGTACCTACAATTTTATAACTGTCGACAACCTATTCTAATGAATCCTGCCCTTTATTAGAAACCACTGCGTCCAATGACTTCACAATTGCTGCACTTAAGACGTAAATAGGTATATTATTGTCGTCCATAATGTACCTTAATCAACATAAAAAACAATAAGTATGGTGTTCGTAAACGCAACTCACATTACCAATACAAAAGACTTTATATTAAACATTTAGGTCAAGGAATCACAAAGGATAATCTGAGATATGTTTTTGTGGAGGAAAATTATAATGTGACAGTAAAGTAAAAATATTTATTTATTTATTTACGTACAGATAGTAGACAACACAGAAAAAAAACATAAAAGATTAGAGTACAAAGATACTGCTTATTTCATATGAAATTTCTGCAAGCAGACCTGCGAAAGGAGAAATGAAAAAGAAATGTAGACGATAGTGTGTGAGAGAAGGAAGAGAAACATGTGTAATAAACTTAATATTACTTAATATGTAATTTACTTATTATTTGTTTTTGTATGAATACAGTTAACTTGGCATTAGTTTATAATTCGGATTAGTCACGGTGGTCTAGTAATAGTTTAAAAAACTAAGAGCAGACAAGAATTGAGTAGAATTTTTTTCTTTCTTTTTTTGTTGTAAAATCATGATTATAGTCACGAAGACTGATTTATGGGCAGGTTACTTTATTGTTAGCAATAATAATTAAAAATACACATTTTAAATAATTAATTTACATTTTCATAATAAATAACTAAAAGTATTTAAATAAAACAATTTCTTAATTCAATAAAATAGCACGACTATCATTTCATATTTATTATCGAAGTAATTAATCGATGAATTTAATAGTGTTCAATTGGGAACACATAGAGAATAACAGTAAAATAATATTTATTTTGTATACTAAACGACAAGTGCCCATTAATTTATAGTATGCAGTTAACATTAAAAAGAGAGAGTGAAGCCTAGTAGCAATGATTGATTGGTTATTTATACCGTATTTATACCAGTCATAACACTGTCAATTTTTTGTATTAAGAGTAATAAATTACAGCCGTTTAAATGTATGATCTTTAAACCATTACTTCGGCTTTCATAAACAAAATATCGATTATGATTGTGCATATTAATACAAAATTACATGAAAAAATAGCGACTCCTGCACTTCTTAACCGGAAATAATATCATGTACAAATAAATTACTGTGATTAACAAAAATAATGTTTAATCGATAATTGAAACTTTCATCTTTCATATTGCAATATAATTAAATAACATGAAAAATTGCAAGTGGACTCCTAGACTTCTTGATTGGAAATAATGTTTTAATGAATATTAAAAAGCTTTACTTATGCAATGAGTATCAACAGTTTTATTTTATTTTCAACTATATTTTATGAGTGAGCGGTTCCTGTTAAGTATGTTAATAGTTAAAAATGTGCTATTTTCAAGTAGAATAATAATTTACAATAATAGGCAATGAAACATTATTTGCTAGTGGGATATTTTAACGGTTTATGTCGTGGGCGAGAAAATTGCCCACTTAAATGCTGCATTGCGCAAATATCAATTGAAAGTGGCACTGTTATTTAAACCGTTTTTCCATTTAAATGTCACCACTTAGAATTACAAAATCTGCCAGAGACAAACAACCATGAGAAGACCAAGTAGTTTACACAGTGGACTCTCAATGTAAACACTGGCTGAAAAGAAAAAAAAACTAAACGCCCCAAACATGGCTAATACGAAAACGAAACTTAATAGACGTGTTGCAGCTGCTAAAAGGGGTGGTTTGTTGAAATAAGTGGCCAGTTTGCTTCGTCCTGGCTGCCAGTTTTAATCAAGTTGGTTACGAGGCAGAAACATCTAGCTAAGAGCTCGCACGTCGAGTGCACTTTGAAAGCGGCTGATTAAGTCTCACGACGCACTGGGAGTCTCGCGACGTTCCAAACTTGCTTTTTGTTTCGATCGGGACTTAAGATACGGGGACTTAAATAAGTTTTCTGTGCGCGACGATTTACAACGATTGTCCTTTGTTTGCCCTGTTAATGGGAGATGTAATGAAGATATCCAGGTATGGTGTGGCTCGTATTACGTATAATACATTTTACATGTAATTGCTACGTGAAGGAAAAACAAATAGGAGACCCTTGTATAATTGAAATTCTTCCATTGCAAAGACTACTGCACCTTTATGGGAATAATTTGACGTTGGTATCGCTTTTGTTTTGACTTAGTAAAGTATAAGTCAAGCTGCCATGGACTAATTGCGGACCGAACACTGGACAAGTGGACACTAATAGAACTGATACTTTAGTACAGACGCCCGCATATCAAGCTACCCGAAACTGTCAAATTTTCCCAATTCCCAACCTTGAACCTAATAGTTTAACGATAAAGTTGAAAATCTATTAATTAAATTTTGCAGATTGTTGTAGCCTGACGTGCTGGCGTCTAAAAATCTGTAAAATCTGGTGTCTGGAGCCGCATTCGCTATTTGTAGTTAAAGTTTCACGACTGCACTCAACCCGCATCATAAAACACATACACACAGTTGCGGGCTCATTAAAACTGCACAACATCAAAAACGACAGCCTTTTATAACAAGAAAATCTTGCCAAAACAACACAGCTTTAACTCCTAAGTATAAACTAATTCACTAGTACTATAAGCAAGACGTGACGTGCCAACCAGCTGGTCTATAATTACCCTCGGGTGTGCCCGGACATCGGCGCAGCATTCGAGACTCCTTACAGTGCAACCATTCGAGATAATCACTTGGAGTTCGGATGAAATATGCCGTATTAGATGGAATAGTGAACGGTTGAGATTGGAGAATATTGTGGAGTATTTTCATGGTTGTTTTGGCTTTAAGAATGGAGGTAGGTGTGTGTTGTGTTGAAGATAATTTTAGGGAAGTGCCATTTGATATTTATTTACTGGTAATGAAAGGGTTTTGAGAATCAATGAAAAATGCGCATAAAAGCGTTCAACATTCGTGTGAATTCTTTTTATTTTAAAACTATCCATTCATAATTGATGTATACTAATCCTAGTTCGAATGAATTCATAGTTTGAATTATGAGAGAGAGTTCATGATAGAATATCGCTCGAAATCACGATTATTTGCCTAGAATAATTAATTTACATTGCAGCTTTATACTTAACACAACTGCAAAACTGTCGAGTTTTAAAAACAACTCTGTTTACACTAAACTTACAATACTTAGCTTCCTACTAAATTTGTAAACAAACTGTTGTTGTGTAAACAAGTGTAAACTGTTGTAACTTGTTTTATCGAACAAAATAAATCTGTCAGTTAATTTTGTGCTGGTTGTGTGCAAGTTGCACATCACATGTAATGCGGTTGCGTATTGAACATCGTTATGGTATTTGCTCTTAGATCTAGGTATCGATGCAGTGTTGGTGTTACGACTTCCTTGGGCTAGTCACCGTACTATGTATTACGAAGCCTCTTTTTTTCTGTATAGATGTACTGAACAAACCCTTTTAGGTATCGTTAATTAAGAAAATACTTTCTACAATAGAAGAATAACTCGACACACTGGGTATTCTGCCTCGAAAGGTCAAAAAAACACTAAGTAATCACAAGAGCCGTAAACTGATTTCGGTTCATTAATGATTTCGTATTTCAAAATACAGCAATTCACTCTAGAATAGTCAAAAACACGAAAGTGTAGGTACAGTAAATTCTCAGGCATAATGACTGTGAGAGAGCTGCCATCACCATTTTACCATCACCATTTTTCCCCGGATGCACCATTTTTCCCCAGATGCACCATTTTTCCCCGGATGCACCATTTTTCCCCGGATGCACCATTTTTCGCCGGATGCGCCATTTTTTCCCGGATGCACTCCTGGATATAGGTCTCATCCTACTTCTGCCACACTTCTCAGTTCCATGCATCTGTCCTCTAGGTTTTTGTTGTGACTGATAATATCGTCAACCCTTTGGTAGGCCCTGGTTTCTTGAGCCTAACCTTGTCACCATAGCGTAAACGTATTTTTTTTTAACATTACCTCGTACTAGAAATTTCTGCTGTATCGTGGGTGCGTTAAACAAACATTTAAACTCACATACACAAACAGCCAGACCCGGAACAATTATCTGTAGGCCATACAAATATTTGTTCCGTGCAGGAATCGAACCCGTGACACGCAGCGTAGCAGTCGATCGCTCAACCACTGCCCCAACTACGCCGTCATCTATTCATATCCAAGTCGTGCTGGCAAAAGAGACGAAGTTTTTTTTTATATAATAGTGGACTTATAAAAAAAAACTGCAACTGTTTCCTCATATCAACCACATCTGGCCAAGTTGCACTGTTATACAACATATTGCTTGCATCGAATATAAATTCAGTGAGACTCGCCGTCCGCTGTGTTCTTGATTGTATCGAGTTATGTTTCCAAACAATTCGATTTATAAACAAAAACCGCTCAAATAAGTAACGTAGAAGATGCTTTGATAATATTCAATGGGTTTCTTAAAGGAAGAGAAGGTGTCCTTTGGAGACAGATATTCTAAAAGATGGCAAGAAAAGGAGTAAATGAATAGCGTAACAGTTGACCGATGAAACAGATGGATGAAAAAAACCAGTTGCGCCAACCCCAAGTACCATGTTGCAATATACTCTCGGAAAGAGAGTCGCTGTATGATAATATGATGGTATCGATATTGTACCAGCGAGAGTGGAAAAAGCTAGGCAGATATAGATCGAAGACACTTATCATCCAAATCCTACATAGTATTAAACAAAGTCGCTTCCCACCTTCTGTATGCATAAATCTTTCAAACTACGCAACCGATATCAAAATCAGACAAGGACAGGAACATGATGAAGATGATCATTCTAAAAGCCTACAAGTGTACTTCGTTGGTTTTCTTCTTGAAACAGGTCCTAAACCTAAATTTATTGGAGTAGACAGATGTTGATATTATTTATCGTCAATGCTAATCTGAATGTCCAACAAATCAACCACGTTTGCTTATTATAACTGACCGCATAAACTTCATTCGTATGGTAAAAATATTGAAACATGGTAAAAAACTGCAGAGAAACGTGCGTCCAAAACTGATATAAGTAGTCAAAATTATGCTGAAAATACCGACATTAAAATCGCAATCACCATCAATACAGATGAGCATTGGATAAATTCCCTAAAGGCGCGTTCCGTGAAGCGTTTGTCGCTTTCACTGGAAAGTCGCAGAGTCCGGAACTGGACGAGTCGCGTGCGCCAGCGCATGATCGTAACTCACCGCATTCATAATCATCTTGAGAGCATTGTCATTATAAATGTGGTTCTTTAGTTGAAATCTTAATATCGGATGAATTTGTGTTATGTAAAACAAGTAAATGTCGTGATAAAGTAATGTTGAAAGTTGTTTTAAACATAAATTAAATGGAACAGTTTTCTTAGTTTCGTGTAAAACTTGGCATTTCTTTTAAAGGACTCAAAATAAATAGTGCAAGGCAAGCAATAATTGTTTCACTGATTGAGTCGAGCTTCCTAGTATTAAGTACATGGACTTTGTTAATGCAGTTTATACTTAATTCCAAATTTAAATTTAAATTAATAAAAGCAAAATAATTACAAATTCGTCTTAGTTCTCGATTCAAGATTACAAACAATCAAAACTCTGGATGTCATGTAGGTAATATAACACAGTTGGTGGAATGTTGAAAATATTACACTCAGAAATACAGCGTTGCACTAGGGACGGGTATGAATTACTCTATTTGTATTCATAAGAAATCGTATGTTACAATCCTTTCAGTTATTACTTCAAAGTTGAAACGAAGTTTGAAATTGCTTCGTCCTTACAAAGTTTATATAATATCTATATTATGTACCTTTGTTGTGTAACAAAATATTGAGATATCAGTTTATGTTTTTGATTATAATGTCCAAAATATCCAACATAAAATACATTCGCCTCTACGCTTACATTGTAAGAAAACTAGGGTACAGCCCATTCAATTAAACCTAAATTGCTTTAAACGTACCAAAATATATCTTCGCGAAGCACGCGATCCCATAAACTTCCACTACAGAGGAAAGTGCAACGAGTGAAAAATATTCTCACAATATCAAAGTATTAAAGTAGCTGTTCATCAAATTCAAAAGTTATAGTGGAGGTGCTTCTGGTTCATTTTATTCTGGCTGTATAAAAGTGCATGGTTCAGATCGAACCGTCAAACTTGTTAAGTAACGGAATGGGGTAGTCTGGGTACTAGCAGCGAAAGAGTTAAGTTGACAGGTTAACCAAGATTCCCAGTCCCGGTCGGCCAAACTGTTTTTGAGTTTTTCCATCAGGTGAAATTTGGTTATACTATTAGGTACACCTCTGCCAAACCCTTCAGGAATATAGGCGTGATGATGTTATAATAACATTTTTGTGTTTTGTCTATGCATGCACATTACGTTGTTTGGAAGCAAATGTCATAGGCATTTTCTTTACTGTTTACTTAACTCCACCACTATTTACTTAACCTCTGTATAAATTTACTCATGCAGTATATCAACTCAACCTATATAGTGCACAAGTGAACATAGCTGTCTGCCATGAAGCATAATCAAAGAACAATTTCATGTTTTTTGTTCTATTACTGTAGTGTATAATTATGTATGCACTATTTGGCAACTGTCATTGATATTGCATGCGGAACACGCTAGGCACAAAACAGGGGCAGACAAGACTTACCTAAGATGTTCTGAGTAAACTCGCATCTATTCTATACAAGGCAAGGTGTAAAAGGACCCTTTAGCTGGCAACCAATCATTATGTATCATTGCTGGGAAACGGCTTTGTTTTGGGGTGAAAAATGGTACTCAAAAAACTGTGCTGCTGTATGTATTGAATATTATGGGGGCTTCGATGTATTTAAAGTAAAGATATAACATTGAAAATGTATTTAAAAGAAAACTTGTTCAGAAGTTGGAACTTTGATCCCCAATATCTCTTCTGTAACTACAAGGTTCCCAGGTATAGTCCAAACCAAGAAATGATCGCAATGCTATGCCGTGGAGCACAAGTAATTTTCGGCTTCGGCTTGCTATTTTTACACCTACAATATGCATGGAGTTTCCAGCATGCTTGTCTATTTCACCGTGTGTACCATAGCCCGCTGGCTGCCAGTAATCTCGACTCGAGATTAAGTCTCGAACTTTACTAGGTATCGACTATCCCCTCGCCATTATTTTGTGTTATCCGCTGTACAAATTGGACGCAATTTGTAAGTTATTCCAATAGTCGGTTCTCGAATATGCCTTTTGTATTTCAGATGAAGCTTCGTTCTTTGTTTAAGAATGATTTTATTCTGGTTGTTATCTTCATAAATATCCGTTTACATAGAAATGTAGTTGCGTTACGTAAGGCTATAATCAAATATTTGACTAAAGTATTGTAAACGTGAAGTTTAATTTAATTGAACAAATAACGTAACAATAAAAAAAAATATGTTTGTTAACTATGAAGTCAATAAATGAATTACTCTACGTATATTTTATTCCATCCGTGCAAATGAATATCAGTTGTTTCGAAAGCAACACCAACAAACGTTAATGGCTTTTTATCAATCATCTCTCATCTCAAACACATTTTTGTGGGTCAGTGACGTCTGTAAGTAAACATAGTACGATGACTAACAAACAAGTTTTTACTCCTTGATCTTGACATAGATTCAGTATAGAATATTAATCCTTCTGTGCGAAACCTGTTCATTCGCGCGTACTTGCAAATGCCTATTGATATGGATGGTGACTGCTGAGGGACTAGTTAGTTCATGCATGTACCTACTAGAGGATAAATGTTCTGCTTGAATTCTTTATCGTATCCTGTCGTTATGTAATAGACCAATAAATGCGAACGCCTTGTTAGAAGGATTGTTTTGTTTATTGGAGTTTTTGTCACGTAAAAAGTTGGTTTGAATCGCGATTGATGGTTTGTTGTCTTGATAAAAGTGATACTTGTAAAGCTACAACAGCTTTACCAGTATCATTTTTTAACATACGTACATAATTTTTCTTCAAATCTTGATTTAATTAATTTTGGTATGGCATGACAATAACAAAACACCCTGTTAATTACCATTACAATATGCGAAATCTTGCTAATGCCACGTTTTATCGAATGATGTTTCTTTTATCTAAAAACCTGACTTGGATTATATTAATTGAAGGGAGGCAAGTTATAGCTTCAGCCTTCAAGGCTCTGCTCAGTGTACATGTCGGTTTTCCTCCTATTATGCTGTTAGTACCTTTTAATTTATTTAATTTAAATGTCCATGCTCGGTCAAAGACCTCAAGATACATTATTTGCACCAATAGAATATAAATTATTTGATTTATCGTTTACATGATTTGAATATCGGTATTGTGAGGTTAATTTTATATTCAAACATTTGATGTTAACAAATACTTGATAAAATTATGTAACAATGAGCTTTAAGACAAATTACTGCAGGAGTGAAGTAGTTATGAGTTTGAAAATGTCAACGATGATTTTTTCTGTATTTGCAAATGAATGCAAATGAAAAAGTCGTATATACAGTTCTTTCACCTTAAAGCCTGATTTGCATTAAGATTGAGTGTGCCTTCATGTTTAAGTTTTATTTGCCACAAAAGTAATGTATTAGAAAGAAAATACACATTTACAAACAGTAGTCCTAATGGCTTTCTGCTCGTTAAAACATCAAAATATATTTCCATATATAAAATACGGTTTGAATAACTAGTATAGGTACTCAATGGAAAAACGTAGCCAATTTTCTGCCAGTGGATTAATTGTGGTATCGCAATCAAGACTTTTTACTACTTTTGTATATTTTTTCCGACGTCGTCGTCGAGAGATGAGGAACTTTCACTGGCTGTGTCCAGACTAAAAAGTGCAGCTTTTTAATGAGGAACTTCAAAAATAAAAGAAATGTGCGGACGATGTCGCGGGGAACGGCTATTGAAGGCTTACTACTCTTTGTTTTTTTTTTTGTTGGTTGGGAAAAGTAGGCGCACGATGAATTCCTTCAGGTCTGAAGTATAAGAAATGACTTGTCTTATCTGTGTTTTTGATAGATTTTTTTTTCTGTTTGCGGGGCTAACATTGCCAGAGATTTCAGAATATAGATAGGTACGGCGGGAGGAAAGGAAGGCCTTTACCCTGGGACAAGACACAGGCTAATAAAAAAGGTTATAGTTTTCGTGTAACGATGATAATAATTCTGGGTTCACTTATTATCTGTCTACATTATCATGCCTTTGCCTTTTACAGAAATGACGAGATGATATGAAAAAAAATGAGGACTTAAAGAATATCTAAAGCACAGTTTATCAAATATTGCATACTGAAGAAAATCTTAAAATCAAATATGCAATATGCATAATTTCATTAAAACGAATTTATTCCTAATATGATTTCAAGCGTATGTCCATTTTAAATACAAATTCGACGCTAAACGATATTAATGGTCACGTTATTCGTGAAGATGTATATTTATAGGTGGAGTTATGATTTGTTATTAGATAACACGTCATATAGACAAACGTATGGGCTGAGGTAATTTAATGACCGAATATGACGAGGGTCAATTAACGTGGTCTGTTGTGTAAATACGTTTTAATTATGGTAATAACATAAAACAAAATTATTGATTGATGGTAATATTGCGTTTTGGGTTTGTTTTTTATAAAGCCGTAACTTTTTATCGTCATTTCTTCATTGGTCGTCAGCGGTAAACTTTTATTTTAATGTTTCATCAACATAAACATTAGCTATAATATATGAATATGAAAATCTTCTCTATTTTGAACTGTACATAAGTTATCAGTTGCCTACTGACTGTAATTTTAACGTTTAACGATGTGAGTAGGTATAGTGATGAAAATTTCACAAAATGCAAAGGGAGTTTGAGCGGTTTCCCAAACTGTTGGCCCCATGTAAATTTCCAATTAGTCGCTTCGTTACTAGGATATCAAGATGGCTCCGACGCCACTCAATTTACCTAAATTAGTTTGTCAGTTTTTAATTTAAATTATAATTTTGAGACGGTTCAATTTGATGTTGAAGCGTCTTCAGTGCAAGAGCTCAGAATAATAAAATAAAGCTGAACTAGATTCTCTGAGACATGCGGTTACTACATTAATTGAGCAAAAATTGTTCTCTACCCAAATAAGCGTGTAAATGACACTTGTACGAGATAAATCCGTCTTTTTATTTCTTTATTGCGTATTTTTATCTCTGAAACCAGTTAACACTAGACATGAAAGTTAGGGTCTAGGCTCATAATCTTTATTTGCATCTTAATAGTCATTCGGGCGAGACTAACTTAAAACTACTTTTGCATATTTTTTTACGTTTATGCAATGTTCACGTAAAAATGGTACGTGTGTAAGTGTTTACACAATGTTGCAAGATAACTGAGCCCACAAACATATTTGCGTTAAACGGGCATGAAGTGCATGTTGAACGAGTTAGTGGTGCTCGATCGACTATTGAATACAGTTATATGATTGTGTTTTGTTCTTTTTCGGACTTAAACGTCGATGTAATACCGAAATTGGAAAAAAAACTTCCGTACAAACTTCCAAACTCTATTTAGCCCTCTTTTTTTGGGGCATTAATTTTAATCTTTAGTGTTCACCGTCTTTATAGATTCAAGATCTTGTGATGTCTGTAAAAAAGTTTTTAAATACGTTTGTCTTCACCGGTGTAGGGAGGGATGTATAACGTACGGAGCAGGCTTTAGCTCTATGTTCAAGAATTTCTAGTGTTAATCATAGAGGCCCTGAGGCTACGACCATTAATGATGGGTCTGAGAAGAAAGCCCACGGTAATAAACTACTTCGAACGCGAACTAAAATAATGGTATCACCTTGATTGTTTCTTATAACTTTCTTAGAGCATTTGAATAACGTGCCTTTTCCCTGAGAGTAGTTGCATAACTTCTGAAAATCTTTGGCAAGGACTAAGATGTACTTTTTACTGACTAAGGTCATACAACGTTGCTTGAAACAATTGAAACATTTAAGTAGTTATTGTTTTTAGTAGTATTGTGTGTACTTTGCCTTAGTTATCGTGTTAAAAACCGGTGTCAAGTAGGTAATTATTGAATTATCATTCAAGTGTTAATAAAGGTATGTGTTTCAGCCGGTAACTTTAACTAGAACTTCACACATTGGAACTAATTGGCATACGAACTGACCCAAAAACACTAGTACCTGCCATATTTCAGCCTTAATTTAACCCAAAAATCCCAATATGACAAGCAAAATCACGTACTAGGAGCATATGAACACCAGAGACTTGCTTTGCAGAGTGTCGCTTTGTTACAAGTTAATCTGACAATACCATGCTGCTGATGAAGATATCATCATATTATTCAAAATATCATGATGGGTAGCTGCTTGGTCTGCGAACTGTGCAACCAGCAAGCACTTCGCACCATTTGACCCAGTTTTGCAAGACCAAGAAACAGGTCACAAAAAAAAATCAGCATACTTCATAACCAGTCAAGTAAAATCACGTACTAGGCGCATATGAACATCGCAGAGGTTCCCGAGCACAAATTGTGTGGGAACAACGCGCTCATTGAATGCACCCAGCGTTAATGTGAGCGCCGCTTTGCTGGCTCGCTAGTTATAAATGTTTATTTATGTTAATGTCCCGCGTAAAGAATGGGAATGTAAGGTTCTGGGTGCACGCGATTTCTCTTACAATGTATTTTGCATTGCATTTTATCTGCAGTTACTTTTCGTTCAATTAAAGGGTGATTAAGTTTGTGTTCTTCGTTTTGTTACTTTGTATTAAGGCTTTCTTTTTGTTAAGGCAAGACGTGAAACGCTTCTTTTCAGGAATTGTAGTGCATTTACCATCAAGTTGACATCGTGGATGAGGCTGGCATAGGAACGTGTAGCTTGGCGAATGCTAAGAGAGCCCTATACCTAGCAGTGGTTGAAGTTAGGCTGAGGGTGATGACCGTGTGCATCATCATCATCATAATGTTCCCACTGCTGGGACACAGGCCTCCTCTCAATGAGAGGGAGTGGGCTTTAATCCACCACGCGGGCCCAGTGCGGGTTGGTAGATGTCACATGTCTTCGAATTTTTAGTTCTAGGACATGCCGGTTTCCTCACGATGTTTTCCTTCACCGTTTTGAGAGCAGCGGTGATGAAATAAATTACACAAAGTAATGCGCCTGCCTGGGTTCGAACCTACGACTTACTACGGCTGAGGGTGATGTCCGTCTGCATAATTGCCACCAAATAACATAAAAAAATGTATTCAGCTAGATTCCAATAGAAAATTATCTGCTATGTACACCGTACAAGTTACACATTGATAAAAAGAAAACATATCACATGGGTGACACAACGGGTTGTCTTATCGCTAAAAGCGATCTTCAGCTATGAACAATATGAGAATTCACTATTGATTAAACGAAAAATATTCGAAGATTACAATTGCGTGATAAGACCTAAAAGTTACGCACGGTTTTACTAACATCGTAATAATACAAGATTGTTAACTCATCGCCCGAAAGCATAACAAACAATAACCTGATTCTTTTAATTGATTTTTGTTCAACACAATAATTAGCGTATCTTTGATTAGATAATCATGGCATCTTAAGATTGATGGGATTATATACTGATGGTCAAATAATATCATACTACCGATAGATTAGGTATCTTGTTGGCTTCCAGCTTATGCTATGAATTTAGAACCCTACATGTTCCTATTTGTAATTGACAACGGAATATGGACCCGATTTCTGGTTGATTACGCATGCGGACTAAATAATTGTAATTTTATGTAACAGTCTATAAAAGGCTCATTGTTTAACACTGGACAGATTTAAAAACAGTTGATAAATATTAATTCATAATAAGGATTGATCTTTTCAGTCTGTCAATTATATCGAAACACTTTTTACATTCGATCCATAGTTAATGAGCAAAAAATACATTTTCACAAGCTGATCCCGAAACACAGCATGAAAACTACAATTAGTCCAATTAATAATTAATTGAATTAATGTTTTAATTGCATTAATGTAACTGATTGCAACCGACATGATGGATGGATTTACACAATTTAAATCGATTCGTTTCTTTTGCCAATTGTTAACTATAATCTGGGTCTGTCGCTTTTGGACTAGAACTGGTTTAAGTTATTGATTTAATGCCTAAATCTGCCTGAATTTAGATGGACTTAGTTGAAAAAAAAAATATTGCAACAGGTGATTATACAATACATGCCTGTAAAGATTATTTTATTATTTCTAGAAGTATATTATTTATTGAATTTAAATAACTACTATATGCGACGATTAACAAACAAATAAATTAAATAACTAAAATAAAAATAAACTATAAAAGGGCGTCAAAAAACTCCTCCTCAACGCTATCAGCTGGTAATGTGCCCAAGAGACTGGCAGCATTGCCACGTTGTATGAAAATACTTAGCCTCTGGCCAAAGTACAAGCAAGCCCTTGGGTCACGGGAAGCGTCAACTAGGCGTTTCGAAATTTCCTTTAAAAGGCTCTGAGCACTCGGACCCCACGACCCCAGAGTTTCAAGTTGTAATTCTGTAAAATATTTTGAAACAAAACCCAAAATAATAAAAGTTTTTATCTGTGTTAATCACATCACATTTACAAACTTGTTTAAACGTAAACACGATACTATCAAGTACTGACAATGTTGTTAATGAAACCATGTAGTGGACGTGAAACCTGTAGGTACTTTGTTTAAAAAGTCTGATAAGAAACCATAAACTTCTTCTGCAAACCTTCGTACTTGTAATGCTTGTAAATACTTGTAAAGCCGCCTAAAATGTAAGCTCATAAACAAATCAAAGGTAAAAACCCGGTCGCAATGCCCAAATGCCATCCCACTTTACTTAGGTGTGAATGCACTTTTCTTCTGCTGTTTTATTTAGTACCTAAACCACGTTTGAGCACACCACTCGTCTTCGAAACTGGTTCCTAAAGATTCCCTTCGGCTTACGTCATTGGCGGAATCGATGATTGGTTTTGGCCAAATATACGCCTAAAATAAACACATAATAACACACTTGATGTAAAAGGTGTTAGGCCAGTAATTACTAAAGTCCGATTAGGTATATCGGAATAATCGTTGGTAAAATAGTGACCCAAACTGCAAAGTACTTTGCTCTAAATTCCTTACTAATAGCAGTCTACAAATAAATTACGGTTTCGGCGAATAATTACAGTGCTTGCTTTTATGCTCAGCATAAACACAGTCCTTTGGATATGCAAAGCAGGCAGCTCGGGTCATGTCGTTGATGCTCGCCAATTTTCGGGAAAATTCGTGAACATAAACACGTGAACATTTTTTTTTGTTCAAACCCTCTTTAATACCGTCGTGGCTTGTATAAAAAGTTATCACTTTTTATGCTTTCTGATTAAGCATTGCTGCTGTTATTAAATTCTAAAACATCTGTGGAAAGTAGATATTGTGTTCGTTAATCTCAAGTGTCAACGAACGCGAACACCGACTTTGCTCTCACTGCGAACTTCGTAAGACGTACTTTATAAAATAATAGAAGTTAACGAAAGAACGAAACTTTCTAATAAAATGTAATAGAGAATTCTATGGACATCGAAACTGAATAAATCTTTTGAGAAAGTGATTCTAACTCACCCCTATAAATCGAGAAGGCAAACGTTTGACTCCTAGACGACCTAGGGGTTCGTTAGGTTAAGCCGGGTTACCGAGGCCTAATTTCATCCAGGCCAATTACGTTGAATCCGTTTGTTTTAATAAGTATTGTTACTGGAAATATGAATAAAATGTTCATAATTTTGGTATCTTATATTCTACGACTAGCGGTTTGCCGCTTTTGGTATCAAAATATTTGTCCTAAATTAGGACAACTTTATAGGTTGGTTCAATTTACTTTAGAATAGATTGTATTTTACTCCGGGCAGGTATTAACATTTTCGATACGGACGCAAATTATTATATTTACAAATAAACAAACAACGATCGTTAGCAGTAAATAATAGTTGCAAAGACTTATTTATACTTGACTTTTTACTAACAAAAACTAAAATTTCTCTGAATATAATTGCTGGTTAGTTTTGGAAGTTAGCAGAAGTATCTGAACTCTTTATTGCGTATCAAAGTAGATGACTTCTACAATCAGCTTTAGCAGTAAATGTATAAAAAACAGTTAACTAAACGGGTTTAACAAAAACGATTGTATTTTATTTTAGTAGCGCTAAAGTGAGTGACCTGTTCTACTGTAGTCCTGTAAATAAATCTAAATGTTTGAATCTCTAAAGCTGCGAAATAGTCCTTCATTCCAAACTTACGACCTATGGGCTTACGTCTTTTGCGCAATCGTTCCCCAGTCACACGAACTCGGTCTAGATTTCTCTGGAGTGCCCTCACATGACTTATGAAGGCAATCTTGAATATGCAAGATCACTGCATCTTGTTATACCATAGACGTTTGCTTTGTAAGGTTAACTTGTGTTAAGGCAAGATAATCCTTTAGGTATTTTCTACATTTAAAATCAGTGATTTTATGTCAAGATTGTCAAGTAAATATCAATGTTATGGACTTATTTTTTAAATCAGAATAGGGCTTTGCTTTAGAGTATGATTCTTTCATGACCTGCGGACTACATCCCGAATGCTTATTCGTGTTGACAATTTATAAATTCGTTTTGATCTACACAAATAAATGATATTGAAGTGTCTGTTTGTAATATTAAAATAACCGGTATGTATATACGGTACATATACTGTTTTTTTTTTTTTACAACTTTTGTCCTTCTGTCTGTCTGTTTGTTCCGGCTAATCTCTAGAACGGCTGGACCGATTATGACAGAACTTTCACTGGCAGATAGCTGATGTTATAAGGAGTAACTTAGGCTACTTTTAATTTAGAAAAAAATATTACTAAAATTAGTAAAAAATATGCAAAAATTAAAACAAACTAAATATATTTTTCGTTAAATTCCACGCGGATGAAGTCGCGGGTACAGTTAGTAATTTATAAATTCATTGACTGCTCCGTTGTCTAGTGTTTGTACGCATGACTGGTGACATGAGTTCCTGGGAACTGTTCCCTGGTCGATCAAAATGTCATCAGATTTGCCAATAGGCACCTTATTACATTGGACTTTAAACATAACTGGCGAAACGTGGGTGTACTATTAGGTACACCTCTGCCTAAGCCTACGGGGATTACAAGCGTGATGTTCGGCAGATGAGGGGACTCTAGTGGGCCTTTCTCCATACAAACGTATTTCGCTGGTTTCTTCTTGAATAATGCGTCTAGAGTTAATACATTTTTTTTTTCACTAAAATAATTATGACAATCCAAAAACCCGAAAAAAGCCCGTTTTTACCGCCATGTTCAGACGACTATCAGATAAATTAGATAAGTTTTTAGCAAAAAAGAAAATGATAAAAGCATAGATATACTTTTCCTCTAAATTTTGATATAAGAATTATTTAGATTAGTTTAGATTTGAAGAAGAAAACAGCGGAATACAAAACGTCTTTTGGTCACGATTTTTGTAGGTAACATCAGCGTGAGTTGCAGTTGTCTCTTTTGCACTTTACGTGGGCTTGGTCAGTCGCAGTGCGACGGCAATAGTTTCTTCAAATACCTATTCTTCAAATTCCTCGAGCCTAGAGTCTTATTGTATTTAAAAACGATGACCTAACAAGACTCATGGAAATATTTTCCGATGTTCATTGCTAATAAAAAACAATAGGTACTTAATAGCTGTTTGAGAGTATGATGCTAAACAAATTACTAACAAATCTTTTGCTCATGATGTCATAGTTACAACACTCATAATTATCTAGTTATGTCAATAATCCTGTGTTATCCTTGCTGTGTTTGACTCATACTAGTGCTCATAAAAATGCTTTATTGAAGAAAAATCATTTTAATAAAGGTACTTGGCGAGAAAATTAAAGAATACAAAAGATTTGAAAAATAATTTTAAGTGTCTGAAATCAGTATTCTCAAAGAATCATCATCATCTGCCTACCTACGCCTCGTTATGGTTAGCGAAAAAATAATTTGTAACTTAAAACTACATTGTTAACTTTTGATCCCCGCAGATCATCTGATATTTACCTTACATAGCAAACATTATAATAAACTTTTATGTGAAAGCTCTTGTTTTACTAGACAAACTTAGTATTTTCCCAGAATTTACCTAAATTAAAAAAAAAATGTACACATGGTGAAGAAGTTATGTAGGTAAACATTTAATATGCAATGAAGTGTCATTGATATACACATGATGTTTTTTTTTTTAACACAAGATACACTCAGGATCAGTGTTTAGCCGTCCAGAACACGCACAGCCTTTATAATGTCACTTCATCATTAGCCTACAGCAGTCCACTGCTGTAAATATATTTTCCAATCGAACGCCACTCGACGCGGAAACTCTCTTCCAGCTGCAACCAGCCAACTTGTAAAGATCTTCGTTCTCCGTAGCTTGAGGGCGTCCATCCTCAAGTCTGCCGATTCGCGGTCTCCACTCAAGAACATGTCTATCCCAACCGTCATCAGTTCTACGGCTAATATAGTATTGTGGCCCATTGCCACACAATTTTAAATGATTATACACTTAATCCCTTTGACCCACGGTACTAATATTCCTTTTTTGTCTGCAGTATTATGTAGCTATTTAACCAAGATGGAATGTCAAGAGCAACTCACGAATGCATCCGTCGACTTGACCGACTTCGGACCTAGTTTCTTCTTTACCTACGTATATGATAACCTTGCGCCTTTTAACTGACTTACGGCTTATAATATTGCCGGTTTATGACAAGAAGTTCAGATTATCTCTTCATTTATTACCTAGAGAGGCCTGTTTGCTACAAATCAACGCTTAGGACCTTTGCTGTCCTTGTTTTTAAATACTACAGTTACTGCATGAAAATGCAAAACACGTGTTTTAAATGTAATAACTGTATGTTTATGTATACGTACTGTCTAATTAAGCCTCTAGACCTAGAGGGGTTCGCAAAGCAATATCAAACACGAGGTGTGTCCGTACCGCCTCAGGCTAAAGGTATAGTCCTAAGAAACTTACAAAGTTTCTGGTTGATCGCCTGAGAGCATATGTTCCTTGTAAGGGTCCATTTGGCTTCTAAACTTTGAAGGGATTATGTGATGCAAATTATAGGTAGGTTATGTCATTCTGATACGGATTCATAAATTTGATAATAAAACCCAGTCAAACTTAAGTGACAAAAGAAATAAATTAACTGGGGTCCCTAAGACCGTGCAAGAAATTGCAACGCTGCTTTTATGTTATTTTTCTCGCGAAGAAATAAATCAAAACTATTTTTCCAAGTTTCGATTTCCGAACACGCTTTTAACACACGCTAGTTGATAATAATAACCAGTCAAACTTAAGTGACAAACATTTATGACAAATATTTTCGAATCGAAAATATCAACGAGTTGAATATGGGGAAAATATAATATGGTTGGAGTGCTTGGCCCCGATTCGTCTTTAGAACTTCAATTTTCCAAATATATTTCTGGAGTGAATTCAAAAAGTTGTTCAGCAAAACCTCAACTGTCACATACATTTACGCGATATATAAGTTTTAACATTCAGCACGTGGGTAGAATATCTGGGGAGGAGCACTGAACTTAGTTGTGGGTGCATTGACTCCCTCGCGCAACCCGTACCTACCGAGTACCGTGTCCTCGAGGACATTATGATTATACAATCTATATCAACGCTAAAAGCAAGGAGTGCCTTCAACACTTTTTGTTCCTCTTTTGTTTAACTGAGTACAAACGAAATTAAAATAATTACTCTATAAACAAACTACATAATTGGGCAAAAGTGTTGTAAAAGTCATCTTTAACTACTCAAAGTAATTTGTTTCTCTTTAAAGTCTTGTTTTGCGTATTTACATAACAAGAAATGTTCATTCGAGACTGAACCAAGAACTTGTATATTAAAATGGAGGTTCGATTTGCAAAGCTTGTCTGAATAATAATTTGTTTGGTAAATAAATACGGTACAGTGCTGCGCTCTGGCTCGCATTTCTTTTATTTATTTATCTTGAATAATAATTAAATGGAAATTATTTTACTAGAGAGCAAATATTTTGTTAGGTTGAAGTGTCGTATCTTGTACCCAAGAATGTGTTAATTTGTGCCTTGCTGAACTGCGACTGTAATTGAGACTTTTTCTTTTCCAAACAATACGGTTATAAATTCTTTCTTTCCGCTCCTCACTAACATGAAACTGACCATTGTCTTCCATAGATTTCTCCTAGACCTAAACAAAGTCGCGAAAGAATCGCGTGCGTTAAGTATTACGTCGGACTTTCGCTTCGCTTTGTCGATCGCCAGGTCGATTCGTCTATTGAGGCGTTATGTATAATTAGTTGCGTCAGTCCCACTACGTGATCTACCGGTCCCATATTCTCGCGTGCCGTGAATATGTTATGATTGCTACTTTCACATACCGGTACGAATCTTCGGACTTGTAAACGGATGGTTTCCGACGTCTTGTGTAGTGATGTACGGTTTTCTGCGGCGTTTACGGTTTGTATGATGTTGCGGTTTTGGTTTGTTACGGTTACGTCACTAGTCTGGCGTGTGTATACGTTTTTTGTGACGGTTTTTGTTAGTTGGGATCGGTACAATAAATGTTTCAGACGGTGAGTATAATTAAAAGTAAATTAAAGGTTTTTGGTAGAGTCATCATCAGTTGGTTTTGTGGAGCAGGAGGTCTGACTCATCAATGGTGACTTCACATTATGAAAATTTACCAGATCATACCTATATGTTCATCGAAAAAAAGAATCATCATCGTAAAGAATACAATAGATACGCTATTCTATTTCAAATTAAATCATTTCTTCGCCCAATATAACTTAACGAATAATTTCAAAAACTACAACTGAACTGAATATTCTCAGTCACGCTCAGTTGACTGTAACACTTACTTTCGTATGTCAACCAAATTAGAACGAACGATGAGCTCAAGGCACCACGTTTGTCACTGACACACATATTTATTTAGGTTATGTAACGTAACGAAGAAGAACGTAACGTAATAGTTATAATAACCGTTATAACTGCTATAATTGTTGCTGACATGTTGATAGCATCGATGTGTGTAGTTGTGTTTTATTGCTTAGTGAAGAATCTAATAACTATTGTGTAAGTGAGAATCAAGGGTAGAGATGTATTGGGGTTTATTGGTTTCCATTTGAGAGTGTGACACCTCTATTTTGGTCGTTTGTGGTTGAAGAGATGAGTTATCGTATGACCATTATGATTGTCAGTGAGATAATGATTATCTACGATTTGTTTGGTCCTTGCTGTATATGTTTGTTTGTTATAAAACGACTACGAATTATGCAGTCTCTGCAGTTGTTTCTTTGGAAATTATATGGGTAGATAATTGGACTCCCTAGACTTATAAGTCTAGCAAGTCAAGTATAGCAGTGGGTGTCACAGTCAAAGACAATGCCATCTTCTAAAACGGCACGTTCTTTGCGGTAATGGTGTAGTAAATTGGCAGGGTCTGTCAAAAGATCATGTGTGATAACAATTTCGCTATGAGTTCTTTACTCCTACGCAGAGGTTCGGCTGCCAGGGGTAGCGAACTATGTGGGCGGGTTTCATGTTTAGCAGACGATTTCTGAGAATTGTATAATAACCTTTGCGCATTGATTATTTTGTAACATCCTTGAGCACGTCTAACATGATGTCAATGACCGATAGTTAATCATTGTTTTATCAGGATTATTTAAAAGTGATCTGTAGGCAGTAGGTACGGTATGACATCCTTTAGTCGTGTTAATATGTCGTCAAGTCATGTGGGTAAGTAAAAACATTGTTCGATTTCATGTTTTCAACTTCACCATCAGTCGTCTAGTGGTAAGACTTTTATTAAACACAGATCGAAATAGGTATCAGTGGAGCTCGATGGTAAATAGTTACAGCAACTCAGATCAATCTTTAGGTGTGGGTGACCACATATTACATACCGAGCTACCTCCGTGTCTCGGAAAGCACGTTAAGCCCCGTTGCTCCCAGCTGGTATTTGTAGATCTTTGTCAATCGTTACAGGTAATCAGTAGCCCGAAGGTCTGACAACCATTTTTACCAAGGGGTATCGTATTCCCCAGCACGAACATTGTTCGAATTCATGTTTCCTACTTCATCATCAGATGTCTAGTGTTTTTCCAACTATGTTTGGTCGTTACAGTATACCTGGATGCAGCTGATCAACGCTAAAAGCAAGGAGTGCCACCATATGTAAGGGACCTAAGCAGGACTAAACTTAAAATGCAGTGGACTGTATAAAATGAATATAATGAAAGTAAAGGTAAAATGACTATTGGTAAACGTTTGGAGTGCGCGCGCGTGCCGCCGTTGGAGATCGGTCGCGAAGTATTATGCATGGAGAGAAATTGTTTTTCCTAAATTTACCCAAACAAAAATCGAATTACACATTAGATTATACGGATCACATTTAATTAAACAGTAAAATTATTAATATCATTTCAGTAAAGTTAATAACACGTTATCTGTAATTGTGGGACTAGTATTTGGAACGTTATCAAAGAGTTTAGCTCTAGGGTGACAAATGAAGGAAAGTTGGCACTGATTGTGCGACAAATGAAATTATTACAACCTCCGTAGAACGGGGACTATTTCAGTTCACAGACTCCTTACATGCTATCTCCAGGTTTATTTCAACTTCGAATAGGTTTCTACATTATGAAGTTATGGCAGGAGCTATTTGCGTAAATTCTAGATAGCTTTGTTATAATATTTAATGTTGGAGAGATTCTCGTTACAAGACATTACTTCAGAAAGTTAAAGAAATAACATAACATCAAGCTTGTAATCCCCGATGGGTTAGGCAGAGGTGTTCCTAATACTACACATTCGCGTCGCCAGTTATGTTAAAGTCCCACGTAATAGGGAACGAACTTATTGCCATAAAACGGGCATAGATCTAGATTCCGTGGCTACTACTGAGAAATTATTGATAGAAAAACTCAATAATACTTAAACTTTGCCCGACCCGAGAATCGAACCCAGTCCCTCTTGCTCAGCAGTCGCGATTGCGTCCACTAGACCAACGAGGTAGTCAAGCAAAAAATAGAAGGAGTTAAAGAAATAAAAGTGTCTTAAATAAACATTACATATGAATGTGTGTGCGTGTATAATGTACCTATATTACATACAATAGCTCCTATTTTTTACAGATTTCCCCTATTTTTTTTGGTGACTGTGGTTAATGGTTACTTGATAAACATAATAATTATTTAGCTCAACAAGTTATTTAAGTAAAATGCGGGCATTGGGTCAATCTTGCATTTTTTTATCGTAAACTGTGTCATTCTTGATGCAAAAAAGATCTTTGAACTTCAACATACTTAACGGTACTTTGAGCTTCGCCTACTGGTTTTATGCAGTGATATTTTTGTTATTTGATTAAAATTTAACTTAATTACCGATAATTAAGTTCCAGTAAAAAGGCCGACCTTTTTGCTGGATATCCGATCCGCAGCTATCTGTCCAGTTTCCTTTTGTCCTTCTTATATTTAGCACCATTAATGGCGAATTATGGGTGTTAGTATTAAATACAATAGGTATCTCTGCCCAACCCTTCCTGTTACCCGTCTCGTCTATCCGTTACCATCACTCAATGATTCTGGTTCTACGACATTCACAGGTTCATCGAAAAACAAACCATTTCATATAAGTTTTCCAATTCTAAATTGTTTCGGTGACAACACAAAGAGAAAATTTTATACTAGTCATCATCATCATCAGCCTATTATGTTCCCACTGCTGGGACACAGTCTCCTCTCTATGAGCGGGAGTGGGCTTTAATCAACCACACGGGCCCGGTGCGGGTTGGGAGATGTCACATGTCTTCGAATTTTTAGGTCTAGGACATGCCGGTTTCCTCACGATGTTTTCCTTCACCGTTTTTGAGAGCTTATGCTAGTAGAACATTGTAATTTAGCTTTGAAGAGTGGTGACCTAATTTATGTTAATTTTATTTTAACTGCATTAAAATGTAGTGTGACATGTCAAACTGTCAATGATTCTTGAACATTTCCTAGTGACAACGTGCAACGTAATCTGAGTGATTAGTTTGGACACGGACATCACTGATTTGTGCTGTTGAAATGTTTAACTACGGTTTCATCCGATGCAACTGTCGCAATGGCTTTAGACGGCTTTTGTTTGCCGATAATACTAAATGTTCCTGTATTTTGGGTTTTTTTTTTTGTATTATTGGGAGGAAAATTAACAAAAGGATGGGTGACCATAATTACATAGGTACCGAGTTTCCTCCGTACCTCGGAAAGCACGTTAAGCCGTTGGTCCCGGCTGTCATTTGTAGATCTTTGACAGTCGTTACTAGCAGTCAGAAGCCATCCAGTCTTACCAAAGGGTTTCGTATTACCCAGTTACTGGGTTGTGGAGGTCAGATAGGCAGTCGCTTCATATAAAATACTGGTACTCAGCTCCATCCGGTTAGACCGGAAGCCGACCCCAAGATAATTTGGGAAAAGGCTAGGAAGATGATTGGAGAAAAAATTACTACATAACATTACGCTTGTAAATCCCGTAGAGTTAGCGGAGGTATACCTTTATTACGTACACCAACTTTCACCTGTCATGTTTAAGAAATAATACTCAGAAATTCCTGGTGAAAAACTCCAATGATTTTTGTCTGACCAGGGGAATCGATCCTCATGAGCTCATGCTCAGTAGTGGTGTGTAAATACTAAACCAGACGCAGAAAAAAAAAATGTACCTATTAAATAATTTGGGTTATACATACGCCTATGTAGTTTCGGATAAAGTTGTTCGTGAAAAAATATTGTAGGTACCTAAGTAAGTATCTAATTTGTTGGTTGTCAGGATTAGGCAAACCAAGGATAGATTTCAAAACGAGACTTTGTTTTAAATATTGCTGTTATAAATAATTCTTTACTTCGACAGTTCATTATTGCGATCATTTATTTGTTTCCAATAGAAGGCCAACGTTATTATGTAGATATATAAATATTTTTTGAAGACTGTTCAAAAGAAAATCTTTTAGGTACCTACTTTGAGAAGTAAAATAATATCTAATATTACGACTATTTTTGCTAAGGGTTTATTTAGCAAGTGCACCGTAAAGTCCACCCATATTTCGTTATTTACGTTTAAATCCCATGTAATAGGGGGCAAGCCTATTCCCATAAACTTATGTTCTTCTCACAATCCATACTATTATTATAAATGCGAATGTCACTCTGTTTGTTTGTTTGTTACCTTTTCACGACTAAACGGCTGATCGGATCTTAATGAAATTTGGCAAAAAGATAGATTTCAACCTTGGGAAGGACATAGGCTATATATCATCACGCTACGACCAATAGAAGCGGAGCAGCAATGAAAAATGTTGCGAAAACGGGGAAAATTTGACGCAGACGAAGTTGCTCGGGACAGCTAGTTATAAATAAACAGTAGGTACTGAAATATCTAAAATACAAATAATTTAATTGATTCACAAAAAAAAAAACAAAGTACTGGCTTAGTATCTCATATACCTAAATAAATAATCATGACGGTAGCAATTGCCAGAAGTTATAACAAATTATCGAGCAAACGAACATCAGGTATATTTATTTATTCAACACGTTACGTTCAAATAAATCATTGATCATAACCGTCAATTATGAAAAAGTCGGTAATTTTTTGTTCAGAGTTTTTAGATCTTATAAAAAATTCCAACGTCAGCACTATCAATCATCGAAAGGCAGACCTCTATTTATTAAGAGACTTGGATCTATTTTTTCGGTCAGACATTTATTTAACGGAGATTGGAATAGGTATCGGTGGAGGAGCTCGTGGTTAAATAATAACAGACACTCGGATCAATCCGCCGCGCAATTAAGCCGCAATTGCCTAGGTTGGTCTGTGGATGGGTGACCACGCATTACATACCAAGCTACCTCCGTGCCTCGGAAACACGTTAAGCCCCGTTGCTCCCGGCTGGCATTTGTAGATCTTCGACAAACGTTACAGGTAATCAGTAGCCTGAAGGTCTGACAACCATCTTACCAAGAGGTATCGTATTACGCAGCACCAACTGGGTTGTAGAGATCAGATAGGCAGTCGCTCCATGTAAAATACTGATATACAGCTGCTTCAGGTTAGACGGAAAGCCGACCCAAACATATTTCGGAAAAGGCACAGATAATGGAATAGAATAGATGGAAAGTACATTTACTTTAACTTCTAGGTAAGTAGCATGTGGATAATAGCTCCCTCTAATTTAACAGTTTTTATTAGCGAACTAACGAACTTGCCTTGAAGATTAAGAAAATATACTGCAACCATTCCAAACTTCGGTTATTATTCGTCTGAATTTCAAGACATTGTTTGTATAATAATCGCTGAAAAAAATTATTGGAAGAAAAGATAAAACGGCCAGTTAGTAACTGTGGCGTGGGAGCACCCTTCGTAATTAACTCTTCCGTTTGCCTTATTTTCCTCAGCTCCTTTGCTTACCCGACAACTTCGTTCTACTTACACAATTATTACGTCTACCTACCTACTCACACAGTAATAAAATAGAAACCTCGTCCAGTTTCGACGTAGCGTCTCATATATCACACTCGCAACACAAAACGGTAACAGGGTAACAACTAGTTGCTAAAAACTCAAAAAAAAAAACAAAGTACAGCTTTAAGGCGTTGTGAAAATGGTCATACTCCTTTAAACACGCACTCGAGCAAAAACAAGCAAGGTCTCAATACTACAATTCGTTCACTGATTAAATAATTAATGCTAAAATTGTGTCATCATTGCAAAACACTACATGCAGTTTAGAAACCTCTGTTTAACTATCAAAGTTACTTCAACGCGTTTTACCTTCGTTACTGGCCTTTGTAGTAACTCGTGTATGAAATATTCATAAAGTTTTAATTAAACAATTTGCAATGCCATTCTGGTTATAAAAATACTAGTTTTTAACTTCATTTTTCAAGTAATAGGCATGTCTTGTAAGCCGTTTGCACTTTGTCTATTATTTGGACGTGCACCATATTACGTGGATGATTTATGCGAGATGCAAGCGAGCATAAAATGAACGACTAACTAAACAGGCATAAATTATGTGTGAGATTGTTAGATCAGAGCGCGCGGTCAGATTTTGTAAAGAGCCTGTAATTGAGATGTGATGAAGTTTTAATTTTGTTTACTGTTTTCTTTTTTGTTGAATCATCGTTTCATTTAATATTCTCGTTACATGATCACTTTTATTCGTAAAGAAATCAAGCACTCATAAAAGCAAAATACAGGGTGACTGGATCTGGACCCGACATAGCAAATACGCATATAGAGGAAGTCATTTGCTAATTATTATACATTACTTTGAGATATGTCAATATTTATTTATTGAGATTTTTCACAAATTTGACATTCAGGCATTCATATTTTTTATTATTTGTTGGTAGTCATAAACATTTGTGATTATAATCCGTCGGCCTAAAAATAGGGTTCAAAAATTAGTCATTAAGCCTACAAAATAAAAAAAAAAACTTAAAAAAAACTGGTTCAATAATTAGGTAGTATATATAGGTAGGTAGTATATAGAATTTGCTATGGCGGGTCCAGGTGAAGTGACCCTGTATAATTAAATTGTTGTATTTTATTTTTTTACTTATATATTTTTTTGTGTATTTTATCTTTTTACTTATATATTTTTTAAGACGGTAAAATAATCTTTTCGATTACGTATTGATCATGATCGCGAGTGCAATCAATTAATTAATCAATTTCGATTGCCAAGCCAACGAGCCTAACACCTAAAAATAAAATTTAAATGTTTGTCTTATGTTTACTTTTTTCATATATTTTGTTTTTTTTTTGTTGTTAATTTTAACCATTTTATTTTATCCTATACGAGACAAATTAATATTTTTTCATTCTTTCTTTAATTTTTTTGAATATTATTGTAATTGGTTACATTGCATAAGGCGATTCTCCGTTCTTCATGACAGTGAGAGTATTCCTACGTTTTGTAGGTCGCGATCATTGTATTGAGTGGCACATCGAACACCGAGCGTGGGATATTTAGAACAAGTGAAAACTAGACACACTTTGTTCATGTTATTTGTTTAATTATACGTAGAAGTTCATTTTTCTTGAAATTGCTGAGATTGCGGTAGCAGTAGTCATGTGTCTGTTTACATATTAATTGGTCAAGTAATTTTTAAAAGCCTTTTTTTGCTTTCTTTTTTATTTTGTTTGCTAGACTGTTTTGAATTAATTTAAGGAAATATGATTTTATTATTTTTTTTTATTTTTTTATTTATGCAATATTTATAACATTTTTTTTTGCGTAAATTATCCTTGGATCTTATTGTATTTTAAGCTTTTTAAAAATATCAGAATGATTAAGACGCTTCCAATCATGTTCAAAACATCGTATTACACAGGTATTTACAGTACTATGTTAATTATGGAGGTATTACAACTGAAACTTTACTAAAACAAAAGGGTTAAGCCCGAAGGTCGTAATTTTCACCTAAACTAGTAAAACTCGCTAATAAGTCTCGACGGTTATGGCTCAACGATGTTACACATTTAGTTCGAACCGTATCGAAGTTTCGAAGTTATGAAATGAGCGAAAAAATTCATTGACTACCGATTGTTACAGGCATGCTAATTCGAACGAAATATTGCAACCGTTTCGACATTTGCCAACAGTTTTACAGTTTTCCCGAATTTTATTTCGTGATTTATTTTCGACTAAATTAAATTTCGATTTCTAACTTTATATAGCTCTCTGCTTTGCAATATTTTTAAATGCTAATTAGTTAGGTTCATTATAATTAAGTCGTCAATCATAAATGCTTTTGTTTGGTCATTAAAATTATATCGTAATGTTATAAAAAAATGGAATTCACATTTGTAATTGGTAGATATTATGAGCCCTAAAATATTTGTGGGATTACGTGGATACCTAATGCATGATAAAACGCGAAGTGATTCTGTAGACATTTTTTTTTGTGCCACATACCACATTTAAAAAAAACCTTTTTTCAATCAATCAAAAATTTTATCGCAGTTTTAATTATTTTATTTCATATTTTACTGTCACGAATCACTTAGCAACTGTTCAACAATTTTATTCTTTTTGAGCTTATTGCCTATTTATATAGAGACATTAAATAAATTAATATTTCTCGCGACACCACTCATCCTAACATTAAAATAATTTGTCGGCCGGTACCGGCTCGCCTAATCTCAGCTTTCTTCAACTGTCGCCGGAGAGAGCGCAGCTATTTTATTTTAAAGAAAGTTTATTTCTCTCTAAATTTACGAATCAGTCATTAAAAAATTCGACTTACCGTACGAATGCCAAACAAAACACAATCACAATATAATTGGCACAAGAAAGTCCGCAAGTTCACAGTTCACAGGTGTAGCGGCGCGCGATCTTGACGCGGTCTACGATTCGAGGTTCTAAGTTCGTTCTCGGCCAGTGTCGTAGTTGCACTGAGCGTTCTTAACGGAAGAGCAGTGCGTGGTAGCGAGCGCCCGCGCACGCTCACCTAAAAGTAAAACCAAATACGCGCGCGTACGCCGCACCAAGTAAATCGGAAAGATCACTGCCGATCTAACACCCTACACAATGTCTTGTATGAACGGCCGATTTATTAAGGTTAAGGATAGAAAAGTACCATTAACAACAGTGTTATGGGCATAATTTTTGCGTAAATTGATTCGATATAGCGTGCCTAAATAGCGTGACTCGATTTTAATGCTAATTGAGTTTCAGTAAGATACAATTGGAGCGTGAGAGTATCTCGATAGTTAGAGGTCTTAATTAGTAGGTGGATGTTTGAAGATGAGTGCTTACGTGTGCTTGTGAAAGATGTTTTGTATGTTATAATTACTGTTTGAAAACATATGTAATATTACAGCGGCTGTATTGTAAAAGTTAAGTGAACTGAAGACTTCTAAAAAGTCCAAAGTAAGTTGAAGGACCTGTGAAACGTAGCAGACGACTGATTTCTTTCCCTGGAGAAAACATTGTCTTGCCGTGACGTACTCTTCTGAAGCTGATGACAATAAAATCCTATTAGATGTAGGTCGTCACTGTTCGCGAGTATACGTGCACTGTCAAAGCGCTCAGCTAAAGTACTGGGCGACTGGGGTAAACATAAGACCAAGACGCAGAGGCGTGCGCCTAACTAAGGAAATCTTTACAAAGAACTGTTATATGTATGCATTTGTAAGTATTGGTCATGCATTTTCTATAACAGATCTACTATTAACTTATGATTCATCTTACAGTGATATTTATTAAGTAGGCATTACAGTGTTTCTTGGATAGGTCAACAAGTCTTTAATGGCAATTGGTATCGATTTCAGTAAGATTATTCTGACGATGCAAGAGTGTATTTAGATTTTCCTAAAATGAACATTATAATTCGGTTTATTTCTAGTATTCAAAGAAAAGGATTGTGTAAAAACTAATAATTATGTAGGAAAAAGGAGTAAATGATAGCATTACGGAGGAAATTGGAGGAACAAGACACGTTGCACCGACCCCAAATAATATGAGACAAGGGCTGGAAGATGATGATTTCATTAGTATTCTGACTGAAATACAACAAGTGTTCACGATTTTTATAAATATTTTATTATTTTTATAAATATGTCCTCTACTGTTACTCAACTCAAAATAGAAGCAATCACTAAATAATGAACACTTATCCCATTCGCAAGATGTGTAACATATAGAACAAGTGTATAGCGTAATAAAAATTACGTATACCAAGACAATATTGTCACCACATCAAAGTGCCTATGCTATGCTGTGGTAAGGTAACGATCACCTTACGACACCAAACCGATTTTGAGTCGTGTGTGAGGAAATTTAAACTAGTACGTTAAATATCGATTACTCGAACAATTTTGGTTGTTATAAACTGTACGTGAACACATTTCTGAACGTAATCGATGAATTGCGAAAACGGTGCGTAGAAAATATGCTGTTGATTGGTTATTTATGATCATTGTTGATCTAATGAAAGTTTTATACTATTTACTGAGACAGAAACGGTATTTCAATACGGTAATAATTCTTTCGAAATATGCATAGGTCCCTACTATTTTAACAGTTCATTTAAAATTCGGCCAAACTTTATGTAGAATGTTTGAATTACTTTAGAATTATAAAAAAAACAGTACCCATTTTTGTACCCAAATATTAATTTGCATTTTTATCTGACAACTCGTGGAAAACATGTAACGTAAAGTTTTTTTATTAACATTTACCAGGGATTTATAATAGAAAATAATGTTGGTGAAAAGATAAATCCGTTCATTTAACCGTATTACGAAAACAGACCAGATAGGTAAACCTCGTTTTATTCTTTTGGTATCAAATGGTAGCTGAGAGGAAAAATCGGGATCCACAAAAAAAGAATTTGAAAAATCTCAATGCTAGGATTTTTACATGTTGATTTTCTTTTAACATTTTTTTTCGAGATTCTAATTGAACAAGTTTTGTTTTGGAATAAAGGCTCCTTCAAACACTTCGGGATCCACAAAAAATGAAGTTTGAGAAACCTCAATGCTAGGATTTTTCTGTATGCTCATTTTCTTTTAACATTTTTTTTCGAGATAATAAACGAACAAGTTTTGTTTTGGTATAAAGAATCCTGCGAAACCTACATAAAATAATTTCTATTAAAATGCGACTGTTCAGACAGGCACGATGCGACGACGGGATGCGTTTCAGGGATATTTCGAGAGCGCGAACGTCGCGCGTGCCGTGCGGCACACTCCGCAAAAAGAAACAAAAGATTCGTAGAACATTTTGTATGTAGCCGAGCCTGCCGCACTCAGTCGCGCGGCGCAACGCGGCAACGCGCCGTGGCATTAACTTGATCGATTACTCGATCCTAACGTATGGAAAAGCGATCGAAACTTGTGAAAGGACACGGGCGAGACTACATGTATTTTGGGACCCACTCTTAGAGGTAGCGTTCACTATAGCAACTTATACATAGTTATAAAACGACTAAAGACTATCAGAAAGGTAAATGGAAAGTAAGACTGAAAAGTTGGGAGAAAAGAGATATACGTCTATTTACAAGATAACCTAAAAATCTTACGACTAAGGTTTTTAACAGTGGAATGTCTCCGTAATTAAGATTAATCAAAATATAATAATACATAAGACGACTCATAAAGGATGATTCGAACTACTGTATTTCCCTCGCAGTTTTAGTTCTGACTTTACGTGTTTTGCTTCTTGTCATAAGCCAAAACCAGAATTTTTACTTCATTGCCTGTACCTAATTGATGAATCATAAAACTGCTAGGCTGCAGCTAGAGACTAAACTGATTACCAACCCTGTAATTAGTTCAATCACTATTAAAACTATGTCGTTACGATTTTGATCTATAAGCGAATTATAGTCAAGTAAAACGATTCTTATTACGCTGAGACAAGATAATATTGTTTTACATAAATTATAACAGCCAGAGCTGACTAGCTATGTACAGCTATTGAAAAGCAGGGTTTGGTGAATAAAAAAAGTATGAGTAATAAATCTTATTTTTTGGTATTTTTACATAGTTTTTATTTTATGCAACACAGACGTTACGATGGCCAAGTTGCTGTCGGGTTTCATTTTCAAGGTCGCAGCTTATCAGCCCCCAGCATGAGTGACAAAGGCAGTCGTCTCCTGTTATCTGGAATTAATTAATTATGTTAAAATAAATAAATTCACCTATAATGTAATAAACATAAAGAGTTCCATAAGTAACAAAAGAAAAACAGAAATGTCTAAAGATAATATAGAGGTCGAAGACCTCTGATACCTGTGGAGGGGTATATAAATATTAGGTATAAATATTTCATGACAAAATGCGACAGCCACCCATCTTCTATTTTGATGACTGAAAGATCTCAGTAAAATACACTACTGCTACCTCGGCCAGTCTTTTACTGCATACTGTTTTAGTCCGATAAAGTATAGGGCAACAGTAAGAATGAGCCTAATATAAGATTACAACAGTATGTATTTATACATATAAAAGCTAAACGAATCTCAGTTTGTTGTTCAGATAGATATCTTAAATAAGTTCTTAACTTATGATATAAATACATGTTTTTTTACAAATATACTTACATCACGTGGATACACCCATCTCTGAACTTTTTCAAAGCCCTGAGCACCTCCATCAAAGAGACGACACCTTTGTAAGAGCGTAAGTCGTAAGAGAAGAAGAAATTAACGCAACGCATGTTTGTGGTTAAAATCAAAGTCCAAATAAAAAACAACTCATTGTCCAATATCCAGAGAAGAATGCGGTAGGTAGTCTATGACAGGGTGCATTATCTTCAGTTCAAGACGTAAAGGCCAAGTCGTCGAGAATCTACAAAATCGCAATGATAAACATAAAATCCCAGACAAAAATACAAACATAACGATGGACTAGATCATCACAGATCTGACAATGACAGTAGTGACGGGACTCAATCGATCATCATTGATACCGTTCCTTTATAAGAAATACTATAAAATCGCCAATGTTCCATTTTTATTAAATGCTTTTGCATTGTTAATTGGCGTTTTAATATCAGGTTTGCATGTTATTTTTTATGAATTTTTGACATAATAGAATGTATAAAAACTAAGAGAAAGAGCCATTTGTAGTAAGAAAACCCTTGAGCAAAAACACATGTCATTGGATTGGAACGTAATCGGAAAAAAGTTGCGTTTTGTAATTGCACGATTACTTAATTTTAGTAAATTGAAAATATTTATAACTTTTGATTTCCGAGTCCTAAAAATTCAATATTTTAAAAATAAATATCTCATAAAACTGTAGTTATAATTATTTTATATTTACACTGGAACGGAGTTTAGTTAATTTTTAGATTCTTTGGGTCCATTTTCGCCAGCCTCCTTTGTTTTGTGTGTGTATTACGTAACTTGAAAACCGACTTTTTTTATGTGTAAAGATATTTGATTCATTTTGATATTCACAGTTAGAGTAACCAATGCCAATGAGTGAGTCAATGCCTTACTCTAACTGTGAATATCAAAATGAATCAAATATCGGTCTATCACATTTCGGTCGCTTTTCAATACGTTAGGATCGAGTAATAGATTCGATACCGCGTCGCGCCTGTGTGCGAGGCTTTGCGACGCGAAAACACCGCTATGCCTCATTGCGTTGTCGTGTCGGGTCGCGTCGGGCCTGTCTGAAGTAGCCTTAAGTTTTAAAATGTATCTTATTTTTCTTAAACAAAGAGGTTTTACATTTTTACTTGCTTGAACGACATTCCAAATTCAATTTATTTCAACGATAAGTCTCTACAGTATATACTGTAATTTTATCGGGTGTCTTGGCATCAGCATAATCACGTTCAAATGTAATTGGTATACTTGCCTACCTAGATTGAGAGTAATAGCTACCGTCAAGAATTGATTACAATTGTTTGGAAACATCATTCTGTCAGACTATTTATTGAGTGCAGCGATGTTGTTAGCCTTTACGAATTAAAATAAACTACAGTTTTTTTTAAATAAATAAACTCGTTTACTCAAACGTGAGTTCGAGTTAAAATAATTGGTATTTTTATTTTCCAATGACTAGAAACTCCTCTGCCTAACCATTCAAGAATAACAAGCGTCATGTTTTGTTAATATGTCAACACGAAGAATCAATTATCTCACTAATAACAGTTATCACTAATTCCCTAATTACAATTATCTAATTTATTTTCGATTTGCGTAACAAACATTAAAAATAATTAATTTAATTGACAATACACCAAACTTTCACCCAAGTAGGCATTTAATTGAAGAAATATGCTACATGTTAACTATCTTAAATCGCATCGTGGTTTAAAATGGATTATAATTAATTTGCTATGGTGGATTACAATCACCCAAGGCAAGTTATGTCATTTGCCAGCAAAACTTGTACTTATTTCATTCGTCAAAATTAGTTCCATGATCTGTCAACACTGCATAGTTCTCTCTTCTTATTTTATTAACGGTTTTAGTAAAATTTGCCTACAAAATTTAAGAAAAGGTTGATTACTTACTTAATAACGGTCGCAGTTGATTGTCCGACAGAGACTGGCTGTTTTCATTGTTCTTAATTTAACTTTTTATTTAAATGCGACAAAAATTTATTCATTATAAATTGTTAAAGCATCTAAATTTGATTAAAATACTGTATTAGTATTTTAATCAAATTTAGAGCAATTTAACACAGTGCTCTAACAAATTTACTATTGGTAAAATGCAGTAACAAAGGGTTATCCTCATAGTACTACTACTAGGAAAAATATATCATCATCAGCCTATAATGTTCCCATTGCTGGGACACAGGCCTCCTTTCTAAGAGAGGGAGTGGGCTGTAACCACCACGCGGGCCCAGTGCGGTTTGGTAGATGTCACATGTCTTCGAATTTTTAGTTCTAGGACATGCCGGTTTCTTCACGATGTTTTCCTTCACTGTTTTTGGGAGCAGCGGTGATGAAATAAATTACGCAAAGTTATGCGCCTGCCTGGGTTCGAACCACGGATCGTAAGTCTGCTACCACTAGGCCACAGCTGCTCTCGAAAAAATTTTTTTTTTTTTTTATAGAATATTACCTACCGAAAAAGGTTTTTTTTTTTAAATATAGTAATTTTATACATGTTTGTTAAAAGCATTTAGTTAGCAAGAACAACCTATGGACCAAAACTCAACTTTCGACCGTTCGTGATGCTAATTTAACTAGTTTGACCCGGAAAATAGTGCCACGAGCGCCGTCCATGAGTTTAGCCAGGCTAAAATTTTAGTTACTGGTAAGTATTTTAGTTTAATACATTTATAGAGGCAAATTAATACTATTTTCCTCTAAGGGATACCCACTGGCTAACAGTATATGGTTAAATGTATTTTACACAAACTTGACATATGGTAAAAAAACCTACGAAACAGCTCTTAGTGTAAATACCTCTCTATACGAAAACTGAAATTATAGCTTTGTACCGTAGTGGGGTATATTGAAATAGAAATATTTGTATGGCCTACAGATAGTTGTTCCGGGTCTGGCTGTTTGTGTATGTGAGTTTGATGTTTGTAAACGCAACCACGATACAGAAGAAATTCCTAGTGTGGGGCAAAGTTAAAAAAAAAAAAATTGCAAAAAGCCAGTCTATGGAATTCAGTGCCGGCTTCTCAGTGGCCTGATCAGTATGATCTAAAAGTCTTCAAAGTTCGTATGAATTGGTTTCTTCTAGACAAGTGTGCTAGGCTGAATCATTGCTTTACATCAGGAGTTGTGGCCAAAGGCTGCCTATCCAGTATAAAAAAGGCAACAACATAAAAAAAAAATAGTGCGTGGAGTCCCTCCGCGCGGAAGAAGTGAAACTTCGTAATACTACACGCATGCGTTCGAGTGCCACGCATTCACTCTCGTTATTTTAATGAGCTTCTAAATAATATTTTGTTGTTTTCTTGTTGTAATAATACAACATTTTTTTACATAATTTTTCATTATATTACATAATTATTACATAAGTTTATCGAGGTTATTCTACTCATGGAAATTGAGCGAAGGCTGGTCACACCGAAGAGTCGAATGCATAACTGTTTGCACGCCATCTTGCGTACCTAGTAGAACTACGTAGTCACAAATCTTGTAATATTGCCATCTCTTGGTGAGTTTTAGAAAATATTCCTCCTCCATGGTAGCATTAAACGTGTTGGAAGTCGCATAAGAAGCTTCACTTCAAAAAACAAGAGCAGTTTAATGTGCAAGACCATAGGAGAAGTTTACCCAGTAGCTGAACGGTAAAACACCAGTATGCACAAACCTCATCAGAACTTACTATTTAAAAAAAGAAAGCATGTACAGCCAACGATGACAAACAGGAACAACTTTTCAAACAACAATTATTTATCGTAAGCGGTTTACAAATCACTTACGAATAGATATCGGTTTATTTAATCTGTCATTATGGCCTGCCACAAATGTCAGTTTTGTGTTGATCTACTGGTCTTACTACTCTCACATTCTTAGGACAATATAGATTTATGTAAGGCCAATTAATTTTCTTCGTGTTATGAGTGGATTCAATTCAATATACTGCAGTTTGAACTCCATAGAAATCGCGATGTCACTAAAAATATAATCCCAAACTATCTTCTAAGATACCTAATCTTTATTTCAGATCATCCTCATATGATGGACAAAGAAGTATTTAAGAATTATGTTCGTAAAAGCACACAAAAAAAGTACAAAATAACGCAATCAGACTGACACCCGGAGTGCAATGTGCAACCCAGTGTTTAACAAACGGACAAGTTTATTCAAGCCTGTCCGCTGTTATTTAATTAGAAATACTAAATATTTACAAAAAAACACTAGATTCTATAAAATAAACTAACTACCAACTAATTACAGAATCATTTCTTAACTGAGTCATGACAAGGCTTCGGAACAGCGAGCCGCAATACTCCGCCTACAGCCATTTTAAAACGATAAGATAACCAGAAAACTTTAGGAAGTTTTTGAAGTCAAGAATTGTTCTTCAAAAATTGTAAAAACACAAATACAAAGAACATTTTCATGGCCGAAAACTTTATCAAAAGAGCTGAAAGTTTGCCATGATTTATCATTCTAAATTGATTTAATGACTAACAGACGACAAGGCGGTGGCACCATCAGTCTCTCAGCCGGAGTTTCGAAACTTTTACCTTACCGATAATAAATGAAGCAAGTTATGACAGTTGGGATGGAATCGTGACCGTTTGTGCGTGCTGTCAACGACTCCTGCTACGCCGACGGCCCGAACAAAGCAATTAGCGGCGAGTGGCATTAATATTGTAAATGAAGTTGATGTTATCGGTGTAAGAGGCACCGGTTTTGATACGAAACAAAGTTTTTGTCGCTATTGAATACCAGAAGAAAAGCGAAAATTCTAAGAACAGTGTTTAAGAAGAATATAATATTTATTTTTATAACATTTCACGTACAAATGCGGACTTAATGCCATAGGAATTTTAATCACATATCACGCCTGTAGTGGGTAAGGCAGACACCCACATTTAGCCAATTATGTTTAAGTCTCATGTAATGCGGCGAGCCTATTGCAATCAACCGGGCACAAATTCAGACTCATTGGTTGCTACTGAGAAATTCCTGAAGGAAAAACCCCAATAGTACTTTGCCCGACCCAGGACCTCATGCTCAGTAATCGCGAGTGCGACCAGTAGACCAACGACGCAGTCATTCATCACATATGTTCATATGAGAAAGAAAAAAAGAAAACATATTTATCATTCATTATCTCGTCAAATTTCAAGAGGTGGTCACAAAAGACATAAATAATCAATTAAAATTACGGTACCCAGTTAATTATATTTCAGAATAACCCCCGTAACGTGGTTTAGGGAATATTTTTTTTTCTAATAAAAGTTTAGGATTGTTTGTATGTGTGTAAGCGAGGTTATAGGGCGAGAACCAGATGGACGTCGTTGACACTTACCGATTTCCGTAAACAAGAAAAAAAAAAAATACCAAACCATTTAGTTATTGATTCGGGGCGAGAATCGGTAGCATAGTAACCTCCTTGAATTTAACGAGGATGCAAAAACAACACCTTGTATACCTAAGTAGCTACTTGTTGTTCTAACCAACATTTCTCAATTTCCTCATAGCTCATTTCAGACATTGCCATTTTATTTATTTATTTATAACAAAATAACGTTTAAAACCTCTGCTAAAATGGGCATTATGCACCAGAATCCATGATCACTCTCAAACTGCTTTTTAATTTCAGAAAATTCTTTCTGTTCTGTTTATGCTATTGAATAGTAGGTACTTATTTTGTGTCAGAAAGAGAAGAAACTGAAGATTATGTTGATTGCGATAGATGGCTGTCGGGTTACTTGTTTCTGCTTTGTTTCACTTTCTTTTTTCAACATTTCGCACTAATGACAAAGTCAATTAATACTGCGTGGTTCTAAACAGGCAGTAAGGATTGACTTTAAAAACTATATCCGAAGCTCTACCAGACATGAGCTAATAATTTATCCAGCGTTCGCAGTTTAGTGACCAATTATGTAAGCAAATGTGTATTTTGGAAAAATAACTTTAAAAGCCAGACATAAAGCTCAGTTCGCGCTTATAAAGCCATAATAAAAAAAAATATTTTTAAACAATTGCAAGGTGTAAAGATATTGGTAATTGCAATTAATACCAATATTTTAGTACAACACAGAGCGATATTCCATTTCCATTTAGTAATATTAAAGAAATTTATCAAACATTCGTGAATAAATAATAACAGCCGCTCGGGTCGATCTTCAGGTTAAGCTGCTTTTGCCTGGATGGGTGACCACCCATTACACACCGAATTTCCTCCGTGCCTCAGAAAGCTCGCTAAGCCGTTGGTCTCGGCTGTCGATTACGTACTCCTTGAACAGTCGTTACTGGTAGTCAGTGGCCCAAAAGACTGCCAACCAGTCTTATCAACGGGTAACGTTTTGTCCAGTACTAACTAGGGTGTTGCTTGTGGAGGTCAGATAAGCAGTTGCTCCATGTATAATACTAGTGTTGAGCTGCATCCGGTAAGACTGGATGTCGACCCAAAATAGTTGGGAAAAGGCAGATGATGAAAGAACATTTGACACAGAACGAAACAGCGATATATTTGACAACTGCTCTATAATAAAATAATAATAAATAAAAAAATAATAATAAATAATTTGCAACGTCGCCAACTTCCAGAACGCACACTTTTTTTTTTTTTTTTGCGTATGGGAAATCATCAAATGACTTCTCCCGCTCTGGGCGGAGCGGGAGGGAGTGTCAGACTTGACTGACTTATACCCACCCATGTTCCTTCTTAGCCCTTTGTGTTCCAGGGCCGCGGTATCTCTTTCGAACAACCCAGAACGCACCCTCCTAGTAGTAATAGATAGGGAAGTAGCTAGGTAAGGTATTTTATGTAGGTGTGCTTTTGCTACACCGCTACCTAACCCTGGAGGATTACAGGCGTGATGTTATGTCTCAACGGAGAGTACATTATTGTTGATCAATCGGACAATTCCCGTAAAATATGACGTCTTTACCTCGACGTGTAACGTTATTCACATCCAAAATGGGTGAAACCTAAACCAGGAATAAGGATAACTTACGAATATGTCATAACAATTATTGCTTTAGTCATTATTAGCATAATGTACAGCAATATTGCTATTACCTACACATTAGCAATGTGTGTTGTTGTGGTAAATTGTTAGTTTTGCCTTATAAGGTCAGAATTGAATAGCCACAATATAGGCATTTTGCAAACCGAGTGTGTTTTAAGATTTTCCTTCCATACAAACGTATTCCGCTGCTTTCTTTGTGGATAATGCGCTTAGAGCAATGATATTTTTCCAAAAAATCTAGGTCTTATTAATGCCCCTATCATTTCCTTTTTTTCAAAACATAATCACTAAAAGAATTATGACAATCTAAAAACCTGATGAAAATAAACCCGTTTTTACCGCCATGTTCACACGACTATGAGACTAATAAGATAAGTTTTTAACAAGAAAAATAAAATAGAAGCATAGATATACTTTTCCTCTAAATTTTGATATATGAATGATTTAGATCAGTTTAGGTTTGAAGAAGAAAACAGCGGAATACAAAACTTCTTTTGGTCAACATTTTTGTAGGTGAAATCAGCCTGAGCTGCAGTTGTCCCTTTCGCACTTTACGGGGGCTAGGTCGGGCGCAGCGCGACGACAATAGTTTATTCAAATACCTATTCTTCAAATTCCTAGAGTCTCCTCTTAAGCGTAAGGCATTTTGAAATTTCAGAGAAATAACCCTGAGTAGTCTTGAAATTAGAATTTCACTGGTTCTCATTACAGAAACCAGGTGATTTTAGCTTTTTTTGGGTTCAGTACAGTAGGTGTTCCCTTTTCATCAAACGAACAAACTCAGGTATTTTGCTTAAACTGCTTGGCTTGGAAGTTTTTCCAAGCCAAGCCATTTTAGCTTATAGTAAGCTAGGTTTTGTGACTTTATAAGCTGAAGAATTTCACACCTAATATTGAGCTCTTTTATCGACACCCAATCTCCACCTAACGTAAATTTTTCTCCAGGGATAAAATAGCTACAATCTACAATAAATGTATATTTGTATATGGAATAACATAACATGTTATATAAAATGTACCAGAAAGAAAATCATTATTAGCTGATGAGAATAGTCTCATTTAGCGACCGGAAGACAATATTTCGCAAACTTAGCCATGTACCCTACATGGCGAAGTTGGCGAAATATTGTCTATTAACTCATACTGAGTGAGAAAGTCGTATTACACACAGCTTCCATGTTTAGTCAACGTGTCTATATCTCTTACTATTCTTTATACCGTATATTAGATAGAGAGAATTGCAGTCATCATATGGCTTTGCTCTGTCTCGTTTATGTTGAGTTCAGCTTCCAGTCTAATTTGATGCAGCAGAGTATTACAAATTTACTTAGGGGCTCCTTGTCTGACTGTCAGGCCAGGTACAGAGTAAGATAACTTCTTCTTACTACCCGTATTACTTCATAGAACTACAAATGTCAAGATCTGATCATTATGTTCAATAATAAAATTTATATCAACGTTTAAAAGACAGCCCTTGCTCAGCTCAATAGCACGATGTACATACTGACTATACTGACTATATTTTCCCCACTGCTGCTTCACACAGACCTCCAATATTTGAGACAGAGTGGGCCGCAAATCCGAAATCCGCCAAGTGAGCACCATGGGGTGGATGTTAGGTACATGTTCAGATTTAGTACCTAAATGCCGATTTATTCATGATGCAGCCTGTCACTGTTTTGAAAGCAATGGTGATGAAATAATTTACGCAATGTAAAGTGGCTGGGTTAGTACTTAATTACAATCTCGCAGCTATTATCAATGGCTGCCACTGCTCTATCCTTTCAATTCGCCATGTTAGCTGTAAATAACAACTCGCTCAGTTCTTTGGTCACATCCTGCTGAAATTGCAATTGAACCCGTCAACTAGCCCTCCACAGCAAAGGCCTCGACACTTGTCGCCGGATCGGCTGCGTTGATGTGTAGTCAATATGATGGTATTTCTGTACGAAACTATTGTCGTTACAGAGTGCCGTGTGTCTCATTCGAGGAAGACGAAGCTAGAAGATATCATCTTGGCGCCAATTAAAATAATTCGGTGCAATAGTCACACGTTCCTTATTCGATGTTACACCTACGATACGAATATATCTTACAGTTGCTTCAGCTGAGTTCCCTAAGTGCAATACCAGTAATACGATTAAACATAAGTTATATTACTTTGTATTTTTCCTGTCCTATAAAATTTTATTGTGTTGTTTTGAAGATAAATTATTTACAAACAAAACATTTTCGAAAGAAACGCATTAAAAAAGAACTCATGACACAATCTTTTCGACGGCACGGTTAGCGCAGTGGCTGAGCGATCGATTGCTGCGCTGCGTGTCGCGGGTTCGATCCCCGCACGGAACAAATATTTGTATGCCTCCGGGCCTGGCTGTTTGTGTATTAGAGTTTTAAAGTTTGTAAACGCACCCACGATACAGGAGAAGAACCTCGTGTGAGGCAACGTTTAAAACAAATGTATATATATATATATATATATATATTATGTATATATGTATATCTAGTTACTTGTCTATTATTTATAACTTGTTTTTTTTTTACGGTAACATCCTGTTCCTTATTCTTAAAATAATCAATAATGGTATCAGTAAAACAATCTTCTTTAAAAAAGGGATAGACATAGAAGAACAGGCAGATTTGCGTGACCGTCATATTTTTTATAGACTTTCTTTACTACGCGCTCGAGTCTAAATAATAACAGCCGCCCCTCGGTGCCCCAGTTTCAATAAACAAATTTTAGGAGCTTTTAAGCCGATCTCAAAATATGAAGTTGCCCATTCCAATGCACAATAGATTCCAATGGAGAAGAACCAGCAAAACTCTTTAATTAAGAATTAAAGTGTCCAGCAAATGCAATGCCTGTAACATCACTCGTGTTAAACTGTAGGTGTTAAAATAAAACTCATTGATTGCTTAAAATAATTTATTTCATATTGTTAACTCGCATGTCATTTGACTTACAAGCTTGGGAATATAAGTTATCAATACATTCTAACAACCGCAACCAAGCGTCTGTTGCGCAAAAACTTCAAAATCAAAATTCATTTATTCAAATTAGGCTGATAATCAGCACTTTTTGAACGTCAAAATTACAAAAGACAATCCCCCAAAACGCCCGCCCTTCGCCACTTCCTAATGTTTTGGCTGGGAAGAAGAAGTGGCGGAACAAACTCACCAGCAACACATCTGTCTGTTAGGTTATAAAAACCAGATTTTATACAATAGTGTTCAAGTTTATATAAAAAAGGAATCCATTACATCAAATGAATGTCACATGTCAGCTAGCACACACCAATAAAAAAAAGAATATTAAAAAATATACTCAAGAATAAATAAAGCCTCAAAACATAAAGGGCGTGCCCGCTTACACGTGCATAGATCCTTGGTAACTTTTTATCTTGTTCTACGTTTTGTAGTAAGCAACGACTTATTGTCGGGCCTCATACTTAAGTGCCAACGCTGTAACATAGAAAAATTGTAAAGCCAAATGATTTTAAAAGAGTAACCATGGAGTTTCTTGCCGGTTCTTCTCCATAGTAAACGACCAACCCGAACCGAGCACCTTTTTGTCGACGTTTTGCAAGTGCCCATGTAGGCCTATGTGAAATAATAGTAGATTATGCACCAAGGGGATAAAGTAGTGTCTTATGTAGCGGGCGCCGTATTGAATCCCGAGCAAAACGAAGGATTCTAGCGTTAACTCGCGAGCGGAGCGAGGGAGTTTAGAGTTAACTCCCGAGCAAAGCGAGGGAGTTAAGACAAGAATCCTGAGTGCAGCGTGGGAATCAAGGTCGCCCAAGACGAAGGCACCTTTATCCCCGAGGCGAATACTCTACTTTTCACACCATCTACGAGAGAATAAAAGCAGTAGTACTAGAATCAAGTATTCCGGAGTCAAATCATTATCGTCACTCAACATTTTTGTGAGAATTTGCAATATTTTAAGTAATTTGTTGTATAACAATGAACAGAGCAAAGCAATTTCCAGTATTCGTGCCTCTTTTTAATTTGTGTTCTATTTTTCTTTTAATTATATTCTATCTCGTGGTGGCCACTTCGATTTTTGAACAATTTTTTTTTGTGCAGTAAATAATGGTGAATGCGTGAATATTCGTATGCGATTAATGTTCCAAATTCAAATCACATTATTGACCAGCGGGTCATAATGAAATTCAGTACAATATTATTGCCCTGCTAGACCTCAGGTCGTTAATGACTTACTTTAGGTTAGGTTTGCATGACATATAATTTGACATTATCGAGCAGGTGGTGTGAAAAAATATTTTGATTTTTATTTTGAATACAGACGAATAAAATAAAAATAAAGTACTTAATCTTCAATACCTAGAAAAAGTAATCGTAGTCATCCGGTGACATTGTTGTTTGTGGAGCTGAACATTGTCCAGTTATTAATTTAGTCCCACCACCGATACATTCCTGTGGATTATATACTCCCCCCCCATGGTTGTTATATTCTTTAGACATGTATGACATAAGCACTACGTCATAGAGGTACAGCAACACTTCCACAGGGGTATCTCCATCCAGTATTGTCGGGATCGAGTCAGTTATTCTTATTTCGGCGCAAGCAGTGGCGATGGCGACTAGAAAAATAACCGCTCTCATCTTGTACATCCTGAAAATATATTTTTTAAGTTATCATTGTTATTCTCTTGCCAGTATCCCACTGTTTTGGGGTCAGCGCAGCATGTCGTCTTTCATACTCCGCATGAGAATGAATGATTATTTATAAAGTAAGTATTTAAAATAAACATGCTGCGCCCAATGGTTACACACAGGTCACACTATTTCGCCTCAATATAAATTCAGTGAATTTCAAGTTACTCTAAACGAAAAAACAAATATCGCGAGCGGCGAAAATTTTTTCTCCACGTCTCTAGGAACTCAATAAAAAAAGACCAACCAATATAAACTTCGTTCCACCTTATGAGTATTTTTTGTTTAATTGCACTCGACTAGTTACCTTGTAAATCCTTTGTGATCACGGTTGCAGTACTAAGAAAAACTATCAAGCTGGACTGATTATTGTCTATTTATTTAAATATCAATAATATTTTTACTATTACGGTTAAGTAAGCGTTGTCTCTGGGCGACGCACAAACACTCATTTGAAACTGTTACTAATAAATTAATGACTTTAAAAGATTAATAACAGGAAAATATATCCACTTTACGTTGTTTGTGACTAAATGGTGAAGTTTCTGTGGAACCCAGTCCCATCGCGCGCGACGAGCGATTAAATAGAGCTACTAAGAACGATTTGATTGTTTGTCAGAGTTCTTGTAGTGTGAACAGTTAGCGATTAACTATTAACATATAATTGTACCTGAAATAAGCGATGAAAAAGTCAAAAATCTTTTGGTTCCTCGTCGGTGGTATTTAATTGGTGACTGCTCAAAACACCGACGAGTACCCACATTTATCACAGCAAAAAGAACTGTAAAAAAGTAGAAAGAAACACTCAATCAGAAACTCACGCTTACACGCGCATACGAGCGATTAGACGCCAAGTTGTTTGGAGTTACTAGCTCTACTAGCTCATCCCTAATCGTCGGCGATGTGACCGTTGCCTAATGGAAAAGTACGCTGTGAAGTTAGTCATTTCAGGAAATACTGAGTTCCGTCCCTTGAAAGCAAAAATATTTTTGGATTTTCAGAGTCAAACTTTATATTTTAAGACAATAATCTAAACTGTTTATTACTGGTACGGTTTTTAAGAAATCATTCAAACACTTATTAAATTATTATTTTGAAGAAATTTAAATAGGCTCGCGCCATTACTTGTATCTTAAACATAACTGACGTAATGTGTGAGACCTAATAGAACTAGGATTGCAGGCGTTATGTTATGTTATTAGGAATTAACATTTTTTTTTGGTTCTTGTATTTTGAAAACCCTCTACAAATTCGATTTATTTTTACTTTATTTGCATTTCTCACTTGGAGATATTATGTCGCTTCTCATCAAAAGTCAAAAACTTTGTCGCATTAATTGTTAAATTCGGCATAAATAATTATATTCGGCCCTTGTTTGCAATGCTTGTTGCAAAATATTACCTATTTTTATTTTTTTCATTATAGTTGGCTTGGCAAACCTTATTTTAAACAAGTCAACAAGTCAAGATATCAAATTTTCATTTTATACCAGCCTATTACTTTGTCACTGTTGGGCAAAGGCCTCTTCTAGTACAGTTAAAGCACAAGAATTGATCACCACGTTAGCTCAAGACGGGGACTTACATTAATTATAAATTCAGTTTTCAGACGATGTTTTCACCAATGTCAGTGATGTCCTAAATAAACTTAGAAACAATAGTTGCAAAAGTCACATTACACAACCTCGTGCATGAACTTACCAGGCAGGGAAAGATACATGACACGGACTATATGCTCACTAGAATCCATCTTCAGCGTGTCATACCCGTTTATAAAGGAAGCTGTGCCCGCGACTTCGTCCGCGTGGAATTAGATTTTTTCTAAAATAGTAGAAGCCTAAGTTACTCCTTATTACATCAGCTATCTGCCAGTGAAAGTCCCGTCCAAATCGGTCCAGCCGTTCCAGAGATTAGCTGGAACAAACAGACAGACCAACAGACAGACAGACAAAAAATGTAAAAAAAAATATTTTGGAATATGTATGTACTGTATATCCATTCAGATGCATGTAGTAAAAAGCGGTTACTTTAATATTACAAGCAGACACTTCAATTTTATTTATTTGTATTGTATAAAAGATTTAGAACGGTCATCCTAAGCTGTGTAACCCTATATTCTTCGTATTGAAATTATGAGCCTATGCCCACTAAACCGTACCGTCACCGTCGCGTGCCATGCACGGAGCGTCAACAATAGGGGACCGGACTGGGTAAAGAAAACGACATTCTATTTTGTCCGTCAGACAGGTAATACAAAAATATTAGACACGTATTTTTTTTTATCAAAATATCAAAAAATTACTTAGTTAAAACTCATTAAAGTTGGAGAGTGGGGGCTTACTACGTCACAAGTAGGTATAAAACTTACCCACATGTGACGTCATGCGCCATTTCAACTCAATATATCTCCGTAATTTTATGACCACGTGAAAAAAGAAAAAATACGTGTCCAATACTTTTCAATTATCATCTTCAAAAAGTTGGATTATCCCCTATTGTCAAAATTTAATTGGACAAAAAAAAAAAGTTGGATTATCCCCTATTGTCAAAATTTAATTGGACAAAAAAAAAAAGTTGGATTATCCCCTATTGTCGGCGTGAATATTTTGCTGGTGCTGATAGGCTTGTTGATCGGTGCCGGAAGGGTCTAGTGGGCATAGTCTTAGTTTTCTCTCAGTTAGGTACATGTTTGGAGGGCCACCTCTATTTTTATTTTTTTCATTATTACACATTATATCTAATCTTCTAAAATTATTTTTAAATATATAGAAGGCACCAAGTCTCCGACTTTCAACTGTGTGGTGCCAATAGCCACGGAGTGAAAACTATGTGACATACGGACGGACAAGCAAACAGACAGACCGAATCCATAAGGGTCCCGTTTTTTTTTCCTAAAAAAGGTCCAAGCATAAAGGTTTTTATGCAGAAGAATACTTCACACACATGGTAACCGTGTGTGCGTTGAAGTATTCCACCCTGTAAAGAGACACGCTGGCTTACTATGACGTCTTAAAGCAGTATTGTTTTACTCTTATTCCAGTGTGGGAAAGAGACGGAGATATACAGGGTGTCTAGCGCCATCCCTTATCAAACTGGAATAGGAGTAAAACAGACGTCATGGTAAGCCACATGGATGGAATATGCTCAATCGAATAAGTGTGGAGCAAACCTTACATCGAATGAAACGAATTGCTTTGTTTATAACATTTAATGCAAAAAAAAACACGTTGAAACTTCTTTATAAGGTATCTACATTGTTTGCACTTATATAAGTAAGATATGTAAATTAAACAATATAGAGAAATTGGTACCTGTTTAATTAGACAACTTATCGTGAAAAAAACATTTCAAACGATTCTAGATCCGGTGCTTCTGTTACCGGGGCACATTTCCTAGTACTTTCTAATATAGGCATATTACCAGGACAATTGGGTGAAGGAATAAAGCCCCCTAGATTGTTGGGATCGTAAGACATGAATGGCGTTAGTACCACGTCATAGAGATACAGCAACACGTCCTCAGGTGTTGCTCCATACAGTATTTTAGGAACTGAGGTATGCAGTTTAGAAGAAGCCAAATCGGCGGCAGCGGTGGCGATCACGACAAGAAGGATGACAGCAGGTCTCATCTTGAAAATCCTGATAAAAAACAAAATACCTTTAAAAAAAGCAAAATCAAAAGTATTTTGTTCAAATTTGACTGCTAATCAGCACTTGTGAATGTCATCATTTCACAAGAGACAGTTCCTCAAAACGCTCACCCTTTTTTTGTTTTTTTTTTATAGGATGGGAAATCATCAAATGACTTCTCCCGCTCTGGGCGGAGTGGGAGGGAGTGTCAGACTTGTACTGACTAAAACCCATCCATGTTCCTTCTTAGCCCTTTGTGTTCCAGGGCCACGGTATCTCTTTCGAACAACCCGCAGCCCTGGCAGGCATTGGCCCTCTCGGACCCCTTCCGATTTGCTGACATCTCCTTGAGGCGCGCGTGGAACACAAAATATCAGCCTTGTGTCTCGATTACAAATTTAGTTAAAAATGAAAAGTTATTAAACGTTTTTTTGGGCATATTGCATACCGTTGGAAAGGGGACAGACTAGGGAACTTTTTAAAAGTATTCGAAGATCCCGATCGCTTTTTTTTTTTTTTTTTACAGCCATTTAAAGTTGAGTGTTAAGTTTATTTTTCTTTTACAAAAACTTTACGAGCTATTAAAAAAGAAAGTAATTGTTACTAGCAAGTAATTTTGAATTTGATACAATCATACAACAGTACACATCAAAATTAAATCGAAATTTTAAGTCTAAACATTTTTTATTTATTTTTTATTTGACCTAAAATACTGAATTTTGGAATTTTTTAAAATTTATATTAAAATGTTGTTATAAAAAAACCGGTGTGGCAAGGAATGAGTTGTAGGGCGTGAAGCGATAGCAAATGACCTCTCCTTTCGGCCTATTCGATTTGGCATTTTCTTTTTTAAAATTTCGAATTAAAATTTAAAGAAAAACATAAGCGATGTTTACTTTTGGTCGATTACTCTTACCTTGTAAGTGTACAAGACGAATACACTATGCATAGTATTGAATTAAATAATTATATTAATTTGCATGTACACAACCAATAAACTTTTTTAATATGGGGAAAATTCGCCAACTGTACAAAACCAAATAAATGCGAACATTTAATAAAAAAATGAAATGAAACACAATAAAGTAAAACATTACTTACCTGTTTCTGTAAATTCTTTGTCCAAAAAAAAAAAAAGAGATTGAGCTCTGAAAAAATCTATGTCGTATTCAAAACTCACAACAGATTGGTTTTTTTCGAATATTTCGCGCTAATAATGTTGGTTTAAGTTGTCACTTCACTCTATGCAATGCTACTGAAACCAATAAGTTACTGCCAGGTACCGAAGTCACAGAAGGAAAATTATACAAATGCCATAGTAGTATAACAGTTATGTGTCAGCTATTAGTGCGGTTTGAACTTCGTCATAATGAGGAAGTACATTAAATACCAAGTAGGTACTGTTGTTCATAACATCACAAATAAATACTGAAATTATTTATTCTGTAAATAAGATATCAGAATCACTTTTAAAGTTATATGTATTATAAGCATAGGAGTGTTAGCCTAGTAGTGTGACCGTCGGACTGACAAGTTCAATCCAAGACACGCACCTCTAATTTTTCGGATATATGTGCATACTAGCTGTCCCGCGCAACTTCGTCTGCGTCACATTTTCCCCGTTTTCGCAACATTTTACATTGCTGCTCCGCTCCTATTGGTCGTAGCGTGATGATATATAGCCTATGTTACTTCTAATACCTCCAAAAATATGTGTACAAAGTTTCATGATGATCGGTTGAGTAGTTTTTGCGTGAAACAAACAAACTTTACTTTCGCATTTATAATATTAGTTAGAATTGTATAAAATTATCACTTGCATCGGTAAAGGAAAACATCGTGAGGAAACCAGCACGTTTGAGAAATATCATGTAAAGCCAAGTCAGAGGCCCATGGGCGTCATAAAAACTATGACTCCAGGTTGGAGGACAGGAGGACGCAGGAATCTTGGATTGTTACCGGCGAGGGAGCGCCTTAACGGCACCGCGGCGGGTCGGTCTCCTGCTTACGGCAACGCGGCGGGCCGACCAACCACTGACGTCCAGCCGACCACGCTTCCATAGTCGCCTCACTTACTTAGGTCTTTGCCACCTTCACCGGGCCGTGAACGAGTGGTCGGCACGCCGAAAGCGCGGCTTCGCCTTGGTTCACGAGCCGATGCGGTAAGGTGATGCCCAACTCATGCAGAGCTAGTGTATGCGTTGACCTTCATAATGACTTATAAGTTTTTAAACTGACATAGTCACTAACACTGAAAACATAAATACCCACCCGAAATTACTTCAGTTTATCAGTGATCATGGTGCTTGCAACAGCGCTGAAATATCGGGAACTCAAAACAAATAGTAAAAATGGTAAATATCTCGTTTTAAGTGTTAATTTATGAATCATGTTTTAAAAGAGTTTTAAAGACAACATTTGGAATACCTCTGAAAACAAATAGTGAAAGCAACTAAAAAAAAATGCTAGATTTAAATATTTAATTTCACAAAAGTCTAGTTTGGCAACATTATTGTATATTTTACATTCTAATAAATAGTTTTACGTGATGTTTTTTTTAATTATTTAATTTTATAAACTTTGACTAGACAGCGCGCACTGGACCCTCGCTAGACAATCGAGGGATTATGATTAATATGGTTCTTCAATCAATTGTAAGCGCTTCGCAATAAAGCGCTGTCAATGTCAAATTGTTACAATGGACGTGCGATTGCCAGTGGCTTTGTTAATAATGCATGAACCTGGTGACAAAAATAACAGTCAAAATAATATTTTAGCTCTCTCTTGCATATATGTATCTGTGACTTATTAATAATTGAAATAATCCTCTATTTCCATAGTATTATCTATTACGGGTGCACATTTACCAGACGACAATTTAGGTCGTTTAGCAGGACATTCCTGCCCATCCAAAAAAGTGCCTTTGTTATTGTTGTCATCAGACATGTATGACGAAAGCACTACGTCATAGAGGTACAGCAACACTTCCCTAGATGTAGCTCCCTCCAGTATTGTGGGGATTGAGGGGGGCGCAGGCAGTTTGGTTGCAGGCGATTCGGCGACAGCGGAGGCTATTGCGATTAGGAAGATAACAGCTCTCATCTTGAGTATCCTGAACAATAACAAAAACACAATACAAAACTTATCGTTCCCGATGGGTTTGGCAGAGGTATGAATTCACCAATGTTTATGTACCCTATAGTACAAGTAGCTCGTGGCTAAATAATAACAGCTACACGAGTCGATCTCGATGTTTAAACAGGGCTTGCTTAGATCGGTTCGTGTCGTGTCAGTTGCTCGTTAAGGCTGGTCCCGGCTGTCATTTGTAGATCTTTGACAGTCGTTACGAGTAGTCAGAAGCACAAAAGTCTGATAGGCAGTCTTAACAAGGGGTACATGTGGAGGTTAGATAGGCAGTTGGTCCATGTAAAATACTAATATTGAGCTGCTTCTGGTTAGACTGGACCTCTCCTGTTACTGAATGTGAGCCATCAGCTCCTCCATAGCTCCGAATATTTTTCTATGTATTTTGCAAGGTGGACCAGCTCAGCAGCTATCGTGGTTCCGTTTTGACAAAGAGAATAACTTAAAAACTTTAAATGTTTTTATCATTGAGAAAGAAAATTAGTAAGAAGCCAAATATTACCTGGAAATGTATTCTTCTGATGAAACAAAACCGACTGATTCTTGGTTTAAAACTATGAATTCCACACAATTGAAAAAGGATGCTGTTATATTGGCAAACGTTGTAACCAGACTGCTCACTAAGTACCAATAATAAACTTATCTAAATTATTAATGACGTAGATGCGTACAAGGAAAATATATGATTTGGTTCCAGGTATAATTAGACTATATGAAACAACAGTTACTCTATTTATTAAACATGAAACAAATAAAACTAGACGAAAAAAGTATCTAATTATGCAAGTGTTGGTTTCCAAAAGATTTTTAAGGGTTCCCTATCCATTTGCATAAAATTTTAAGACCTAATATAACTTAGCATAATTTTGTTTGGCATAATTATGTTTTCGCATAATATATTTACGCATAACAGCTTACGCATAATTTTTTAAGCATAATTTCTCTAACCATAATAATGATTAAGCATAATATTCTAAAGCATAAATTTATTAAGCATAAAGTTCTAAAGTATAACTTTTTAATAAGCAAGCATACAGCATGCAAGCAAGCATGCAGCAAACAAGCAAGCAGTCAGCATGCAAGCAAGCATCCAGCATGCAAGCAAGCATGCAGCATGCAGCATTCAAGCAATCATGCAACATGCAGCAGGCAGGGTTTCTGTCACGGCTACGGCGCTGCGGGTCTCCGGCGGCCCCACGCGCCTACGCGATTTTAAATTACACTCTAGGGGTAGGACAAACAAGACTACGTGGAGTCGGTTTTGCAGCAATTCGGTTCTGTCACTAACTTTTGTTGCACAGCATATTAAATTTTTAACCAAGTTAGTTTAATTTTTAGGCCTACTAACGTTATTCGAATCAAATTTATGCCAAAACAAATTAGTCTTTAAGATGATTATGCCAACATAAAATGTATGCCTAAAAAAATTATGCCGAAGTATTATTATGCCAAAACAAATTGTGCCAAAATCGTTATGCCGAAGTATATTAGGACAAAGAACATTATGCGAAAAGAAGGGATCCCATTTTTAAGATGTGCTGAGACAAATAAAACATACTAAGGCAGTTCTTACTTATATTATAAATGCGAAAGTTTGTGAGGATGGATATGAATGGATCTTTGTACTCTTTCACGCACTATTGAAAGGATTAGGATCAAATCTGCCATACAGATAGTTTATAGCAGGTATTGCGATCCCGTGGGTCAATTACCGAACTCCGCGTGAAAGAAGCCGGTTGCATAAGCTAGTACTCAGTAAGGGGTGTAAAAAGAGTGACAAAGTCCTAACCCCGCTGGTTATCTCCGTCCGCTTCATTTCGATTATTTTTTTGGTCTGGACCATACCTCTAGTTATTGGAGGTGTAAGTTCTTATTTCTACACAAGTATTTTTTTAATACAAGTTTTTATTGTTATAACTTTGTTTTAAATACCTCCATGAGCTTTTATCTATTCAATGCATCCGTCATCACAATGTTTTGAGTGGGTTACATTGAGTCCTACCATAAACCGTGATTTTTTACCCCAAAACGAAAACATCTAGGAAAATGATGAGCAATATTAGCTTCAGAGAGAGTTTTTTTAGGAGACCTGGTGACATTCAGTCACCGTCTTAGTAGCTTCAGACTAGCTATTTGGTACGATCATATGCGGTTCTGGGGAGCACACTGATTTAAAGTGTCAAATGAAACGAAGTGATGTGTTAGTATTATTTTATTTAGTCGTTTAACGTATGCCCATGATTTAAACCTTATTTTAAAAGTGTAAGATACATAATTATGAGATACAAATATTATTATATCCCCCTCCTTACTACCCCTTTTCCCTCTGCCTAATACTTCGGGGATCACATGCGTGATGTTAAATGTTATCAGTATATTTTAAGGCATATTAGTTTTCATTTTATTTCAGAAGTAATTTAGTTACTTATACGTCACCTTTGATCCTGGATGGGAACTAGGACCTACATATCAAATGAACTCGCTCTTCGTGTGAGTGTGTGTGTGTGTATTATGTTCCGGTTTTCTTTTGCAATTTAAATTGTATTGCATACAAATATGTGGTTAAATAGCCATACGTTCGCCACTTCTTCTTCTAAGCAAAAACACTAGAAAGTGGTGAAGGGCGTGTGTTTTGGTGGACTGTCTCTTGTAAACTTTGAAGTTCAAAAAGTGCTGATTATCAGCCTAACTTGAATAGATGACTTTTGATTTTGAATTATACCATTATTTTGATAATTTACTCCGGAAGGTCATGGAAATTTAAGACATTAAATAAACTCGGAGTAATCCACATCTTCTTGTTTTGGTGCACAAGTTCCAGACATGAACTTTTTTCTGTCACCAGGACATTTCAAATTAGGAATTGACGACCCTAGGTTGTTTGTTTCAAGAGACGTGTATGATGTGAGCACTACGTCATAGAGGTACAGCAACACATCTGAGGGAGTAGCATCCTTCAGTACTGATGGGACTGGGGTGTGACTGATTAAAGGCAAATCAGCGACAGCGGTGGCGATAGCGATTAGAAGGATTACAGCTCTCATCCTCTTGACTTCGTGGAGCGGTACTGTAAGTGAAAACGAATATGATTTCAATTATTTATTAATTTTAATTATTATTTATTTTAACTAGAGACTGGTTATAAGCAACAAAAGTGGCAAAATATGCAACATAAAATTGATACAAGTAGTACAGAATAATGTTTTTTTCATCATCATCATCATTAGCCTATTATGTTCCCACTGCTGGGACACAGGCCTCCTCTGTATGAGAGGGAGTGGGCTGTAATCCACCACGCGGGCCCAGTGCGGGTTGGTGTTGTTTTATTTAATTTAAATGTTCGACTTGATTTTAGTTTTTTTTTTTTGTGAAAGCCGGTTTCGTAATTGAGCTTTATATTAATTAAAATATTTTTATAACTTGAATATATCCACTTATGTCAATGGGCACTATTTGAATGAAAGTGTTTTTTGCGTTTTTTTTTTTAATTTTCCAGTTAGTAAGAGATACAATTTTAAAAAGTACTGCTCTGATTTAAAATCATGATTGAAAAAACAACCAATCCAAACTGACCTTAACAAGATAAGCATAAATCTTAAGGAACTCCAATTAGAATATTACATTACAAACAATACAATTATTTACCTTTCAATAATAAATCAACAATGGAAATATCACAAAACTCGTACTTTTAAGTTCTATTATCGAAAATTACATAACAAGGATAATCGCTTCCGGCTAGCACTGTTCGGTATGTGATTGTGTGTTATATTATCGGTTATATATAGGCTTCCTGTTTGCGATAATATTATTTATACATAAAGGGGTATGTATAAAAACTTTTTTTTGTTTACCAAAAACTCTTTAACCTTTTAAAATTATTATTTTGTCACAAGTACGCTACTATAAGTACAATCACAGAGAACGATGAAAACTGTTCCACCGTAATACAGTTTATACTAGGACGGGGAACAGGGTGAATCAATTCTGTTAACAACCAAAATAAGTACAGACACATAACAAAAAAATATTGTAAGCACGTCTGTACATTATTTGCAACCTAATGAACTGTGCAATTTTGTTATATTTGATTTGGAAAATAAAAGAAGTTTTTTTTTAATTACAATAAGGACCTATAGGTACTCATATTATAATGTGTTATTTAACCTTTTCAAGACTTAACGGTCGAACGGCTTTTACAACTTTCGCCATTTTATATTATTTTCAAAGTAGTGTCCAAAATAAAAACAAATAAATAAACACTGTATGAAACGTTAGCTAGTGTGTAAAGTGTCACGTTTCCGAGATATGAGCCATCAAAGTTACAATATCCATTATCAGCACAACTTTGACGGCACGGTTGACGCAGTGGTTGAGCAATCGACTGCTGCGTGTCGAGGGTTCGATCCCCGTACGGAGCAAATATTTGTATGGCCTACAGATAGTTGTTCGAGGAAATGTGACGCTTTAGAAGATTTTGTCTCTAACAATATTTAGTTTGTATTGATGCCAGCTGAAGAGGCCATCAGAAGAATACAGCTGGGCTGGGCAGCGTATGGGAAACTGAGTCGAGTCTTCACATCGCCAATTCCACAGAGTCTAAGGACGAAAGTCTATATAATCAGTGCGTACTACCCGTCATGTCGTACGGTGCCGAAACGTGGACACTCACGGTAGGGTTGGTCCACAAATTTAAAGTCGCTCAACGTCATGGGAGAAGCCTATGTCCAGCAGTGGACGAGTACAGGCTGATGATGATGATGATGATGCCAGCTGTTGATTGACATAAGTTTTATGCGGATTGGTAAAATAGAAGTCGTAGCTACTGAATGGATGCAAAGGCGCTGCGCAAACGTGGATACTTTTGTGTCTTGTGTAGGATACAAGCTACCAATAAATATTTGACTTCTATATGTATAACTACTATGAAACCAGCCACTCTTAGACACGACCTCATCTACCCTTACCTAATTGTTTTTTTCATAGTGTTCAGTAAACTGGTATCATCAATGCCACTGTGGGTAATTGTTTATTTATTATCAAATTTACAATATGATGTACCTACAATTAAAAAGTTCAAATCACCAATAATAATTATTTTGATTATTATTGGTGATATGAACTACTTACTTTTAACAAAATAATTATTATTGGTGATACTAAATATATATAATCGTATAGGTACTTAGGTATATAAATTAGGAAAATAATTATTTATAATGTTATCCGTCCGTTATTCCCGATAGCTTCATTTAAATTATTTTTAACAATAACGCCGAAAATAGATGATTTTTAACTGTTTGTTTTCCTACATACGTCAACAATACGTCCGCCATATTTGTTTTTATTTATATGTCCAATACTTATCCTACTAATAATCAATGTGAAAGATATTTTATGTGAAAGTGCCTATGTTTGGACTGAAACGTTGGTCTAGTGGACGCAAGCGTGACTCTCTCTCTCACTCTCTTTCTTTCTATCTCTGAATCGAACCCAAGACCTCATTTTCCTGGGTTCGATTGAGGTTCGATTCCTGGGTCGGGCTAATTGTTATTGGGTTTTTCCATCAGGAATTTCTCAGTAGTTGCCACGGAGTCTTGATCTGTGCCCGTTGATGGCAATAGGGTTGCCCCCTATTAGATGGGACTGATAGATATGACTAAGCATAACTGGCGAAATGTGGGTGTACTATCCATATCCATACTTCCATACTAATATTATAAATGCGAACGTCACTATGTTTGTTTGTTTGTTTGTATGTTTGTTTGTTACCTTTTCACGACTAAACGGCTGATCGGATCTTAATGAAATTTGGCAACAAGATAGATTTCAACCTGGGGAAGGACATAGGCTATATATCATCACGCTACGACCAATAGGAGCGGAGCAGCAATGAAAAATGTTGCGAAAACGGGGAAAATGTGACGCAAACGAAGTTGCGCGGGACAGCTAGTATAGCTTATAATCTCGATTAGCATAAAGGATACTTTCCTTTGTTTGTAGTTTGGTTAAGTATTCAATGTATAATATTTTATAGACACCTACCACTGTTTGTCTCTGCATCACCCAAAGGTTGACTGGTAGAAAATGCCTATGGCATTAAGTCCGCCTCTGTACTATGTGCTTGAAGTGTTACATAAATAAATAAATAATAAACCTGTGTCCCAGCAGTGGGAAAATCATTCTGTATTAGCCACTCACTCATTGTAATCCTCCCTAGATAAAAGAACTCCCGTTTGGGACGTACTTCATCATCATCATCCACAGCTGGAATTCGCCTACTGCTGGGTACAGGCCTCCGTTTTCTTGTGCCAATCTACAAGGTACTTACCAGATTACAAAGGTACCAACAGGTCATATCACAACAAACCTAATACAAAATACTTATTAACAGACATGACTGATCACATTGAAGGCAAGCCTGAAAATGATAAAAATACAATAATGAAAACGGCAATCAGAGTGAAAATGTATTAAAGCTTATTTTCGAATATAAACAATAACAGACGTGCAAATAACAGGATTCCCAGATAAGAATGCAATTTAAGTCCACTATAGTCCTTGTATGAGAACGGAAATAATTGGCTAATAACCTTAGTTTAGACTGATAGTACGTAACTGGTGCTAGAAAGTCATTAAAATACATATCCTGTGTCGGGAAGTAACAAGCAAAATCATTTAAAAAAATGCATGGCCAATAGGGGCCTTATCGCGAAGTCTTACAATTATGCATATAATTAAATCCCTATTACTTGTCCACAATGGTTCAGAAAAGTATTTATACATATTCGCGCAGAAGATCTTCACATTACATTTTCTGTCACAGAAAAGAAATGGACAAGTTTACTTTTTATTTCATTGTTTTTATTGCATTTTGTGGCAAAGGTAAACGAAAAACTGCCTTTATTTTGATGCATATTAATCGCTGTCATATATTGCCCCTTTTCGTAAATTAAAATCTCTCCGAATCCACGACTAACTATTATTATTATTTTTCAGATGTCTTAGGTAAAAGACGCAGTCACAAAAAAGAAGACGGGATTAAGATTGTAGGTGGCACCGAAACTACTATACAAAGCCATCCTTACCAGGTATACCTGTTGCTAAATGATGGCACCGATGACTACCAATGTGGTGGTTCCCTTATTAGTAGTTACTTCATCGTTACTGCGGCCCATTGTCTTAGAGGGTAAGTGTGATATAGTTTTTGAATTAGTTAACGTTTGGTAGGAAAGCGGGAGTTGGAGTTGGAGGAGAGTAAGGAGGGTGCCCCCTTACCCCTTTGCACCACTCCCATAAAACGGTAACGTTCTTCAGAATAACTAAATAGTGCAACCTAACCTCAAAACACTTTAAGAGTTGCTTAAAAGGCGCAACCGGAACCCCACTTAGTGGGGGCTCATTGGTTTAAAAACAAATAAACGAATGGAATGGCGGTGTCTGAGTTCGCTTGCTTCGCTCGCTCACTAGACTCCGTCTAAATTGTCCGAGTCGGGGTGCTCCCGGAGTACGCTTCGCTCGCTCTTTCATCCTAAGTTCTTCTAGTATCAATGTAGGCAATAAATACGCGATATTACGCGCACAAGTCAATCGATTATGCAGAAAATTGGTAACCAGTGTACAAGCGCAGGTCAACCGTGAAGGCTAATAATTCATGTACAGAGGATAAGCCAAAGTCGTCGAAGAAAGCCACAACAAAAACATCACAACATTTTACACCACGGACATTTGCAACATTTTACACTGGGACAGATTTGGTTGTCAATCGTCCATTTTAACGTTCCGTTTACGCTTTTTATCTGCTTTGAGGTTAGAACATTTTTTATTTATTTCACGAAAAATACGCATTACCTTTTAATAACAGTGGGAGCGTTATAATCGAAGACCCAACCCCTACCAGCTTTGACCCCTTTTACCCCCCAACTCCTGCCAAACAATACTAGACCCAAGCGTTTTGTATTTAAGTACCAAACTTATTAGAAATAATTAAGAATATTTTTTAGTGAACTCAAAAGGTCGCATGTGTAATTTGAAGACTAACGCCCTCTAAAATGTAAAGTTCGTTATTATCAGACTAGTCAAATCGATTCTCGGCAACTTTTGTAGCAAGCTGCGAACATCGTCGTCACCTTTCAGCGTTCGAGTTGACGTTTGTCGATTCACGGTCTCTAAAAATTCTGCATAAAAGTTGATAATGCAAATATAATCATTTCAGAATGCAATCAATTCGCATGCGAATCGGCAGTACCGATGCTTTCAGTGGGGGCTTGGAGTACAGTGCATCTTATTTCAAATCCCATCCACGGTACAATGAGAATACATTTGACTACGACATCGGCGTCGTCAGATCTAGTCAGAGGATGACATTAGATGGTACTAATGCCAGAAAAATCAGCTTGGCCAGCTCGGGAACTGACATTGCTGGAGGCGAAAACGTTACTCTTACCGGATGGGGAGCTACTAGCGTAAGTTCATGTTATTTTTCTTGTTATTGAAATTTCATCATTGATTCATTGAACTATTTGAAACCGATTCCTAATACCTAGTAGAACCTAGTTATATGAAAAAACCAAAACTGGTTTAGGAAGAAATTAATTGGGCTTCCACGTAAAGTTATGCAGTAACTTTTTTTTTGCAGGAAGGTGGAGCCACAACCAGAACATTGAATGTTGTAACGGTACCAGCCGTGAATAGAACAGCGTGTAATGAACAGCTTTCAGGTCGTGTCACCAGTAGAATGTTCTGTGCCGGCCTACCTGACGGTGGCAAGGATAGCTGCCAGGTAAATATTTTGAGAGTAAATAACTTAGTATAGGCTACTTATAGGTGAGATATAGGTTCTAATAAGAACAAATTCGTTCAGATCGGTACCAGTCGGCTTGGGTAAAATTAAAATAACACTGTACCACCGCTGGGCAAAGTCGTATTGGTACTTGCCCAGATTTGAACTCACAACCTTGTGAAAGAGGGGCGAGGCCTTAACCTGGGTCATTTATATCACCAAGGGCAAGAAGGGTGCGAAAAAAACGGATTTTACTAATCCCTTTATTTCGCAACCTACTGTTGAGTTGAGTTTACTATAACAAAAAGAAAAAAAATGCATTCCTATCCAGACAAGTTAGCTTTTCTTTAATCCTTTTATTCAGAAAAAAGCATGTTACTTAATGGGCTTAGGGAGATCAATTAAAAAATGTACTACGTCGGGGGTTTTAAATTTTTTTAATTTTATTTTATTTCATGCTTTATAAACTTAAATTATTTTTTCTTAGCCTTGACTGTCCTACTCCTGGGCATAGGTCTCCTGCCATTCCTTCCACTTTTCTCGGGGTTGCGCCTCTTCTCGCTAATTAACGAAAACAAGGAATGTTATAAACTATTTTAGGGAGGGGGGGTGCAGCCCCCCCCCCCCCGGCAGTGCCACCAGGATTCAAATTTCAAATCGACTAGAGCTGTAGAAGTTGTTAATTTCACTTCATCTTTCTTCATGCCCCCACCCTCCCCCATAGTTTCTTTTTTAACCCCAGACCAAAATATAGGGGTGTTATAAGTTTGACGCCCAGGCATAAGCAGCCCAACCTGTCAGAAGAACTCCTCAATGGTGTATGGCATCTACCTTGTGTTTGGGCTCATACGATGCGTTATGATGAGCACTTGCTAATTTAATACTAGCAGGGCAGTTAGGGTCGCAATCTAAATATCTATGTCCATGTCTATTTATGTACATATATGTACAGAACACAAAAGTTGTTTCTACCTACATATTATGTCCATTACAGACTTTGAAACCAAACAAAAAATCTGACTGATGTGCCTCAAACCGGTTTCTATAAGGCAATAATGGAAAGGAAAATAAAACCCGGATAGGTATGTAGGTAGATTGGAGGGAAGGAAAAAGTGCATTGCACATCAATATTTAAATACATGGCCAACCGTTTTTTTTTTTCGGATGGGATATCATCACATGACTTCTCCCGCTCTGGGCGGAGCGGAAGGGAGTGTTTAGGGAGTGTACATTATTTTATACCAAGCGTCGTAGCGTCGCGGGGGGCCGCTAAGTAGACCGCTTTAGATTTTGCTTGTACCTACTAAGCGGTGAGCTACGCACAAAAAGTGATATACAAAGCGGTCCCCCGACGCTACGACGCGATGCTTGGAATAAAATAATTTAGTTAGGTATATTAAACGTTAAGGGACAGTATTTGGATATTATTTTTTATTTTTTAGATTTTCTTTTGTCGGGGGTTTTATATATATATATATATATTTTTCTATTACATCTCACTATGGTCTTATTTTATAGGGTGATTCTGGTGGTCCTGCCGTGGTGAATGGCAAACAGGTCGGTACTGTGTCCTACGGTTTTGGCTGCGCTCAACCAAATTCACCTGGGGTCTACTGCCGCATCGGAGACTTTGAAATCCGATCGTTCATAAAATTGGTGACTGGCGTTTAAGTTTCGACCGGTGAATTTCTTTTTTTTTTTTGTTGAAATTATTCTATTTATTTCATTTTTTAAATTATGTTAAAACACGTATTTTTGATTATTTACATATTTGTTAAAAATATAGTTAACTACTACGTACTACTACGTTATGGCTCATTATATACAAGCTTACTTATTTTTATAAATAGATAAAGGTATTGTTAGTAAATTGTAATTTTGATTTTAGTAAATGGAATCCACGTATTGTTTTGTTATTATATTTTTTTTGTTTGTTTTTGGTTATAATAAAGGCACTGTTTACTTTATTTCATAGTTTTTTTCCCCCAAAACCCTTTCACATACGCCTCCTTTCTAAGAGAAAGGAGGGATTCCATCACGCAGGCTCAGAGTGAATGAGCGGCCCTGGTTCAATCCATAGCCCGGAGCGAGATGGAATGGGAAGCCGTCGCCTCTTTTTGCGAATTAGTCATGCTAGCGAAGGAGGAAGGAGAGAACCTCACTTCCCAGCCACCAGGCCACCCAGTGGCCCCCGGCCAACGTAGTCGCAGCTCTGTGGACGGTGAATGATGGTCTGGCTCATCGTCCGTCCGTCTTATGACGACAGGCCGTGACGACGGCGCGTTCGTGTTCCACGTGCGGCGTCAAGGAGATGTCAGCAAATTGGAAGGGGTCCGAGAGGGCTGATGCTTGCCGGGGCTGTGGGACTGTTCGAAAGAGATACGTGGCCCGGAACACAAAGGGCTAAGAAGAAAAATGGATGGCTTTTAGTCAGTACAAGTCTCCGCCCAGAGCAGGAGGAGCTATTTGATGATTTCCCATCCTTAAAAAAAAGGCTCAGAGTAAAGTTCACCTGTATTCTTACTTTTAAGGACATGCAGATTTTCTTACAGACAGAGGCACACCCACCTTTCGTCAGTTATGTTTCAAAGTCCCATTTAATACACCGTGAAAATCACCTCATCACGAAGCCAAGCATCACCAAGCATTCTGTACATGAAACTAAGTAACTTTACGCAAAAATTATTGCTGGGAAACGACTTTTTTTGGGGGGTGTAAAATCATGTTTTGTGGTAGAACTCAATGTAACGCACTCAAAACATTGTGCTGATGGACGGATTGAATAGTACGGGGGTCGTGGAGGCGTTTAAAGTAAAAATCTTACATTAAAAACTTGTACATAAAAAAAAAAGTCAAAAAGTCGGAACTTTGACCCCTAATATCTCCGTAACTAGAAGGTTCCCAGGTATGGTGTAGAACAAAAAAATGATCGCAATGACAGGGAGACCCAGTGCCTTTCGGCTTCGTTAAGAGGTGCTTATACCCTTTAGGTAGCAAGCCTATTGCCAACAACCGGGCACTAATTTAGGCACAGTGGCTTCTACTGAGAAATTCCTGATGGTAAAAATATAACACGTTGCCCTACTCAGGAATCGAACCCAGGGCCCCATGCTCAGCAGTCGCGCTTGCCACCCTTCGACCAACGAGGTAATAAAAAACTTCATAACTTCCTTATAATTTTACTTTAAATCCCTCCAAGACCTACTTTAATGCATCAGCACAATGTTTTCAGTGCGTTACATTGAGTCCTACCGTAAACCGCGATTTTTCACCAAAAAAAGTTGTTTCCTAGCATACATTTTCGCGTAGAGTTACTTAAATGGATGTACAGAATGCTTGGTTGACGGCTTCATGAATGGTTCATTTACACTTTGTTTATAACAGGGACAATCGGCATAACATACTTTATGAAGAGCTCAATATGTTTCCCATCCACGAACCAACCTCGGGAAGCGTAGTTTAACATCTATCGAACCTTGCGGCGTTATTACTAAGCAACGAGCCTCAAACTATACCGATAATCAGAATCCATACCTCTACTAAAGCATTGATCAATTTGTAATTAGCGAGTTTCATCGAACGCTATTAGTGGAAAGGTATCGATCGTAATACCTCTAAATTCTGAGGAAACTGCTTATGAAAGCTGCTATTAAAGGTAGCTTCACTGTGTTCTTAGCATCGTGACCGCCGGTGCCAATTAAAGACATGAACACTTCAATTATGCACAGGGTTGAGTGTTTACTTAAAATTTGTATGTTATGTTAAATATGGTTGTGTATGTTTATGTGTATAAATATTAATATTTAAAAGCGTTTACGCCTATCGCAGCGGCCGCCCGTTACGAACCCTCGCGCATTAGTACAGTACGCCGTCCTAGGCATACCCTCGTCACTCCAGATGATGCTATCACCCTCCTCCAGGAGAGTAGCAAAGAGACTAGCACTCTTAAAAAGTTCCGACTCAAACCGCCGTCTTTCCGACCTCGCCGTCGAGGTCCGTCGCGACGTCCCGGTCCATGCCCTCCCCGACCCTCGCTCGAGCCAGCCCGCGATGCTGTGCCAGTAGTTTTAAATCAGCCCCTAAATAATGATACCATTCAGATCCAGCCTGTCCCCATGCAGCCCTCCCCCAGTGACGCCCTAAGCCGAGGTTCGTACCCCACAGGGGGTGCCCTTAGCGTGCAGTCGCTTAGTTTGTAAGTTTTTATGCCCTGGCTGGAGGCCTTACTCTTAAGGCACCCACAGGATAGTCCGGTTAAGCAGACGACAACCTCATAGGTTGAACTGCGAGATGCCATTCACAAAAAAAAAAAAACGTTTACGCCTTACGACATTTCATACAAACTTTCAAGTCCTTATTTTCCGAAACGACTGAACCGATTTTAATGAAACTACCACACAATCAGTATACAAAGGTCTAAAAAGTTACATTTAAAACATAGTAACTAAATTTTATTAGCAGTATGAAGAAGCGATAGATATAACTGTAATGTAGGTTTAGTCATAAATTCAGAATTTTCCTGTGTTCAGACATTACAGTAGTAATTAGCAGTTTGCGTAATACGACATGTTCAAAAGATAACAACAAACTAAAAGTTACTAGGCTGCTAGATACTATTACATAATTCACGACAAAAAAAAATGCAAATTCCGACCAGCGCGAAGTGAAACTGGTAAAAAGCAAAACTTTTCTCTGAATGACAAAACTCGCAATGAATACTAACACGGAATCCCTTAGCATTTAAATGAACGAGACCTACCGAGTTCCCGTGTTTCTGAAACTTTTTTAATTTCGTCGAAAGGAACCAGGTGGCCAGCCTGCTCACGTCAGTTTCAATTCGACAGACAATCCCCCCCCTCACTTTGGCTGGATTCTCGTGATAAGGTAAGGCACTTCGGGAACAATCGGAAAGAATCGTTGCCTTTTAATTGAGATTTCGTTTTTAATTGTGATTATATCTGGTTCGGTGAGTTTTTGATTTTATGCAGACGTGTAAAGTTAGGCGTTAAGAATATTAAAAAGTTTTACGATGATGGATGTTCTTCACTTTATGAAAAGGTAGATGGAGTTGTGTGTTTTACTATTGACACAGATAAGCTTCATACGTACATACATGTCACCCAGAGGGTAAGTTAGAATATATAGCTAGAGCAAGGGCTTCAGCTGTCCTGTCTTAATTCAAAATAAGAATAAAATTTATTTTTTTCTCACCACAATATACATAAGATGGATTCGACAATGATAATCACTGGTGCCTAAGCTAGGTTTAAGGCCTGTGTTTCAGGACACCAGGATCCAACCCCTTTACATATTCAATTCATAATTATGTACTAAGCGCATTGACAGAATGTAGATAGTAAGGTATCATAAGAACATTATAGTTTTATTTATTTTGATTAATATCTAGGCTAAATAAGCGAAACGAATGTTAGTAGATAATAAAAACTAAAAAAATACTAACTTAGAGATCCAATGCCGTGGAATAGAGAAAGACAAGTGTCCAAAAATGTATGATAAATACAAAATGATACTGAACATTAGTCATACAAAGAAAAGCCCCCATACGCACAGCGATAGAGCAGGAGTTAATTCTGCCCAGCACCTCTAATAAGCATAATAGCAAAGACTTTTAAACTCTTCTGTTTTACGTCACTCTTTGTTCCAGAAAGTTCACAATGTATTATTAAACAGAAAAGCTGAAACAGTCTACAGTAGGCCCCTGTTTAGTCGCCACTGTTCCAAACTGGACCAGTCGAAAGATAAATGAAAATGTAATTAAGCACAGGGAAAACTTTTAGGAGAGCGTTAAAAAGTTCTTTAACTTCGGCTGCATTATTTATTTCTCTCTCAGGGTAATCTTGTTATTTGTTTGTTCTGTATTTTTATTTTTTAATTTATGTCTTGTCTGATGCAGTGTGGGTTTTGTTAACTACTTGTTGGAGATTTTATTCGTTGTTTTTTTATGTTTTGTTCTGTTAATTTTTGTCATGATTGTGTTCGTGTTAGTTATTGTGAGGCATGTTTTTGGTGATTATACCGGGAAAACTCTTAGTCAATGGAAATTCTAATAAAACCACCACCATCACTGACCAAACCACTATTTTACCAATGACGATGAATCATGGTGGTAACCATGACTCATCATCATCTGCATGACGCGACTGCTTGTCTGACCTCCACAACCCGGTAACTCGGTAATACGATACCCCTTGGTAAATCTGGACTGACTTTCGGCTTCTGACTACCTGTAACGACTGTCAAAGATCTACAAATGACAGCCGGGACCAACGGCTTAACGTAGTTTCCGAGACACGGAGGAAAGTCGGTATGTAATTATGGTCACCCATCTACCAACCAACCTTGGCAAGCATGGCTTAACCTTAAAGATTGACTCGTGCGGCTGTTATTATTTAGCTACGAGCTTATCAATAACACCATGACTACCACCACAATTTACTTATTGATTTGTTTATGTATTACCACTGACTTTTTCCAAATGATATTAATAACAGATCTTTACTGCATATCCTACTTAAGATTATAAATGCGAAAGTTTGTGAGGATGGATGGATGGATGTTTGTTACTCTTTCACGCAAAAACTACCGAATGGATTTGGATGAAATTTGGCGCACGGGTAGTTTATAACTTGGATTAACACATAAGATACTTTTTATCCCGATAATATGTTCCCGTAGGACAATTATCGAACTCCACGCGGGCGACGCCGCGGGCATAAGCTAGTTAATTAATAAAAATATATTTTTAAATATTAAATGGAACTTCTTAATCAGTTCATTATCATCCAGCCTTTGACTCATATACCTTGGGGTCGGCGTTCCTTAGTAGTCCCTCAATCACATAAACTGCTCAAAGAAGATATCGTATTGCCTCACCGATTTGCGGGTCGAAAGTAATCCGAGCGAAACAAGAAAAAGGTAGGATTTAATTGTAAAACAAAATTACCGTGTTACTGGAAACTCGAGAGTTACAGGGGAAAATAAATGACGCCGCAGTCAACCCGTACCCTTTTTTATTTACAGTTTACCGGTTCACATTTCCATTACCGTGTTACGTAGTATTTTTACCGAGACGTATTGGACGAAAATGTAGACGATGTGATTAGATTGCGGTTTGTGGGTACCGGAATTTATTTGTTTCTGTTTAAGATTAGTTTTTGTGTTTATTTTTAGATTACCTTATTGAAATCTGGAAAAGTTTTACTGGGCTTGCGTTGTTATTTTTGTGGTGATATGGCTAGTTCTTCTGTGAACCATCATCATTTGCGTAGCCTTTTCCTAATTTTGTTGGGTTTGGCTTCCAGTTTTACCGGATGCAGCTGAATACCAGTATTTTACATGGAGAGACTGCAACCACACACCCTCAGACTTGTTAGTACTGGATAAACCCGATGGTAAGACTGGTTTTCAGACTTTCGGGCCACTGACGGGTCACACCGCGAGCGGCTCGGACCGCGGTGCGAATTACCAAAATAGCTCTTTTTGAAACGGTCCTTTCGCACCGCGGTGGTTGGAACGGTAACTGCCGATAACGACTGTCAAAGATCTACAAATGACAGCTGGGACCAATGGATTAACGTGCTTTCCGATGCACAGAGCAAACTCGGCATGTAATGGGTGATCACTCATCCACGGACCAACTTAGACAAGCGCGTTCTTGCCTAAAGATCGTGTTCTGTGAAGCATTTTTTATAAATACTATTTTTTAAATTTAGAACTAATTAGAACAAGGAAAATAAAAATGTTATGTAATGAGCTTCTCAAACCACACTGGTGTCTTATGGTGGAATAAAGTGCACTCCCCAAGAAGGTGCCTGCGTCTCATCAGAGGGATGGTTACTGGCTGGTTATGTTATGCTGGTCCTACCGTGGTTGTAATGCCAATTTATTCGTACGTGACTGTCAAAGACGATACCTAAACTCTCGTTAACGTCAGTTGACCCGGCATTACGCTAGTCGTGGCAGGCCTTTGCCCTCCATACAATACAATACAATATTCATAAGTTGCTCAATCTGTCGTTCATCATGCGAGACACCGTATAAATAATGATGCTCCATCCAATCTTGTTCATTTCCGAATGTGCACTCACACATAAATTGTTTAATAGCTTCAGGTTCGGATTGAACAAATTGCATGAGTTATTTATTGAGTGTAATGGCAATTACGGTTTTGACGTTTGTCATATACTTTATATAATTATACCTTGGCCTTACACGAGATGAAGAAGACACATAAGCAGAAATCAGGTCTATTTTTAGGTAATATTCTTTTGTATTCAACGTGTCAATGCAGTCTATTGGGCACTTTTCCTATAGATTGACAGCGATGCATATGTTTTTTTATGCCCGACTGGGTATCAACACTATCACTAGTTTTACGCACCTTTAAGCTTTTCGTTAATAGGTAATTATAAAAACATAAGATTTTTATGTGAAAAACTTTGCAATATACTTTGAAATATATTTCTGTAATAAAAAAACACACTGGAGTTATACAAGGTGTTGTTTTGCAACCTCGTCAAATTCAAGGAGGTAACTATGCTAATGATTCTCGTCCCGAATCAACAATAAAATAGGTAGGTATTTTTTTTTCTTTTTTACGGAAATCGGTAAGTGTGAACCACCCGTGTTTTAAACGCGGCGTGTCTGGTTCTTGCCCTATAACCTCGCTTAAACATATACAAACAATTTCAAACGTTTATTCGATAATTTCTTACTCCCTAAACCACGTTAAGGGGATTATTCTGAAATATTGTCGACTTAAACGACCAAAAAAATCAGCGTTTATTAATAATTAACTAGGTACCGTAATTTTAATTGATTATTTATGTCTTTTGTGACAACCTCCTGAAATTTGGCGAGGTTGGTATCTTTGTCACTTTTTCGTAGGGTTTTAATTTTGTCTCTATCGTATTATTGTCAAAGCACCTCAGGAAACGCAAAGTAATTATATTGTTGCCACGGAAACTTGTAAGCGTCGTGTCAGTAATCGAATTCCTGGAACTGTTGATGAAAAAAATAAATGTTTCCAGAACCGGTTAATTGAATACAGAATTCCGCTTACAGTATTTTCCTTACACGTCTATGGTATATTGATCAAACAGGGCACAAACACAATGAGTTTTCTAATCACACTGATATTTGAAAGAAATAAAAACAGACGGTATAGCATAATGAACCTAAAATGTTGTTTTCCACTACTGGGACACGCTGGGCCTTCTCTAAATGGGAAGAGAGATGTCGTAATGGACCTTGCGGGTCCTGTGCGGTTATGAAGATGTCATATATCTTCGATTTTTTGGTTGTAGGACATGCCGTACGGTACAAACGGCATCAAAAACCTGAAATAAACGTTAACATAATGCCTGTAATCCTCAAAATATTAATCAGAGGTGTACCCAATAGCTGAAATAAACTTACTTTCTTAAAATCGAAATCGCAGTACCTACGCTTTATTTGTTTTTTAAAATTGAATGGGCCACTACGGGAATAAGAATAAGCAGAAATACTTTATATAATTTATATCATGAAAAATCTCTGACTTCAGATCAAGTTTTTCACACTTATGTTAGAAACTATTCGAAAATATTCAAAAGTGTCTGCGCTCAAGCAAAATCTCAAATAATAAGTAATAAAATTGATAATTCTAATAATAAAATAAAAACTGTGTGGCAGGTTATAAACAGAGAAACCGGAAAGACTCAACAACATGATAAGAGTGAATTGTCTTTAAAAATAGATAACAAAACTATTTCTGATAAGTTAGAAGTCGCTGAGACACTAGACAATTTCTTTACTAACATTCCGTTAGAGGTTACGAAATCTCTCCCCTCTTCAGTTGAATTAGCTGAAGGCCTTCTTAAGGAGAGCTTCACAAAGGATATACCAAACTTTAAATTTAAACCAGTATGTATTGCCACAATCAAAAACGCATTCAAAAGTCTCAATATAAAAAACACTGAAGACTTATGGGGGATTTCCGTCAAGGTTCTTGGAAACATTATTGACTCTATCACTCCTGTCCTAACAGGCATATTCAATCAATGTTTGGACAGCGGCAAGTTTCCTGATTTGATGAAACATAGTAAAGTGGTACCAATTTTTAAATCAGGTTGTTGTAACCAGGTCAGTGATCCTTCTAGACCGATATCTGTGCTTCCAGCGTTGAGTAAAATTTATGAAAAAATCATGTTGGACCAGATGGTCTCACACTTCAACTCTAATAGGATACTGCATGATCAGCAGTTTGGTTTCACGAAGGGTAGGTCAACAACGGACGCGGGAGTTAAACTCATCAGTCACATTCTAGAATCCTGGGAGAAGTCCCAGGACGCTATTGGCATTTTTTGTGATCTCTCAAAAGCGTTCGATTGCGTCGACCACAACACACTGATCTGTAAATTACATCACTACGGAATTCGTGGTCGAGCTGCTGATCTTGTTCTTTCCTATTTATCAAACCGGCAGCAAAAAGTAAATGTAAATGGGGCGACGTCCTCTGGGTCTATAGTAAAGATGGGTGTGCCTCAAGGTTCAATTCTCGGGCCTTTTCTATTTCTTGTCTATATCAATGATCTCCCTTATATGATGGCCAAATTATCGGATATAATTCTATTTGCTCATGACACTTCGCTAATTTTTAAAATTCATAGAAAAGATACGGATCTCATTCATGTCAACGAAAGTCTAACTGTTCTCTCGAAATGGTTCGCAGCTAACAATCTTTTACTGAATGCAAACAAAACAAAATGTCTCAAGTTCTCTTTACCAAATGTAACACAACGTGACCTAAATTTAAATCTTGACGGTAAAAAACTTGATGTTATCGCGGAAACTGTATTCTTAGGGATTACTATCGACTCAAAACTGCAGTGGGGCGCGCACATTGGAAGTCTTTCGGGGAGGTTAAGCTCAGCTGCCTATGCAGTTAGGAAAATAAGGCAGTTAACTGATGTAGCCACAGCTAGGTTAGTATACTACGCTTATTTCCACAGTATTATGTCTTATGGCATTCTGCTGTGGGGATCGGCAGCAGACGTTGATTCAATTTTCATTTTGCAAAAGAGAGCAGTCCGCGCGATCTATAAAATGGGTCCTCGCGAGTCCCTCAGAGAAAAATTTAAAGAGATCGATATACTGACACTGCCTTCACTTTATATCCTAGAATGTATTTTATATGTCCGCAAAAACCGAGGGCTTTTCAAAATTAGAAGCGACTTCCATAATATAAACACGCGCAGTAAACACGAAATTGTAATACCCAAATTTAGATTAACAAAAACTAGAAAGTCATTTCTTATAAACAGTATACGCTTTTATAATAAGCTGCCAAAGTCAGTTACAGAACTGACCGATGGAAAGTTTAAAAATTGCATCAAACGTGTCCTTATTAAAAAAAGCATATTACAAAATTAAGGACTACGTTGAAGATAAAGAGGTTTGGTTGTAGTTCCTTCTGCTCATGCGGCTTCCCTGGTAGCTCATAAACGACACAAATGTGTGGATGTCTCTAACTATTCCCAATACTATTTTTTTCATTCTTTTTTTTTACAATAGTTTTTCAATAATTGCACCTCTCGTTCATTGTTCAGAATAGTTACAGCACTGATGATAACATGTGTCTATTGTTTAAGTTAGTGTTCTTTTATTGTTTTATTTTTACTTTTGAATAGATTCTTTTTATTTACCTATTTTTTGTGAATGTGTGGACATTGTAGGCTTTGTATTTTTTTTTTCTCTATTACTACCGTCTGTAGTAAGCAATCGACTTATTGTCGGGCCTACGCTGTCCTCCCATACTTAAGTACTAACGCTGTAACTTCAAATATTGTAAAACCAAATGATTTTAAAAGAGTAACCATGGAGTTTCTTGCTGGTTCTTCTCCATAGGAAACGACCAACCCGAACCGTGCACCTTTTGTTGACGTTTTATAAGTGCCCATGTAGGCCTATGTAAAATAAAATATTTTGATTTTGATTGTTGAAATAAGATTAGCGAAGAGGAACACAGTTTACAAAATAACACGCTGCATGTAACAAAACTTATTCACAATATTATCAAAGAACATTAATTGTTTACATAATCACATTAAGTGCTTAACATGGCTGCATTGTGGAGGACCTCTGATCCCTAAACAATAACTTTCAGCTTCGCAACGCCTATTTATGTTTTCACATATTCAAATGTAGTAAACCTTATGAAGACTTCCCACGAGGCAAGTATTGTGGGTCCTAAAGGTACAGACACATTGTTGCTTACGGCCAAACTATGCTTGTGTTTTCATTTTCTATGAAAATACAGGCAGGATCATCTACTGCGTCCCACGGTCATGCTACGCATACGAATGCGTGGTTCGCAAACAAATGAACCCGGGCGCAGTTACCAAGCAGAACCGCTCCGTGCATATTTGCTACGCAGTAGTGGTATAACGTCTTCATACTTGTTGGAGCTAACCTTAGGGTTTATAGAACTAAACATATTACATTATTAATTTTGTTATAACATGTTGCTATTTAAGTTAAAATGAGGGAAGTGTACTTCTGCGATGAGTCAGGTTTCTATTCTGAGATGCCCGGTTCCTGGAATGAAATTCAATCCAAAAAATAGCCAACAAATTGTCAAGCACCTTTTTGTTTCCTCCTATTTATTTTGAATACCACATTTGATGTTTGTTTTTGTCCAATCAAAAACAATTTCGAATATCCTGTTCCAACTTTTCCAAATGGAACATAATATTTAAACATGAAACCATTAATTCTTGTTATTATTCTCTTAGGTCAAAAGTATCTAATTCAGAGCATAATTACGTACCCACTTTGAAATATTTCTTTTCTTTCCACTTTTCTTTACCGTTCCCGTAATTAGCTCCCCCGTAACAAAGTACGTATATCTTTAGAAAAGCAAAAAAATCTTTTTAAATTCTACGATGGGTCGGAGTCGGACGTAATCAAAGTCCTTAATGATTAGGTACATCCATAATTACTTTTAGAGATCGTTTAGTTATTCATCAAGTATTAGTAGGGAATTCTTATAAAAACTAAAGTGATTATATTTTATTGATACTCTGTTAGAAGACTAGCATTTAGAGGAGGTAACGGCCACTGGAGTAAGGTGTGTTCTATTTATTATAGTTTAGTTTAGTGTTTACAATTCAATTCAAAACGATAAATATTGATTGATACCGTCATGGTATTAATTTGTTTAAACAGTTATCTGAATCAATATCTGCAGCCCGTCCCCACAGCAGAATACCGTAGGACATGATGCTATGAAAGTAACTAAAATGGATCAGTCTGGTAGTACTTGGATGTTGCGAACAGCGTTAGTGGATGAACTTATTGGCCCTGCAAGTACCAACTGTTATATGAGGACTATATTGCAGTTTCGAATCAAGAGCAATCCCCAGGAAACAGTCTTTCCGACAAATTCAAGTATCTCCCTGTTCAATGCAACGTTACATTCGCTAACGCAAATCTTATGCATTTCGTTTTCTTTTCATTTAACTCCAAATTACATACAGTAAACCAGTTATGAATCTTATACTAGCATAATATTTCGTGGTTTCATTTTCGATATAAATAAACAGGTAGTCCTTTGACCTACAAGGCAACACTCGCACGCTTTTAAAAGTTATTTATAATTAGAATAAGAATTCGATTTAAAAAAATAATCGATTAAAGTATCGACTCGTCTACCCTACACTATACTTGACAATGACAGCTCATTCTTTTTCCGTGCGAGGCAACGAGTGCACGCGCTCCTACTTTGGATTGTTTTGTTCTTTGTTCGAAGTTTGAAAAAAACGGTATAGTTACGTTTACGATGCCTAAAAGGTCCTATGAAGAACGAATTGATTGTTACATGAAGAAGATGGAAAAAATACGGGATAAACACCGTTACAAATGCCGGGCGTTGAGAAGATTCATTCTCACGTTCGGACGACGATAACCCACAAGGTTAGTTACTATTAATCTCTGCTACTTCTACCGTACAAGTACTGGTCAAAGTGACAGTCTTGATACTGGTAATTTGCCATAGATTCAAATTTGAACGCGGCCAATAAGCTACTCGCCATAGATTCCATAAGCGAACGAGGCGTTACAAATATTGGTAATAGGTTCGAATTTAGAACTGTTACCTTTTGACGTGCCTACCTCACATACATATTGTTGAGTTACGTTTATTTTTTTTTTGTTTTGGAGACGAAACGGCGATTTGTGATTTATCACAACCACCCATGGAAACTAAGCCGCAGCCAGGTCTCGGGCCTGAAGACACAGTCGTAATACCCGACCCCGATGGGCTTCAGCCTGATATTTTGCTGGAGTCTGCTTCGACTCAACAGGATAATTTAAAGTCGTTGCCCCCGGCACCACCACCGCCAGAGGCGCTTCCTGAACCTAAAAAGGACATTGGTCCTTCCTTGGGGCCAGGAAATCATAATGCTTAACCCAATTATGGTTACCATTACTCAAAAAAGGAATGGTAAAAGAAATGAGAGACTAAATATTAAAACAAAATCTCATACCCAGTGATTGTACACTACTTACAAGTGCCAAAATTAAACATTGAGATCTCAGCCGCGCTGTCCAGAAATGGAACAGCGAGAACGGTAAGGTTACGCGACAAAAAAGTTGAGAGATCTCAACAACAATTGGGTGCACATATTACCGCTATTAGCAAAGCGATGACGTCATTATTAACCAGTGACAAGAAGATCGAAGCGATCAAAACACTAAGCGAAGGCTGTCGCATTTTATGTGATTTAAATAATTCCGAAAGCCAGGCTCGGATCAAAATGGTCACACCCGGGCTAGCGAAGCTTTTTTCAATGTCATACAGGACAGAGAGCGAGATGAGACGCTGTTCGGTTCTACTTTACCGGATAACATGAAGTCGTCTAAAACTATTGAAAAAGAGGGTCTACAGATAAAGAAGACTGGGCCACTGCCAGTGAAATCTAATACTAATGCCCAGTCCCAAAACACAATGTCTGCGGGCCATCAGTTCCAGGGAAACTGAGCTGGACCTTCTCGTTACCCAACGAACAGGTGGGGGGGGCGAGGGGTCAGAGATTCCCCATGTCAACACGTCGATCAGCAGCGGGGACGGCGACAGCGACGTCGACCAAGGCGCACCAGAACCGCTCACGTGCCCCTGCACGCCAGTAACAAAGGTACATGCAGATAGGGTACAACACTTCTAGAATTGTTGGACCCACATTATTAATAATACCAGTATCCTTAATTGGATCATAAACGGAATACCTAGACTGTTAATATGTGAGCCGTTTCAAACTTGTATTCCTCGAATTACATGGTCATTGAGTGAACAGCGTGACATGTCATTAGCTGTCGAGAGTTTCACTAAACTAGGTGCCATTTCACTGGTCGAGCCTAGTTCAGATCAGTTTATTTTAAGTACATTTTTAGCTCCAAAGTCCAACTGTGTTAAAAGATTTATTCTGAACTTAAAATCTTTAAATCAATTCATTTCTAAAACACTTTTTAACATGGCGACGGTACATGGTGACCGTAGATATGAAGGTAGCATACCTACTTATACCTGTTACTAAGCAATTTCGTAAATCGTTCGATTTCATTATACCGCGTAAAACTCAAGCAAAACAAGAACTTACGAGTTTAACGCATTAACCTATGGGCTCGCAATAGCTCCTAGGTGTTTTACTAAGATTGTCTTACGTAATCGCGGGTTTCTATAATGTATCATATTTATACGATTTAACAAATCAGTATGTTTAGAGAGCAGTTACGAAGAATGTATTCGTAATGTAAAGGAAACAGTAGCATTACTAGAATGTTTAGGATTCGTAATAAATTACGAAAAAAGCAAGTTGCAACCTCAAACATCATACAAATTTTTAGGATTCATTTATGACACCACTGATATGACTTTATCGTTACCTCTAGACAAACGCAATAAGATAGCCAGTTTAGTACAAAAGTATTTCTATCTACCCACAGTTTCAATTAGAAATTTCTCCAAATTGATAGGAGAACTCGTAGCAGCGTGTCCAGCAGTGCGTTACGGTTGGTTGCATACAAAGATATTAAAAATAATTAAATATTTGTTTCTACAACAACACGGTACATACTTCCTTATATCATCTTTAGTGATTTGTGGTCTCAAATTATTTACAAAGTAAATAACTGGTGGTCTCAAAATATTTACAAAGTAAATAATCCACTAAAGCCCCTAAGCTATGCACGGTACAGGCTAGGGTGCATTTAGTAATGGAGTACGAGTCAATGGCGCTTGGAAAGAAACTGAATTTAGTTTTATTTGGAATTATTATAAGCCGTATTTTTGGCCCTTAAATGCTTTGCTCGGGACCTTACTGACTGTGCTATCCTGTTTCGTGGAGATAACACTACCACTTTAAGTTATATAAACCGCTTGGGCGGTATTCAATTCGTACACTTAAGCGCACCTTCTCGTGACTCGTGATATTTGCAATGGTGCAAGATGCGAAAGCTATTCGCTTCGTACATAAACACAAAAGACAACGTCGAGGCTGACGAAGAGCCACGCAAGGCGAACCCCGACGTCGCAAGGGAGTTATCACAACCTACATTTAAATATATTGTAAAATGTGTAGGTCCGCCAGAGATTGACCTATTCGCTTCTCGAATCAATGCCAACTGTCACTAACACATTGTGTCATGGAAACAGGACCCAGATGCGATAGCCGGCGACGAATTTACGATAAGTTGGTCCCCAAAATTATTTTTACTTTTCCCACCTTTTTCTCTGTTATTATATTGCATAAAAAATAATAATAAATTTATATATATATATATATATATATATATATACATACACAGGATAAAGTATATTATCGGTATCTTGATTTTTCCCAATGTGGCCTGCTCAGGCTTGATATCCTATGTTATTGGATCTATTACTTGGAGAAATTGTTGTCTTAGAACCGCACCCAAAATTATTACTGTCGCATATCAGACAACAACACCCGCTCCACTAGACGCTTACCCTGGGAACAGCGCTGCTCTCAGGCGCGCGTTCTTCTGCCGCAGTACGCTCCTAGCCGCCCGGCGCTTGTTGTTCGCCTCACTATCAGAAAGTACACTTAAGCAATATAGCATTTGTTACTAGTTGTGATGGCAGTACTGTAAAGATCATAATCTGAATGTGTTTCAGAGTTCCATCACTCAAATAGTCACTTTTTTAACTGAACAGTTCGATAAAGGTGCGCCTTACGGCTTGATTAACAACCACCTTTAGCCTTATCCTTGCTCATAGGAAACTACTTAGCTTCAGACGAGTGCGTTGAACATCTACTTAAAGAGATATTCAAATTGGGACCATCTTTGCCTAAGTACCTACTCAACTACTTGGCAACCTCAAATAGTGCTGGACCACATTTCGGAATGCGACCCACATACTTAGCTGTATTTAGAAAAAATAACTAAAACACTTGTTGTTTTACTAGGTCTGTGCACTGTATATAGAGTACAAACGTTTTCCTTCATTAAAATAAGTTATATTAAAATCAACTCAAACGGTATCGAGATCGTTATAACGGATATTATTTTTCCCAGCCACAATGCTAGTCGACTATTATGTCTGCAATGAAGGCCTTAAAGCCTTCAGACAAAGATCACCTCTTAATTACTGTGAAGCGTCCCCACATGAAGGCGACAGCACAGACTATAAGCAGGTGGATCAAACAGACGTTGTATGCGAGCGGCAGTGACGTGTCAGTTTACGGCGCACACAGCGCTCGCCATGCTGCCACGTCAAGGGCGCGCGCTGCTGGGTTATCTTGGTCTCATCCGAAAAACTGCCGGTTGGACTGCGTCCGCAGTCCGCACCGGACCGGACTTTGTTAGCTGTTAGTTTTTTAATCGGCCTATTGTAAAAAAGTGTGACTTTGTAAAATCCGTTTGCTTACACAACTATACCCATAATTAATGGTAACTGCATAGTTCATCTAAGTGGGCCTGACAGCTAATTAACTCCTTGTACTCATCATACCCTAGTACCATAATCGGATAAAATGGATAGATCCCTCTCTGATTCAAATGTCAGCGTAGTGATGGACTCCACTCCTCCTAACTTTATTTCAACGCGAGCTTCTAATAAGAGATTAAGGGAAGAAGACCTACCAGGGGAGTTTATTAAATTCAAGACCGAAATCAAAGAGATGTTAACTTCCTTTATCTCAATTCAAGAAAGTGAATTAAAGGTGATTAATTCGAATCTAAAGGATATTCAGACAACAAATAATAACATAGAAGCTGCCATTACTAACTTATCTTACCAAAATGAAGAGTTCCGTAAGAAAATCGAAATGCTTGAAGTGCAAGGTAAAAAGGACCGTGAATACATTGTCTTGCTAGAGGATAAGATCGAAGATCTACAAAGAGGCAGTAAGAAAACCTGCATCGAGATAAAGAACGTACCTAAAAAGCCTCAAGAAAATAATATTCATTTAATAAGTATGGTCACGAACTTAGTGAAACACTTAGGCCTTGAGATGGACTCACGCGACGTCAAAGACATTTATCGACTGCCTAGAAAGAAAGAGGGTATTACGAACACTCCCATAATTGTTGAACTGAACTCAACTATGTTGAAAACTAATCTACTAAAAAAGGCTAAATCTTACAACATTAAAAACACTAACAAACTCCAGGCAAAACATCTTGGAATAACAAGCAACGAGGAAGTGCCTGTGTTTATATCCGAGCAATTGACCCCTAAGGGCGCCCGACTATTTTTCTTGGCTCGAGACCTGGCTAAAACTAAACAATACAAATTTTGCTGGACTTCTTTTGGACGTATTTTAGTCAAGAAGGACGAGAATGCACGTGCTATCCTTATAAAGAGTGAAGCTCAGGTACACCACCTAATGCAAGAAGCATGACTATTTTGTATTCTTATTGTATTATTCCTAACACTAAATACTTTGCCATTTTCTGTTAGTATAATCACAACTTATGTTTTTCCTAACTTTAACTTATATGGATTTATTTTAAACTTTTATTACTGTAAGCATATTCAGCTCGAATTTACACATTCAAACACTACTTTTCACACAATCCGTACCACACAAAATATACAACTTACTCACTCAACACATCCCCCACACACACACTCACGCCACTCAGTGCCTAATACTTGTATATCATGTACTTTTAAGCCAAGTCATACATATATAACCAAGCATACTTGTACATATGCGGAGACAGACGTCACAAGACTATTTTGCCATTTTTTAAACCTTAAGAAGCAAAAATTGTTTACTCTAATCAATAATGGATAGTAACCTAAGTAACTTACAGGAATTGGATACTGCTGAGATTGCTAATTCTGCTATTCTTGATATTCCACACTTAAATACTTACTTACAACATAATAATCATAACTTAACTGTCGTGACCCAAAATATAAGGAGTATATACAGTAATATTGATGACCTTCAAATAACTTTGTCTCAAATTGGAGTTGAGGTGGATGTCCTACTTTTAACAGAGTGCAGATTGAACGCTGATAAACAAATACCTGTATTAAATAACTATACCTCGTTTAACACATCCAGACATTTGAATCAAAACGATGGCGTGGTAGCCTACATCAAAAATTGCTATTTACCCCAAGCAAAAGAAATTAGTTTTATACATGCCTCAGCTTTGCAAATCACAATCTCTAATTTCACCATTATTGGTATTTATCGGTCTCCATCGAATGTATCCGCAGATCGTTTCATTGCTTCCCTTGACCAATACCTTCAAACAATCGACTCACATAGAAACATTATTATTACAGGAGATATAAATATTAACTTAATAGGGAAACCAGCGGAAACATCACAAATACGGATTAACAGATTAAATTATTTAAATATGGTGGCTTTGCATGGTTTCCTCCCAGGACATTATTTGCCTACCAGGGGTGACAGCTGTCTCGATCACATGATTCTTAAATTAGATAAATGTAAAAACTCGGCTTTCGTGGCAGTTTTAAACACGTCTGTTACGGATCATGCAATGGTACTACTAAGCATATCCCACTCGTACCTAACTAAGTCTTTTGTCAAAACTAGGACCGTGACTAACTTAGAGAACGCCTACGAACATCTTATAAATACGGAGACATCCTTTCTTTATACATATAGAGACCCAAACATGTTAGCAGACGCATTGATTGATGCGATTAAGTCATCTCTCCTCCAAAACACTAAGGTTGTCTCACTCTCTAGCTCTAAGCGTATTCTAAAGCCCTGGATAACCGCGGGGGCCCTAAGATGTATTAGACTTAGAAATAAATTGCATCTACAGTCGAGGAGAGACCCTTTTAATGTTATTCTGATCATAACGTATAAGCGTTATCGTACATTTTGCTCTAATCTTATAAAGAAGCTCAAAAGAAAATATCACAAGAACCAAATTTTAACTTCTGTGAGAAATCCTAAGCTGCTTTGGCGTAAGATTAATGACATAACACATTACAAAAAACCCAAGACATCTAGTATGCACCTACTTCAAATCACACCGCATCCTCTAGACTCGTTAAACCGCGTAAACCACTTTTTTGTAACTATTGGGAAAACATTGGCGGAAGAAATCTTGACTCTAACTGGGCAAGGACATATACCTGTTTTCAGCACCTCAAAAACACCATCCCAAGTCAACTCATTTGTGCTGCTGGAGACAGATCCGGCAGAAGTGGATTGTACAATCATGGCACTTGACTCAGCAAGTGCTTCGGGTTGGGATGGCATATCAGTGAGTTTCCTTAAGTTATCCCGAGACTTTGTAGTTCCTCTCATTTGCAAGTTAACCAATCTGTGCTTTGAAACGGGTATATTTTGTGATGCGTTGAAACGATCTATCATCACGCCTGTGCACAAGGATGGGGACAAGAGCGATGTTAATAATTACCGACCAATTTCTGTCTTGCCGTCACTTTCAAAAATAATAGAAAAGATATTAAATAAAAGGCTTACAAATTACTTGAATAAACACAAAATTATTTCCGACTCACAATACGGTTTTAGACAGGGGCGGTCAACTCAGGATGCGGTAATAGCGTTAACGTCTGAAATTACAGATAAGGTAGACAAAGGATACAAATGCGTTACAGTGTTTTTAGACTTGAAAAAAGCTTTTGACACAGTATCAATCCCCATACTTGTGCAGAGGCTTGAGGCTATAGGGATCAGAGACAAGGCTCTTTCTCTCTTTGAGAGTTATCTCCGGGGTAGGAAACAACAGGTTAAGGTGGATAACTCATATAGCAATGAGGAAGATGTTGTTTTCGGTGTTCCGCAGGGCACCGTGCTCGGCCCGCCACTGTTTCTGGTATATATTAACGAACTCTGTAACCTACAAAACAGTGGCGGGAAAATCTTCTCATATGCAGACGATACGGCAATTGTCTTTTTTGGTGATACTTGGGAAGTAGTACGTAGGAAGGCCGAACAAGGGTTAGTTGTCATAGATAAGTGGCTCAAAGCGAACTTATTAACCCTTAATACCACTAAAACAAATTACATTTGTTTCTCTCCAAGTACAAGGTCTAAGGTAGGTGCTAATTTTGATATTCGTATCCATATATGTGCAAATGACTTGAGTCAGAACTGTGACTGCAAACCCATCAAGCAATTACCGTCTACAAGATACTTGGGAGTTATAGTTGACGAGTGTCTGACGTGGCACTCGCATGTCGAGGTTATTATGGCACGTGTTCGGAAATTTATATGGATTTTTAAAAATCTACGACATTTGATGCCTCAAACGACACTCAACAACATTTATATAGCACTCGCGCAGTCTATAATCACATACTGCTTACCTGTTTGGGGAGGGGCCAGTAAAACAAAATTTCTAGAGTTGGAAAGAGCCCAAAGGTCACTTTTAAAAGTAATCTATTTTAAGCCGTATAGATATCCCACAATCGATCTATATAGAATTGGTGGCCTATTATCAGTCAGGAAACTATATATTTTAAACATCATACTATATTTACACAGACACCTTCCATTTAACCCAGAAAGCCAGGCTAGGAGGAGAAAAGATAGTGTGGCTTTCTCTCCACGGGTACGCACGGTTTTTGCCAGGCGTCAATATGTATGCCAATCAGCCTACATATACAACAAAATTAACGCAAAATTAAAGTTCCACCACGTGGTTTCTCATCAATGTAAAACAGTTATAGCTGAGTGGATAAAAACTCTAACTTATGAAGAAACAGAGCATATTCTAGTTAGACTCACATGAATACTTATCTTTTTAATATTATGTTATACCTTGTCATTACCTATTGGTATCTTAACTTCGATTATAGTGGCACTTTCAGTAAACAAACACAAAACACACACGCGCGCACACAAACACACACAAGCCCGCAATTACACAAACACACACAAACCCGCAATCACACACTCATAGGTATACTCACAATTACACACTAAACAGAGCTGCTAATTACTTTATAAGTCTTTATTCCTCTTTGTTTAAAAAATTAGTTCTTAATTTAATTAGGTTTTAAAGTCTCAATATTGTTAGCTATCATTAGGGGAAAGAGCGAAACAACCCCAACACAAGTATGTTATTAATTACTTACTGGGGCTGTTTCATTCACATTTGTAAATGTAACTGTTTGAGACACAATAAACTTGTTTTTTTTTTTTTTTTTTTTTTTTTTAATTAATGATTAAGAATACCTATTGAAACAGATACGAATCAAGTGATTGTAATGTATTTGTTTGTTCAATAATGAAATATTAGAAATTTACGATTTGTGCTTTATGTTTCCTCGTGTTTTAATTTTTATACACCTAACCAAGAGGCATAAAACAAATGTAAAAATATCACAGTCTCTGAACATCTACCTGTTTATTTATATCGAAAATGAAACCACGAAATATTATATATGATCAAACGAACTTCTTAAGTGAAGTTCGATCGATATAATATGAGTGGTTTCATTTGAAGATATAAATACCCAACCCACCCAAAACCCAGTTTATTTTTACTATAACACGAGAGGACTTGAACTCAAGTCGCAACTCTAAAAGAATGAGCTGTCATTGTCAAGTATAGTGTAGGGTAGACGAGTCGATACTTTAATCGATTATTTTTTTAAATCGAATTCTTATTCTAATTATAAATAACTTTTAAAAGCGTGCGAGTGTTGCCTTGTAGGTCAAAGGACTACCTGTTTATTTATATCTTCAAATGAAACCACTCATATTATATCGATCGAACTTCACTTAAGAAGTTCGTTTGATCATATATTATTATGCCGTCAAACTCTTGTGCAGGTCTGTTAACCGCAACGATCAGTCATGTATTATCAGCACATACTCCATCTGAGGTCGACTTTTCACTTACTGTGGTAAATTATTTTGACAAACTAGAAAACAGGACCCAATGTTGAGCCTTGCGGAACTCTGATTTATACTTTTAATAAAAAAAGTATTTTTAGTGGCTATTGAACATTTTTTTACTAAACCAAGTGCTTATTTTTTATATTTTAATAACAGTGGGATTGTTTAAAGATATGTACATAGCACGGTCATGTGTGGTACACGGTAAGGTGGCCAGAGTCCTTTAAGCTCAGAAAATGTTCAGTCAAAATAAAAGGTTGGTTGTTACCGATGCATACACATCTTTTAACGTCCAAATATCAAATATGACCTAAAAATATATCACCGTGATATATTCTGCCATGTTTGACATTTAAAAAGAACTAGTCCATAAGTTACAATCACAAAGTAGCAGATCATAGAATCAGTTTAAATCGATTTTAGTTCTCAGTCGGCCATGTTGGCTAGAACTTTTAACAAGATAATGTTACTTCTGACCCGAAGAAATCTGACTTGGACCCTGTCTGGACCAAACTAAACTTAGTTTGAAAGTCACTGATTTTAGATTCAGACTATTGGTTAACCGCTGAAACTGAAGTAGTTGGAAGATTTCAGTGTGTGAATATTTTAGACGAAGATTTTTATTGTCTTTTATTATTTTGGCGCTTGTTTCATTGAACCTGAATATATTTTGGTACTTCTTTGGCTTTTAAATGGCGAGGGCGTCATTGTCAGTGTTTGTGGGTAACACATGTCTTCGAATTTTTCGTTTTATGACAAGCACAAAGTGTTATTTATCAGCGATAATCATGATGAAAAAAAAATGCACGCGAATGTCATCGAAAAGAAGAGCAAGAGAATCGAAACGCTTTGATAGCAATGGCCACTGGTTTAGGGTGTTACCACACCAATCGATTCATCGTCGATCTATGCTATCGATCAATGGTAGAATGGATTAGTCGACGATCTATCGATTGGTGTACCGAATAGAAACTATCGACTTCGACTAATTCATTCTACCGTTGATCGGTAGCATAGATCGACGATGATCGATTGGAGTTATAACACCCTAAGACTTTCTGAAAATGCGTCTGAAATGTCTGGGGAAAAGTAAATTATTGTGTTCTATTAATTTTAAAACCTCACCTTTATAATAATTAAACAAAAGAATAGTATATTGTGTATTAAGGGCGGTAAGTAAGGAATTACGATCGAGGCTCTAGTAGAAGCCCGAAGTCGAAGACTGAGGGCTTTCTGAGTCGAGGTTCGTAATTCCCGCACCGCCCGTGAAACATACAATATTTTTCATCACATTTGCGAGTTAATAATTATGAATATAAACAAGTCAGCACATATTACTACGAAATACGTGAACTGATTTTTAAGCGGATGGCGGGCTTTTGCCCACACCACAGATTATACAAATATAGGTTCTAGGTTCTAGGTATACAGCCACGACGGAATGTAAAAAAAAAAAAAATCGACGTAAGGATACAAAAAACTATCGATTATTTAGATTTTAGAACATTAGTTGATTAATTAAATAACATGTAGCGAGATTGAATGAAATTCCTGTTTAGATAACATTTTAAGACAATTTTTCAATTACGTGTGTCAACAGTAAAACAGCTAGCGTGTTGCTAGACGATGAGAAATGTAAATTACAGTCTAATATTCTTGCTTATTCCCCCAAATAATTCGCTGGTATTAGGAGCGTTCAGCGCATTAATCCAGTGAGCTGTGGCGCAAATTATGCAACATAGATAATGAGATCGTGGCTCCTATTTCACCTACCTCGAACTTTCCGAGGGATTTAACATGGATAAATGCTTACTATTTTTGTTTGATTATGACATAATAATTCAGAGACTGCCTCGATGGTCGAGTGGTCGCAAACGCAACTGCTGAGTTCCTGTGTTCAATTCCCGAGTCGGGCAAAATTTTATTGGGTTTTTCTATCACGAATTTACTCAGTAGCAGTCACGGAGTCTGGATTTGGCCGTAGTTGGAAATAGATACACCCCTATAACATGAGACAAAAACATAGCTGGCGTAATGTGGGTGTTGTACTATAATAGGGATGATGACTGGGTAAAGAAAACGAAATTCTATTTTGTCCGTCAATCAGGTAATACAAAAATATTAGATACGTATTTTTTGTTTTATCAAGTTAACTAAGAAATACTTAGTTAAAACGCATTAAAGTTGAAGAGTGGGGGCTCACTACGTCACAACTAGGTATAAAATGTACTGAGCCGTGACGTCATGCGCCATTTCAACTCAAAATATCTCCGTAATTTTACGATGACGTGAAAAAAGAAAAAATACGTGTCCAATACTTTTTAATAATCTACCCGATCGACAAATAAAAAAAAATTAGTCACCATCCCTATTGAGTACATCTCTGCTTAACCCTTTGGGGATTACAGGCGTGATGTTATCCTAACTAATATTATAAATACGAAAGTAAGTTTGTTTGTTACCTTTTCACGACTAAACGGCTTATCGGATCTTAATGAAATTTGGCAAGAAGATAGATTTCAACCTGAGGAAGGACATAGGCTATATATATCATCACGTTACGACCAAAAGGAGCGGAGCGGCAATGAAAAATGTTGCAAAAACGGGGATAATGTGAGGTTCAGGAGTTCTGTGGTAATCCAATCCACTTTTAAATCCGCCATGATGGAATGTCACAATTAGAATGTGAATGTGATAAAACATGCTGAGGAAATTAAAATATTGAATCCTCGAAGCTTCAACTACTACATGCATTTGACATGATATCATCATCAAAGTCATCGTCCTTACTTTGATTGATACCAATTGTAAGAATGCATTTGTATGAAAAAGCGCTCTTATATTAAAGCGTAATAGTTCTATATACCTTTTAAGCCTCAAACCCACATGCATGTACGTGCATAATGTATGGAAGCGGCTTGCATGTTATTGTGACATTCACCAATCAGAATTCGATATGGCACAGAGGCATGCAAGCTGCTTGCAAACTTTTTTCAAACAACATGTATATAGGTAAGTTTTGTTTGCGGCTTTGTACCCTCTTACAACAAAGGAAAAGTCGAGATTTCAACAAAAACATTGCGCTGTAGCCTTCTCAGTTACTCGCCACAGTGGTCTTATATTTTTCATATCATAACATCTCGAGTCTATCAAGAAGGCTGCTGTGAAAAAGGTGAACGACTTTATCTCCCTGATAAGATATTTAATTTCCTCTCTCAGCTAGACAGATGATGTAAGAAAATGACATTTCATTTTAGCTTACGGAATAAACCGAGTAAAGTGTAGACCCATTTCAGTCGTGGTTTAGGGGAGAAGGTACTGGTTTTGTATGACAGTCATAAGTTTTAGCAATTGTTTACTCTTTTTCAAGCTTAGAAGTCTGATGGGTAAACTGTAAAAAAAATAAACAGAAAAGGGGCTTGTTTTTCGTTTTGTTGAGCACAAGTCCACGCCGGTGAGCGGCGGTGGCCCAGTGGTGGCAGCCCCGACTTACGAGCAGTAAGCCGTGGGTTCGAACCCAGGCAGGCGCATTGCTTTGTGTAATTTATTTCATCATCACTGCTCTCAAAAACGGTGAAGGAAAACATCGTGAGTAAACCGGCATGTCCTAGAACCAAAAATTTGAAGACATGTGACATCTACCAACCCGCACTGGGCCAGCGAGGTGGATTACAGCCCACTCCCTCTCATAGGAGAGAAGGCTTGTGTCCCAGCAGTGGGAATATTATACGCTAATGATGATGATGAAGTCCACGTCTGCCTCGATGGACTTGTGGTCGCAAACGCAACTGCTGAGCATGAGGTCTTGGGTTCGAATACCGGGTCGGGCAAAGTGCTATTGGGTTTTTCCAACAGGAATTTCTCAGTAGCAGCCACAGAGTCTGGAATTGTACCCAGTGATTGCAACGGGCTCACCCCCTGTTATATGGGACTTAAACATAAATGTGGGTGTACTATTACGTACACCTCTGCTTATCCCTTTGTGGATTACGGGCGGTGATATTATGTATGTTTATGTAACTCTCAAGTCGATCTTTTAGTTTTTAACTAACAAGCAAGCGTTGAAAGCTTTCAATTTTTCTCCATTCAAATTCAGCACACAGTAAATTCCTCCACTAGACAGTTGTATAAAAAGACTGAAAGGATTGAGAGTAAGTGTACCATACTCTCTCACAAAGAGATGCAATTTGCATAATAATATATTTTTATTGAAAGCCTTCGGGCATGGAGATCGCAATCCTCAACAGCTTAATATTTCTCACAGAATTATTGTTCGAGTTTAAGTCTTCTACCGTTTATACTCCATTCTAAATGGTAAGTTTTATTGTTATGATTTTATTATCAGATGAGAAATGTACGTGAAGAAAATTTTATATCTTAAGGTGGGCTTTGTTATAGAATTGCTTTGCATGAAATTGAATTTTGATCATGACACTGTCAAGAAATGGAATAATTGGCGGCTACACGTATGTACTTACAACAAAATTGTTAGGTGTACAGGCAAAAAATAACATCCACTAACTATTACATTACTCACTAATATTTCGTCTTTAGTTGCATTTAAAACATAAGACTAGGACACCTTTGCCCCTACTCCTATAATTAAATGTTTGTTTGTTCGAAATATTTTAATAGTAGTGTATGGATTTTGAAGGCCTATATACCTAACTATTTCGTTGACTGTACATACGTCTTTGGTATCCATTGTACCTATTATGTTTTCAGTGACCTTTTGTGACAAATAAGATAAACTAACAAGCGATGTTTTGACAGCCTCATTGGTCCAGTGATCTTAAGCGCGACTGCTCAGGATTTGGTCCCGGGTTCTATTGTCAAATTGTTATTGGGTATTTTTATCAGTAACTAGCTTATGCCCGCGGCCTCGCCCGCGTCGAGTTCGATAATTGTCCGACGGGAACATACTATCGGGATAAAAAGTATCCTAGGTGTTAATCCAGGTTATAAACTACCCGTGTGCCAAATTTCATCCAAATCCATTCCGTAGTTTTTGCGTAAAAGAGTAACAAACATCCATCCATCCATCCATCCTCACAAACTTTCGCATTTATAATATTAGTAGAATTTCTCAGTAATAGCTACGGAATCTGAATTCGTTCCTAGTTAATGGCAATAGGCTCGCTAACTACTGCATGGGACTTTCATAATTAGAACTGAAAATATGTGGGTGTACTATTACGTACACCTATGTTTAACTCTTCTGGGATTACAGTCGTGATGTTAGATAAGTAACAAGAGATTTCAACTCTCAAGTTCTTTGTAGTTCAAGTGATTTTATTTCCAGTATTTAATATTTTAGGCATACCTCCACTTTATACTCGTACACTAATGAACCCGAAAGTCTCAAGGAAGGGAAGTGAGGATTTCCTTTCTTAGACGAATATTCTGAGAAATGAATAGTCAAAGTTACGTGGGACAATGAATGAGCCCTAGTGCGCGGTGACTCGCCGACTTACACAAAGACGATAGGAAGCACGTTTGCTTTGGGTTTTGAGAACTGTGCCCAATAAAGACAAGCTGGGCACACCGTCCGAATTCACTTTGAAACATTAGGAAACTCGCAATGTAGTACTTTATAAGAAGTTCGCTAAATGCTGCTCAGAATTATTACTTATTCTGGTTTAAATTCTTCAATCTATTTTCCGACAAATTCACAGTAACGCCAACCCGTAAAGAAAAAGAGCTCCCATAAATTTAACCATTAATAAAATATGCAAATGTGCAAGACTATGTGCAAAGACGGAGAAAAATAAAGTGGGTCGGCCAATCATGTTCGAAGATATTGAGTCTATCGTAGAGCTAGTCTTCCCTGGCAGTTATGAATGACCAGCTCGAAGCGTTGCCTAAAAGTCACATTACGAATGAAAAACCGCAGGATTGCCGTAATTGAAAATTCCCTGTGTAATATACGACTTGCAATTTCAGAGTGGAGCCGCTCCCGCTTCGTCCTACAGGGCGGCGAACATTTTTCTTTGCTCTTAACGATATTATTTAACACCACAAATTTTACCATTTTTCTTATGGCCCCCCAGAACTGCTAGCAATTTCATTATGATAATCGCGCATAACCTGAGCTATTTTATACAATAACCGTTCGAGACGGTGTTTTGAATAGAAATTTTAAGTTGGCACTAGGACTCTTAATAAATTTTAAGGGATCTTTTTAGCTTACGCGGAAATTTCGAGAGGACTCATTAAGGTAAACATCACGAAATGGCGCTAGCTAAGAAGTCAAAACGTAATAGCTTTTTCCTTGGGAAGCACTCAAGTACCTGTCTAGGTGGTTAATTAAGAAAAAGCTGAATAAATCGTAGGTAACTTTATCTGTTTACAAAATAAAAAAGTAATCTGTTGAAGCAGGAAAAAGGTAGGATTCGTAATGTAAATTACTGAATAACTAAAAATCGAAAGTAGGGAGACGTAATAAAAAGAACCGCTGTCAACCCTTTTTTTTAGTTTCCTGTTTCCTGTACCTACAGGTGGTAAAGAATGTTGCCCAAACAAATCAGGGGGAGTAATCAGAATGTACCTACTCACTATACCCCGTTTTTCCGACAAGGTATTTTAACTTTTTTCAATTTTATTTGAAGGAATTATTTTTCTTTAAATCTCAAAATGTAAGTGTCTCATTTGAAATTAGGTGCTCAAGAGTTTTGTGTTGTGATCTTCTATACAACGAGACGTATTTCTACCAGCTTTCGCATGTACGTATGTATTGGCACATTTTGCATCCGTATTTTTCCTTTACAAGATTCACAGAGTCCCATATGGTACTAACTTAAATTTTGTCCATTAAATGTTCTATTACCCCTTGAAACATAGCAACATATTGACTGGCTAGATAGTAATGGTGAGATAAACAAATCAATTAAACAAAAAAAAAAAATTCACTTGATAGCAACACTCAACTTAGCGTGTCGATCGCAATTTAAATTGAGTTACCCAGAATTTGATTCTTAAGGCAAGTTCAGTATTTTTATATGATGCTATTTAATGTAGTAATCCTACAAATAAAAATTTTAGGTTTTTACGTATGTATAGTTCATAAGCCAATCTCTTAAAAACTTTAAAAGAATTCCGAAAATCCCCATTTCCTAAAACTACGAACTCTGAACCACTAACTCTCGACTTCAATTTCGCGCAAGATGGCGTAAGTGTAGCTAAAATTTAGAGTTAATAAGGATACGATAATTGCACTACACTACGGAGTAACGTTGCCGCTGCATCGTAAAACCCAACGTTAGTTGAATTAACCTACCTAATGGAACTGAGCATTGCTCGTTTTATGTTTGGAGAGAACACTAAACTTGTAGATAATTTGTAATCATGGGGGAGTGGAGAAATGGATGCTTATGAACCCTATGAAAAAGATCACCTTCCTTCCATTTGTACCTTCATGGGTTTTAAGAGGTAATTTAGGCATTAGGTCAAAATGACTCAACTTTTTTGGCGCAATAGCTTAGTTACCAATTTGAATATTTAGCGCTTTTAACATAGATTTCGATATTTTTGCTGATTTTACTATGCATATGCATACTACTAAGAGTGCAGCAGTGCAAACATAATATATGGACTCTTGTCGACGTCTCTTGTGACGTCTTAGGTTTATATGTTTTTCCCTGGAAATTGGAAGTTACCGTATGTTGTAAAATTACTTGACTTACTAATTAATAATTAAATAGCAATAATTATCACGTGAATATGCATTACCATCCGCAATATTCTACTATGACACTCCATTTTTTGCTATTCCGTGTCCATCAACCCTACCTTATACTTTGTTTTGCTGTGCCATGATAACCCTATCTCGTCTTAAGTGAGATCAATGTACTCCCTCGTAATTGCGCTTCCTGAAATATTCGCCCATCGCTGAGTTCAACTCGCCATCATTATTTCTTTCCTTTTCCTATTAAAGGCACGAACGTCAGTTAATGAAACATTAAAGTCCTGTTTCTTGTTGAAGTAATAGTATACACGGTGTAAATCACGAAGCCATCAACCAAGCATTCTGTACATGAAACTAAGTAAACGCAAAAATTATTGCTGGGAATCGACTTTTTTTTGGGGGGTGTAAAATCATGTTTTGTGGTAGAACTCAATGTAACGCACTCAAAACATTGTTCTGATGGACGGATTGAATAGTACGGGGATCTTGGAGGTGATTAAAGTAAAAATCTTACATTAAAAACTTGTATTAAAAAAAATACTTGTCAAAAAGTTGGAACTTTGACCCCTAATATCTCCGTAACTAGAAGGTTCCCAGGTATGGTGTAGAACAAAAAAATGATCGCAATGACAGGGAGAACCAGTGCCTTTCGGCTTCGTTAAGAGGTGTTTTACACCCTTTATTGAGCACTGTCAATAGTCTTGTTTTGTTTTTGATACTAGTACTTTTAATGGAATAAACAAGTTTACAAAACTTTACGAACTCTTTTAAGGATTAGTAAACTACGAGAGTGCTTGCAAAGCCTATGTTAGTTTCTATTGGACTTTAAAATGTTGAAAAAAAAAAAAAACGAAGGATAGGTTAGTATGAAGAATGATAAATGATGTTCCTTCTAGGCAAAAACAGGCCTATACTTGGCTGAAGCAAGAACCCACGTGCCACCGTCAGCGATAAGAATTGTTCCAGGCCTTAAAACTCGTCATTAGCGGGCTAATTACAGAAGCGAGCTGTTGCTATGCCCTGAGATAAAATAGATGACAGAGGGGAGCTGAACGAAACTCTTTCAGGAGAAAGGAAAAAAAACCGTTCTTAATTAAAACGGGAGACTCCAGAAAAATGCCTTATGTTTTAAATTATTACCGGTTTTTTTGAAGTACCGCTTTCGAGTGTCTAATAAAATTGAAATAGGAACATTAATGGCACCGAAAATTTTAAGACGTGCTTTTAATTAAATTTCAAATCTTTCGATGTTCATTGGCACTGAGAAAACAGTTGAAAAGCTTACCAAAGAATTTATGATTGAAAGTTTTGAAAAGAAATATAATACAAAAATATTTTCACTGGTTCTCGCTAAGAGTTCTAGAAAAGAGAAATTAGAAGCTTAGTACTTTTTGTTTGGTCTCAATGATTTGGAATCTAACCCCTCCATTTAAAAGGTTCTAAAGAGGTTTTAGACCAAAAACACTTAACTTTTATGCTGTAATTTTATTGAAAGAGAAACGGCAGCGTGTAATAAAATTGATTTAGGGTTTTTAAATTATGCCCCTTTTAGTTCATACTGTCAATAACTTTTTGAAATTAACCTACTTTAAACGCTACATGTGACATGTATTATGTGAAAAACTCTGTAGTCAACATTTTTGTATCCTAAAATACCTTACCTTCTTAAAACAATAAAAAATACGTCATAAATTAAAACTTTTAATTTGGGCTTGATGGAATTTCTTGGGCTCTTAAAACTCATTCGCTCTCGGTTATAAATGACCTATTCGTGACCGGGAACTGGGGGGGATTATAAGGCTTTCCACGAGGGGTTAAACATTTTTGGAGAAAGTTTCAGTAGGTTAGACTTATGACTTATGATGGGTAAGACTTTGTTTGCGTTTACATCATAAACGTAACTACCTAAAATAAAGTGTTTTTAGTCGCTAAAAGGTATCTTAAGCTTCAGAACTCAAAGTACTTTTTGACGACTAAGAAGACGCTTTTATTCAAATAAAAAGAGTCTTGAAAAATCCTCTTAAGCAACTATCGCAATGAGATTTCAAAAGGAATACCACCATTACCAATTCCAATTTATTCCTATCCACGCACCACCTTTTCCCTGTCTTCACCAAATCAGTATTTCTTTAACCCCTTTCAAAAGTCCTACCCTCATAATATGCGAGGTCGCTAAAACTAATTTAAGCCTTTATTGGGATTCACTTCTGAGGCAATTCGCCCCTCCTCCTTTATTACTTTTTTACTATAGGAAATTGCTCATCGCCGCCAAGAGAAAATAGTGAATGGAAAAGTCTCCTTTACTTTGAATTCTTTTATTTATTCAGAGATTTAATTTTCAAGGATGGTTCTTAGTACGTCTGTTTATGTTGAATTGGATTGTTGGATGTTCCTTTACGTTTGGTGTAGTGAGAGAAAATAGTCTTGTTTTTCTTTGATGGCCGGGCGAACGGTGTATAAAAACAGTCTAATGTGTAAGGTGGACTTTTGAGGTTTTCTATTGCGATGGACAAGGGGATTACATTTACTTATTAGTACTGGTTTTACGCTCGTTACGTTTTCGCTCTCAAAAACGGTGAAGGAAAACATCGTGAGGAAACCGGCATGTCCTAGAACTAAAAATTCGAAGACATGTGACATCTACCAACCCGCACTGGGCCCGCGTGGTGGATTACAGCCCATTCCCTCTCATAGAGAGGAGGCCTGCGTCCCAGCAGTGGGAACAACATAGGCTGATGATGATGATGACTGGTTTTAAGTGCGCAAACATGGTATTTTCCTACCAAATTTTGCCCTTACTTCAATATTTAAATTAACACGTGTCCTATTGTTATCCGCAATAGAATGACGAATAACTTTATTTCGAAAATGTCGCAACATTCACTTCGGCCTACAACGATTAATGTTTACTATTAAGACCTTGGCGTGTCAAAACCGAATTTCGCAAGACTACGTACGAATTTGTCAGAAGCCATAGTTCGGCAGTAAAATATAGCTGTCAATTATCACGATATCGGTTAACGACATGACCGATTCGTTAATATTTGATACCGCAAGCCCGCTAACACTAAGTAACACCTAAATATTATTAAACTTTTGGAATTTCAACTTTCAACACTGAGCTGAGAGCTGAAAATTGATTACAGTTATTTTTTTATTGGGGCATCTATATAGGTAAACCCTAGCTGGTTAGTGAAAACTGCATTTTCTATCCAGTGTTCAAGAACAATGTCTAGACAAGACAGTTGATCTGCAGTGAAGTTTCACTTAAGAGTTCTTAACTTTTAATTGGCATCTTCAATGCACTTGAAGTGAAGACGTACACTGTTTTCTAATTAATTGATAAGCGTCTGTAATTCGTTGTTAAATTAAATTTTCGGTTCGTCACTCTGAATTGTTGAAAAACTTTAAGTTTCTTCTTTATTTGATATTTAATGTTATTATTTATATTCTTGACGAATTTAATGTTGAACTTTGGTGATGTTGATTTGAACTTAGAATATATTAGTTGCACAGATGCTTTTTGAAAGCCTTTTTGAAAACACCTGAGATTCCGAAAATGGTTCGTAGTTTCGAATAATATTAAGTGAAATTATAAATGGAAGGCAGAATCCTTTTAATTTATGCTTTACTCCTTTGACGATATTAATCAGATCATTAATCACCACTGTATTGAAAAGAACTTAAAAACCATTATCTCAATTTGGAAACTAGTACTATAAGAATTGCAATAACGAAACCAAGTTCATCCATATTTCATTACAGCACTTAATCAAAAAATACTGTCTGTTAGATGCATTATCTTTGGTGCTTGCCTAAATTGAATAGTAGTCGCTACCTGGCTTAATAGGAACAAGTTTATGAGGTCCACTTGCGAAACTATTCTACTAAATATTGAACCCCTACCAAACAATGCACGATTTTGTACGAGGCATGCAAAAAGCAATGTAATTTATAGTTTGTATACCAGAGGGTGAGATAATAATCGAAACGGTTGGATAGGATCGAGTTGCTATTTTCAACTTTATAGCGCATCAGATCTAAAGCTGGTATGAGACGCTTTCCTTGAGTGAATGGTTCACTCGGATGACTTTTCAGTTCAGTCTTTCACGCGCTAAAACTACATAAGAAAGAACTTTTGTTTGCTCTTTCAATTTTTTTTTCGTTAACTTGGATAGTGAGTTAAAGATGTTGTACTACACTAGTTAATCACTGATTTTGCACTTTGATTTATGTTGTGTTTAGGTGTTTCACGTCGTGTGAGAGGTACAAATGCACAGAAAGTTAAGCGTCTGATATCGACTTAAAGGTGAAAATAGCGTTAAAAGTGGTTGTCGCCCCTTTAGTTACGACTAACACATTTGTTGAACATAGTTTTACCTTTTACAGTAATGTTTAACACGAATGTAGCTTTTAATGTCTCGTATAAGTTGACGTAAAATGATTTATTACCGGTTGAAATATATCATGCCATAACCGAGTTTTATATTATGAGTGTATAAATTAAATAGTGTTTTTTGTAATGATTGAATAATGAATTCGTTTTAATTATCACTTGGAGTTTTGTTATCAGATTTCTGTTTTAAATTACTGCTTACGGAAGGATTTGTTTGGACTAATTAATTGTAGTGGTTCGACTTTTAAGATTAATTGTTCAAGTTGAGTTATATATGAGGTTTAGATTAAATCTGTACAGAGCAGATTTTCGGAAAGTTCCTTGTTTCGTTCGAAATTTATATTAAGACAAGGAAACAGGATTTAGCGTTACATAAGTCATTGTAAATGATTTCAATGTTCATATTTCATTAATCATGTATGGCCGTTATAAATAATACCATAACAGTGACATTGTCATATTAATGTTATACATACCTACGTCCATTAGCCAATATAAGAGTGAAGTATTTTCTGGAACGTTCTCGCAATGTTTTTGTTTGTCTCGGAAACAAAACATTGAACAAATTATTATACTTTTAAAGTATTGATGGCAATGGTGTTGCATACTAGATTAATATATTCAAATATAAATGAATAATTCATTCTAAAATTGCATCCATACCTTCATTGAATACTCTATCATAAACCGGTTTCTGAAATACTGATCGGAATTCTAATCCGGAATAAGCGATTTCGTTTTAATATTTCGTAACATTAAGCAGTACTTCTTATTTTGATATACGATTGGCTTTGGTGAATTAAAGCTTGTTTTTCACCACCTCTTTATATTCCGGTAAACTGACCATTTAGAAATTCTGAAACAAATTCTGTTCCTTTTAAGGGTTCCGTATCCAACAGGACCCTATTACTAAGGCGCCACTATCTTTTCGTCCGTTCGTGTGTCACAGGGCTCTATCTTTTAGGCAAAGTAGACGTGCGGAGACGAGAGGAAAGGAGGTGCTTAAGAGGTAGAGTGTATCCACCGAAGCTGTGCGGAAATGCATACTTGATAGGCCTGAGCAAAGATGTGTATTTAGTGTACTCACGCCCAGTTCAGAGACCGCCATACGCCGGTCACGTCTCTTTTCGTCTCCACTGTGCAATGATGCCGTTTCCACCAAAGCTAAGCGGAGACAAGAAGTAAACGAAATACTATTCGTGGTTTACAAAAAAAATCCGCTCCTTTGGCCTCGTCTCCGCTTTACTAGTGTCCAGGAATTATGGTATTTGCTAGATAGGCCATGACAGGCCCTTTCCGGACACTAACTGGTCCTTAGTTTCGAAAACTATAATAATTTAAGTAATTCAATAATTCTAGATTGTAGATGGAATTAGGAGATATGAGATTAAGGTTTTCCTGTTTATAATTAGAAGTTTAGAATTTCACAATCTGAGTCGTTTCCTTGTTTCGAACAAACATACAGGCGTATGGCGTTTCGTGCGGAACTACGGTTCCCCTGTATACGCAAATTGAGTAATAAAAAAAAAATAAGTGCCCCATCGGATGGGGTGGAGCAGAATAAGTCGTTTCAAATGCAATAACTGTATTCCCCTATTAATCTTCGAAGCGAAAACGTTAAATGTGTTCATTTTTCAGTTCTGTTTAGTTCTTTTTCTTATTTTTGTAGCCATGAATAAAAATAAATAAGTTTGATTATTTTTCTTTGTCCATGCTCGGCATTGTAGCTCTACTTACGAACGAATAGAACATGCAAGCAATTGTATCTTCGTTCAAAACCTTTTCTTATCTGTGAGTGAAACCTTTACGTTGAAATGAAAGGGATTTACCCGGCATAATGAATGTTCTTTTAGCCTGTTTATTTTCTGTGATTTTAAAACGACACTAAAAATAACACAACATAACGCCTGTAGGCCAAAAATTTAGGCAAAGGTGTATATCAAAATCAAAAGTCATTTATTCAAACTAGGCTGATAATCAGCACTTTTTGAACGTCAAAATTACTACAAAATTACAATTGTCAGCTAGCACACCAATAATAAAATTAAATATTAAATATCTACACTTCAAGAGTTTTGTCTAAGTTTCATGTAATATGGGATGAACCTAGTTCCAGAAACCAGGTCCAAACCTAGACGAGCTACTTTGAAATTCCTTTATCAATAACACAATAATACTGGCTCATGTTTATGACCACTCACAATCTTATACTAAGAATTATTTTAATTTGCCTTATAATATTAGCATCTGCTTCGCCTGATGACGGATTATCATACAAAATTTTAACCCCTATTTCACCCGCTTATAGGTTGATTTTACCAAAATTCTTACTTAGCAAATGCTGACGTCATAAACGCTATCTGTATGCAAAATTTTAGCTAGATCCGTCGAGCTAAAATAACCTCTGCGTTGCTGTCAATAAGGAGTGTCAAATTTCTTCAATATTTACTTCGTTTAAAATCTTCAGGCACATTTTCTAGCAAATATGGGCAAATATTCCTAGGCTAAACTGTATCCAATTGACCGCTACACAAGGGATCAAAGGGTCCTTTGACATAATTGGTGATTATGGCAATTTCCTCTTTGACGTTATGAAGCGATAGAAGGAGGCTGTCCACACTTTGGAGCGGTCAGTCAAGGCAAAATCCTGTGCATGAGAGGGTTACAAACTGCAAAAGTAAATTATTTTCGTTTAACGTGCTTTTGTAAGAAATGTCGCGTGTAATTCTAGTTGTTTCGTTTGTAAGAGATGATATGATTGTCTCTACGACGCACATTGATACAATTAAAACAAAAATAACTTTTAATTGTAAGCACCTTGAACTTGAAACTGTTATTAGGTTTAAAGGTTGCTCCAATACGGGTGACTGATTGCTATCTTGTCGTCGCAATTACCATTCTAGCATAAACCGAGACATAAACCGAGTTTATCTGTTAATCAGACACTAAACACCCGTTTTTTCTCTAATCAACCAATTAAAGACATCGTGTACGGTCCGAACATAGAATTAGAACCTCAGTATTTCAATGTTTTTACCTTGTTGGCATTAAGTATTTGAAATAAGTATCAATTAAGTTGGAAGTGAGACTATAAATCATTTTAAAGGACCGCAAAGATTTTAATGTTACAGAGAAGCGTAATCAAGTGGCTAATGTTTTATAATAAAACTTTTATGGTCAAGTTAGACCTTCGGATGAGGATAATAGATATGTATGGATTACTATATGATTACATGGTTGGGGTTTATGTCTGTTAATTGTTTTGTAGAGCAAGCTGCAATTTTTTTACTGAGCGTGAATGTGGCTTGATTCTTGTAATTATGTTGTGAAATGTTGTTAATTATTTTGTTTCAAATTCTAGACTGCGTTCAGGCGTGGCTGCTGATTCTCACATTCTTTTGTAAGGTTGGGTTTTTGTAATGATGTGTTATTAGAACTTATTAAAACTCTAATAACGTCTGTAAGGTCAATAATTATTTTGATATGTTCTTAATTATGTAGTTCGTGTAAATGTATGTATTTTAATTGATCTATGAATAAGTAGATAGGTGGGTATTTATCTACTATCGGAAATTTGGTAGTTGTGATAATTATAGTGGTTAAAAACTATTATCGAACATGATTTGACAACTATCAAATTCAATAAACACATGTTTGTTAATTAGTTAGTTAGTACTAAGCATGTTCTGAGTCAATGTCAAAATCAGAAGTCAGTTATTCAAATTGCGTTTATAATTAGCACTCCTTGAACATGATCCTTGCAGTCAAACTACTTCTACTGTACTTTTTTTTCTCAATCGTATGGTTAGTGCCTAATCTGGTGTCAGTTTTATGACGCCCATGGTCCTCTTAATTTGCTTTAGAGAATATCTCTCAGGCATGCTGGTTTCCTCACACATCCTAACTAATATTATAAATGCGAAAGTAAGTTTGTTTGTTACGCTTTCACGCAAAAACTACTCGACCGATAATCATGAAACTTTGTACAAATATTCTTGGAGGTATTAGAAGTAACATATATCACTACGCTACGACCAATAGGAGCGGAGCAGCAATGAAAAATGTTGCGAAAACAGGGAAAATGTGACGCAGACGAAGCAAATCAATGGCGGGCACTAAGCATTGATGGTGTAAAGAGCCGAACATTCGCCTAATGCACATTTCGTGTATCCATACAATAGCCACTAATTCACAGCAAAAAGATTTTTTCTTATATTAGAAGTAATTTTTGCGGATATTCATTTCTGATGATGAATTATGTAATTGATGTTGATGGGTAAATTTATTTTTACTTTATTTTGAGCCATCAATAATTGAAAAGTAATTGCTAGTAGATATAAATTATTATCGGGAAACGTGTTAAATTAAATGTTCAGAGATTCTTGTCATTCGTTTTTTTTTAGTAAGCCTGATCTTTCCCACTCCTAAGCAAAGGCCTTCTGGTTAAAGGCCACCATGCGACATTGGTGGATGTCACAATGTTGTGTTTTTTAGGGTATATGAAATTACGGTTTCCTGGTGGCCTACCATGACGTTTGAAAACATTATTGTTTTACTCCTTTTCCAGCGTGAGAAAGAGATGGCGCTAGACATCATGCATAGCGCCGTCTCGTTCCCACACTGTAATAAGAGTAAAACAATACTGCTTTAAGAGGTCATGGTAGACCAGCTCAGCTGTTCTCTTTAACAGTAAAGTGAATCCTGTGATCGAACCCACCGTCAGTTTTTTGACGTCGTGCAGTTCGTAATAAATTTTGAGAGAAAGATGCGTATTCTGTTCTAAGGACTCCATTTACCATATAATGGCTTAAAGTAACATTCAAACACACGACACGAACTCATCATCTTCCTGCCCTTGTCCCATTTTATTTGTGGTCGGCGCAACACGTCTCTTTTCTCCATTCTCCTCTGTCATTCGTCATGCTATCATTTACTCCTTTTTCCTTCATATCATTTTTCACGCAACCCATCCATCTTTTCTTTGGTCTTCCTCTCCCTCTCACACACGACACGAACTACTCAACAATAAATACTTTTCAAAGTTGTAACGTCGCTTGACAATGTTGAACAAACCAAAGCGCACTACTACAGGTAAATCCCTGTGGTTTTGTAGTCTGTACAAAGGCGATCTTCCACTGCTAAAGTTGCGCTTGAATTATTATCTATCTATCTCATTATCTGTCAAAGCCCGGTGCATGCATTCTTGCGTAGCATAACCGCGGGTCGCATTTGACGATCCTGCACGAAGCAAAGCTATAAAGTACATGTGAGTAGCTTAGCTGTGAGTTGCTGTGGAACGCCACCATTACCTTGAAGTCTGTACCTACCTGACGTTGTCGAACTTATATTATTTTCTCGAGTGAAGTTCCGTAGTTTATTCAAAGTTTTGAGTGCAAAGATAAGAAAATAACTGTTTGAATAATGCAAATACTTCATCTACGAAGCGTAAGGTGGTTTAGGACTAAGGTGTTTGCTCGGCTCATGTAAGTATTAACAGGCTCTTTGTGTTGTGAGGTGAGCAGAGTTGGAAGTTATATTGAAGAGCGAACTTGAGGCAGACAACAGCTTAAGTACGCGTATGTTATTTAGCTTTTTATCTTTGCCGCCCAGTGCTGTATTAACCCTAGATAGCTAACCGTCTGGTGTACCCGTGTGTAAATTTTTAAAAACATTTTTTTTACCTTATGTTTCTTCTGTTTTACCCTTAATCACCCTGTTGTTTTTAATGACAGTTGATGCATAGGTTTAGCAATAAAAATAGGTTTTCTGAATTTACCATATTTTATTTCCTTTTATTAACTTTTCTTAGAATTAAGAAAAATTGTCCAATTAAAAACTTTAACATACAAAAAAAAAATAACATAACATTCAGTTATACATGGCACATAGGAACATCATTTAAAAAAAAAAAAGCTACCCGTCGGTTCGACGCAGGTTAGCTATCTAGGATTAAAGATAGTTATAAACTTTAAAAGAGCAACAAACAATATGGGGTTGTCATAACATGAGAAATATTTTATGCATGACACCTCTGAACTTCAGTGAAAGAAAAATATGGTAGAAGACCGATGCTTAACTGTGAGTTCTTGAATAGTAGAACAACTACACCATTAACACAAACATTAAAAATCTTTCCTAAACTAATTGAAAATCCTGGAATCACAGCAATTTTATATAAATTCTTCAAAAACAATACTTTCAAATAACAATCGAATAGAACCTATTCAATTACCAATTAATGGAATCGTAATCAAATACCTACCGAAACGTACAGACATATCGATTTATTTCATAACAAACTTTCCAGGTTAATACCGCTTTGAAGATTAATTGTGAAGTTATTCGTATTGGGAAGTTTCTTGTACAAAAGGGACACGTTTCATGGGAATAGGGGATGTAGGATGATATATTCAGTAATTTAATTTGTTTGTTACCTTCTAGGGTTTTGTTATTAGTTTGTAGTATTGATATGTAGACGTAGTTTTGGGAGGTAATATTGTTATTGGATGTAGTTGGAGTACTTGAAACTATCGTAGATTTCTCAGGATAATATCATTACAATGTACTTGACTAGGTATATACTTGAAGCAAATTGTTATAATTATGACGCTTTGTCTGAACTGACAGTTTTGTGCTAAGATATCGCACTGTGTAAAGTACAAAATTCTATAATTTGTTTTTAGGGTTCGTAACCTCAAAAGGGAAAACGGAACCCCTATAGGATTACTTCGTTGTCCGTCTATCAGTCACGACCCTTTTTCTCAAGAACACGGTGGTATCAAGTAGAAATTATTATCAAATACTTAGTTCATTGGTTAGTTCATTGGTTACATCAAAGTATATAGGCACTACGTTACCTGCCCTATGTACCTACCTACTTTTCGAAACAATATTACGTTACCAGGTTGTAAAATTTTCTTTGCCACAAGAAAGCCTTAAGCAGACAGGCGCGCCCATCAATCATAACAATTGACACTGGTACATTTGGATTTGAATACGAATTCATCCAAATGTCAAGTGCTTTTCTTCCTACAGATTTACAAAAAAACTTGAAAAACAGTATTCTTTTATGTTTTGTACTTTCGTTAGCAAGGGGCGTAAGGGCTCTTGGCTTTGAACTGCAACAAGAGGCTCTTAAAGTAAGTTAAGGTGCACTTGTTGTGGTTAGTGCGTGGATGGGTGACCGTTATTTAGAACCCTCAGAGATCAAGTTATGACGTCAGGTCAATTGACACACCTGAGTTGAACAAACTTGGGTTGAACAAACAATGTACTAGGTTTAAGGTTTGACAGATAATTTTATTGGGAAAAATAACTTTTAGCTTCAGTTATAAACTAGTTTAAAAAAAAAAAAAAAACAATTTTTTTATGTATTTTAAAACTTTATAATAAATTATAATAATAGTCGATGCGAAAAACCCATACATATTTTTTTAAATCTATTTTAACCAAATTAAATTCTCTTACAGCACGCGTAGCACGACCACTGTAGAAACGGGGTATGTCGACGGAAGAATAGACAAAAGGAATTGATTTTTGCCATTGTCTATCTGTCATTATGTCGATTCTTCCGTAGACAAAACTCGTTTCTACAGAGGTCATGCTACGCGTGCTGATGTTATGTTATGTAATGAGTCATCCCCTTTCTATATCATATCTTTCACACATCTATCGTTTTTTTAGTCTACCACACGAAATTTCATCAGTCATCCTTACCACACAACATATTACTTAAAGTACCAAAGTATCATAGACGGTATACGGTACAGAATTTGTTAGCATGGTAACAAAACAACATAAAATGAAGCAGCATACAATGTTTGCTGTTAACTTGCCGCACTTAATCTTCTCGAAGAACACGTTAAGTCGCCGTTAAGTATTGGTCGATTTATTAGTCAATGGCTTATTTGAACTCTGTTCCGGGATTTGGATTACAGTTTTATTTTATGAGTTTACTAAAAATGCACAGCAAAAATTATCCAGAAATATATTATTCAAAGGGAATAAGAAAAGTTTAGGGTGTCAAACTGTGGGCTGCGGGTTGTTCGAAAGAGATACCGCGGCCCTGGAACACAAAGGGCTAAGAAGGAACATGGCTGGGTTTTAGTCAGTCAAGTCTGACACTCCCTCCCGCTCCGCCCAGAGCGGGAGAAGTCATTTGATGATTTCCCATTCGCAAAAAAAAAGGGTGTCAAACTGTGATGATGTAGAAATATGATACTTTTCAATAATTATTCAAGTTCAAGTTAAAGTAAAGTAGGGTTTCAACACTGGGGCGACGGATCCAGGGACATCCGTCGCCCTCCATCATACTGGACCCGAGACGGCGGCGCGTTGTGTTCCACGCGCCTCTCATAGACGTAACGCGGGGAGTACGACCCACTCCCCCCAGAGACGAGGCCCACTTAAAGGCGGAAACATACTTACGTGTCGTGGCGTGTCGTGACGCGCCAGAAGCAAATCGGTTTCATACATTTAATATGGTTAGGGACATATTTGCATGGCGTGTCGTGTCGCAACGTTGTATGAAACAGTATGCTTCTGGCGCGTCACGACATGCCACGACACGTAAGTGTATTTCCACCTTAAGTCAAGCGAGCCGGTACTAGTCCGGGGCAGCGGAAGTCGCATCCCGCTGCCCCCCGACGCAAGTGTGCGAGGGACACCGGTGTGGTTTTAGTCAGTACAAGTCTGACAGACCCCTCCGCTTTCCCTAAGGCTGAGGCCAGCCATCGAGGATATCCACAAAGAAAAAAATGGGTTACAACACTAAATTACACTTTTTGAGCAGTGGTGGCCCAAGCCTGCGAATTGTAGGACGTTAGTTCGAATCCAAGGTAGCACGTTACTTTATGTAGTTCATTTCATCACCACTAAACGCGAAGAAAAAAATCATGTTGATGTCCTTGAACCAAAAACTCAAAGATATGCGGCACTGGATCCGCGTGGTGGTTTACAGCCCTGTAAGGAGGACTGCGTCCCAGCAGTGGGAACTCTGGGAAAATGCTGATTCTGTCACTAGAATTTCATCTTCAGATGTCATTTTGGGCTAATATGATAGGCGATATGTTTTTATGATCCAGGTTCACATTCGTTATGGCCTTAAATAACACTTGCAGGAAAGTTTAAGTTTAATTTTCATTAGCGTGGAAAATTAATGAGTAAATTCGTAATTAGAGAGTATCTTAAAACAGTATTGTTAGCGAAACGTGTTTTACTATCTCTAATCACAAACATCGAGTTAATTATTTCTGTAATTAATTAGCGTATAAGTGTATCACAATAAGGTATTGTGATAAGATATTTAATTAACGTTTATTTAATGTAGTATTGTCTGTAGGACAAAGCGTTAACATCGAAAATATAGAATTGTTGAACTCGGAGGCCCTAGCACGAGCGCACTGTGTTAACGTAACGTACATACATAGATTTTAACATTAAAAGTAATCGCACATAATCGTTTCACATTATTTTTCATAATTTTAAGAATTTATTCATATCTTTGTATGATAATGATTATGCTTGTTAAATTAATTATTAAATAAAAATGCAAAACTGATAATTGTATTTTCGATTCAAAAATCGTCATATTTACGTTACGTTTACACCGCGGTCTTGTCTTTAATATTTTTTTTTTATCCAAGGTTTCAGATTAGATTTAAAAACCAGGATGTTTTAGGAACAGGAAGTTTCTTAAAAACGAGATTTTTCTACTGCGAATCGATTTTTGATGTGGTAAACACCACACCACCACCACCTATCATTTAGAGAATTTTGGAAGTTGTACATATTCGTTTAATAACAACATCACGCTTGTAACCCCTGAAGGGTTGGATAGAGGTGTACCTAAATAGTTCATCCACATTTCGCCAGTGGTTTTTGCTTCTGATCATAAAAACCGCGTGAAGATGAGTCGGAGGGCTAGTAAAAAAAAAATAAGTGTATTATGTATTTACATATTTACGTTTTATTACATGAAACAAGAAAATCAATCAATCTCTGTAAAAGCTTTAGTTTTATTTTTGGGTAGGCTCTTTAGATCGTCAATCTGCTTTACATATTAGATTTTGATTGAATGTATTTAAGTAAAAAGCAATGAAAAATCTTTAAATGTGCGCAATAAACGACAATTTATCTTTAAAAGCTTGTTACCAAACAAAAGAGAAAAGGTACAGTTGGTCAAAACTTTTGCAAACAAAAGTACCTACGAATATAAATATTCAAACAAAGATCTATGAAAACGATGGTTTAAATTGGTTTTTTATGGGCATGCATAAAATGGACTGCCGATAAAAAACGAGAAAAGCCTGCTCTAGTAAATTTTAGTTTACGGTACAATTCTCTGGCAGTATTGGCTCCATAAACATTCGTATGCATTGCTCCGAACGGATATAACAATCGGAATAATGTTCGGCTTTACGTAAGGCCATTCCTCGCATTAAAACTTTAGTCTTGCCGACCAATATCAGCAATTTGTAACTGCGGGAGACACGGCTTGTTATGTTTCAGCCAACAATGAAAAATATAGACAATAATAAAACGAAAGAGTGATTATAATAAATTTATTTCAGGAAAGCACAACTGCACATTGACTTCTCCAGTTTCGCGCCACTGAGCTAAATTCTCGGCTACTCTCATCTAGCGAGAGACAGCACAAAGTAGCTCGTGCTGTCTCTCTCTCACTGAAGAACTCGTACACCCCAGCGGTAATCAGCTCTACAGCCAATATGGCATTTCGGCTTATTCTGATCATTCCTTACGTACACACAAGAAGTAGATGGTATCTTCAGTGACCATTATGTATCCTCGTCCCGTTTTTATCAAGTTGTGGTTTTTGATTCTGATCTTGTTTATATTCCAAATTCGAACAAACGTCAAATATATGCTATTTAACGACTGTTCGAATTTGGAATGTGTGTCGTCGAAAAACACCTTTCCTGGATCACTGTCACTGCTCATCAACATGGACACTAAACTTGCTGCCAGTCTGGAGGATATCCAACAGTTGTTTGGTTCCCGAATGCAGGAATATGAAGAAAAACTGCAGCAGGCTGTCACTAACACTACACCAGCTTCACCTGACCTAGCATCCATCGCACGTGAGTTCTCAGAATTTAAGCTTTTTGTCTGTAAAGCTCTCTCTGCCTTGAAATCTCAAATTGAGCTGCTCGCTGGAGGAGAGACTTGGTGTGGTCAGTGACATATTAACCAACCAAATTAAATTTACTGAGGTTAACAGCGACAAGAATACTATCCATGTTTGTCATCGACTCGGATACTCTCAGCAGAAGGCCCGTCCCATACTAGTACGATTCTTCAAGATGGAGCACCGGCAACTTGTATGGGATAGCAAGAAAACTCTCAAGGGTACTGGAATCACTATCTCCGAGTTTTTGACTCAAGCTAGGCATCGTGTGTTTACGTCCGCTCGTAAACATTTCGGTATGCCAAACTGCTGGTCCATGGAGGGCAAGATTGTTATTATTTGCCCAGACAAATCCCGCCGCAAGATCGAGACGGCAAGCGAACTTCACGATCTGATTGTCAAATTCCCGTCCACTGCAGCCGACACCGAGGATTCTGTACAGTCGGAAGATCCTGGGTCACCAACTGTAGCTACATCTGCTACACCAGCCAAGAGATCTAGGAAGACGCGTCTGCGCAAGTAACTCCTCCGCTGTTAATACCGTGTGCAATCTCAATCTGTCTATTTACTTCAACGCGTCGCAATTTGGCCGCTTTGTACGACGCAATCGTTTTATTTCATGTGAGGGTGATTAAATAAGTAACTTTATTTGTTCACGGCCAAACTTTTTCACTTTTTAATATAATTGTGTCGGTGTTTTGATATTTCGTTCATGTTGCTGTGACGGAATGTTGACGATATGTCAGTTTAAGACAGCTGTCAGTAGTCTGTGTCCTTCTGTCACTCACTCGCTACGTTTCATTATACGTCAATGAAGTCGGTAAATCTATTGTTGATTAATTTGTTCAATCTTGTTAGTTTTTTTTTTATTCTTACTATTTTTCCTTTTTCTTGTATTAACATTAAACTAATTCAAGTGTTTCTTTTAAAATTATGTTGTAAAATTTCTGCCATTAAACCAGCAAGTTGGGGTGGTTTTCTCACGGTAGGAAACCTATATTTTTTGTATTTAAAATATTTTAGTATAGTTAGGTTATTAGTAGGTTAATTAGTTAGGTATTATATTATTTATTATATTTATATTATGGATGATATAGCTGATCTTAACGACAGCTTCTTCTCATGCTCTTCCTCTGCTAGTTTTGTTAGTGCGAACAGTGATTATTCCTTACCACTTACTTTAAATGACAAACTTTCTTCTCTTTTCTCCAATGACCTTAAGAATCTACATATAGCACACATCAATGCTCAGAGTGTTCCTGGTCACTACTCTGATCTTCTGGCATCCTTTAACAGTGCTCACCTGGACGCTCTATTGATTTCGGAAACTTTTTTGAAGCCTTCTCTCCTTTCTACTCAATATTCTCTCCCTGGCTTCGTACTGATCCGCAATGATAGGACTGGCAAGGGTGGTGGAGGTGTTGCTATATACTTGCGTGCCGATCTACCCTATAGGGTGGTCACCTCATCTCCCTCACAGTATTCTGGATCGGCTGAATACTTGTTTTTGGAAATTTCTTTTCATAATACCTACTAAAGTTTTGCTCGCAG